>OW028585.1:13668359-14868359 GCA_932294295.1 Alitta virens | reverse complement strand
TTTTGGAGATAGATGGATAGACAGATACATCTTTTGGAGATAGATGGATAGGCAGATACATATTTTGGAGATATATGGATTGGCAGATAAACTAGATGCATGCGCTATCTCGTGGGAACTCCCTGGACTACAGGGAGCTGAAATAGAATCTTTATTTTAAGTGACAATAACATGTACACTAAAGAAACATGTACCAAGTGATCATTTGCATTATTTGTGGGTCTAGTTTAAAGATATGCAAAAAAGGGTAACAGGCAAAATTACTTGTTCTTTGAAAAGAACCTCAATGTTATAATCCCAATATAAATGTTCCACTTGAAATAAAGAATTAGAGCAGCATCTTTAATTGAAAATTATTATGATCTTCTAATTATTTGCATATTTTATTCAGGAAGCGACTGGCGGTAAAGGAGTCGATATAATCTTAGAAATGATTGCCAATGTTAACCTGGAAAGAGACCTTGGACTTGTCGCAAACCGCGGGAGAATTATTGTAAGTATGACAAGCAGTAAAAAAAAAAAGTCTTGATAAAAGACATTATCTGCACCAAGTAAATGCTTAACCAACAAATTTAATATTTGAAAATTTACTGGGAATCATCTGGTTTTACAATACAACTACTGATAACTAAATAAAATTACTGGTAACCAAATAAAATTACAGGTAACTACTTTTAATTGTTTAGTTTACAGTTTTATCAAGTATAAGTCGAAAAAATTTTGTCATAAAAAGATAATAGGTAGGCAAATGAAAAAAGAGTCTGTATTTAACTGAATAGAAAATACTGTCTCTGAAGATGTTTTTCGAGAGTGCAGAAAATTTTTGGAACGTTTGACGTTGTGTGCAGAGTTATAATTAATGCTCCATTCAAATGTCAAAAAATGAATAATTTTTCAAAGATAATTTTTGCTCTTTATTTGGAATTTAAATTGTATTTTTCAACTTTGATTGACAGGTAATTGGCAGCAGAGGAACAATCGAAATTAATCCCAGAGGAACAATGGGGAAGGAAAGTGACATCAGAGGAATGGCTCTATTCGCCAGTACCCCTGTGAGTAGACAACTGTAATAAGAGGGGGGGGGGGATGGACCTGAAGGTTTTTCAGATACTGGGGGGGGGGGGGGGGGGAGGTCTGGGGAAAACTGATATGTTTTTTAAATGGAACAGCCCTGACTAAAACTGCACCCAGTAAAAAAACTGCCTTTACTTTACAAATTATGAAATGGTTTTATAGACGAAACGTAAATACATTTCATGTCATCACCAAAATTGCAGAAAAAAATTTGTATTTAAAAACTTATTTTAAGTCAGTAAGTAATAAACTACAAATTGGTTTTTCCACAAATATACTAAGTAAAGTATGGTTTATGACAATGAAATTACTTGTAATTGATTTACTTTGTACTTAATTTCTTTACTTAAAACTAAGAAGTTTATTTTTAGTAGTTCATGAAAAATAAGTGATTTTCTTTTTAAAAAAATCACATATATTTCTACCATTGATATTTTTAGGATGAATGGAAAGTTCTAGCAGCTGGGGTTAATGCTGGGCTTGAATCTGGGCTGTTTAAACCCTTCATTGGCCAAGAGTTTCCTTTAGCTGATGCTTCAAAAGCGCAAATTGAAGTCATAGAACACCGAGGGGGAAGCCAAGGAAGAATTGTCCTGTCAGTATCTAATCTGTGATTTTGAATCATATCATTAGGCTGTCTACTTAATTGATGAACTAAAATTCTGCGAAGGTGCTATTGATGAAAATGTGTATTTATAAGTGATAATTTCATTATTTTTGTATTTGAACAATTTCAATCTTGGTATTTGTGAAGTTCGTGCAATGTCTAATGTATTTTTTGAAAAAATATAATTATCAAATTAAACAAATTTACGATATTTTGTTCTTGTTTGATTTTAAATTGAACTGGCAATTTTTTTTTTCATTTCATTTCTTGATCAACAGCTATCAACACAGATCTGAGACCAGTCATTAAGGCAACTTGAATTTTATTTGTTTAACGTAAAGGCAATTTGCCAAGTGCTCTATAAAAACGCTGCATCATTTGACTTTATATTTAGTTAACTATATATTTAGTTAAATTATTTACATGAACTTACATCTACAACGCTCTGAACTAAGAGGGTTTTTAACCTGTGTTCAGTAAACTACATTACATCTAGTTCTGCAATGAGATATTGGTGGCGCGGCAGTCGAATTTTTGCCCCTGGCGTTCGTGAACTTTTTTCCATTTGCGCCATCTGGTGAGATTTTTCGGTTGCGGTTGCAGGTGAGGTTTGGAAAGTGTGCGATTTTTGCTCTTAAAAACCCGATCAAACTGTTAGAAAGATCCATAAATATGGTTTAAATTCTTTAACAACAACTTACGTGAAGTTTTGAGCGCAGTAGGTATAGTTTTATAAGCGTAACTGCATTAATTTTAGCACCTTGAAATTTGACACCAAAGCCGGCAGCAGCATGGAGTTGGACACACGTATGTTCTACAGGATGAACTAGTAATAAATCTGACACCTTGGGTAGATTTAGACTGTCTATTGGCCCAATTCTATATTTAGCATATTCAGCTAGATTGCAAGTGATATTTGCATGTTAGTTAGGAAGCTGTAAAATATGACGTGGGCTTGTAAATTAAATTTGAAAAAGTAATTTACCTCCACCGTCTCCAGTATATGTACAAGATTATACTATTTATAGAATCATAGATATTGAAATAAGGTGCATTTTAATCATTAATGTTATAAATATCACTGTATCAGTTCTGCTGACATGCATACACTGTAATGTAGATACTGATTAGCAAGTCCAGGAATATACTGTTCTCAGTGATCTCATTTAACTGACTTAACAACTTATTAATTAATTTTAATTCATCTCATCATTACGTCTGCTGTCTATTTGGGTAAACTGATCAGCCACCAGAGCTAAAATCCAACTGGTTTTGATAAAACTCTCTAGATAAAGATGTTTTGCGTGTAATGACTTGCATATATATATATATATGTACTTGTTTTTTGCATAAATTAAAAATATTTTTTTTTAATTTAATGAATTTCGCTTTTATGTAATTTTCAGAAAAAACAAAACATCAGAATGCCTCCAGTACTGGGTTATTGGGCAATCAGAGGGGTGAGAATTTCACGGTTTTACTTTGATGCATTTTATTCAAAACTATACGATGATTAAATGGACTTGCATAATCTAAAGTTATTACTTTATCATACTGAACGGCTGAAAAAAAATAATAAACTTTTTGCGCTTATCGATTGCAGCTTGCACAGCCAGCTAGGCTCATGTTGGCCTATGCAGGAGAAGAATATGAAGACAAGAAATATGAAGTTGGAGATGGTAAGAAAAAGTTATTTTTACTTCTCTATTTAAAGGTGCCCTAAAAGGAAATTTGCACTTTCTTAGTTTTGTGCGTCATGTGAAAGAATATACCCCAAAATCCCACTTTCTCAAATCCTGGGTTAATTGGTTAAGGTTAAGCTCTAAAAACACCCTTTAAAGTTGACATTCTCCAGTCAGAATTACTGCATTTAAAGAAGTAGCTCCTCAGATATGCATGACGTCACATCAGGAAATAATTGCCCTGACCAGGGGTCAAGTGCTTGGGAATTGCTGAGGTGTGACCAAGATGCAAGGATGCTGCAGCCTAGCATCACAGCTCAACCGTTGTTTATTGGCTGGCTGCTGCTCAAAGGAATCATGGGATTAAGTTGGTCCCCTCCTTCCGCACAAGTGCATAGGAGTCGGTCTCGGCCGCCATTACCACGTGACTTTTAGTCAGGATCCTGACTGTTTTCTTATTGGCTGATGCTGTTCCCGTTTCTGATTGGCTGATACCAGAGGGGGGTCGTTCAAATCAACCATTCAGAAACCACGATGCAATGACCAATCATAGCCCTGCTTATCCTCTGCCATTCTCAAACCATGAAAGAAATGCTAACGACCAGTCTCACTACAGTGTAGGAGACTGCGGTTCCAGTGCTATCATGGGATATCCTGATGTGACGTCACTGGCTCACTAGAGGGCACTGTGGTATGACCAAAAGTTTAAGTAGGAGACTTAACCCTAATTTTGAATTATTTAGGGTTTTAAAATCACGCAATTGCAGTGTGACTGGTGAAAGTTTGTGTACAATATATAACCCAACATTTTGATGAAATAAAAGAAATAGCCTTTTAGGGCACCTTTAGGTAATTACACTTCTCCATTGCTGAAAACAAAAAATCTCGAAGGTATCTCATCCTCGTAAAGTCGTGATTAGGGTATTTTTCTAATATGTAGTTCCAAGGCTGACTTGCTCTTCCACCAGTTGTTCTTATAAATTCGGAAGAAAAAAGTTGGCAACTATACGAAAGAAAGTGATGATGATGTTCGATATGACAGGGTTTCTTGGAAGGTTGCCTATTTAAGGGAGTACTCGTCTCTCTCAGGACGCAGTCACCTTATCTCCCCCCCCCCCCCCCCCCGTCCTCACACAACCCCAAAAATATTCGGGGGGGGGGGGGGGGGACTATATGAGGAGAAATCTACGTATTTCAGTAACAACTCAATTCATATCTTTGTTTATGAAATCCTATACGGGCCTAAGATTTTGTTGAATTAAAACTTATTTGGAGACAATTACTTGAAGACAATACTACTTGGAATATTTTAAAATATTATATATTTTTAATATATTATTGTTTATTTTTCTAGGACCAGATTTCAACAGAGATTCTTGGCTTAACGAGAAGTCTTCTCTTGAATTGGACTTTCCCAATGTAAGTAAATGTTTTTATTTTATTTACAAGAAACTGTTTCCGTTGTGATTCATTAATATTTCTGTATGTAACATGTTAAATTAGTGCTTCTGTAGAATTATTGAAGAACGGCTTTCATAATTTATCTTTCTTACAGTTGCCATACTACATCGATGGTGACTTGAAACTCACGCAGAGTAACGCCATCTACCGGCATATTGCCCGCAAACACAAACTTTGTGAGTATTTAATTTCATTTAGCCTAAATATAAAAAACAACATATTGCACACATAAAAGTATTAAAATATTCAACATAAAAGAAAAAAAAATATGTAAGCTGAAAAAAAAAAATCCCAAATTGTGACAAACTTACTTTCAACTGAAGTTGAAAATATGTTTTATTACAAGTAAATAACTTGTCATTAAGTATCGTCAAATATCGGGTAAATGTAGATAATTCCCAGTTATTTCTTGTCGATCACAAGGTGATGCTTCTTCGAAATGCATTCATTGGATTTCATTGCATTCTGTCTTTACTCGCAGAGTGATTGCATGATGTACTGATACAATTTACTGGGGCTAAATTCCTTCCATTCCTTAACCAGGAAAAGATTACCGATTTATAATGCATGTCAAGATTAGACCGAGAAAAGTTACTTGAACAGTAAACATTTTATTGCGAGGATAATGACTGGATGTAATTTCTTTATTTCCTGCCAGATGGCGCTGATGAAAATGAAGCTGGCGTAATTGACATGTTGGCTGATCAGATCATGGACCTCAGGAACGACTACGTCAGGCTGTGTTACAATCCCAACTATGTGAGTGTAAAATATAGAAAAACAGTTGTAATAGTTTGCACATTTACATACATTTAAATTTTTTTGACTCAATTATCTAAATAACAATTTCGCCTGATGTTTCAACTGATCAAGAGTTGAGGATTCTTAAATTTCACTCGTTAAATTATTCCAAAGTACAGAGCCACGATAAATAAATGACTGATATCAGTTCTACAATATGGTATGTGGGTATTCATAGTACAGCTATTTCGTGTATTAACATCATTGATGTCACAAGCCATAGAGTGTGCTGAAGGTCGTTCATGTGTTGTAGAGTGTCTTTGATGTTACCAAATTCTTATGCCAGTTATTATTCATGAAATTGTATATTTTCTTGCAGAAAAACTTGAGAAAGGGCTATGATGAGGCATTCCCAAGGAAAGTGCAGCCTTTTGAAGATTATTTGGCGAAGAAGAAATTCTTATTGGGAGACAAGGTCTGTTTAAAATAGTTATCTATGTTTATATCAAATTTAGTTTTGTTTCTTTGACTCTTTTCTAACATTTGGTCGATGATTTCCAGGTCACTTTCCCTGATTTTCATTTGTATGAAATTCTGAATCAAAATGTCGCAATGAATCCGGACAGCTTGAAAAACTTCCCCAACTTGCAAGGCTACATGAAGAATTTCGAGGTAATAGGGCTAGCTAAAATATCCAAAGAATATTTAGTGATGACTTTCACTTCTTTTTTTTATTCTTTGGATTTAAGACATTCAAGGAAACATTATATATATGTGGCGCGCCACGGGAAAAGGGGGCTTACGGGTGGTGACGTCATAACTGCGAAACTGGCGGGAAAATGCCAGCAAGCCACGCGTGCGTAATAAATGATTGTCGTGAACAAGGAAATCCTGCCAAAACTGTTTTAACTTGCGCTTTTGTAGTTTTGGGAGTACAGCTATAAATGGCACACCATTAGAACCGCGATACAAAAGCGCAACTTACAAACCAAATTTGGTGAAGATCGGACTTGTAGAAGCCGAGAAAAATTTGATTATAGTACAAATTCAGGCCTAGCAAAATCCGTGATATTTTGACGTCATACAAATCGTCCATGATCACACAATTCGTCTACTTACTTTTTGTATACACGTTTGAAATTAGGCATTTAGGTCGACAACGCGCCCCTCCCTGTTCGCGGCGATTTTGATGCAACAAACATAATTATATAGTACTTAATTAGGCCTAAAGCTGTAAAATAGCAATAGAGATTAAAGATCTATTCCCAGAGGGAGCTGCAGTGAAGTTACAGTTGCGCCACCACGCAAGCATTTAATAACCTGAAATATTCGATTTTTAGCTCTAAAACTGTCTAAAGTAGCACTAATATAGTGGATTTATTATATTGTAACAATTCTAGATCAAAATAAAACGAAAACAAGCTCCATTTCTTGAAAAAACAACAGCCGTCAAGTTTGTTTTATAAAACAAACTTGACGGCTGTTGTTTTTGATTTCAAACGTGTATGTAGGTATGATAGTAGTTAGGATGCAGATGTCTTAAATACATTAAAGAATATTTAATTCATAAAGACACATTTTTACGGAGCCACTAAGAGGAAATGGCAGAAAAAAATAAAATTTTCCCATGCGCACGAGTTAATTCAAGAATTTTTTTTTTTTTACCGTGCGCACAACAATTAAGTTGGTCGCACGAGAAAAACGGGCGCACACTTCTATCTATTTTTTATCTAGGCCTAATAGTTTTTATTTATTAGGAGTTAAAATGCTGTTTCATTCAATGGCCATGCCCTCTGTAGTGAAGTGCACTCAGTGACCCCAGCCCATTAGGACATAGGTCAGAAAGTTCATTAGATATATCTTGATTGCAAAAATGTATTGTGTTGTATTTCAGCAACTAAAAGTGCAAGAAAGATGGTGTTTTCAAATTAAGCACATGAAATTACATGTTCTACCAAAAGGTGACAATCTTGTATTATGTACATGTATTTGTACTTTTGCTCTGTAAATTCAATAAGCATTTACATAGCTAGATAGACAGATAGATAATAGATAGATAGATTGATGGGTATTGATTGACCAGTTGATATATAACATCTACATGTGTGATTGATTGATTGATTATTGACCAATTGATATACCATATGTGTGATTGATTGATTGATTTGTTCATTGCAATTTACTGCAAGGACTATTTTTCATTGCAAGGAACAGAATTTTTAAATGCAGAACTACCCAAATAGAATTGGTGCAAATGTTTCTCGTGCGCACGAGTTAATGAACTCGTGCGCTCGGGGAAAAAAAAAAGATTTAGTAAATTAACTCATGCGCACAGGGAAAAAATATATTTTTCGTAAATTAACTTGCGCGCACCGGAAATTTTTTTTTTTTTTCTACCATGTCCTCTTAGGGGCTCCGTAAATTTTAAAAACATTCATGTATATATACACTTAATTCTTCAAAAATGTGTGATATCAGTGCAAATAGAAGAATACCAGGGGTTATGAAATGTAGCAAACAACACAAGTTCAGCAATTTTTGCATAATTGCCACAATTATAAAAAAGAAAGGGAAATATATGTCAAAATGAAGCTTTGAAATTGAAAGTATTACGATGTAGACATTTTAAAAGACAAATAATATGTGTTTAGGTACACTAGTAGGTGAGACCCAGTTGATACAGGTTTTAGAAAACATGAATTTTTCACATTTTCCCTCATTAAAAATATTCTATAGTATTTATGGCCACAAAGCATGTAGGTGCAATAGTATCAGAGTACTGCTTGGAAAAACAAAAAAATTGTAACAATGTTTTCCCAAATCCTTAAAACATAGTTTAGACATGTCAATGAGACTATGAAAAGTCAAAACTTGGCCATAAAAACTAATAAGATACCAAATTATATCAATGTATATACAATAGTGGTGGAGTTCTGCTTCGGAAATTAAGTGTGACAAACCCACCTGCACACACACTACATGTATAACTTTTTAATAGAGTATATATACAGAAAGTCAACAGTGTGAAGCATGGAACAGCTTGGCAATGTTATTAAAAGATCTACAAATAAAGAAATCAATCAAGTTCAGTACATCTGCAGTCTACAATTGGTCTGCATTTCTATGCAGGTACTTCAAACCTCTGCCTGGGATAATTAAGCTAAAATATGGAAAAAAATTTAGGTGGTCAGCGTGATAATTTAAAATTATTGGATGTTTTCTATTCTTGTTTTTTTTACCCACTCTTTCCGACTCATATCCAGCCTAATAACTTAATTGCAGTGCTATAACTATAAAAGAAGGTGATGTTATGGCATGCATTGCAATTTCAGGAACATATTGAGACCGTTTTTTATTAGAAACTAAAAAGAGAACAATAATTTTAGGGGATCCGAAGAAAAAGCACCGCGCTTGTTTTCTAGAAAACTGACCTTTTTATGATGTCCCCAATTTATCCGAAATAATACTCAGAGCATCATTTGCTCATAAAAGATATTGACCAGCAAAGCCATATACTTAAAGTAGAGCCTTTGGTTTATCATTTGGTATATATTTGGCATAATTTTAGCATTAGATCTGAATTAGTGCTGTCCCTTTTTAGTGCCACATACAACTTTTTTTTATTATTATTTGGCGTTTTTGGCCACTTTTTTTTTTTCGTTTTCGCTCAATTGGTTCAAGAAGGAGTTAAATGATATTGCACTTATTCACAGATATTTGCATTTATTCGCAAATATTTTAGTTTTTTGCCACATAATTGTTTTCCGAATTTGTTTCTTTTGCTACATAATTTTTTGTTCTGCTCAATTGGTTCCAGAAGGAGTTAAATAATTTTGCGTTTATTCGCAAATGTTTGCGTTTATTCACAAATGTTTGCGTTTATTCGCAAATGTTTGCGTTTATTCACAAATGTTTGCGAATAACAGCAAAAAGATTCAACTATACTGTAAAAAAATATATATAATAAATAATTTAAAAAAAATTATGTAATGAAAAACACAAACTCAAAAAAATTGCGTAGCAACAAATGCACACAGAAAAAAATTATGTTGTATAAAACAAAGTGAAAAAATGTTATGTAGCCAAAAACACAGATAAAAAAATATCAGGTAGCAAAGAATCTATATTGAAAAACATGTGGGAAACCACACAAATAAAAAAAATTATTATACATGTACCAAAAATGCCAAAAAAAAAAAAGTTGCAAAAACGCAAATGAAAAAACAATTGTATTATAAAAACACAAGCCAAACAAAGTATGAAGAAAGAACACATTAAAAAAATTATGCATCAAAAAACGCAAATTTAAAATTATTTTTATCTAAAAACAATTATGTAGAAAAAAACGCCAAAAAAAAAAAGAAGTTTGTGGCACTAGTAGGCTTCCGTAGTAAGAATATTAACCTCAGCTGGTGGCCCATGTTTGAGGCTCAATTGTGTTAAAAATGTTGCACATATAATTTTGAAATTTCAGAAAAATTTAGAAAATATCATGACAAACACAATGCCAGATTTTGGTAATTGTTGGTGAATGAGCACCGGAGATAAAAAAAAACACAAATACGGAGGTTGTTTTTACGTCGGAAACCGGCTTTTTAACACGCCAATTTTAATGTTGATTTTTCCAAAAAGTTTTTATTATAGCAGCTTACAATTTTAGTTGAGTATAGAACAGTTACCTCACGATCACATATCCAAATCTCGTAAGTTTTGACCAACGGATAACGAAGATATGTCATGAAATGTAATGCATAGTTTTACAAGTGCCTGTGTTGCTCCTCATTACGTCTACAGTGGTTGTATGAGCGAAAACATTAAATGTTTAAATACCACAAATGACCACTAAATATTGAGATATCTGGAAATTTTTTACATTTCCATAAACTACACATTTTAGACAATTACTTGCCATCAAAAAGTAATTTTTGAAAAATCCACCCATTAGCCCCCTTTTTACACGGTGCGTCACATATATATATATATATATATATATATATATATAGTTCTATTGGTTTATCATGAATCAGTTTCAGGAATCATTTTATTTGTATATAATAAGTGTAGGGAGTCAAATCCTTTAATAAGAATGATTCGGATGTTTAATAATATTTTTAATAGCTTGAAAAAAGTGGCGTTATAAATCAGCCTGCCATTTTATTACTTTTATTGATTAACATGTATTTATTTATTTATTAAAATTCATGTCAAACGACCAATGAGTAATTTATTTATTTATTATAATTCATGTCAAACGGCCGATGATTAAATGAATTAATATAAATTGCTTTTTTTTTCCAGGAACTACCCGCAATCAAGAAGTACATGTCTAGCGATAAGTTCATGAAGACTCCTATCAACAACAAATCCGCTCAGTTTACCGGCTAAATGCAACTAGTTGTTTACTATACAACAATAGCTAGTTAAATAACAGCCCAGGGTGTTCAGAAATGTTCTAGAGAGGATCAGAATCTCCTAATCGTTAATTTAGATCTACAAAACTGGAGAAATAACACTTTGTACATTGCTAAGGTGCTAGGGTTTATTGAATATCAGAATTTTTAGGAAAAGTGTCGTTGAACCCTGGTTTTTACTTGTGGTAACTGTTGATGCTGTTGAGATAGATAGATTGTTGCTTGTAAATAATTCATCATTTGACTCAGAGATTAGACGACTGAATACTGAATGATATGGTCGGGTAATATAGGTCTGAATATTTCATTGAAAGAATCATAAGTAGAAATATTTTTATTAATTACTAATTACAAGAATCATGTTCAGAAGAACTGTTTACAGGGTTAACTTACAATTACTGACATAGATATCATGGTCATTTTTAAAATGCATTGTTTTTGGCACTGATATGATGGAACTTATTGATCTAAGCATAGACTTTTTGTCGATAAGCTGTAATGAAGTAATTAAGGCTTGTAATAACATTTCGCAAATTTTGCTGAGCTGCAATTGCATTTTAATTTCTTTTAAATAATATTTGTCGTTTGTTATGAAACGCATGGCTAAATAACGCAATTTATTACTTGCCTGTTGTTTTTTTTCTTCTCTTTCTTTTTGTGATTATAGAATGCATGGCTAAATTATGACAAATTATTTAAGTTCTTAATTTTGGTAAAAATCAAGAATTCCGAAAGCTTCATTCCTCTTAACAAAAAAAAGAATCCAGGTTTGTGGCTTTTTACCAAGTCTGTAAAGACTCCTCGTGATCTGAGAAAATGTATTAAGCCGTCTTGTTGAAATAAACAGTGAAATAGATAGGAAGTTTCGTTGAAGTGATAGATCTTATTATAGACCAGTGACATACTGTAGCCTTTTTGTAGCTCTTTTATAGCTCTTTGTATAAGAAAATAGCTGTTTGATGTACGTAGTATGTAATGCATTTGTTTTGTTATCAATCCTCCCCCAGGGAAGCGCATGGTTCTCTTGTTTTTTATACTATTAAGAGATACACAAGCAATAAAAATATTGCTCGAAACGAAGCAATGAGAAATCAAGATTGTTTTTTTTTTATTATTCTTCACTCTGACCTGCCCTTTTACACATAAGTAGCTGACCTAGCCCTTAATGGAGAATTTTAAGTACTCCTTACTGCATGGAAAAATATACAATGCTGCAATTACCGGGAAAAGTACAGTATAGTGGACGCAAATTTATGACCTTATGTAGTGAGCCTTTCTGTCATGCCTATGACGTCCTATCCCTGAATTCAATGAATGACGTCACAAAACACGACCCCACTCTTCATTTTCAAGACAAGACATCGTTTATTTATTTTATATTGGGGGCTGCAAATATTGGCAAAAAATAGTGATATTTTTAAATATTTAATGGATGCCAAATATGAGCATACATTTGGGTCCCCTATACTGTATTATGACGTCATAATGTATCCTATTCCATACAGTAGAGTGCATGCGAGTGCATTCGTGTAACAAAGCCTTTGGTAAGAGGTCTGGTAAACAATTGGATACATGAGTTTAACAACTGGATGGCTGTTTACAAGGTACAAATACAAATACTTTATTTATATAGCGCTGTCTTAGAATAATACATTATCAGATGCGCTTAACAATAAATAATAAAATAAATATAAAGTGTACACTATAAAATCCAGTGTATGTCTAAGTGAAAATTATTTGGTTTAAAATTTATTAAATAAAGTCTTTAAAATATGTTTAAAAGTCTCTGCATTTTTGGCTTCTTTGACTAATAGGCAGCTCATTCCACCATTTAGGCCCCGCAATACTGAAAGACCTCTCTGCGAATGTCTTACGTCGGGTAAAAGAGACAGAGAGACAGAACGAAGGCCAGTTCTTCGTGTCGTCTGTATTTGAAGAAGGTCTTGGAAGTATTCAGGTGCTTGACCATGTAAACTTTTGTAGACAAGAGTATATATGAGCACTTTATGTTTGATTCGTAGGTTAATAGGGAGCCAATGGAGTCGCTTGAGGCTGTTATATGAATTGTTACCATCATTTAAGACCACCTTTGCAGCAATGTTCTGCACCCTTTGTAGTTTCTGCAGATCACATTCTGGTAAGCAGATGTACAAGGCATTTGCGTAATCTGCTTTGACCGCTCGTGCCATCTATAGTGATTTTAATTACACTGCCAGCGAGCCAGAGCGTCAACAGATTCTCATATAGAGCATCTCATCAAATGTCCCACACAACTAACCCAGGCAGTTTTGACCTATGGTCCTCGATTCAAACTTGCTCAAGAACATCCAAGGTAGTCAAAATGTGACCCTGAAGATTCAAGGATATTGGCAGGCTCCTCTGAAGGTCCCAGGTTTTAATTCTGGATATGCTTTCTTGGAGCTTGATTGTGCATCTGAGTGGCCTAATGGTTAAGGCATTGGCCACATAGGCCAGCTCTGCTGAAGGTTATATATGGGTTTGATTAAATTGGAAGTGCCGGAAAAAGTGCAGTATAGCGGACCCAAATTATTGACCATATTAAGCGAGCCTCGTTGCCAGGCCTATGACGTAAAATGCTTGAATTCAATGAGTGACGTCACAAACTAATGGCGGCGATGAGGAAAGATCGCAAGTTAATGATAGTTTATTTTGCTTTTACTTGGGGGCTGCTGCTCCCCGAACCCCCGCTACTCTACACAAATGTATTCTTATTGTGTGCCAGAACGAAATTTGGTCAAAAATAGTGATTATTTTTATGTTTAATGGATGCCAAATATGGTCAATAATTTGGGTCCGCTTTACTGCACTAAACCCGAGCTGCCTTGTACAGTGTACTCTGTGTCTGTGCTGAGGCAAGTAAGACTCCACCCATGCGTTAACTAACATGGTGTAGGCCTTATCATCTCTCATCATTACGTCTGCCTCGGTTGGCTGATATAAACTAAACTCCAGACCAGCAGCATTGAGACATTGACACTGACTCTCTCCTTTTAAAGTCATTCACATTGGACTAAGAATTGTTGGTGAACTACATGCAGTGTTTGGGCCGAGAGAACCAAAAGATCCCTCCAATGGAGTAAATGTGTACCATGTTGTGGACTCCAATCTTTATCTCATAATTACATCTGCCTCTGACAGCGTGTATTATAAGTTCACAACGCTTAAAATGAGTGGGACTGAGACAGGACAAAAAAAGTTGTTTAACAGAGTTTAACACAAATCAAGAAATAACTTGCACCTTACACTTCTACCTTTTTGATAGTTTATTATACAAAAAGAAAAGAAAGCAGGGTTATACTGCAACTCGACCTCATAATTATAATTACACTATCAAGCAGTGAATCCAACAATGTACAACATTATACAACATCATAAAGTTAAAGCACTGAGTAAAGACAATTCAACATTCATCATTCACAATTTCTGTATCGTAAGAAGAATTATGAATTAATAAATAATTTTCAACAGATATAATTTGCATGTATAATACAAATAATATGTATATGCAAGATAAACGAGACAACACGTGAAGATAAAGAATTAAGATAATTTAAAAAATAACGTAATATAGTGACAGACAGTTAATGCTTAAATTCAAGCAATACTTCATACTGCAAGTTTCAATTAAATTTATCACCCACATATGTATCACATTTCTTTGCAGTTTCATGCATTATTTTTACGATTGTTCATTTCTCTGGTTTGGTTTGTAATCTCATGCAAACAGACTTACTATTGTTGCAATGTATGCAAATGAATGGGTATAGTGCTGCACTATGGCATTTAAAAGCGAAGGAGAGTTTGCAAAAGCTCTGTTTTTTTTTTTAAGTATTTTTCTTATCGACCTAAAACACAGAAGGGGAGGTCTTCATATTTGAATAAATATGGGGGCGGGCTAAATAGTTACTAGAACCACAAATCCCCCCCCCCCCCCCCCAAATCACTTTCACATGGCACAACCCAAACATTAGTCTTATTCTCTTCCAGACAATTATTTGTGACACATACATTCAAGCAGCATTATCTCAACATCACAAAGCTGACCACAGATAATAATATACAGCTCTATAAATGTTCAAATGACTAAATTATATGATGCAGATATTCAGATAAAATAATTATTATGTTTTGTGAATATTTTTTTGTCTCAATTTAAAGTACAAATGTAACAAATTTTTTCTGGGTTAAATACATCAAAAACAGACATTTTATTCTTTTATGATTTTCTATATTACCACGTCTTGATGATTATTATAATTTTATTTTTTTTAAATTTCTACTTCTAAATTTCTGTGAATTAACTGCTTTTATTTGCCACATCATTGATTAATTAAAATGGCCATCCCAGATATCATACCAATTCAGTACAATGTTTGTCTGACATTGATCCGATGCGACTCATGTAAGCGAAGTCGACCCAATGTCAAACTAATATTGGCTTGTTATCTGAGATGCAAGATTCAAGATAGTTTATGAATATGATTCAAGGACCACGACTCAGCAGAAATATATCTAGGAAAACCAAACCGATATTTCCAGTTGAATCGTGAAATCTTCATTATTGTAAATGTCATGTTGGTATACATTTGTAAAAATCCATGGATAATATTAATAATATTTAGGGCTGTTCCATTTAAAAAAGAGAATGTGGGGGGTGTGGACCAGAACATTTTCAGAACCCTGCCCCCCTCCACCCCCGCTTTTTCCTACATCAAGATGTTAAGAAAATACTGGTCAACCACCCCTCTTTTTTTTTGAGAACCCCTTTCCACCATTTTGGTCCATTCATCCCCCCCCCCCCCCATTTTTTAAATGGAACAGCCCTTATATTTTTTGGCATTATTTTTCATTCCTCTTTTCACTGGAATGTCGTATCGGAAGTAAAAGCTCCGGCCAGTCTAAATTCATCTCGAGTTATAACACAAGAGAGTCTTTGGGGACTGATGCGAGACCATGGTGCGGGGCGTGTTGCCGTTGTACGTAAGATGTACTCCTTTCCGGAAGGAGTGGGAAAGTCTGAAATGGCTCCTGATTGGTGGTGCATGGCGTTCTCTTGTTCATCGTCCTCGTCAGGTAATAAATAAGCAGACTGAAAAAAAAATCACAGATTTAGATTGAGGAAAAATAAGATAAGAAAAGATGGGAATAAAGATTAAGATAAGATATGATAAAGATAATAATATATATATAGATAAGACAAGATTAGATAAGATAACAGGCTAGATGGTTCAACAATAAATTCGATAACAGGCCAGATGGTTCAACAATAAATTCGACATCATAACTGATTTTGAATTAACCAATACATATTTGTGGCAGGTTGCTGTGCCCTAGAAAAGCGTTATACACCACTACATTGAAATTAACGGGCGCATTACTTCACCTAATTGTAGCATTGATATTCTGTGTCAGCATAATCATGCATAGTATGTAGAATACACAGTAATCACCTTTTGGGCTGCAGCAAACAGAGCATGAATAGCTTGACCGACCGGTGACCTTGACCCATCTATGACCGGCACTTCTGTATTCTCCAACAGACTCGCAATAAACTGCGTCAGGTGGTCCCTTGCAATCTCTGGTGTGTCCTTGTCTTGACTAAACTTGGTGCGTAATGACTGGGCCCTTGTGACTAGAACCTGAAATAAGAAATTGCAGGGTTTATATTTCTTCAGTGATCATCACATCAGGGGGTGGACAAAATGTTTAGTGCCTCGGAAGCATACAAGAGCATACTGAGCTTAGACAAACTGGTGGCAATATTTCTTTGATCAAGTTCATTTATTAAAATACAATAGATTTGTACAATTCCAACATTGAAAATGAGATTATTTTCATCCCTCCAACTGTTTAGAACCGTCAAAAAGTGTTCGTTATAATGTTTATTTATTTATACGCGGGTCTCGTGTAAAACATAATTAAGCCAAAAATTTGTTCATGGATGTTGATTTACAATAAGGTTGCATTTTACTTAGTTATGTTGAGTTTGAACAATGGGATTGCATCGGTAAACTTTATTGCAGAGCTCTGTGGTTAAACTGGACATACTTTTCAAAATAAAGTTGCAAAGTTTCAATTTTCCATTGCTTAATTTGTCAAAGAATATGTAACAGGAGTCAGAAGATTTTGCACAATGCATGACGTCACAACAGCTGAATTGGCTACTTTTTATCAACAGAGGGGCACCACTACAAGACATATTACAGACAGCAGGTTGGTCTGCAGCTAGCACTTTTGCTAGATTTTATGATAGGCCAATTACTGTAAATGAGGATTCGTTTCAAGTTGCTGTTTTGGCAAATAAAACACAGTAGAATTTCAGTCTTGTCTCCTTGTCTGTTTGCTTAGCAGCTTTGGAATTTGAGGGCTTTAAAATTCACGCCCTCTGTTGATAAAAAGTTGATATCAGTAACCGGTAACTGCGCCCAACCAATAGTTGATGATGTAATCATACAATGAGGTCATGGAGTGCAGCTGATGACATCACATTTAGATGACGTAATTAAATAATTGTAAGGTGTAGTTACTGATAGCTCCCTCTATTGGTACAATAGTTCCCCATTATCAGAGATGCCAAGTTCTTGAGTGGTGAATGCGTGAGTTTTTGCTCTTTCAAAACAGTTTACATTAAAATGTTAAAGATTTATTCTGGTCCTCATTGCGTGAGTTAAATTAAAATATAGAAATTATTAAAGTCCAGAGGCGTGAGACAGCAATCAAATGCATGAGACTCATGTCGAATGCGTGAGACTTGGCATGTCTGCCATTATTAATAATGTCATCTGGTATTGTGCATTAGTGACATCATGCATTGTGTAATTATATCTGGGTCCGAGATTACATTTGAAGTATAAACGAAATAACAAGATTTTGAGATATTGTAGAGCTCTTGTACATACCTCTAGTAAACATAATTGTCTTGCTAACTCGTCAAACTTTTTCAAATCGTTCTTGACGGCACGCATAACTTTTGTGACTCTGGTGATAAAGTTGTCCATCAATGTCTCAATCGCAGGAATGCTGCTCTCATCTGCGATTAAAATGACAAGTTAAAAATATATACATTAAAAAACAAATGCATTACTGCAGAGATGGTTGATAAGTAAACCATGTGAGAGGTTCTAAATTTTGGAAGAGTTGAATAAACAGTTTCTCTCAGAAAGTGAATAGAAACCTCCGGAAATATACAACATTATTAAGGGCTGTTCCATTTAAAAGACTACCCCAACATAACATCAGTTCACCGATTCCAAAGAATGGTCACATTTCTCCACTCCAAAAAAAAAGTACAATTTGGAATTCTTATGACAAATGACCCACTTGACACATGTCACCAAAGACGCCACCATATTTTTAAATTCTTAATCCAGTGTAGACGTACCCCCCTTTAATTCAGTATTTACACAACAAATGAGCATCATTCCCCCACCTTGCTCCATGATTTTTCCGATGGCTGAATGAAACAACATCGGCATCAACCGAATGGCAACATCAGCAGGTTTCATGGCTGAGAGGAAGTGTAGGACCTGTTTTGGAAAAAATAACAAATTATGTTATAAGCAAATAGAAATTATTGTATTAGGCTGATTGAAGAAAATAGTTTATTTCCGATTATTTTGTTGAAAAAAGTTGGGTCGGTAGGTCGGGGAATTTATTTATTTTTGTTCCCCTCAGATTCAAAGGTTTCAAAGTAAAAAAAAATTAGTGTCAAATTTTCGACAGATGCCGTAAACAAATTCAGGTCGGGCCTTGTGAAGTCGGGTTGGTCAGAAATCAGAAACAAACTCTTTTTTCAGTCAGCCTTATTACTCTGTGGTCATAATATACAGTTTATTAACTTTGAGACTATTCTTTAAGGAGTGCTGAAAAAATTTGTCTTTAGTCATATTAACGTACTTTTTCGGCTTCCTTTGTGTCGTCAAACAGTCTTTTTTGTCTTCGGACAGGAATTGGTTTTGCGCTTTGCCAAGCCTCAGCCCACATGTTGCCTGGGATTTGCATTCGTTGGCTTAGTGCACCTTTTAAAGAAACAAGATATCTTTAATATTTAAGCTACAAAGTGGATTCAATCGAGCTTACAGATGCATGATGGATTCTGCGAATGATAAGACCGGACCTCTTCGCTGTAAAAGATAAAAAAAAAATAAAGGCGTCTATGATGAGTTAAGGGCTGTTCCATTTAAAAAAGGAGGGGGGGGGGGGGGTGGACCTGAAAATTTAAAGACTGAAATTTTCTGGAAATGGAACAGCCCTAAGCTACCACAAAATGTAGTTATTTCTAAATCATCATACCTCTTCTCTGAGTGTTTCCATCCTCGTCAGTAAAATCTTCCTCCATCCAATCCCTGGGAGAATACCAGCGCACAAAATCACCAAGAACACAGGATGGGTTCGCCGCCTGACATAATAAATACAATAGAAAGGAAACTATAATGCTAATTCATTTGAAAAAGACATTAAATTGGTGGTGCCTTGTACTCAGTGTCTATGCTGAAACGAGTGAAAGGCTCCATCCATATTGTTAATGCGTAACCAGTGTGTGGACTCCCAAGCTTTACTTCATCTAGTCTTCCTCTAGCAGCTGCCAACTGGCTGTATTAACTACATTTTTGAGCACTAAACAAGTACAATTCATATTAAAAAAACACAAAATATGTATTAGCATTCATATATTTGTTGATAATACCTTGAAAGCTTCCATATCAGACAGCAGACACGCACTCTGCATCCTAGCTCGCAAATTAGCCCCCTCGGCAGAAGTTCCAAGTCTGGATCATATGATAATTAACACATTATATTTCTTTCATAGGATGTGATGTAAAGGTACAAACACCCAAAAAAATATGCCATTACTACCATGTAAGTAAAATGTTTGTTAAATAATTTGTACAACACATTTTCCAAAATGCAGTTATTGAATAGATAATTATACATCGCCTAGACTATCTAGTGTCATCAATCAACCTCCATGAGCAAAAAAACTTCCTATAGAGCTGCAATAGGTAATTAATAACTTCAATTACCTTGTTAGAACTTCTGCATGCTCCTCCAAGATATCCTCGGTCATAGGAGCCGGTTCTTGTGTGACGGGGATGTATAAATTAGCTTCGCCGTTTAGTAACTTAAGACCTTCAGCAGGCCGTAATCGACCCTCAGGCTGGTGTTCGAAGGAGTCCTTAAAACCTGTTTCTCTTGCTGCTAATGAAAAATTTACAGAAAAGGACAATTATTATAGTAAATCTTTTTTTGTGACAGAAAAAAAAAAATCGAACAATATTAACTTATGCATCAAATTATTAAGTCTTCTGAATTACTGTTATAGTCATAGTCATTTCAATGTATTGTAATAAATAAACTTCCAAAAACTTCATCACCTTGTTCAGTTTCCTGACTTTCTGATTGGCTGCTCGAAGATTGGTCACCTGATGGCCCCGCATCACCTGATTGGCCAGGAGCAAGGTCACCAGACGATGAGGTCCTCAGTGATTGGTTGGTTTTTGATGCATCAGCTTTGACTAGTCTGTTGAGTTCGTCTTTACTGGCTTTCTTCGCAGATACATTTTTAGTATTTTTCTTTCCATCGTCTTCACATTCATAAAATTCCTCGTCACTTGAGCTCCCAATTGACAAGACTTCATCGCTAGATTTAGGTGAAGCTTCGTTAGATGCCCCTTGAGATTGCATTTGTTCCCTTGTCATTTTATGGCGAATGCAGCAATTTAGCATCTGCGGAAAATCAAAATAATCCAGTGTGGCAACTTTATAACGTACACATGTACCAGTTGAGCTGAGGAGTAGCTGCCCCATAGCAAATTGCTAGTAGGTGTGGGTAGGGCTGTACACCTTTATCTTTAAAACGATACAATACATATTACGATACAGTAAAACTGATATGATACGTATCATGATACGTATCGTTAAATTTTGTCAATTAGTAATTTAGTACATATATATATATATATATATATACATAAAAGTTTATCATAAACCTAAAATAAACAAAAAGATACTATCAAATTTAGTGAACAAATCTTCATTGAATAACTGCGAACTATTGTGTATTAAGAGTCGCTGATGTTTTTCTTCACAAACACTGGAACAGGTGCCTTATTTGCTCAAAAACGCCCCTAAGCATACCATTTGATTGCATCGTTATTATTACATAACGGTTATCAATACCCGTATTGTTAACCTTGTACCGGTACAAACGGTATATCGAGAACCGGTGTACAGCCCTAGGTGTGGTAGTTGTGTACTGGGATCATAATACTATAATCAAGGACCTACGTGCTATAATGATATCCATATTGTATACCATTACCCAATGATGGGGAGGAAAAGTACCGCAAGAGGTCACTGACACCGTAGCAGATAAATACTGTTTAACAACCTCATGTATAGTGTGACGTCATCCATGTAACAATTAAGTAGTAACGTCATCTTATTGTCTTTTTATGTGCTACGGTCGTAGTGCCCCCTGTAGGCACTGTTACTTTTCTCCCCATTAATGCAGTTGATGCAAAAGTTCTTCTATTATAATCAATCTTGCTACAACGTTCCCGCTTGACTGTAATAACGGAAAACAACCGCAACAACAGAGGGAGCTATCAGTATCTACGCTACATCACTGTTGATAACTTGATGTGATAAATGCGACATTATTTTCAGCCATTACATCATCTTACCAAAGTTACTGTTGGTAAAGAGTAGCCCATTAGTTCTGTATGAAGTGGGCAAACTTAACCATGAATTAGTATAGAAGAAAAGCAACTCCGAAAATTGAGATTTGTATTCTACAATCTATATTTTGACCATTTAGGTTGTGGTTGAAATATAAATTGTAGAATGAAAATCTCAATTTTCGGAGTTGCTTTTCTTCCTTACTATGTAAAGATTGTCAGTGGATACTATGGGATTAACCAATTTGTGAAACCTCATTTTGATAATTTCAATGAATGTCACTACGAAGTACTCATTTTGCAAGTGTTCTTCATTTAATGTTGTCCGACTCAATGCTTACCTGCAACTTTTGATGCAAGAGACTGCAGCCTAAATTTGGAGATCCTTGGTCGATACTGAAATAATTAAAAGCAGTTTACAAATTAATTCCAATCTTTGAACAAGGTCCGATAAATAGATAAAATAGATACGTGATATTAATCAGTGCTACCTCAAAACCCTCCGTCACTCATTTGTAATTTCTGAGATAGCAATTCTCATGAATGAAAGTTTAACTCAATAATACTGACATTGTGACAAGATTGAAACGATCATTATTGTCCCACTGATAAATCTGTGCTGAATGTCACCAATTTATCATGTAGATCTAAGTATTTCAGAAATTGTGCATCCATTCCACCAATTCAAATTTAAGTTTTGTTGTACAATCAGAGTCATCGAATTTGACCAGGGTCATTGAAATTGGCCACTCTAAATAAACTAGCGAAAACACTTCTAAGATGCCTGTCAAAGTATTCAATTGTTGTCAATGACATGAACAGTTAGTTTCATAACAAATCACGACATTGCGAGGTGTTTAATTGTGTTTGTTGGGGGGTGGCCAATTTCGATGACCTGACCAATCTCGATGACCTCGAGTGTAATGGTTAACCTATAAGGTGGCCCCTCAGAAGCGACAAACAAATTTAGTTTCGGGCCCCATTTGTAACCACTTTCCCCATGTGACAAATAAAAATCATTGTCATTGTACTTCAGGGATGTGATTTATCATTGATAAAAAAAAACCCTGAAAATGCCAGGATTAGTAAGGGGGGTCCTAAAGGATGACGCCCCTGGAATTTTTTTTAACAAATGACCAAATTAATGACATTTCAAGCTATCTGAGGGGCAACTTCTAGGTATTACAAGGCAAGACTTCTTGTGTCTGCAACCTTGAGTCACATTACACTTACCCTGAAATCATGATACCTTGCATGGTATAATAAGGCTGAAAACTCCTCCTCTCCCCCCCTCCCCCCCCCCCAAAAAAATTAAGAAAGGAAAAAAATTGAATTTGCACGAAAAAAACTGATAATGACATCCCTGGTACTTACTCAGGAATGATGTAATTGTTCTCCCATCTATATCTCATTTCCAAAACGAATTCCTGCCACAAATGGGCAACCGCTCTCATGCCGCCATAACTGTGATTCACGATACACATGCACACTGCAAGACGATAAGTAATACTCTCCACTGGGGCTGACTTGAATTGTCTAAATAGCTCCTGAAATTAATAATACGATTTATCAGACATTTCCTCGGGCGAATTAACAATGCAGCAACTTAACACTCACAGGCTACTATCATGTGCACAGTTAAAAAACATTTTTTAACAGTTAAGCATCTTTAAATTAGGGCTGTTCCATTTCAAAGGGGGGTAGGGGGTGAACAGGAAGGTTTTAGAAAAACCGGGGTTCTCCAAAAGTCCAAAAGAGAAAAAGAGGGGGGTGGGGATTGTGGGTCTGTCAAAAAACCAAAGGTGGGGTTTGAAGGGGGTCTGAAAATTTCTTGTTACCCCCCAACCTTTTTTAAAAATGGAACAGCCCTTAATCATATTCATGATATGTTTGGCACAACAAATTCACTAAATAAAATAGCCCAAAGTATCAAGGAAAGAAAAGGTCATTCCAATTTATAAAAAAATTTCAAAGATAGATATCAGTCTCATAAGAACAGTTTTTACCCTAAATTTCTGCAAGTTTTCCAATTTATGCATCGAAGAAACACTTCCTCTCTTTGAACCATCCCCCTTGTCACTCGGAGGAACAGTCGTGACATTTTCTGAGGAAGGTGTCGCCTCTGGTGATGGCCCTGCGGTGCTGCCACCTGCGGTTGATGACCCATCTTCATCTTTTGCATCAGGAAACAAAAACTGAAGAAAAAAATATATATATATCAAACTATCATTACCATTAAAATTACATTAAACTTCTGTCATAAAGTTTGACTGAACATAAGCGTAGAATAATACAAAATAAAACAATATGATACGCACCAACAAGAGGCCACTCAGCAGATCCGCAGGTATGGGAGCTTCTTCTGGTTTGATTTGCAGTTTACTGGTTGCCTTGGTAACAACAGTTCCAATGGAAGGAAGACCAACAGCTGGCTCCGTAAGTTTGCTGAGCGCTTGGCTAATGTCAGCATCTGAATAAACAAGTCAAGTACCTAATGATCACAATGTGATTTTTTGTCTGCATTAACTTTCTCACGCAACAGAAGTTAGGGTCCATGTGATTTGCTTGGATAAAGGGAGTGCATGACTACTTCTGGCTGATTTGCAATCTAACTTCAAAGGATATCCTATCTTATATCAGCTATACTTTGATTGCAATTTAACCCTTGCTTATTCAAAGGATTGGTATAACTGTTTATATGAACCGTTGAACAAGTTCCGCGAACAGTAGCTCATGAAATGTTACCAAAGGTGATTTTGCATGAACAACTAGTCACTCACTCAACCCATTTCAAATGGGGAGAAAAAGTAACAGAGCTTACCGGGGGCACTATGACCATAACACATGAAAAGACAATAAGATGACGTCACCAGTTAATTGTTACATTGATGACGTCACATAATATATGACGTCATCAAACAATATTTATCTGCTACAGTGCCAGTGACCTCTGGTGGTACTTTTCCTCCCCATTGCAATCCCTGCAGGATGTTCTGTCTGTCTGTCTAGCTGTCTGTCTTGTCTATCTGTCTTGTGTATCTGTCCGTCTGGTACTTACCTTTCGTAGAATCATCTTTCTGCAAAATTCGACCCAGAAGTTGATCCGTGGATTCGCTTCGTTTGCACAGGTGAATGAACTCCTCAACGTAATCACCTGAGAAAGGAAAAGGGAGAATATATATGACTCCTTTCGGCATCAGTCCATACTGTAGTATCAATCAATGTTTTCGACCTCAGAGTTGCCTCGCTAGTCTTTGCAGTACAATAAGTAAACATTTAGACCTCAAATCAATAATTACATCAATTGTAGATTTGCCGTACATATCAATATTTAAATTTGCAGTGCAACATATCTAGCTCAGCTTAAAGGTAAATTAGAAAAGTTTTGCCTCAAAACTTACTCAACAGACACTGGACATCATCCGTCATTCTAACTCTGACCGACCAGGTAGGCGCTTGTAGTGGATCTAAATCACTGAAAATTACAACAAATTTTATAATCCATACACTGAAACTATAACATACCAATATCATTGAATCATAGGCAAGCTGCATCTCATCATGAGGCAACCATCCCATTAAGATTTGACTACATACTCATCTTAAAATTTTTGGCTTTAAAAAAATATAGTTGGACCATGGAATGAGAATCTCATAACTGACACAGGGAGACGGTCAAACCATTGTTTGATGACATCATCTAAATGTGACTCAATGACCTGAGTATATGATATTATGTCATTAAACAATGATTTTTTGACCGTCTTGCTGGTGGCTCCACCTGTCAGCAACGTTTCTCCTATTGGAATTTTAAGGATGAGTTAGTAGTCTAGGAAAGAGTGATTACGTGTAAACATCATTGTCGACAATCATTTCCTCCGAGAGGTTCGGCCATGTTGTTGACAGAAGCAGCTCACTGACGGGATCTTCGCAAGCACCAAATGGCAACTCTCCAAAATCTGCACATCCAACCTCACCTCCCGTCATCGAGTCTATATCTGGAAATGACCAAAACATAATATAGTCAAAATTTGTTCTAACAATGCACTTGTGATCCAGCAAAATCTATCATAATAGCGAATTTTTATCATTGTTTACAAATATGTGTAAATTTAATAATTTGAAAAAAAAAAAAATTTCATTCAAAGTAGGTGACTGTTTCATTAGACAGAAAACTAATTAAAAGTAAGGTATCCCCGGATGACACAAATTTTCGGGATAATAATTTCAAATAACGAGAAAATACTGCACCACATCTTCAAGATGTCAAGGTGTCACTGATTGTCGCTCCAGTAGAGCGAAGGTGACACCTTGACCTCCAAGGCCTTAATCACTGAGGATTTGCATGTACTGCCCCCTATAATGTAAGCTGGCGAGAGTCAATCCTGTACCAATGAAAGGACTAGCAGGTGCCGTCCTCTGGTGGATAAAAACTGTCTGGGCCAATCGGAAACCAGCTTACACCATGACGCTATGACACCATATTCCGAATATGGTGCTATTTTCTAAGGCCTTCTCTGATCGTGCAGTAAGTTTCTATGCATCCAATAAGATTAACCACGCAAATTTAGGGCATCCAGGGCAAAGGTCGCAGTGTTCGCTCAATGCACGGCGATCTTTGCCAGTGGAAAAATGACTACACCACAACCCCACCTAAACAACATCCTACTATTTCAGTACCCATCACCACAGTTACGGCCGTCAGTGGAGTTGGCTGGCTTAAATAGTGATATCCAGGGAAGAATCCAAAAAGTTCTCAATGGAAAGTCCAAAGATGAGTCACTTATCATCTGTCCATCCAATCACTGACACACCAATTTTCTTCAATAATACAGCAACTACTACCTGGATAGACAAATGATGACTCATTCTGTTTCTTACCTGCTCCGATAACAGAATATCATAGTGTCATTGTCTTTGCCTGTGGTTTGACCAGCTCCCAAAATAACAAAAATAAACAACGAGAAACACCTCCCTAATGCTTTTGCTCAATGGTGACATCCTAGAAGTCACTGTGTCACCTTGTGGATAATGTAGGGGCACTTTTATTCTGATGACAATGGGGAGAAAAAGAAACAGAGCCTACAGCAGGGGGCACTACCACCGCAGCGGATTAAAAATACAATAAGATGACGTCACTAATAATTGTTACATAGATGACATCACAGAATAGACAACATCATCAAACAATGCTTATCTGCCATGGTGGCAGTGACCTCTGGTGGTACTTTTCCTCCCCATTAACCAGTATCAATGACATGCCGGACAGATTATATATATATATATATATATAACATATATATACTACCTGTCTCTGTCAGAATGTTTTGGATATGCCCATGGACGTCACCATAAAAGCCGGCAAGTCTGCTGTCTGCTGTACCTTTACTGACGAACAGTCGAAAACCTTAAGACCACATTGCATAGACCACCATTTTTGCGGGTGCCACCAGGTTACTTACCCATTCGTTTTATCCTCCCTATAGGTCAGATCACCATAAAAAGGACCAGTAAATTAGGTACCAGCAGTTGTCTTAATACTTAATATTAAACATACAAGTTTCAGTAACGTTCACAAGATACATACCTGGAGGTTGCTGCGGCCATGAGTAATGAGGCCAATCTTGAAGTATGAACGTGAATCTGACGGAGGCCGTTATAGGGGGAACAGGAGATGCAGGGCTATTCTGAAATTAAATCAAGTGAATATATATATAATAATAATAATATACAGGATAGAACTACTTTAAAAGTTTGTCGAACATGTGTCACCATTAGGGCAGAGCAAAGACAGTAGTACATATAGTTAACCAAATTACCTAAGTTGATAAATGATCATAATTGACTTGAGATAATTATTTTGAAATAAATAAGTATTACATTTAGACTGTTCAGAAGATTTACTGAAACTAAAAGGAAAAATGTTTTTAAAAATGTTATATCAGTCATTGCAATGTCATACTGAACAGCCGATTTACATAAGCATGATAAGGGCTGTTCCATTTAAAAAAGAGGGGGGGGGGGGGGCAGACCTGAAGATTTTTCAGATATCGGGAGGGGGGAGATCTGGGTTAAAAATGTTAGGGTCTCCCCCCCCCCCCCCCTTTTTAAATGGAACAGTCATAAGCATTATACATCGACAAAATGCAAATCAACTTCTTCCTCTACTATGATATAAACATTGCTGTGACTGTATATGATGAACATAAACACTGAATACACATTTTACAAAGTTCTGTGTTAGAAAAACATCAACGCACCAGTTTTGACTTGAACACATCCAGTAAACCAGACAAATGACAATACTGAGGAGGAGCGCTTTTCAAATGGACCATTTCAAAAGACGTCACATAACCAGATGTAGCACACTGGCCGAAGTATAAGCGGCGCCACTTCTGTTGAACTTGAACAAATACTGGTAGAGGACTGCAACAAAAGGGAAGTCCAGTAAAACTAAAATCAACTTGGCATTCATAAATAATGGACAAAATAAGACAGAGAAATTACATACCATCCTGTGTTATGCAAAGCTATGGCAATAGAACTGAGGACTAAATTAACTCGGCTTTCGCTGTTCAATGTTGCCGCTCCGGCTGGAGCAAGAATTAAGAAATCCCGAATGCCGTACCTAAAATATATTTGAAAGAATTGAGTCTAAAGCATACTAAGTGTAATCATGTTTCTAGTGGAATTCTAGTTCAGCACAACTGATTAATGGACCAATAGAAGGAGTTGTAACAAACATGCATTAATATTAAAAAATGACACAAACAAACAATCATTGAGTGCAAGTTAATGCCATCATAATATTTAGAAGATGTCATTAAAGTTGCACTGTCTGTCAAATTTGAAATTTTCTAAGATGCTATCAAACAGTTGAGAGTTGCTTTTATTTATCAAGGCACACTAAATTTGTGTGAATTAATGATTTTATAAGACATTAATTATTAAAAATAAATTATACATTGAGAGAAAATCCAGACCAAAACATTGGAAACTATTGAAATGACATCACCATTGTTCAGTATTGTGACGTCATCACTGGGTTTGTTAACATATTGAGTTTTTGATGGCATGAAAAACTAATATTTATATTATTTATTGTAAATTAAACTAAATTGTTGTGCAAAAGTGGGTATGTAATGGTGAAAAATATCATGAGACAAGAAGGCAGTATTAATTTATATCATTATTTTAATGTGCAAATTTGACAGACAGTGCACCTTTAAACAACAATAGTTAGAACAATTACGGGTAGTCTATTGATACTTTTAGTACAATAGTTCCCCATTTATTAAACATAGTTAGACAATAAATCTTCCTCCTTCCTTGTCTTTACTTTTTGGATAAATTGTATTGTACATGTATCTTCGTGAACAAAAAAAGGTATAGAAATAGCGGAACCTGAATCTTACCATCTCACCAGGCAATGTGCCCTCGGAGGGAAGTCATTGTCAATGTCTGTCAGATCCAACCAACTGGCTGGGGGAGCATCTACTGCAATGAAATTCACACGATAACATAATATATCCCATAAAGAATGCAAGGTCGGGTTAATACACCCTTTTCATGCAGCAGCCATGTTGGCATTTTTGCCTCATAGACCTCATTTTGATTACGTCATATATTATGACATCATTACTTCTCCATTGTTCTTGCACTCTGTGACCTCACCATGGCCATTGTCTGCTGATGATGTCACAATGCTTAAGCTGAGTGCAAAGAGAGGTCAACGAGGCAAAAATGCAAACATGGCTGCCGCGTGAAAAGAGTGAATTTTGAACAATTGTTGGATTTCAGGTAAACTTGAATTCAACACATACAAGTCTGTCCCATGGACAGGCAGATAGAAAAAAACAGTGGCAGCTCTAGTAATTTGTCACAATTTTGGAGGGGACTTTTTTACGGGACATCACTATTATTGTTTTCGCCTATTTTGCTTTACTGACCTACTTTTGGTGCATAGTGGAGCACTTCCAGCCGCACTTCAAATTCTGGTATCATTAGACAATACCATAAGGGGACCACAGACTTTGATTGTAGAAGATTGCAACAAATCACACAACATACAAGGACTTTAAAAACCCACCATCTTGAGATTCGGAAGCAGTACTGGATCCACCGTCATCTTTTGTGTCAGGTGGCGTCCATTCCTTATCGTCTGCACGCTTGAGCCAATGCCTTGACAGGATGAAGTCAAAATCCGCAAAACTCAACTTGTCTGACTTTTCTTGCCATACGCCTGAAGTGAGTTCACCCTGAAAGAATTCAATTAGAACACAATTCTAATATCAGGTACCGGGATTATGATCTACAATGCAAACTCTAAATAAAAAAATAAAAACTTTAAGACAATAAACGTTAGCAAAGTTGCTAGACTAATATCTTTTCCTCCAACTGCTGATTTGAACCCTTCGTGTATGGCAGCCAATTGCGAAGTGAGATATCTCCATTTGAACTGAAACTAATTCAGCTTTGTTGATGGGAAATTGCATTCAGCATTTGAATTTGATTGCAAAAAATTACCTTTTCCAGTGGAGTAGGGGCGGGAAAAGCTGTCAACTTCCACTCATGAAAGATTTCTTCAAGTCTTGCATCAAATCTAAACAATTAACATGTTAACATTTTAGTGAATCAATTAAGTAATGCATACATTTAAAAATATTTCATATAGTAACAAATCATAAAGTAATTCATAAAAGTGAATGCATTAATCAAATAAGAATTTTATTAATCATACTGTTTTTGAACAAAGAGATATAATTATTGTGCATAGTGAGGCCAAAAATTATTTGTCAATTAAGATTTTTTATAATATAAGCTTTCCAAGATAAAATCAAATCTGATGTACCTTTCCCATTCAGAAGCAGTGGTAAAATCGGTGATCTCAAACACATCAGCATCCTGGAATAAGATAGTTTGACAGTGCAGTGTATATTGTAAACAGAGTTAAATTTACTGCAATTATAAGTTATCACAAAGCCCAGATATCCCGTGACACTTACAAATAAAAATGAATAGACATGATGTCATTGTCAAAACATAGTCTAAATCTATTCGAGTTTGACATCTCAACATAGATGAACAATCTGTACAGCTGATTTGGGCAGACAGCTCAATTTCTCTGCCACAAAACCAGCATCAACAATTGCTAAAATGACTGTTCGAAGAATTGATTCACAAAACAACACTTTAAACTGTACATAAATTAAATATAATGCCCTTACTTCTTCAGCCTCCCCTACTCGATCTGTCATTTTGCTAAACCGGATGTTGCTGTTGTCAGCACGAGAAAATGGTAAAACATAGCACGAAGCAAAGAGTTGCAACGAATTCGTCTGCTGCTGGTCTGCATGAAACGACCAAATCTGTGACAATTAAAGCTGACAAGTTGCTGTCACGATGATCTGACCTATGGGTCAGATTTGGAGGAAAAATAATTAAATACAAGTCATAGCGACATGCAAATCTCCCCTTTTTTTTTTTCACTGCTTGTTTAATTTTTAAATCAAATAGGCTGTAATACATGTAGGAGCCAATAGGCCTGATAAATATTGAGGGAAAAAAAAATAAGACAAAAAGGCATAAATAATTGAACTGTTAACTAATGACTCATTTCATTTGTTGTATGACATGCATTAACTAAATGTTATTTTAAAGTTACCCATGCATTTCCTTGCCAATGCCGTTTCGTCTGCGCAGAGATCCTTACTGCAGTGGCAGCCATTAAATCAACAAACCAGGATTGATCCTTGCTGGGAAAGTTGTTGAAGTTTTGGCTCTCTCTAAAAGTTATGTAATGGCATAAATCAAAGTGATTAGACCTGGAAATGGGTCAAATGTATACTAAAACTTTCGTCAGGCCCAAAATAGAAGTTTTAATATCCAAAATGGAGGCGGACAAGAGATAGAATCATGGAGAAGTTCACCAGCATGCTAAACAAACTTGGCCTCAGGTAAGGACACTCTTATCTGTTTTGTAGACATTACTGATAGGATTAAATTAAGCGGATTTGCATTTGAATTTGTGTTCTGATGGTTGATTGTTTGAGTGCTGTGAACATTGTCTTTGGTGAGTTTTCTTTGTTAATTGATTGCAATTATGGGTTGTGTTACTTGTGTATAACTTACGGTTGGATCCTCTTATATCGTTGGATCCTGAACTTGCTGAATTTTATTTATCTATTTTATTTTGGGAATTTACAGTTTAATACCATGTCTTTTGGGGTGTTTGCTTAAAAAGTGCTTTTATGAAAGTATGATAAATTAGGTAAATCAACTTTAATGTTATTGACTGCAACAGGGATAGTTCTAGACTGCAGTCATCTATGAAATTCAGGATTTTTGTCCTAATGTTGTTATAGCTACAGACTGCAGTCTTCTAATTATGAACTTTTGGATTGATGTAAATCAATAATCTAAAATCATTATAACTAGTTTGAAAATTAATTATCATATTATGGTTGATATATATATATATACTGGTTTTCCCTTTTCTACTCTGACTAATGCTTTTTATGGGATTTATAAATCAAAACCTAACATCTTGTAAAATCATTTGAGCTTCAAACACGTAAGAGTCGTTCAAATATTATTAGTGACACTTGAAAACAAGTACATATACAGAGTATATACTATACGAGACTTGACTATCTAGATATTGTAGTTCTGTCTCTTTGTCTGTATTTATATATAGCACAATAAAAGCTACATTGTTGGGTTATAATGTTGACTGACAATATGCAGAGTGAGGGAAAATGGATCATGACCCACTTGAGATTTTTGGAGGCAAATGGCAGGAAGCCAAGTTTAAGCTCTCCAGTTTGAGTCTTTTGCTTTCTGCTAAAATAGTGTAACTCACAAAGACAGATGTTTTGTAATAATAACTATATCACGATTGTTTGGAAATCAGTGACTTCTCAAACAATTATATGATGTAAATTCAGCAATTTTAAACTTTATTTATAAATGAATGAAAACTTTAAGTAGTGAAAACAATTATAGCTTTAAACTATTCAATTTTCCAGGACCTGCAAATCAGATATAATTTTTATTTCCTTGCATTAGGTTTTTATTTTATTTATAAATTCTCATTTCGTGATATAATTATTTTGTTTACACTGAAGTCAAATTGTTGGCGTGCAGGACCAAAATAATAAAAACTTTAACATTAGTGTGCGATGTATAGGCCTCTAAATTGGCACTAAGACAGATCTATATCTTTAGTCCAAGTCTATATTTAAAACGGAATGATAAATGTCTTATTTTTGTTAAATATCTATATAAATGTTAATATTTCATTTATGGCGAAATGCCAGATAATGACGTAATAATGATATTTTTATTCATGAGTGCTCCACAAATCACGAGCACTTGCATTTATATTAGTGCCTGGTACCAGCTCCATATATATGATACAAATTGTGTTACAATATTATGTATAAGATACCCCAATGTGGGCAGAATAATTCAAGTGCTCGTGCTACAAATTATGGAATAAATCATGCAGTGCAAGTGAAGTCATATTTAATTTTAAAATAACATTTTTCTGTTTAGATATATGACAATCTCTTGTTGCCTGCAGCTTTGTAGCTCCTTTACCCCCCCCCCCCCCCCCCATATTGGGGACTCTAGTGAGGACGAATGGGGGGTAAAAGAGGGTAAAACCGTTGTCACCCCTGCCCTAGGGCATCTCCTTTGTAGCTCTTTGTGTACTTTTTTTTCTGTGAAGATAGGGAGGGGGTAAATCTCTAGATCTTGAATATGACAGTAACCCCCATATTATGTCATCTTATTCAAACTGTAAAAACATTTGAAGTTAGTTTTTTTCCACTTGACATGCTGATGTTAGTGGTACCACGGATGTATACGTCTTATACATCCATGGTGGTACATCTGTATAACGAATTAGTGAAGATGTATGTAATATTTAAGACTGCCAATATTTTCATTGTTCAGTCACAATTCGCTTCTTTCAGTTCTATGCAATGTATATTAACATTACCCAATCATTTACAAGTATGCAGTAATGAAAAGTTGACCGATCATTTAAAAATGTGCAGTATTAAAGATTTGACCAATCATTTACAAGTATGCAGGAATAAAGATTTGACCAATCATTTACAATATGCAGTAATGATGATTTGACCAATCATTTACAATATATGCAGTAATTAAGATTTGACCAATCATATACGAATATGCAGTAATTAAGATTTGACCAATCATTTACAATATGCAGTAATGATGATTTGACCAATCATTTACAATATATGCAGTAATTAAGATTTGACCAATCATATACGAATATGCAGTAATGAAGATTTGACCAATCATTTACAATATGCAGTAATGAAGATTTGACCAATCATTTACAATATATGCAGTAATTAAGATTTGACCAATCATATACAAATATGCAGTAATTAAGATTTGACCAATCATTTACAATATGCAGTAATGAAGATTTGACCAATCATTTACAATATGCAGTAATGAAGATTTGACCAATCATGTACAAATATATATGCAAGATGTAAACATTAGACAATGCAGTCATTTACAATAATGATAAAAATGACGAATCAAATTACTTTGGCCCTTTATCTCAAAGCATTCCTTGTAATTTCTTTAACTAACTACGTTATCTATCTCAAACTGGTCTATCTATTTTACTGAAATTTGCAGAATGTCTGTGTGCATAAACCAGAGACAGTTCATTCAAGTGCTTTTGGCAAAGATTCAAATATATCCAGGAAAATAATCAGTCAAATGCATGCATCTGCATGACTCAAATTCTTCAAAATGAAAAAAACTTGGCAAACTGTCCTTACATAGACATTCGAGCTTATCTGAGATTATGTAAACACATCCATTTGAATGATAACACACACAAAAAAATTGAATAAAAACATTTTTTTCGGTTCTTTTTTATGGGGGCATATGCTGACTCTAAACAATGTTTAAATATAATTATGATTTATTAATGCCATGTTTTTAATTGATAAAATAAGGTAGAGTTTTAAAACATTATACATGACTTGCTTTTGATTATCAGGTTTTTACTGTACATATCTGCCATTAAATCAATAAAATACAGTTGGCACAATTTATTTTCAACTTGTGCCATTGGGATGCTATCTCCCCATGTTTACAGCACTAGAGGGTGTTGGACCACATGTTAAAAACTTGTACATGATTTGGTGGTAACCCTTCTCTTCAACACCCAGTATTTTCTGAGATGCATTACAAATGATTCGCACATGTTGCTATGTCCATGATGTCATGACGCTTGCATGGTTGCTATGCAATGGCTGCATCTGGTTGCTATGGAGACTGGTGACAAATGAGAGGGTGGGCATGAATGAATGGATGGATGGATTGGGGAGATGAATGAATGAATGAGGAACAGAATGAATGTCTTTGGGAGCTCAATGAATGAATGAATTGGGGAGCAGAATGAATGAATTAATGAATGAATTGGGGAGCAGAATGAATGAATTAATGAATGAATTGGGGAGCAGAATGAATGAATGATTGAATGAATGTCTTCAATGAATGAATGAATATCTTGGGAGCTCAATGAATGAATGAATGAATTGGGGAGTAGAATGAATGAATGATTGAATGAATGTCTTCAATGAATGAATGAATAAATGAATGAATGAATGAATTGGGGAGCAGAATGAATCAGTCAGCCAAAAAAACTATATTCAATCAATCAGTCAGTCCTCATAGTTCGTACTGACTGATTGACTGACTGACTGCTCGACTAACTGACTGACTAGCTTATGATTATGTGACTTCCCAGTTCCAAATGTGACATCACCATGACATCCCTTGATTAACTGTGTGACCTCTTTAGATAAATCAATAATTATATATTTATTAATAATTTCAATAAAATCAACATAACTTGCTGTTTCATGGGGTCTTTTAAGCTATTAGAAAGCCAGGGATATTTTCCTGCCAGTTGTGTAGCATTGTTTTGTGCAGTCCTGGAGAGATACATGATTTTTATTTATGAAAAGAATCTGGCGAAAGAGCTCAAGAGTTTATCCCCGGCCTGTGTTTACTTCGAGGTCAAAGGTCACCAAAACAAAAGTAGAAATAGCAGACGTGTTGTGATGTTACCATGACAACCAGCGAAACTGGAGGAAAAAGTGCAGGAAAGGTCAAATTTCAAATAGTTTTCACATAGAATCTTATAATTATGTTAATATATCAAATATATATTGTGAAATTGGGTACATTGAATATAATTTCTATATATATATTTATACATGTATGCACAATTTGTTTTAATTTTTTCTTTCTTTAAAAATTGATTCATTCTGTCAGTTTCATACTTTATATATATATACCTGAAATGGTGATAAACATGTTTATGATAATCGTACAATATATAATTATGATATATCTGTAAGATAACTACATCATCAGCCATTATTATATAGTATTATTTTTCTTTCGATAAGAAACATGAGTTCTGACTTCAGCTGTTTTTTAATTGTGACGCCAAGCAGACGTGCCCTTTAAAATTAATAGCATCTACCATTAATGTCTGATTTTAGCCACACGTGGCCGTATATGTAGTTCTTAAAATTCTTCATGTCTTTCACGTGTCTTTTAATTATATGTCATTGACACTTGCACATTCTTGTGGTCCAACGGATTCCTCTCAATTTAAAGTGAGCCCTCAAAATACCATAAAGCACAAACATACTAAATCTTGTAGGCCTACAGACAAAAAAAGTTTCGTGGCAAATTATAGTTTTTGTAGATTAGCAGATATTAGCTGTATTAACATGTCTTGTTATAATTTTACTGGCAAAAGACTGCAGTTTAGTAAAAAAAAAAATCCATTTTGGTATCTATCTGGTAAGCTAGTTAGTCTGTCTGTCTAGCTGTCTATCTATCTATCTATCTATCTATCTATCCACTTATCTACCTATCTATCTATCTATCCACTTATCTACCTATCTATTTATCTATTTATCTATCTATCTATATATCTATTTATATATCTATCTAGATTTTAAGATAGATTTCATGTTAGATTTCATGATTTCATGATTTATTTCATGATTGTTTGATTGATTGATCCAATGAAATTAGATAGATTGATTACTTGATTGTTTGATCCATTGATCCATTGATCTAATAAAATTACAAGGACGACTTGATACATTGCATCAGACATACAACGTGTAATAATTCTCAAAAGCAAAGAAAAAGTATAAAAAGTAAACTTGTGATTTCTCAACTACTTGCAAATACTTTAAATTAGCATAATGTCAACTTTATTGCTATTTCAATTGTTGGGGGTCTATATTTGGTGACAAAAAGAGCAGAATTATGTGAATACATTATGTAGGTAAATTGAGGGGGTTGATAACTCTGTCTTGCTTCTAAAATGGGGTGAAATTTATTGCCCTGTCTGGGGTAGGAGGTGTATTGTGTGGTTGGGGTAAAGTCAAACTAAGGTTCTTTGAAATTATTCAAAAGAATTTGAAAGGATTTTATCAGTCTTTCACAACTGTGGCGGGTCTGTGTGTCCAGAATAAATTAAATGTTCTCAGTGTAAGTGGATCTATTGGAGTAGAACATAGTTTTCTTTTTCTTGGGTAATGATATTATAAGATGTGTTGAATTTTTAAAGTGTGGATATGTGTGTTCTGGAATGATTAAATATATATTTTACACTTATTTGTAAAGGTGTGAAATGATTACACGTAATTTTGCACGTCTTACCATTTCGTCATATATTTGTGAATTTGCAGTTGCTTTCTCAACATTTTGCTATAAACGCTAGAGGACAGCAGCGTCTAGTCAAGTGTTTCAATGCTGCTTTCTGAAGTGAGGGGGTTCTACCCAAGAAAAGAAAATAAATATCAGTATAAATATAGAATGAGGTAGAGAAAGGATAGATAGATAGATAGATAGATAGATAGATAGATAGATAGATAGATTGATAGATTGATAGATTGATTGATTGATTCTTTTATTGGATGATTGAATGGTTTATTGATTGATAGGAAGCAATGTCCCGTGTCACCATTTAAGAGAAAATCTGATGTCTCATGTCAATTTGTATATAGATCTGTCATCTAGACCTAATAACAAGATATAACTATGGCTGATATGAACATTAACACATTACATAAATGTTATAACAGTTTGCTTGGTGAAAATTGAAAAAAAAAATTTTGAATATTTTTGAAAGATATGAAACACAAGACTGCATATATTAATTATTTGTAAATAATGTCAGACGAAGAAAATATATTTTGTCCAAATTCCTACTATCCTGACGATTGCAAAATCATGATAATTCACGCAAGTGAGCTCTGCAGTGACCATAGTTTTAGCCAGTTTTGGATAAAGTCCTTGGTTACCACTTTTAAAGTTCATAAATAAAAGTTTCAGTCAAATTGAACTGGTAACCTTTTTTTTTTTAAATTAATAATATGTTTACATGTTATTAATATCAACTATCAACTATTATCACACAAGTCTGGTACAGGTCTCTCATTAAAGAGAGCTTTACTTGTTATCCATTTCTATATATATATTAAAGCTTACTTTATTATCATTTATTTGCATTCGTTCCATTTCACACTGACGTCATAACAAAACTTCTGTTCGTTATTAATGGGTCTGGACGATCTCCATGTTCAATAATCTTAAATTCTCGAACGCTAATTGCTGGAAATAATTAGAGCTGGGGGCACGGTTTATTTACCCTCTTGGAAGGTAAGAAGAAGCTCATCTTGGAGGGCCACACCCCATATTGTCTGTCCACGTGGTGGTCACGTGATGTTATGTGATCCCTTTTGTTCAGCCTCATTGTGGGGTGCAATGTGCATGCTGTGCAGTCATGCGAATTCCCATATTGATTTTTAGGGATTTTGCGTTTGAATGAAAAAAAGAAATGAAAGAATTCATAAGAAGGAATCAGAGTAATGACTCAAATTAGGCCATGAACTAAGCTCTTCAAGACAAAGAGAGAAAAAAAATACATGATAAACAAAGAAAGCACTATTTGAGGGAGTTGTAGAAAATAAGGTAGACGGGATATTTTGGAAATGTATCCCAAATCTCATGTTTTAATCATAATTTTGATTTTTTTTCTTCTAAATTTCGTTGATTAATATTTGATGTTAACTAATTACATATATGACACATTGACGCATGTATCCTGATATCCAGTTTGTCCATAAAACTATATATATACTAATTTGAATTTCATGTGAAACTGAGATTGGCATTGGTGTATTGTTTGGCTGTCATTTAATTGTAAATAGAAATTTATGAAATTATTGGATTTATTAGTACATGTATATTGGTTTGCAATTTTGTGGAATTGGCTATCATTTAGAGCTCTGAAAATAAATTATTTGATAAAAGTAAAATACAAATTATTTGAAACAAATGATGGTTACAAAATCCTGAATCAGAATATTGACAGCTGTCTGTATTAAGTACATGATGAGGACTGACAGACAGACAAATTGTGGCAGAAATCTCAATTTAGTCTTTGTCCACAGTCTTGCCAATTAGTCTGACGGACAAAGAACTGGAATTGCGTTTGAAGGTCTTAGTTCCAGTTGATTAAACAGTCCGCCAGGGGGCAGACTAGACAATGCCACCTAGCGGAGTGACTCACAAACACTGATTTGTTCATTGATTGGGGTTGAGCTTTACAAAAAATAATTTTATTCATATGTCGTGGGTCTAATGTCAGTGATAATATAATTTAAAATCTCATTCAAAATGTGACCTCTGCAGATTCTGTCTTGGTTTAAAATGTATGTCTCTTTGCCAGACTTGTCACTTTTCAGCAAACTTTTGTTATAAGCAGTAGCTCGTTATGGATGCAATACAATATAATGCAATTCATTTAATTAAAAGAATACAATTATTAAATAAATATAATAGGCCCACAATACAAGTAAAATATGCTTTGACTTACTACAATGCAATGCAATGCAATAAAGTTAGTTTAATTAAAAACTGCCCGTTAAATTGAAACTAGACAAAGCTGTCATAGCTGTCTACTCAAAACTGGATCTAAAAGTACATATTTATGATAGATTAATTTTTTACATTTACCAAGGTTTATATTTATCTGGTGATAGATGTAAGCTGACAGAAGCAGCTGGCTTTAGCATGTTTAGACCACAGCAAGGTACAGGTCGCTACAGACAGCCAGAGTCGACCGTATTTTATGAAACTAATTGTGCAATACAAAATGTACAATTCCAAATGTACATGGCCAATTGTGCCACGTGCGTTTTCCATGCGTTTGCATAAACGCATGGAAAACTCATAGTTTTTACCTCATAATAATTAGCTAAAAAACCATGCGTTTTCCATGCGTTTATCCTTCTCATGGAAAACGCACGCGGCACATTTAGCCATGTACAATAAAAATGTACAATACAACAAAACACAAATTACCTGTAGTTTGAAAGGGGAGGGGTATCAGGTGCTCAAACTACCTGCCAACCTCACCTTTGACCCTCTCCCCCCAGTAGCATCTCATGTTCAGTGGCAGCAGCAGCATCAGCAGCAGGGGGCTGGGGGAGCAGGGGAGTAATTTGCTACCTTGTTGGATGAGTGCCATCGCACGGGGTGTTCCACAGGGGTAGCTAATTGCTCCCTGCTTATTCACCCTTTAGGGGGTAAGCTACAGCATATGTGCAGGGTTTTTGTACCTTACTAAAGAAGTGGATGGATAAATATAAGAATTAACAGAAAAATACTGAAGCTGAAAATCAAGTGTTGTGAAGGTGATGTAAACTGTAGGCCTACAGTAGAAACCCCACTATTAAGACCACCCTTGGGGATCACTTCAGTGGTCTTTATTAATAGCAAAGTGGTCTTAATGCTGAATGTGTTACCCCCCCCCCCCCCCCCAAAGCATTTTTTAAGGAACTATACCCAATATAGATAGACACTAGATAGATAATAAATGAATTGAAAATAGGAAATGAATTCCTGTATGTGTCATGTTATTTTTGACCAGCAAAGAAGTCCATAAAGCAAGCGACTAGTCTTAATATTGGAACTTAATCTCAACTCAACTGTATGTTTACTATTATATTTTTTTAAGGTAGTGTATTAAAAGAATTGCTATATTTTTTAGTATGATTTAAGTGCCAATTTTTTTTATGATTTAAAGAGCATTTTTTTAAAGACATTACTGATTCCAGGCAGACCTCAACTGTAGAAAAAGATAATGGCCATCAAGTGGATGATTTAAAATGTTGTGATTTGCAACAACCAAAAAAAGAAAAGAAAAGAGCTAGCATGACTAGAGGAAATATTCCATGTCAGCAAGTGCATTGTGGGTAATGACACTCATTAGTGCCTGGGAATTCCATTAATTATGACTGGCAAGGGCAGGGAATGGTCTTTATGTGTTACTATCATAGAGGCCAAGGTTGGATTAAATGCTTGCATGATAAGCCCAACTGACCAGAAGGTTCTTGTCAAGGCTAGGCATATCATTATGAAGCCCAAGGGCTTCGGAATGGAGAGCACTGATTTTCTGTGATTTTGCCTCAGATGAAATAACAAATTGTTGCATTAAAAATTTCAGGCCTATAGTGTACATGTATATACTTAACTAGAAGTCTTCTTGTGATTGATATCTTTATTTATTGATTTATTGAATGATTGATTGGTTGGTTGATTGATTGAATCATTCATTCATTTTCTTTTATTTTTCAATAATTGATGACAAATTGTTAACATCTTTCTTTCTTTCTTTCTGTCTTTCTTTCTTCCTTTTTTTCTTTCTTTCATTATAAAATAGATGAATTAATGAATACATATAATTGATTAATTGGTCAATAATAAATTCATTTGTTTAGCTGTTCTATCTTTCACACTTGATCTTTATTTATCTATTTCTATTTTTCTGTCTTTCTTTCTTTCTCTTCACCTGGTCAGAATAGTAACCCTCGCCAATTATTGCTATTAGCAGCGTTTTGCTAATTGGGTTATGCAAATGGTATGCAAATGAGGGCGCGTAGGAGGTGGGGGTGGACAATGGGTTTGGAGTGAGTCAAGGTGATGCTCTGTGACCTTCACTTTCACCCCATAGTCAACCCTTCTTTCTCTTTTAGGGTGTAAATTAAATAAAGGGGGATTGAGGGGGGGGGGGGTTACTTCATTGAATGTTTCTTGGTTGTACTTAATTGAATTTGTTCGGAGAGACAAAATAAAAGTTTTGATAAATGAAACAAAGAAATTTTGTAACGAGGAATGGAAAATATAATTTGATATAGTGTCTCCACATTATATTCGTTTTAATGCTAATGCTGTGCCTTGTACTCAGTGTCTGAGATGGGGCAAGTAAAAGACCCCACCCATGGGTTAATAACAGGATGTGCATAACTATAAGCATTTACGACCAGATATTTTATGCACTTCTGCATTATCAAAATAAATCTATTTAATTCACTTATATAGCCCCCCCCCCTCTTTCAGTGGAAGCAGCAATAGAGAAAATACAAAATATGAAATTAAAATTATCTATTTAAGTACGCAATTTAGAAAGAAAAAGTGCAATTAGGGTTCCAGATCTATAAATAGAACTTGCTTCTGCCTCGTGAATTGAAATAAATTCTAAACCCTAGATTAATTAACTAAGAGTGTGCCCCCCCCCCCCCCGAGTTACTGCAACTGCATAGATATTACATTACAAAATATTACAATAATGAAGAACTAAGTATTATTAGAACGCAATACATGTATTTCTGCATCATCTATTTAAATCTATCGTAGACCTGATCATTTAATTGAGAGTGCCCCCCCCCCTAGTATCAACAACAGCAGCAGCAGTAGCAGTAGCATCAGCTGCAGTTAGCATGGGATCCAGCAGCCTGCAGCAGCAGCATTTTGGCTTTGTTGTCATTCTGCAGTTCATGCAGATGCTGCTCGAAGGATGACATTTAGCAGCAGCATTCATCTCTCCGATGCTAATTTATATTGACACCCTGGATATGTGCTTTATAATCTTACAAAGGATCTTATGGCGTTAAATATACATCATGTATACGTTTGTAGTGATTTCATACGCTTGCTTATCTTAACCCACTGTATTATCAACATTTCACTGTGTCTAAATTAACAGTCTGAAGTACACATGTGATTGCGCCGCGATTAGTGAAAGATTTTGACAGATAACTGTCCACTCGACGCGATGTTTTGTCACCGATGATATTTTTCGGATTAATAATGCCATCCTGAATTTTGTGGGATTTATTATAACTACTCATTTTATGAGATTTTTTGTAAAATTATCGTTATATTTAAATTCAAATCAAAGGCAGTATTTGTTGAAATTGGCTTAGGATACAGCGGATTAAGGTTGAATCATTATTTTCGGGATAATCGATGATAATCAAAATGTCCGTAAAGAAACTACGGTGACGTTTTTTGTCAGCCTCTTATATTATTAATGTTATTTGCTCTGTAACAGTGTCTGGGAGACTGGTGTACCATGGATGCAATGTTATATAACCTGACAGATAACTTTAATGCATACATAAATTGATATTATATTTACGTTTTGTGCGATATACAAACTACTATATTTATCAACAGGTGAGTGAATGCTTACAATAGGAAACTTAATCGTGGAGTAACTTTATAATATTTTATTCCAATATAGATGATCGTGATGATATGGTGACAATATCGAAACGCTTTATAATATTTTTATGCAACATACGATGACATAATAAGGATTATTACATTGATGATGATGATATAGTAACACTTTATAATATTTTTATTCAATAATATAAATGATGACTATGATATAGTTACACTATCGAAACACTTTATAATATTTTTATTCAATAATATAATTGATGACTATGATATAGTAACAAAATCGAAAGACTTTATAATACTATAAATGATTATGATGATGATGATGATGATGATGATATAGTTACACTATCAAGACACTTATAATACTATAATTCAATAATATATTTGATGACTATGATATAATAACAATATCAAAGCATATATTATCATAATTATGGCAATAGTTTGACAAATGGATTGATATTTACATGCATTCCCAGCGAATACAAGATACACTTTATAAACATACAACTGTATAAGGATATTATGGTTGTAAATAGGAAATGATTTACATGGTCTATTATTAGTCATGTCATACTTATTAAGTACAGGAAGGTCATGAAATATAACACTTGATATGAACAGACAATATTTTAGATAAAGGACAAAAAGTGACGATACATTATCAGGAAATTATACTGATATCCGAAACATGCTGGTAATGCCATGTTTTGTCGACATGGGAATTATTAATATTTGATCAAATTTGATAGTTTTATATCTGAATGATACCTCGAGGAAGTTAACCCATAAAAAATAATGACATTTAGTAGGATGTTGGTTTTAGTTAATCTAGTATGATTTTAATATCAGATTAAAGAGAACTTTGTGGATGATTTAACGAAAAAAAATGGATGGATTTTTAATCATGACACTGATGGTTATGAAACAAACTTTATATTTTTGAGATAATGACAGCACGTCAGATATGAACTATATTTGCAGCATACGTGTCAAAAATTTAACTTTTGACATTGATACTCAGTCTAATGTGTCAAGATATGAATTAGAATCAACCAAACATTCGATGTGGATAAATATCCATCATGTAAACATGTTAGTACATTAATTATAATGATATTTACATGTTAAAACATGATACATCACTGTTAGTGATGAAATTATGACCTTAATAAAAAGTAATATCAACAAAATTTGAGCTCTGTCAAATGCTTAATGATCCATGCATATCCATGTCAACACACAACAGTGATTTTTAATTCAATACCTGGCTGGTGTATGGATTAATTGATTGACATTCGTGGATTAATGGATGATTAGTGAATTACTAATGGGGATTAATGGATTATCCGTCTCCTTGGCTAACGATTCGACGACTTCTGTATTAATGACCGGTCATCGAACGGAAAGAAACTTCGACTACCATGTTAGCCTGCTTCAAGTAAGTTTGCGATGAACGATTTGGCTTTTTGTGAGATTTATATGTTGTAGACATTTAATACTGAAATGTGCTAAATTTTTCTGTGTAATCAGAGTATAATTAATTATAAGGATACACATCTAATTGTTACGACGTATAAATACTTTTTCTGCTGATAGTTGAGATGACTTGAGAAAGACTGAAGCTTGATTGAGGTTATATATCGGGTTATTATTAATTTTTATATATATATTAAAGTTGAGGCTGTTAGTTGAGGCTGCTAGTCTATTTATCTATCAATCTATCTATGTATCTTTCTGTCTATCTATCTATCTATCTGTCCATCTATCTATCTATCTATCTATCTATCTATCTATCTGTCTATCTATCTGTCTATCTATCTATCTATCTATCTATCTATCTATCTATCTATCTATCTATCTATCTATCTATCTATCTATCTGTCTATCTATCTATCCATCTATCTATCTATCGATCTATCTATCTGTCTATCTATCTATCTATCTATCTTTCTATTTATCTATATATTTATCTATCTTTCTATTTATTTATCTATCTATCGATCTATCTATCTATCTATCTATATATCTATCTACCTATCCATCTATCTACCTATCCATCTATCTATCTATCACAAAAAAAGGATGGACGTACGTCTACATTATAGAGTAAGTTACTAAGTTGAAAGAAGAGGTAAAATTCCAAGTGGTAATATTGGGGTAATTCTAAGTGGTAATAAACTACACGGGAAGACAAAGAACAAGCCACGTAGTCAGAGTTGGGGGCTCACCACTGCTTACCTGCAAAGTGTGGCATAAACACCCAACTAATGTTTTCCATGTTGCTGGGGTGTTAGCCAAGGATCCGTTGTCTGGCCAGCCTTATCTATGTTATCTATGTTATCTGTTGGGTTGTATTTTATATCGATTGCAGAGTGTAGAGTGCTAATTGTAATGCAGGAGATATTAGATTTTTTGATGAATAATCGTATATGATAATTGGATATATGATATATTAAGATGTGTGTCGATTTAAAGCTGGATTGTCACTCAATATGACAGTGGCCAAAATCTATTACATTCACTCCATTGTCTTCTTAATACTGATTACCTACCATCCAGAGACTTGCTGGGTTCAATATCTCTCTATAAAATAAATAAACTTCACCTAGTATTTAAGTTTCCATGCCATCAAAATCCAATATGTAAACAAACCTAGTGATGATGTAACAATACTCAACAATGGGTGATTTCCAATGTTTTGGTCTTGATTTCATTCAATGTATCATTTATTTTTTGTAATTAACACTTGATAGATTTATTAGCTTACACATATTTAGTGTGCCTTGATCAAATAAGGTGATGTTCAATCATTTGATGGAGGTTTTAGGAAAAAGTAATTTTGACAGACAGTGGAGCCCTAATATGGATTGTTGTGGAATGAGATTTTAATTAATGAAGTGATTTATTAATGTGTATTGGGATTTTTTTTAGTAGTAATGTATTTTATGTATACATATATTAGCTCCATGACTTTATTGTCTCAACGCTACTGGTTCTGAAGCTTAGTCAGTTTAAGTGACCAGCTGCCAGAGGCAGACATACTGATGAGATGATTAGGCTGCTTGGAGTCCACACCATATGTACACATTTTACCCCATGGGTGGGGTCTTTTACTCACCCTGGCATAGAGTACAAGACACCACCGATTTAACATGTCATCGAAATGGAAGTCAGTGTTGCTTAGATTTATTCTCCATGCTCTGTATGTAGTCTGTAATCTGGGTGCATGCGTGTCTCATACAATTGCCAGAAGGTAAAATAGAAATTTGTCAGAGTGGGGAATTAACCCCCCCCCCACCCCCCCCCCCCCCCCCCAAAAAAAAAAAAAAAAAAAAAAAAAATCATCTGAGGGATGAGAGAGAAAAAAATGCTGGTGCAAATGATCCAACCTTCATCCATCATTTGTGAAGAACAGTTTTTTTCCTTTTTGTGGAGTTGTGGTTGCTGGAGCCAAGATCTCTTTTAGTATTCTATTATTAATAAGAGACCATTTGTCTGTCTTTGTGACTGTCTGTCTGTGTGATACATCTTCTGTCTGGTTGTCTGTCTATGTTTTGACATTGAGGCTGGGTAGCCAAGTTGTCTTATGTACACTGTTTGTATGGTACTTGTATTTTATTGTATTTCCTCAAGCATCTATCCTATTGGTGGGGTCTTTTACTTGCCTCAGCATAGGCACTGAGTACAAGGCACCTCCAATTTTATTTAACGTCTCATCCGAACGACATCCAGCTGGGATGTAGCTCATGAAGGGCCATAGCTGCTGCTAATGCTAAGCCCCTGTCCCATCTTCTCAGGCTACAGTGGTTTCTTGTGGTAATAGCAGACACAATAAAGACCACCCTCTAATAAGACCACTTTAGACAAGTTTGCCAAATATATACAGGAAATGTGATGACATTGTGCTGTCATTTATGAATATTTGAAAAGTACACATACTGTATGAATAATGTGGTGAAATAGAACCATTATTTATTTAATGATCTGACCCCTGAAGACAATATTTAGAATATCACGAGAATATAGACTTTTCATTGAGCAGAGCAGCCCTGAGTTCTGCAAGACATAAGTCTTTCCTCTCCTCTTATTACACATTTTGCTTTTCAGACATAACCGTTATAGCTAACTGATTCCATTAATATAATTTGCTCTGGGAAATAACAGAAATCAATTGAACGATAAGATGTCAAATATGCAATAGAATGCACTTAAACTACTGCTGCTAGGATGCACTTTGCTTCAGCCAATCACAGTCAAGGACGGAACTTTTTCAGCCAATAGAATTGCAGTATTCTGTTGTAACCACCTGGTGGAAGTATTGAGAACCTTCAGTGAAAATCCACTATTATGAGCACCTCACTATTAAGACCACCCCACTAGTAAGACCACCTCACTATTAAGACCATCTCACTATTAAGACCACCCCACTAGTAAGACCACCTCACTATTAAGACCATCTCACTATTAAGACCACCCCACTAGTAAGACCACCTCACTATTAAGACCATCTCACTATTAAGACCACCCCACTAGTAAGACCACCTCACTATTAAGACCATCTCACTATTAAGACCACCCCACTAGTAAGACCACCTCACTATTAAGACCATCTCACTATTAAGACCAATTCAGTGATTCCTATGAGGTGATCTTAATTTTGGGGTTCGCATGTAACAAATGTAGTAATTCAATTGTCAACCTACAACCTTTTTTTTTTTCTTTAGATTTTATAACTGTTGCCATGGTGATGTGCATGTAAACTGTACCATGTGACAGTGTGGGCCTACCACATTTTCAGGGTCATTTCAAATTGCACTGAGATTTAATTTTCTGCCTAATTTGCCCAAGGGAGATTCCGAGTGAAAAATTGCGCTTTTCGAACAAAACGTATTGATGTATTTAATGGGCAATGTTAAAGATAAAAAGTCACTTGTCGTCAAATGATTTATTTATCAGAAATCATTTATCAGAAACCATTTATCAGTTTATTGATTTTTTTTTTTGGAAGCAGATAAATTATCCGGTTAATCAAAATTAATCAGTTTTTAATTTTCAAATGAAGCATTTTCTTATTTGGCAGATCGTTATGGTTTGTTTGTTCGATACAGTGTAATATAATTTCGAGTAGACCGCAAACATTTAATCAACCAGTTACAAAGAGCTTATCAATATTTAGTTGATCCAAAAAAAGAAACCAATATTAGGTGTTGCTGAAGACTATCCAATATTGACTGAGCCTAAATGAATAATAAAAAATAGGAGAATCCAGTAGTATGTGATTCCTAAAATTGTCAAATATTATGGAGCTCGTTAAATGATCCTAGAAAGAGCATTCCGTAAGAAATGATCCCAAAACTATCAAATATAACAAAATTCTCAAGCTGTGTAATGGAAGTATATTGTATTTATATGTAATACAATACATAAATTAAGAAAAATATAAGGTATTGAAAATGTATTGCTCATCTTGAGATAACATGCCAGATTGGGTGTATGTCGGACAAATGTCGCCCCCGGGCCGACGCTGGCTGTTGCTGGCCGAAGCTGGCTGATGCTGGCCGAAGCTGGCTGATGCTGGCCAATGCTGGCCTGAAGCTGACTGACACTGGCTGATGCTGGTCGATGCTAGCCAATGCTGGCTGATACCGACCCATGCTGGCCGAAGCTTGTCGATGCTGGCAGATGCTGGCCGATGCTAGCCGATGCTGGCTGATGCTGGCCGATGCTGGCTGATGCCGACCGATGCTGGCTGACGCTGGTTATGCTGACTGATGCTGGCTGAAGCTGGTTGATGCTGGCTGACGCTGGCTGATGCTGGCCGATGCTGGCTGATGCTGACCGACGCTGGCTGATGCTGGCTGACATATCATGTTATCTGGGTCAAATTGCGAAGAAAAGTCTTAATATCCAGCTGACCAGAAAAACGTAAAATTGAGTGATGACCTTATCGAGTATGAAATTCTGAAATATCAAATATATAACTCCGAACTATCTCATATGAAGTGATCCCAAAAATATGATTCGATATAAATGATCCGAAAAATAATCCAATATGAGATTGCAAAAATAACCAAGCAATATCAACCAGCCATAAAAGCTATCTAATATAATGTTTTCCAAAAATCTATCCAATATAACCAGCCCCACAGACAGAAAAATAAGAAAGAAAAACAACCCCCCTCCCCCCATTCATTTAACTGGCTGAATGACTCGAGATAAGCTCAATGAAGTCAATCAATAATATTAAGCTTTCTATCACAAATAAAACAGAAAGCTTAATCCCCAGAAAACCAGACTGTATTTTGCTTGAAAGTCCCTGATATGCTATCTGTGTATTGTGGATTATGTTTCCATGGAAACGGAGCCCTAACATTGGAAAATAGATCTGGTGGATACAAGGAATTTCGTTCCTGTCAGAGATCACAGAAATACAGGCAGGGGGAGGAGGAGAAGTCAGGGTTTAATGAATGTATGGGGGCAGCAAAAAATAGTGAGGGGAATGAGTAAAAATGCAAAAAGGGGTGTGTATTACCCTGCTGAGGGTAAACAGCAGTGACAAAAGATGGGCTTGAAGTATGGGTTTGAAGTATGGGCTGTGAGTTTAGGTATCTAGGGTACATAGTGTTTCAATGTTTCAAGTAATTTATAATAATATTAACGTATTGATAATTATTATTAATAGATTTTGCTATTATAGGAAGAAGAATTCATTTTAGACAACCCATTTTTTGGACCACTTCACTACACATATTAATCTAGATAGAAAGATAGATAGATAAATTAGATAGATTAGATAGATAAATTAGATAGATAAATAGATAGATAGATAGGAAGAAAGATAGGTAGAAAGAAATATAGAAAGATAGATAGTAAGATAGATAGATTAGATAAGATAGGTAAATTAGATAGATAGATAGATAGAAAGATAGATCAATAGATGGATAGATAGATAGATAGATAGATAGATAGATAGGGAGATGGACATATAGATAGATTGATTGATAGATCACTTGGATTGATATATATGAGTGATAAGCTAATTGGCTCTGTTTGATTGATTGATTGATTGATTGATTGATTGATTATGAACTTAAGACTCTACTCAGCATTGTATTATCATATTTATATTGCCAGTTAATGATAATATTAATACATAGAATAAATGAATAAATACATGTAGTTATAACTTTAGACGAAATACATAAATACATCTTATCAACAAGAAATCTGTTACATTGAACTCCAGCCTCTTACCAGACTTGAACAGTAGCAGTTATCCTGTGCTGTATCATCATATTTAATTCATATTTATATTCCCCTGGGGAATGTGTTAACAGTGTACAATGGCTGGAGATGCAAATAAATCAAAATTAATGTCAATTTACCCCCCGAGAGTAACAAAGCGAGGGAGCATGACACTGTTGATGGCTCTTAATAGATTCGAAGGTCCCTTGACAAAACGCTTGGCAGGCTCCTGCATGGGCATTGTCTTCACTCTGACTAGATGAGGAATTGGTTGGGGGGGGGGGGGGTACTAGCATGATATTGGGCTTTTATTCTGTTTGTCTGGAAGAAAGAAGCATTTGGGGGGGGGGGGGTGGGGGAGGTCACAATCTTCAAATTCTTTATTATATGTCTGGCCTGGCTACACTGGCAAGAATGATTTTTTTTTTTTGGGGGGGGGGGGGGGGTCACTAGCTTGAAATTATCAATTTTCTGTGCTGTGGCACTGCTGCTAGATTCGTAACCATTAACATTACATTTCATGATAAACTGAAGGGTGTGGGGGGGGGGGGGGGGTACTCAAAGAAGTAAGAAAGGGTGTTAATAACTATTGTTGTAATTTGTAAAGTTTTCTCCATGAAAGTTTTAAATTGATGCCATTCCTACATTTGTCATATAAATTTATATTAATTGTGCAGTAACACTGAAAAAAAAAGGAGAACCATTTGTAAATGGTATGATGAGGCAGTGATTCAAATTGGTGGTGATTTCAATATCGTCTTATAGATATCACAATATTACTGAAAGGTTATTATGGTACCGCCTATATTGTTGTCTTGTAAGGAAAAATCAGTACATCAAGTTTCATTCCCGGCCCAGGCATTCTTCATCCCAGCTGGATGTCGATCGCTTGAGACGTTAAATTGGAGGTGCTTTGTACTCGGTGTCTATGCTGAGGCGAGTAAAAGACCCCACCCATGGGGTAATGGTATGATGATAATTACAAAGAATTTATTAGCGCCATGGGGAAAGTCAGTTGTTACAAAAAGAGGCAAGGAGACCACTCTAAGATAATTGTATGTCGCTTCTGAGGGGCCACCTTATAATTTTGACATATTATTTGGAAAATTTAGATCGATGGAATGATTTACACATACAATTTTGAAATACATAAATATGATGAACTAGTGACATTTGGCAGGACTTTTCAGTGGATTTTGATCACAGATGTACCAATATTTGATATAAAGTTGTGTGGACGTCTTATCATCTCATCATTATGTCTGCCTGCAGCTGGTCTTATAATCGAATAGAATCGCTTACAATTACTCAATTTATTTTTCTTTTGTTTTTCGATATAATGGTTTACTATACTTTTTTATTCACCAAAAAGATTTATAAAATACTGTATTTTGATAGTAGTATTTTTGGGCCACCCAAGTTGCTGAAACTGTAATTGATATTCATAATCTGTTGCATTGTCACTTGTCCCTGCACACCTCATGGAGCAGCATCCTGTCATGGTGTCTGTTGCTAGGCAACGTGTCAACATGGCAACCACTACTTCCGCTAGATCCCAGTGCCTTGTTTTAGGCAATCAATCTCTCCGCTCCATTTGAGCATATTAGTGGTATTAGTTACACTTGCCAGGTTTCATGATGTGGAAATCTAAATATTTGTCTTTTAGTGGCCTTTTTTTTAATTAGGATACTTGGAATTTTGAATTAAAATTGGCTGTTGGTCTGTTGGTTAAAGTGGTAGGCTAGTGGCTAACTCGTTTAGAGGTCATGATTCAAAACTTGGTTTGTTCATTTTAGAGGAACACTTTCACATCACAGGGGTTTTTGTACTTGGTTTTGCCACTTTATTTATAATATTATAATAAATTATAAATATGAGACAATTATACAGGTACAAAGACCCCTGTGTTTTAGATTGCATGGTGCAAAAAGACTAAACCACACAAAATTCTTGAAAAATTAATAATTTTGTAAAGATTTTTTTTAATGAATTATTGAATCTATTTATTACAGTTAAAATATACATTTACTTTGGTCTGATGTTTTTTTTTTTCTGTTGTTTTTAAATAAGGGTCAATATTTTAAAAATAGCGAGATAGATAGATAGCAAGATAGATAGATAGATAGCATGATAGATATATAGACAGGTAGATAGGTAGCAAGATAGCACGATAGATATCATGATAGATGGCACGATAGATAGATAGATAGATAGATAGATAGATAGATAGATAGATAGATAGATAGATAGAGATATCTATTGAATAATCAAACGTCATGGAAATCTCTACATGACCACCCAGTGTAGAATCAACCCGTCCCTGACCTCTGTCCCAATTCTTGACGTGACCCAATTATTGTGTGACCTCTAATTCCTGACTAATCACAGTCTTTTGAAGTCTGATCCTGGGATGACTCAGACAGGGGTTTGGAACGCATCAAAGGAAATTATTAAAACCCTTTTTGGGGTGAAGATGACACATAAAGAAGGGGTAAAAATTGGAGAGGGTAGATCTAAAGCTGTTCTTATGGGGGTGAAATCTTGGGGGGTGCTTTAGGGGTTGTTTGTAATTATTGTAATGAAAAAGAGTTGTATAAGGTGTAGTGTGTATGAAATGTGTATTATGGTGTGGGGTGTGGTTGGGTAATTAGTGAATTCGCCAGGTGGTGACATCAAGGTAGTGCTCAGAAAAATTGGAAATAAATTGAAAGACAGACAGAAGAAAGATAGACAAAAGAAAGGTAGAAAGATATAATCATGATGATTCAGATGAGTCATTTTTAACTATATGTAGAATGAATGAATGATTGAATGAATTCTAATGAATGAATGAATGAATGAATTTTATAAGTATGATTGTTCATTTTGAAGAAATTAATGAATTCTATAAGTATGCTTGTTCATTTTGAATGAATGAATGAATTTGTTTATAAGTACGATTGTTCATTTTGAATGAATGAATGAATGAATTCTATAAGTATGCTTGTTCATTTTGAATGAATGAATGAATTTTATAAGTATGATTTTTTTCATTTTGAATGAACGAATGAATTTTATTAGTATGATTGTTAATTTTGAATGAATGAATGAATGGTATATTGAAATATATGCCAAGGTACAACATGGAAATTATGTTCATGCATTGATGAAACATGTGAAATGTAGACTTGTGCAAATAACTAATAATGCTAAATTGAATTTGATATTTATTTTTTCAGGGGCTCAAGTGACGATGGAGACGGCAAGAGGTCCAGTCAAAGCACCCCCCGACTGAAGCGCCATCTGGTGAACCCCCAAGGAAGCAGCAGTGGGGAAAACATCCGCAGGAGTATCATGGGGGGCAGCTTAGGAAGTATGGAGGCTTACAGGTGATTTGTTATTATGTCAATTACCCCAATTCAGCCAATATCATAGACTTGGAAACTGAACTGGTGGTGGTGGTGGTGGATTAGTGCTTTACGTCCTGTATTTCTGCACCTGATGGGCTAATTAGGACAGGTAGGGACCATGGCAATGAGACGAAGGATGAAACAGCTGTAATTTGGCTGTAGAACCAGCTTACAATACTATTCAGGCCACCTCACGTAATGTCCGAAGAAAAAAGGATAAAGGAAATGTTCTATGCCTAGTAGTGGCATGTTTTGAAATGTGGCAAGGGCACAGAGTATTTATTGTTTATTCAACTTGTACATAATTTTTTACAAGTGAGGAGGGAGTCTGTACTTAAGACAGACATGCCATCACTACTCAAGAGTCATACATGTAAGGCCTGACCTTGCTGATCTTGAGATTCACATACCATCTTAGTTTTATCTCAATTTATATTTTTTTTGTTCAGAGTAATTTAGTTGTCTATTACAATATAGAACAAGAAAGTTCTTTTTTTTTTTTTTTTGAGAAATAGCGCATCATTAATTAATTTTTCAATATATTACAGCTGAACTCATAGACTTGGAAACTAAACTCAAGAGGACGTCTTGTGAATCTTGGACTCCCATTGGATATTAAACCCATCCCTCAATCGATAGGTGTCCGAGATTCGCCCGATGTCATCTGCTGACTTTAGTTTCCCAGCCGATAAAGTCTGCTGTAATGAATCCACTCGATATATACACGTATTTTCATGACGTTATTTTTCTTCTTCTGCAGAATCCGGACATCCCAGAATGAAGTGCATCCAACGTTGCAAGAAGATCAACGAATCTTGAACCGAAGTTGGGAGTGCGAGAGAGTGCTTGGTTTGGATCGCTCTTGGGAAACTGAAAGGATCAAAGGTTAGTTTAAATGTACTATGAGAGTGATACAGTTGAACCCCACAATTGAGACCACCCTTAGAAATCACTGAGGTGGTCTTAATATCGAGGTGATCTTGATTCTAAAACTATTTACATTTCCTTTTTTCGGATACGTTGGTGATGAATGTTTAATTTCTGATTTATATTCAGTGGTATATATTTTATTATTATTTTTTAACTTCAAAGTTTTTTTGTTTGTTTTTGTTATATTGGTAAATAAAAAATTGCTGTTCATTTGAATCACAATTTATATTCTGTATATTCTAGGAATGGAGCTTCTGTATCGATCAGTCGAAAAGGAAAAAGAAAGGGGACGAAGCAAACAGTTAAAGAAACGAAAAGGAGACAAAAGACGGCCAGACGGAGAGAGACGAAGCAGAAGTAGAGAGTCAGAACGAGACAGAATGATCCGTTTAGAGACGGAGAGATTGCATCGTTTAGAATCGGAGAGAATACAAAGACTGGAACAACAGGTGGGAGAAAACATTTGGTTGATTATGGCAGACAATTAATTGTTTAGATGTTTTTAGGTGTTAAACGGGCTCCTGAGCGGTATTTATTTAAAAAAAAAAAAAATATATATATTTATGATTATATCGATACACTTTGCTGACAAGTTCAAGTTCATTTACCATTAGTATAATGGTAGGCAGACGACGGGTGCCGTATACGCCTTTAACATGTATACAATGAAAGAAAGGAACATATTAAAGAATTTAAGAAATTTACATATAAATCTAGAATTTGATATAAAATTAACATTACAGAATACACCTCTGAAAAAAATAAAATAAGAAAAAACTATTTATTTAGTACGAATTCAATGAGTACTCCACCCTCCCAGTGGTATTTGGTTGTCAGCTGTAGTTTGTGCAATAAACACAAGAGGGCGACAGTAGTCAGACCTTACCCAGTGCAGACTGATGAACCCATATGATCAGCCTACTGAGCCTAAAATGGAAAAAAGGTTTTTCTGCAAATTACTGCGGTCATATGAATGATTTTGAAGTATTTTAAGTAATACTAGATCAGTTCAGTGCCAGTTGATTGATTGATCAATATTGATTCTTGTTTACCATAGCAAATATATAGCTCACAAAATTATGATATTAAAAAAGATAATTATTTGTTTAATTATGAGATAAAATATTATTGAGAAATCATGGAAAATCCAATGCTGCAAAGACATACATAAAGGATCAAATTTAACTTAAGTCCTTGACTGTAAGATAATTATTTAAAAAACCCTGTTGGTTTAAGTAGTGCGTGTAGTATTCTCACTTCGGTCATATAGATAGATAAGTTTATTTGCCACAATTAATACAAGACAAACAAATTATTTTACAATCAGCACATGAATCACAAAATAATAGATTAATACATAATATAACTAAATTATTTAGCAGGGACATGAAGTTGGGATCGTTGACATACCCCCACTGTTATTATGGTTTAGTAAATGAACAAAGAAGAAGAAAATTATAAGGAAATAATAAATGAAAAAATATATATATATATATGTATAGAACCAAAAGCTCACAGCAAAATTAAGAGGAAATTCATAAGGAGCAGAAAAAAACTAGAAAAAACCACGACATAACATAATGATTATGTATTAGTTACACATAATTGCTAATTTATATTTGAAGGAAATATAATAATTCCTCTCCTCTGTAGCTTAATAAGTTAGTTAATTTATTGTGTTTCTTTAATTCAGATGGAAGGGGAACAAGGCATTGAAGTAATAGAAGAAAAGAAACACAGAAGTCGGCGAGAAAAACAAGAAATAGCCAGATTGCAGCGGCAATATAGAGCGAGGCAGAAGGCTGCGGAAATCAACATGGTAAGAGAAAATTTAGTTTTAATATATAGCTGTTCATGTTCACTGTCATTTGATATCATTCTTGTCTCAGAGGGAAAGGATTTTAGTTTTCTAGTCAAGCAGTATATTTGTGTTCTCTTCAATGGTGAAACATATTGGACTGGCTTGTAACAAACTGTTTTGGGCTGAAAAACCAGTCTTTGGACAATCACTTTGTTATAAATAAGCCTAATTGCTGATTAATTCAGTGAATGGGGAAGTAGCAGAGTGCACTGCCACTGTAGTAGATAAAAGACAGTAAGGCTGGTTAGCTCACTCGTGACCTTGAACTCGGAAGTATTAGTACAAAGTATGACATCACAACAGCCCAATTATTGACGATGTCATCTAGTATTGTACATTTATGACATCATGTATTGTAGTAGTGTTTCCAGTTACAAGGTCACATGATAACTGACCAGCTCTATTGTTACATAGATGACCGCAATCAAATAAACTTTTGAGGTCAGAAAGGTTTCAATTTGTGCTACACATTTTTGTATATATGATAAAATTTGAAAATCAGACAAAAATGGAAGTAGCTGTGTAAAAATATATAACGAAGCAACAACACTAATGACATTCATGACGTTCTTCTGTGCCTCGTTTTCGTATTCTGTAGTATTTGCCAGGCAATATAGCTGACCATGATATTTGTCAGTGGTATTTGATATTCTAAAATAAAATGGTGATTTAACTTTGGTTGTACTTTTCTTGTGATTCTGTATTAACTTTGTATGGTATAAGCCAGAGAGAGGGAGTGTGATATTCCTGCAAAATGCTATTCTACTGTATTATTTGCTGACCTTTGCTATCCTAGGCCTGTGTCTCATCATTTACCCAAGGTCGACAACTGATAGCTGTCTACATCTGTCTACATTTTCTCGGGTAACATTGTGTAACTGTCGTACCTGCCAAGGTTGTGCGATTCTGTGCATCGACAGAAGTACTTAATCTTTCTAAATATACCAGAGAATCTGATGCCACCTGTCTTGAAGCTGCTCCAGTTGCATGAATTTGCTTTGGATGTAGAAGTGTCTTATTATTTACGATTGTAGACCTTAATACTAAATAGGCATCAGGCATATGCGAGCAAATATTATATTCATTGTTCGTAATAACCTCTACATGGCCAAATGTGCCACGTGCGTTTTCCATGCGTTTGGATAAACCTATGGAAAACGCATGGTTTTTGCCACATTATAATTAGCTAAAAACCATGCATTTTCAATGCGTTTATCCTTCTCATGGAAAATGCACGTGGCACATTTGGCCATGTACACCATTCATGTGACTCATTATTTGCGAAATTTCATATTTAACAAACCAGTGAACTCGGTACACTTTGAATTTTCCTGCTGCGTGTTATTAATGTTATGTAATGTCATCAACTAGATTACATTGCACACATATAGCCTTCTGTCATAACTTGTTAAGTACAATGATATGAAACATTTACCCATGGCCATTGACAATCTTTGACGCTATTGATACCTATATATATTTATTCAAATTCACTGGTTTACAGAACTAAATAAATATCCATATGAAGAGACTAAAGAATCTGACCTAAAAAACTAATTTAATTTAATTATTTTTACTTAGTAAATCTGCACCAAACTCATAACATATGTGAATAACTAAATTTATGAAACGTTTAGATAATATTTGGAATATATCGTGTGTAATTTTTGTCTTGACTGTATATCTTTTTATTGCTCCATTCTATGGTTCAATCTGTAGCATTTTATCTCCACCCAACCCCGATTGTTCCTCAAACCCTCTAAACATGTCATAGAGGTCAGGTCCTCTGCTGACTAATGTTTGCCAAACCCTAGAAATTAGGCCATTGCTTTGATGCTCCGTTAAGGGCTTGTTGAGTCAGACTTAATTGTTTGGACATCGCGGAGTGACAAGCGATGGATTTTTGCAATGAGTTCAACATTATCCGGGTTAAGGAGTGATTGGTTTGGGCTATGCGACTTATTAGAGTGGTTGTGAGAGGTTATATCTCAGTTTTAGCAATTTCAGCAAAAATTTAGTTGGTGCAGAAAGGTTAAAATTGTAAAATGTTAACTTCAGCTTTATCCGCTTCTGAGAGTGATCTGTTTGGGCTATTAGGGTGACTGGTTAGTTCTTGATGCTGAGTTGAGTCCATTAGAGTGATTGGTTGGTCAAAAAAACAACTACATAGGCTCAGGGATCTCCTTCTTACAATTCATGCTTGATGTCTATAAATAATGTTAGGGACGCCCTTCCAAACATCCTCATTTATGTAATGTAAAAAATATGTCATTGTCGTTCAGTAATAATGATTTTGCTTTGATCTCGCGGAATGCCAGGAGGGCACTCGATAGCGATGCTTTTAATGCGTCTTAGAGTGTTCCTCCTGCAGGGCTTTCATACACTGTAAATAGAATATATTTTATTGTTTCCAGCTATTATTGTATTATTATGTAAGAAGGCAAAAAAAATCCATCTTGAGTCCTGAATTTTTAGTGATTAGTAAGTACAGATAGATTTAAACTTGAATGTTAACTTCTGTTCCTGCTTTATGTGGCCAAATAGTGGATTTTCACGGAAGGTTCTCTGTATTTCCACCAGGTGGCTAAAACATAATACTGCTATTCTATTGGCTGAAACAGTTCCCACCCTTGGCTGTGATTGGCTGAAGCAAAGTGCATCCTAGCAGCAGTATTTTTAGTGCATTTTAATGTATATTTGACACTTTATCATTTAGTTAATGGTTGTTATTTTTCGGAAAGTGATATTTATGGAATCAGTTAGTTATTACCTACTGTGTCTGAAAAGCAAAATGAGTAATAAGAAGAGAGGAAAGGCTTATGTCTTGCTGAATTCAGGGCTGCTCAGTGAAAAGACTCTATTGGCCATTGTGAGTCTATAAGAGTGATTGGGTTGGCAGCTGGTATATGGCAGTGAGATAAAAGAATGTTAAGAAATCCCAGAATTGTTATCATATTAGTATACAGATTCATACGATTTGCAAATCGAATCAGATTCTCTGTTTTTTTTCAAAAATTAACGCGATTCGATCTCTACTGCTTTACCAAATTTACTGAGCACTATGGTTTGCAGTTTATAAGAAGGTAGATATTTGTAATCAATCAAATGCTTGAATAAATTTGAATGTGACTGTATTAATATAGTGACATTTGTTATATAAGATTCCGCTGTAAAAGATGTGACTATACTGGCAGATGATTATCGACGGACTCCTTTAAACTGCCGGCTCAATTTTCCGCTCATGACGTTTAAGTTTAGTTGAATAACTTTGAATATGACTGTAATATATTGACATTTGTTGCATAGGAATCTACTACAAGAGCTGGGACTATACTGGCAGATGTTTATCGATGGACTCCTTTAAACTGTCGGCTCAATTTTCCGCCTTGTAAAGACAACCTTGTGTGAAGGTAGAAGTCCCTTTGATGTCTACATATGGACCCTCCCTTCTCTCTTGCTCTACTCAGGAATTGCACTGAACCAGCTAATGTACGCCTCAGTCGATTGATGCTGAGTTGAGTCCATGTATTGGCTGGGTTTAGCGGTGTAGTCCAAGCGTTCGCTAGGTACTCTGTGGGTACCCGATATTGTACGCCGTAGAAGTCAGATATATGGGGAGGAAAAGTGGTTAATGACGTCATCTATATTGTGACGTCATCCGTGTAACAATTATGTAGTGACGTCATCTTATTGTCTTTTCATTTGCTACGGTCGTAGTGCCCTCTGTAGGCTCTGTTACTTTTTCTCCCCATTGTCTAATAATAACCCAGTGGTATAATCTGATTCAAGATCCAGTGGTTTCTTTGGTAGGGCAAATATAATGAGTCATGCTAAAGCTGAGGTCTCGGAGTGAATAGTGTTTTTTCACTGAGCAGCCCTGAATTCAGCAAGACATGAGTCTTTCCTCTCCTCTTATTACTCATTTTGCTTTTCAGACATAGTAGGTCATACCTAACTGATTCCATAAATATAATTCTCTCAGGGAAATAACACTAATCAACTAAATTATAAGATGTCAAATATACATTAAAATTCACTAACAATACTGCTGCTAGGATGCACTTTGCTTTAGCCAATCAGAGTCAAGGGTGGGAACTTTTTCAGCCAATAGAATTGCAGTATTCTGTCATAGCCACCTGGTGGAAATACAGAGAACCTTCCGTGAAAATCCACTATTATTCGATTAGCGCAAAGCTTAGTCAAAAATTTGACATCTACTTTTGGGTATCCCCATAGGACTGGCTTGCACTGAGGCAGTCTGTTTGGGCTAACTTTTGGTTATACACTTGATATTCTACACAGTCTTATTCCTGAGTAACTCTGTGTTGCATGTAATATTATCTTAAGTTCAGTTGATTATTGTCATATGACAGATATATATAATGAGGGCATGAAACAGCAAGTCTCTCTCTCTTGGTCTAGGGAATGCACTGATCCACCTAGTCGATTGTTTGTTAATTTAGTCCCAAGTATTGGCTTTGTTTAGCATGAAATTCTCCTAATATTGGCTTAAAGGTAAAGGCAGGGTTTATAACCTGTTAGCTGCATTAAGCTCTCAGCTGACTTCACACAATACCTTCGGTTGGCAGGCTCTGTTCTCTGAAACTTTCTCAAGGGGAGCATACAGCCGTTGCAATCACACTGCGCCAGTACTAGGCAATCCAGTGCCATCTCAGCCTATACCCAACCGCCACATCTATACCTGGTTAGAGTGAAGTAGTGGTTCAAGGAGGATCTGCTCAGTTCCTCCATGCCGTGCCTGCGGTTGAACTGTCGTCATGCGTGTATGAGTCTGACACTAAACGCTAGGCCGCAGCACCCATTAGGTGTGATAATCAGATTGGGAGTGATAATCAGATTCAACTGAGCAACGATTTGGAAGAATTAATTAATTTAGCATGAAATACTACTTTTTCCTGTATTTCGTTACAGAATATCCCATTAAATGTCCTCTTTCATATTGGCACCACAATCTGTCAAAAGTTAGGTGTGGGCCTAGCTCAGAGGTAGCGCTCTGGGCTTCCAACCGCTGGGTCCCGGGTTCGATTCCCGGCCGAGCCTAAGTTGGATGGCTGTTTCATCCTTCGTCTCATTGTCATGGTTTCTGCCTGACCTAATTAGCCCATCAGGTGCAGAAATACAGGACGTAAAGCCCTAATCACCCACCCACACCCACCCGTCTGTCAAAAGTCGCTCGCCCGGGTATACGCGTACTCAATAGCTTCGGACATATCTATACAACACTGTACACCGTGTTTAGCCGATCAAACAATTAGTTGTTGCTTCTATACACAACCCGCATTGTGTACACAATGGCTGTCCCTGTGGAGCTGGCCTGAACATATGATCTAAACATGTGATAGGTACAAGTGCCTCTGTTTGCCAATTAATGCTGTTATTCATCAACAAGAGAACATTTTGTAAGTGGCTCTCCATCAAACTCCACAGCTCTTTCGGATAATTGAATTTCGAGGCGAGAGTCCGCGGACCCACCGACAGCATTGAGCCTTCCACATAAAGTAAGAGATCGCCCGGGGCCTTTGTATTCTTTCCATATTTTATGGATCTCCTTCAGTTATTTTCGTCTCATGTCTGTGGGATACTTTGTACAAACAGTGGCCTTTGGAAGTACTCGTGTATATTTCATGAATTTCCAACACCCTTGGATTTAATATATTGCTGTAGTATGGGATATTAACATTGATTTATAAGATATTAGCCAAGAAATGCTGTTTATGGGTGATATTCTACTTCTGCCAGCCATTTGGATACTTGAATACAGTAAAACCCTGGAATTAAGACCCAAGGAATCACTAATGTGGTCTTAATATCGAGGTGGTCCTAATTCTGGAAGCTTATGTCTTAGAACTGAGGTTGTGGTAACAGTGAGGTGCTACTATAATTATAAGTCATTATTAGGCATGTACATTGTATAGTGTTGACATTGATTTTGTGAAATTAAGCCGCTTGTAAATATGATACCCCGGCAGCCGCAAGAAGCTGATGTTATGATGAGATGATAAAGCTTGTAATCTACACGAGTGTGACACATAAACTTCATTTTTGGTTTCATTTATTGCCAGCTTAGACGCAAGGTTTAATGCACCTCCTATTTAACATCCAACGCAACTAAGTCTGGCTGAGACATACCTCACGAAGAGTGCCCTGTTTTTTACACCCTTGGCATGCCAAGTCCGAGTCTTTCTCAACTCCCTGGGAATATTCAGCCTTGAACAGAGGGTTAATCATAAGGGTGCAAGAGCTCACACCAGTGCCATCACTGTGGGTGCCTTATGCCAAGTACCTATTTACACCTGGGTGGGGTGAGGCAATGGTTGCAGGAGGATCTTCTCAACACTTCCATGCCATAGTGAGGATTTGAACCCGCTACCTCATGATCAGCAGGCACACATCTTAACCACTAGACCAGTATATCCCCTCTCTTGAGCTAGGTAATGAGGTGTGAGATCTGACAGTCCAATAGCAGAATCATTGCCACGGTGCAGATATTTTTGTTTACATCACATACACTTTTGCACCTTATGATCGTTGCATATAATTTGAGTCTCATTTTCGCAATAACGCCAATGACAGGACTGTTACTATGGCAACAAACGGCTAATAATGACAGATATGAATGTTTTCCTGTAATTGTATATTACCTTTCCTATTATCGCTATTATATATATATATATATATATATATAATATCCCCATCTTGGTCACTCTTCATGAGCTACATCCCAGCAGCTAGATGTCGATCGCATGAGACGTTAAATTGGAGGTGCCTTGTACTCGGTGTCTATGCTGAGGCAAGTAAAAGACCCCACCCATGGGGTAAATGTGTAACATGGTGTGGACTCCAAACCTTATCATCATTAAATCTGCCTGTGGCCATATAAGCTGACTAAGTTTCAGATCCAGTAGCATTGAGACATTGAATTGACATCATAACTGTAGGTGTATTACTTTGATAAAGGGATTTAGCAATATTTAGTTCTACAAATGTTTTATCCATCACTTAAGTAGTATAATACGCCTCCATGGACTGTAAATGGTAACCATGCACTGTAGTGGTTTCCCTGACAACTACATGTCACCTTGTGTTTCCATGGTTACAGCGTCGTCCAGCAACTCTTACAAGCAAACGCCATTTTCAGTCTGTTTGTTGCTAAAACAACATGTGGCAAATTTATCATAGCTCTAGTTTCTGGCTTCTCCTTTCCTTTCCTCTCCTCTCCTCTCCTCTCCTCTCCTCTCCTCTCCTCTCCTCTCCTCTCCTCTCCTCTCCTCTCCTCTCCTCTCCTCTCCTCTCCTCTCCTCTCCTCTCCTCTCCTCTCCTCTCCTCTCCTCTCCTCTCCTCTCCTCTCCTCTCCTCTCCTCTCCTCTGAATATTGATAGTGCCCCCCCTTTCTATTTCTGCATCACAAGCTTCAGGTATCTCCCAGCCTCCTGGCTTCAGCCCATCACAATGTTGTCATTTCAAATCGACGCTGCATCAATACAATATGTGTAATGTTCTTACCGCAAATTAAGCCGCGTCGTTATTATATTATTTATGTATTTCATGGAATTTATAACATCGTATTACACGTACCATGGATTATGTTTTTAACACCAAAATGATTAAAAATATCTGCTGATTTAGCCCAACAGGTGAACGGCTACCTGGGATCCTGTTGCTCATGTTTGTCCCTCACAGTGATATGAATTATTATGGATATGGAGTTAAATGATGTTATAATATTGCATTTTTTTGGATTGATATTTTAAAGGATGTGTATAGTAGTCTGACTATACTGATTATGAAATTATATTGCTGGTTATGAAACTTCAATATATTGGAAAATATGCTCATATTACAATGTATTGAGAACACCTCACTATCAAGACCACTTCACTATTAAGATCATCTTACTATAAAGACTGCCACACTATTAAGACCACCTCATTATCAAGACCATCTAATTATTAAGAACCCCACACTATTAAGACCACCTTACTATTAAGACCACCTTACTATTGAGACCACCTTACTATTGAGACCACCTCACTATTAGGACCACCTCACTAGTAAAACCACCTTACTATTGAGAACACCTCATTATTAAGACCATTTTACCTCACTGTCAAGGCAACTTTACTGGCAAATCTACCAATTTTAGGACATTAGTGTATTTTTACCATTGTATTTTACCTCACTATTAAGCCCACCTCACCATTAAGACCAGTAAATTAGCACCAAGGGTGGTCTTAACAATGAAATGTTATTTCAAATAGTGTATTCATAGAGCCATATTGAAAATGTATCGGTTATATTATATGACGAGGATTGGAATGAATAGATAATGAACATATACATTTGCCTATGTTTGTTATTGAATCAATATCTTCTATTGGTTATGACTGGGGTCATTGACTTTTGCCTGTAAACAGAGAGTTGGAACCTTTCATGTTTCAAATGATAAAACTTCTAGAAGATATTTTCTGCAGTTGTACATTACGATTAGATCATAGACTACTGGCTAATCATCTCATCATGACATCTGCCTCTTGATATTAGTCATTTAATAATTGAATGAAGTGCCATGGAACCTCACAATTAAGACAACTCAATATTAAGACCACTTCAATTTTAAGACATTACGCTGGGTCTTAAAATTGAGATTGCAATGTAAAGGCTCTAATATTAGGATCACCTCACTATTAAGACCAATTCAGTAATAGTGGATTTTCACGGAAGGTTCTCTGTATTTCCACCAGGTGGTTAAGACAGAATACTGCAATTCAATTGGCTGAAAAATATCCCGTACTTGACTCTAATTGGCTGAAGCATAGTGCATCCTAGCAGCAGTATATTTAGTGAATTTAATGTATATTTGACATATTATCATTTAGTTGATTTCTGTTATTTCCTTGAGAAAATTATATTTATGGAATCAGTATGACCTACTATATCTGAAAAGCAAAATGGGTAATTAAGATTTATGTCTTGCTGAATTCAGGGCTGCTCTGTGAAAAGACCCTATTGCATACATTTAGTCAAAAAATATCTTGTCTGAATATCAGATGGTGGTCTTAATTGTGAGGTTATATACAATGGTAACGAATCACTTGGTGATCTTAATTGTGAGGTAATCTTAATAGTGAGGTGGTCTTAATAGTGAGGTGGTTATAATAGTGAGGTGGTCTCTGCAGTCGAGTACTGTAGTCCTAATAGTGATTTGGTCTGGTCTTAATAGTGAGGTGAACTTAATAGCGAGGTGGTCTTCAAGCTTGAATCTACTCTATATGTCAATAGACATTTTAATAAGATATTTACATGTGACTTTTAGATATTTTTACATTTTCTACAAATGCCACACTCATTATTTCCTTCTGGATTTATGGAAAGTCAGACAATATGGCAGCTTCTGACTTTTGAGTTACATTCAGTGAAAATGTCAAAGAGTGGGAGATGACACTAGAGGCCATATTCGTCATCTGCCTTCTTGTATTGTGGCTCTGGTTGCCATGGAAATTGGCGTCTCGTTGTCATAGCAACCAGGTAAGGTTACATTTTAACTCGATTTATGCTTTTGATTGAGAGTTGTGGGCGTTTTTTTGTGTGGATGTTATCGAAGAAGTTTAGTCATGATTTTAAAGTTTTTGTGATTTATTAAATTATAAATGTCGTATGGGAAGATAAATATTTATTTACAGTCGCAATTAACAATAGAATAAATAAGCTATAATAATAAGCTATTTATAGGCCTAACACAAAAAGGAAATTAAATTGTGGATTTATAAGCAAATGTGATATTAGTTGTTATAAATAGGCTAATTATGAATTATGTCTTATGTGTCTCATGTCTCAGAGACAGACATAATGATGAGATGATAATGCTGCTTGGAGTCCACACCGTGTTACATAGTAACCCCGTGGGTTGGATCTTTTACTTGCCTCAGCATATATATTTTTAAACTATATTACAATATGAAGAGTTCTATATATAATTTAAAGTGAGCTTGAATTAATATTATTCTCATTTTATTCTTTGAGATTGTCTAAATTCTGATTGTTTACATGTATACGGCACATAAACTACTTAAATGACTTAGTTTACTGCATGTAGAACTTTCTTGACGGTGCTATCTTTCAATGATATATTCTGATTGCCGCAATATAGATAGATAGGTTGATATGTAGATAGATAGGTAGATAGATAGATAGATAGACAGATAGAGAAGTAGATAGATAGAATATGGAAAGGAGAGCCCTATAAGGCAAGTTCTCCCACTCTTGAAATTCTGTATTTCTTAATATATCTATGGTAAACAAAAATTCCATTATATTTTGTAACACGATATATTAATAGTATCTATATAGAATACCCTTTTAATATTAGTATCTATTTATAATATATATTTGATAAGCCGAGATTTAAAGAAAAAAGCCAACTTCAATGGCTGTGACAGTGAAGATCACTCTGACAGATAACAGAAAATCCAGAATCACTTCACAGGACTGAAACCTTATGAATACAAAGGTCTACGGTTGTACTGAAGCCAGAGAAAGCTTTCATTTATTGCTAATGTAAACGGAGGTATTTGGGGTCAAAGGTCAGTGCCCTTGCTAGTGTTGACTCTTTCCAGAAGAGGGCTCTGCGTGTACTCTTTCGTACTTCTGGTAGAAGGTTTTCATAGACGGTTTTCATAGGGCTGCTTTGTATCAGAAATACATGTATGTTTAATGTTTCTCAGAAAGTCTGTGTATATAGAATAGAATAGAATCTGTGTATATAGAATAGAATAGAATAGAATGGAGCTTCAAACACAATAGGGCCAACTTTGAATTTTCTCGAATAGAATAGTGCCAACTTCAAACATAACAAAATAAATTGGAATGAGGCAAACTTCAAAAAGAATAGAATAGAATTAATTAGAATGTGGCCAACTTCAAACATGACGGAATAAAATGGAATCAGGCCAACTTCGAAAATAATTTAATAGAATATAATAGAATATAATAGAATTTAGTAGAATTTAGTAGAATTTATTACAATAGAATAGAATGGAGCCAACTTAAAAAGTAATGGAATATAATCAAATCAGACCAACTTTGAGTAGAATAAAATGAAATAGACTGAGATAGAACAGATTTGAATAGGTCTTTATTACACCCCAACTGGGGTAATTGTGATGCTTGGCTCACAATAAAATCTTTTTGAAGTATCAGAAGTTTATGAAATATGTAAACATTCATTTCATATATTTAGATGCATATTAGATAAAAGTGACATCAAACAGGGACAGAGAATAAATCTAAAAGTTGGATAATACTACATGGCCAAATGTGCCACGTGCGTTTTCCATGCGTTTGGATAAACGCTTGAAGAACGCATGGTTTTCACCTCATTTTAATAAGGCAAAAACCATGTGTTTTACATGCGTTTCTCCAAACGCATGGAAAACGCACGTGGCACATTTGGCCATGTACAACGTGTTAAAAATTAACTGATGGAAGTTCAATTAGTATTTTACTGTCTAAACATGATATAACGATTCAAATGAATTACATCTTCTTTTGATGTTTATCATATAAATCTCTAACGTGTGATGGTTATGGAAATTCATCTCACCATGCTTTATGAGTATTGAGTACTAGTGATGCCACAATCAATGAGCTGTAACTCTGAGCTGCCAGGGACGATCTCGACCGCCAAGTATGGATCGGCTCATTGTGAGAAAGTAACACTCTCTTCTGATGTGTGCATTTGATCTGCCTCATGTCAAAGGCACTTCTATAGGCTGCTGGTATTAGGAGTTACCATAAGCAGAGATATGGGCTTAGATGATGTGGTTTATGTTGTGTGGAATATTGTAGGGTAGGGTTTGGATCATATAGATCTGTGATCAATTGGTACAGTGGATGGACATTGGACAGTCCAGTGCATAAGTAAGTGAACCCCACTGAAAAAAATAACTCATTTTGTATGTATAATTTGTATGTAGGGTTCTTAAGATCAGTAAGGCAAAACAGTACATGGCCAATTGTGCCATGTGCGTTTTCCATGCATTTATCCAAACGCATGGTTTTTGCCTCATTATAATTAGCTAAAAACCATGCGTTTTCCATGCGTTTATCCTTCTCATGGAAAACGCACGTGGCACATTTGGCCATGTACTTATCATGAAATTAGTCTGGCTAATATGGTGTGATAAATTATCACGTTCTATAAGATCTTAACTCGATTTGACTGTCATTAATTTGAAGAATTTTCCATTTGCGGAGGAGCTGAGGTTCACCTACTTGTGTGCGCAACTGACACGAATATGGAAGGTTCGAACTGGTTCCGCTGAAGGTCCCAGGTTGGAACCCCGGTCCGCGCACTCTTCATGAGCAGCTACATCTCCGCTAGATGTTGGTCTCATGAGATTTGAAATTGATGGTGTCTTGTACTCGGTGTCTATGCTAAGGCAAGTAAAAGGCCCCACCCATGGGTAAATGTGTAACATGGTGTGGACTCCCTAGCCTTTTCGTATCGAGTTCGAATTGTGTCCTCACACGGTCCATGGATGGTTATTTTTCTTGCAAATGAAAGTATCTGAATACTCCTATTGCAACTGTATAGTAATGATAAGTAGCTATATTTAGCAATAATAATAGTGTAATTTGTTTATCACATCACCATATACACATTAAGTAGCAGTTGAAACATTGCTAGTCTTAGGTAGAAACATGTGCAAAATTCAATCATAAGTTGGTGTTTAATATTCTAAATAGCTATGTAGTAAAATAAATGAAGTTATACTGCTAGATAGTTTCCAAAAGATTAGTAAACTCCCTCCTGAGTGCAAACTGTACTTTAATTGCTTGATAACAGCTGTCAAACAAAACAATCAAACAAATTAGCAAATATATCTAGTGGAGTATAAGTTATTCGGATATAACCAACAAAAATGTTAGTTAACTCCCTCCTATTCAGGATATAACTATTACTTATGTCAGTAAATAATACCTACTGCATGTAAGATGTTTTATAGATCTGGTTCCATTGCCACAATTAACCCTATAAACAGATGTATGGGAAATTCAAATCAAAAGCTGTATGGAAAGAGTTCTAAAAGAGCAATAAACAGTATATATATATAGATACATACAAAGTCAGTACATGCATACTGTATGTTCCATGTTAGATCTAGTCTCACTACTTCAACCCTAAAGGGGCACATTTAACACAAGAGAGGCTGCTGCAGGGTTGTTATTTTTAAGTGGGGGGTGATAATCAACTGTGATCGAAATGGCCAGAGTTTGACAGTCTTTCAATCAATAAGTTTGCATCGACCTAGCCAAGGACTTGAGCTGCAGGTTTCCACCATCTCCCTACTCTCCCTGGATGCTCTCACTGGATGCTGGTTCTCACTGGATGGATGGATGACTGCAGCTGCTGCTGATGCTGCTGCTGCTGCTGGTTTCCATAGCAACACTATTGCATCTCAGTATCCCCCCCCCCGGGCAATATAAGGAAGTTTAGCAAGAACATCAACAATAGAAAACGTTCCATTAATTAATTAATCAAAGAGATGTTGTTGTCAATTACAAAATAATATTTTGACGTATTGCTAACATAATAATAATAATACATTTTATCTGAATAAGTTACATCTATTAATTGGTAGACAGGTGTATTTATAATTATAATAAATGCTTTTATTTTGAACGTTTTATTAATGATTTTATCCTTGTGTGTTATATTTGTATATATTGTATTTTAAATCTACAGGGCCCTGTTGTAAAACAGACAGTAGTCTGAAACATGTTACCTTGTTAAAATATTGAAATAGATAATGAATAATAATTTAGAAATGTGGTTTGAATTATTTGCTGTGGTGAATAACTGGCTTTTTTTTCTGAGTCACCTTTTAAATATATAAATGGCAATATTCGTACTTATTCCTTGAAGACTAGCTTTAAGAAAGCAGTATATTAGAGGCCCTAAATGCTGGTCTAAATGTACAGAGGATATTACGATTGTGTTTTCAAACCACAGCTTTTGATATTTGGAAGCTAGCTTTCAGAAAAGGAAATCTAGTGGCCAATAGAGTGTGGTAGTTGTGCAGCATTGTGTTTGTGAAGATGATTGGCTAGTGCGGCTGCAGCTCTTTGTTGCTCGGACTGTAGCTGCTAAACACTGTACAGGCTTGCTCAGCTGACTCACGGGGTGGCGCTGCGGGCGTAGAGCAGCAGTATCGTCTGTTTTCGTTGATTTTGTCTTTATTTGTCGTCTGTGGATCCGCGGTTTGACTGAAATACACGTCTAATACTCTATTACACATATCTCAGTGGAATGTTACCATGGAAACGGTTTGGTTGTGGAGTTATTTAGAAAAGCAGACGTCGCTGCTACCAGGGCTCTCCATTGTCTGTCGCACCACTGCACTGCTGGTCTCCAGGCCTGCAGTGAATACTATAATGATCTAATGCTTGGAATTAGGTCACTTCGCGATGTTATATTAGCACGGATGATGAAAAATAATGGATTTACTGATGTATGCTACACGTTCGAATGCCAATCACATGCTAGGTATGTAATGTACATGATATGCACATGTTTTGGGGGGATGTTATGATAATAATTCATTGCTGTATGACTGCAGTGGGTTGTGGTGATTGAGTGGAGATATGAATTATGTAAATGATTTATGCCACTACATGATGTTATTTATTGAACATTAACACCATGGTTGTTACACGATCATAAACCACCTGTCAATGATTGGTCGACTGGAAGTAAGCCATTTTTTTGACGTTACGTAACAAACGTTCCATGGCAGCTGCAGGTTTTTCTTTTATGGCACCAGGGAGAAGACAGTGCTTAAATTGCAGTTGTTGTGAGAGAATTTAAGATATTATTTTTGTCAATTGAATGTTTCTTTGCTTTCCTTAAATAAGAATACTAGGGCTGATATCGATATATTTGTATTGGCAATTGATTATCGATTATCATTGCTCTTTTTCCATTAATTGAATTATCATCGATGAAGTCGTCTAGTGTATTCGATTTACACTCCAAATTATATTTTTCGTCACAGTTAATCTAAATTATCTGTGAAGATATTGTAATAATATGCTATAAATTGTGTCAAAAATTCACTTCTACTTTACATATTTTTACTAAAATATTGTGAAATAGTAGTTAATATTTCTTCCATAATATTTTTACAAAAATGTACATTTATAAACAGTTTGATTATTGTCAGTGATGATTATCATAAAACTATTGATATTGCAAAAACTAGACCTGTTACTCTGTGGGAGAGATCAAAATAGATCATCAGGTCCAAATCCTTTGTTGTCATCGTGTTCAGTGAAGCGTGACACTCATTCATGCGTGACCCCCAGCGCACCCCACCCCCCGCCAGATGGCAGTACTAGTGCTAAAAGGGGTGGCAGAGTGATTGGTTGCTGTGACTTGCTAATATAATTAATGTAATTTACAGTCCTTTGACTGTTTATTTCTAACACGACAATTCCAGGTTAGATTTTTATATCATTAATTTTATAATTGCGTTGATATGAATTGAGACTTTGAAATTGTAGAATCTATTTCCTGGATTTAATTGTCAGGTGCTCCTAATTATGAGTAATATAATATGGTGGTCTTCATAATGAGGTGGTTTTCATACAAAGTGAAATGTGTAATATTGGGCATCTATCGTTTTTGCAGAAGATTTTGTCAACAAAAGTGTACATGATAGATGAATCGAAAAATTGTATCAGATTACTCTGTATATATTATTGCATAGTATTGCATAGTATTGCATAGTATTACATAGTATTGTATTGTACTGTATTGTGTTGTATTGTATTGTATTTGGTCTGATAGTCAACTTCCATGACTATACGCTAGAGGCAGACATAATGATGAGATGATAATGCTTGGAGTCCGCACCATGTTTCAAAATTATCAAATTATCAAAATGCCTACCTGTTATGGATATCATTGTTTAATTTCCTTAAATAGTGTTAGTCATAATTCACCTTTCTTCTTTTGGTAATTTTTATGTTTTATTTTTTCTTTTCTTTTCTTTTTTCTATTTTTTTTGTGAAGCAACATGACAACTTCGCAGCTTGGGGGTTGTCAGGGGTTAATTAGTAATGCCCTCCACCCCCCTCCCCTTGAAAAAAAGTGAAGGGGGTGGGGAATTACTGAAAGGGGGGTGGCACATGTTGCTTATGGAACGTGGAACGAATGGGAAGGGGTTACAAAGCAAAAGAGGTAAAATGAACAGGAAACTAGAATGTTGTTGCCCTTCTAAGGCTATGAATCATCTGTGGTCATTAGAAAAGATGACTGTTGAATCTCTGCATTGTGTAAGAAACCCTCCGTTTTAAGACAGCCTCAGTAATAAGTATAACCTCGCTTTAAGAAATTAAGGGTGTCATATTTAATGGTCTTAATGGTGAGGTTGTCATAATAGTGAGGTGGTCTATATGGTGAGGTGATCTTGATAATGAGGTGTATATAATGGGGAGGTTTTCATATTAGTGAGGTGGTCTTAATGGTGAGGTGGTCTTGATAATGAGGTGTACATAATGGGGAGGTTGTATAATGAAGTGTTTGGAAGAATTATATAGCATGATAAACTCATGGCAGTAGATCTGTCATCCAGAAAAATATGATTATGTGAGTTATCACAATGCTTGTCTTTAGTTTAATGATTGATTATCGAATGCTAGAGGAAGATGAAATGATGAGATTCTATGTCTTTATTAAGGGGTGGTTCTATATATGATGAGATGCTATGTCTTTGAGTCCACCCAATTAAGGGTGTGTTCTATTAATGATGAGATGCTATGTCTTTGAGTCCACCAAATTAAGGGTTGGTTCTATGTATGATGAGATGCTATGTCCTTGAGTCCACCCAATTAAGGGTTGGTTCTATGTATGATGAGATGCTATGTCTTTGAGTCCACCCAATTAAGGGTTGGTTCTGTTTATGATGAGATGCTATGTCTTTTTGAGTCCACCCAATTAAGGGTTGTTTCTATATATGAGGAGATGCTATGTGTGTCCACCCAATTAAGGGGTGGTTCTATTTATAACCTTATGATGTGATGACTGACAGACACTACATGTATTTACAGATTATTGCATAATTTTTAACCAAACTATTTAGTGTTGTTTGTCTGTTGTAAACTTAACCATAATTTTTAGCCAAATATAAATCAGATTTAGACAAAACGTGTCTCGCGAGATGGTCTTATCTTGCTGTAACTATGCATTCGATTACCGATGGGATGTCGAAGCGTTATCGTTAATCAGCAATTATTAGTTCGCTTCCGTTGATTCTACCCGATTAAATATTTGCTTTTTTTTTTCAATTTTCAGGGCGGAAGTCAACTTGGGATTATTGCCGCGCACCCATTGAGAGCTAGTCTACCTCACACTTATCACCGATCCACGGTAAGTTTTTTTCTGTTAAATATTAAAAAAATATGGTTTGAAATGATTCATCGGTAAGACAAGGTATTTACGGTGGAATCCCACAATTTGGAGAATACAGAGTACATGTTGTTGCAGATTACTATTAATATCTTTATTCATTCATTTACATCATGCAAAATTATAAAGATGAATTAATACAAATATGAAATTTAAGATTGCTTTGGTCAGTTTTGATTTAATGATGAGATGATGATACTTGGAGTTAACACCATATTTAGTAATATATGTAATATTGACCTCAGGGGTGGGGTCTTTTACTTGCCACATCACAGACACTCGAGTACAAAGCACTGTCAATATAACATCTGATGTGAATGACTTCCAGCTGAGTTGTTGCTCCTGAAGGATGCCCAGACAAGGAGTATTCAGTTTATATGACCAGGTTCTAGAGGCAAACATAATGATGAGATTATAAAGCTTGGGGTTCACATCATGCTACTCAATTAACCTATTGGTGGGGTGTTTAACTTGCCTCAGCATAGACACCGATTACAAAGCACCACCAATTTAGCATCTCATGTGATCGACATCCAGATGGGATGTAGCTCATGAAAAGTGTCAGGGCTGGGGATCAAACTCATGACCTTAGTGGAGCTAGCAAATATGTTAAGAGGCTGATAACTTAACCACCAGGCCAGTTATCTAGTCTATAAAGTACTGTTAGTTGCTATTTTAATTTACCACTGTTACATGAGTCATGATTGAGACTACTTCGATGGGACAATGGTTTGCCTGATCAAATCGTGTTTCTTGAATCTTTCATCAACAGCGCTATTTCCTCGACTCGCTGCACTTTAGTACAGTTTGCTAGCTTCAGCGATATCATGAATATCTAGAAACAAGGCCGAATGTTTTTATTCGAAACGCACTCACCAAGACATGGGAAGTAGCCATTTGTAATGGTGTAATGCAATGATCTCCGGTGTGGCCTTGTATTTTAATACATGTCTGGAGCTAATTTGTAAGAGGCATCAAATTTAATGGCTACAAGACATGGATTTATGCAATGTTACTACATGACATGCATGTCTAGTGTCATGTTATTGCAGGAAATTTGTATAGTGGTGATTCTGGATGATTATTAACATGTCAAGCCTGTGGTTAGCATGTGACATGAGCATTATATATCCGAGGCCAAACCGGAGATCCTTGCAATTACACCATTACAACTGGCTGAAAGAGGTAGATTTACATGTTATGTCATATACTTTTCTTTATGAATTTAATATATATATATTAAGGAAAAAATTAGTGCTGCCCTCTAAGATATGTATTTGCTACTGCTAATAATCTATAGGAAAGGTATACACATTTAAGTTCAAGTTTCAAGTTCAAGTTAATTTACCAGTGTACTAGTAAAATGGTAGGCAGATGACTGGTGTCATGTGCCTTTGAAATAGACATGTATATAAACTAATAATGATAATAGCTCTTGATGGTTGATTAGAATCCAGGACCGTCAGAGGAGATGGCCAATACCTTTACCATTAGGCCACCCAGTATAATATTATATATCATTCAATTTAGACAAAGTAATGAGTTCATTAAACTTCTGACAAATGTAAGTTATCTCATATATATCATATATAATAGTGGATTTTCACGGAAGGTTCGCTATGTTTCCACCAGGTGGCTATGGCAACATACTGCAATTCTATTGGCTGAAAAAGTCCCCACCTTTGATTGGCTGAAACAAAGTGCATCCTAGCAGCAGTATTCTTAGTGCATTTTTATTTACATTTGACATCTTATCATTCAATTAATTTCTGCTTTTTTATTACATTCCTATTTGTGGAATCAGTTAGTTATGATCTACTATGTCTGAAAAGCAAAACGAGTAATAAGAGGATATGAAAGACTTACGTCCTGCTGAATTCAGGGCAGCTCAGGGAAAAGACTCTATTCTGATGAAGTTATAATTATGCAATTGAAGTCATACAGCTTCTAACATGTAAATCTCATCCTTTTATAGGCGCTCAGACTCTTTTAAGCTATTTCAGACTCTCTCTCTCATAGACTCAATTGGATTTATTTGGAAGAAGCTAAACTTGTTAAATTCTTGCCATCCTGCCCTCAGCTATCTCTCTTAAAGTGGGAACCAAATCTCTATTGATTGTTCTGAGGTCTTGCAATTCCAGTCAATTGGCTGGGAGTTGCTCGATCAACTAATATGAATTATTCCCATCAAAGTTTTGTAATTGTCAAATTCACCAAGGTTACATTCAGGTGGAGTAGACGATACTAGGTCCAGTGGTTTAGGTTTAAGATGCTTGTGCTGACCACTGTTGTAGGTTCTGGGTTCAATCCTTGCACTGGTTGATTGTATTGATGATGAAATGTCAGGATTGTGAAGGAAGTGAAAATTGTGTTGGGGATTATTGGTGTTTCAGTAGATAGATAGATAGATAGATAGAGTAGATAGAGTAGATGGATAGATAGATAGATAGATAGATAGGTAGATAGATAGCAAGATAGACAGCAAGATAGATTGATTGATCAATAGATAGATAGATAGATGGATAGATGGATGGATGGATGGATAGATGGATAGATAGACTGCGAGATAGATTAATTGATCAATAGAGAGATAGATAGATAGATAGATGGATAGATAGATAGATAGATGGATAGACAGCTATATAGATTGATTGATCAATAGTGAGAGAGATAGAGAAATAGATAGATAGATAGATAGATAGATAGATAGTGAGAGAGATAGATAGATAGATAGATAGATAGATAGATAGATGGATAGACAGACAGTGGTGTTCAAGTTGGGTTGGATATTGGTGTTCAGATAGTGGGGTTTAAAAATGAATTGCTATTAAAGGTTAAATGGGTTTAAGTTGATATTACATGCCTTTTTTCCGGTGTGTCCAGGTTAAAATTGGTGTTCAATTTATATGCTGAAATTGGTGTCTAAGAATTGTGTTTAAATGGGATGTTAAGTCGATATTTTTATATATGCTTCAGTTTTAAGAATTGTTTTATGTTCTAGGTCTTGGAAGCTTCAGTTGTAAACCTAAGTTCTTTATGAATAGCCTCCTTTTCACCAAATTATTCAATATTCACTATATAATATTGACCCAGCTAGGGCTGCGCTGAATCCTTCCATCCAAGAACTTGGGTCTTTTTCGCCAGATTCTCTATTGAGCTTCCCTAGATGCTCCGGTCCCAGACAGAATGGCGCCAGATTCTCCTTACTATCATTTTTGCATCAACCTCCCCCATTTCCTCCCCCTGAGGCTGATGGGAAGGTCACGTGGCCTCTTAACTAGGCCACAAAGCACGTGGTTGGGTCATCGAACGTTTTATGAATAGGCTACCAGTTTGTCTGTTACAACTGCTTCGATATTGTTTGTAGACCTATTTTCTGTTGATTTAAAAAAGTTATTTATATGAACTGTACATGTATATAGTCATAGCCATAAAATACTGCCATAAGCATTAAAAAATATCATGTTTATTTTTACTAAATGGTTGCCATAGAAACAGTTGCCACTGGTTTTGCACTAATTTTATGTAATTTCTATGGTCATTGTCAGCCAGCTGAGATTCTTGGGAACATTTTGGTATATGAAACTTGCTGTTCTACTCCAATGATCACTTTTTCCTTAAATATTGCACTTTTTGGGCCTCAGCTGCTCTACTATAGCATTGAGTGATATTTATATTGAAATTCCACTGTACAGGCCTATTTTACTATTGTAGGTTTTTACTCTACTCTATATTCTCTGCTTTGAATAACTGCGGTCTACAAAGTAAGCTATTTTATGTTTTATGCCGTAGCTGTCCATATGTAGGTCACTATGTGAGATAATGTTTATAGATTACTTTGAAAATTTCAACTTTAGAATACATTTATTTTAATAGTGTTCATATTTTAATTTATATTTGCAAAAATATTTTTCTAGCTGATTGTAACAAATAAGCTAGTAATAGCATAATATAATACCAGTTTTAAAAAAAACTATATTTTTAATGCCAGAACATACACGTATTTTAATAGTATATATCAATTTTTTAGGTCCTATATATATATATATATTGCAATATTTTCCAAGATATTCCATGCTGTTATGAAGCTAAGCCACAAAGAGAGAACACTTCATGGTATTGTGTTGCAGTACATTAAATATTAGATATCCTATCCATCTTAGTATCTTGCTCACGCCGTTATTAAATTACCTTATTTTGTTATGAGACGCATTCTGCATATTTTAGCCATAATGCAATATGGATTAGTGGAAATACGTCTGTTCATTTTTCCTGGAACTTGTGGGTTTTAATGCTCCGTGGAAATGAAACCAGATAGCTGAGCCAATTATGCAATATTGTGTCATAAGGATTCAATGTCAGCTCTTAAGTAGTTCTGCTACTTGACACCAGGGGGAGAGTGGCCTTCTGTTTCGTTGCACGTGAGGAGGAGGAGCAGGAGGAAGGGGGAGGAGATAAATAGATATATAAATAAATACAAATAAATAAATTAGATAAATAAATACAAATAAATAAATTAGATAAATAATAAATAAATACAAATAAATAAATTAGATAAATAATAAATAAATACAAATAAATAAATTAGATAAATAAATAGATAAATAAATACAAATACATAAATTAGATAAATAAATACAAATAAATAAATTAGATGAATAAATACAAATAAATAAATTAGATAAATAAATACAAATATTGTAGGTAGAGGAAATGATAATGAAATTAGAATAAAATGGAAAGGTTATTTAATGCTTATAATTACTGTAGAATTTATATTAAGGATAACAACACTTACTTGTTTTAATTTTATGGTAGACCTATATAGGTATTATAAACATTATAGTAAAACGTTGTAAGACATTTTCTGAGTGTCTGCTGCATGCATGTTAGCTAACAAACAAAATATCTTTTGAAGTTTAACAGCATTGCCTTGGAAATATTCATTGTTGTCACAAAACATGGCATGATATTCAATCGTCTTTAACATTAAAAGTTGTAGCCAGTTTCCATTTTGTGTATTTCTTGTAAATCCGATTCATTTTGCCGTGTGTCCATGGCTATTTTATCCAAGAGGGGTTATTACCCCGCTACCCCCACGGGGGCTGGATTTGGAGAGGAACCTAATTGGGTTGGGAACAAACCTGACCCCCTAGTGACGTAATATTTGATCACGTGCTGTTTTGTTTGGTCACGTGATGTAATATTTGAGAATGGCTGAAAAGCAGACGACTTTTTTTCTTCCATTTCAGAGAGTGATTTTGTTTTTTCTTTTCTTTTTTTCTTCTTTTTTTGGAAGGGGTGGGAGGGGGGTAAAAATCGTGTAACCCCTATCAAGTAGTTCCAAGAAAAATATTGGTTCGGAGCACAGAAATTGCTCCGCCCCATCTGCAAATTGGAGATAAGGGCCTCGGTGTGATTTTCATTGGAATTTTCCATGTTATTGAAATCCAAGGATTTTTCAAGCACGGGAAAAACATCGACATTAAGAACATTCTGGGGTAAAAACTTGGTCTTAATGGTGAGATGGTCTTTATATATAATTATATAATTTTTATTGACAGATATGATGTTAAATATGACATATTTGTTGCAAACATTAATACATTAAATTTTTGCAAAACATGAGTACACTGTACATTTTAAAATATAATAAATAGAAATTCATTAAAAGAAGAGAAAAAATAAAAATAATTTTTTTTAATGATTTGAAGATTCAGGATTTGACTGTGCAACCCTAGGAGAGGGATGATTTATAATTACTTACAATACATTGATTTAAGAGTATTGTTCAGTCAAAATCATAATAATGAGGTGGTCTTAATATATATATATACATATTTATTCACACACATGAAATGGTGTACAGGTTATGAAATATTTAACTTATTATAATGTATTTATGAAAAAAAAGACATCAAATTAATAAATAGACAGAAATATCAACAGTTCATTTCTTTCATTCTGATCTAAGACATCTATATCACATCTGCGGAGTTCTTTTATAGCTTCAATGACAGTGAGGTCTTCAGTAGAACAGTCATATTTTAAAATGTTAAATTCCCTTAGGGACAGGATATCTGCCACACTCCTTCCAGTTTCTTTCGCTATTAACCTCAGGTTTCTCTGAATTATGCTGTGACACGAGTTCAGAGCCATATTTGCAATGGATTTTACTAGTTTATTTTCACTTTCAACCATTTTGGCAATCATGGAAATGGTGCGTTTAAACACCTGATGTTGTCCATTTGATAGTCCAGACAGGGGTGCCAGAAAGCGAGTGTGTGTCCTGTAGTGCAGTCCCAAGAGTCTCCGTACTGACCGATTCCAGGCAGAATAAAAGAGCTTCACATGAGAGTCGCTCAGGTCCCAAGCCTGACACCCATAAAAGTGGCAGCATTGTACTTGAAATATTTGAGCCAGTACCGCTTCAGGGGCTTTTCCCATATTTGCAATCAGAGTATTGAGGCGACCAACAAGGTCCCCTTTTTTTGCTAATATTTCTTTTGATTCACTTAAATCAGAACACAGGTAATTTCCCAGATGTTTAACTGAATAATTCCAAGCAAGTTGGGAGCCTGCTAACACAATTCGTGGCATGTTATCCATATTGGGTTTCCCATATTGGAAAAGACAGCAAATAGATTTAACTTGGTTAAATTTTACTCCATAATCCATGGCATAATCATTGCAGGTGTCAATCATCTTTTGCAGACCTTGTTTACTTGGGCTCAACAGTGTCAAGTCATCTGCATAGCATATTGCGCCTGTGAATTGTTGGCCTATCCAGCAGCCAATGCCAGCATTTTGGAGCAGTTCCAGGAGACTATCCATGTAAACAGCATACAACAGTGGGGAAGCGATGCTACCCTGTCTTATCCCATTTGTCGAAGAAAACTCATATGATAGGTTTCCTTCCCATGTGGCTCTTGTAGATTGACGAATGTATAAGTCAAACAGTGCTCTTAGATCAATCATGTTAACTCCACGTTTGATAAGCAGTTCAAACAGTCTGTCAAATCGTACACAGTCAAACGCTTTGGTCGCATCCAAGAAGCATGAATAGACTTGGGATTTATTTGCCATATAATATTTGATAATCTCCTTCACAGTTTGTGTGCACATAGTTGTGCCAAGTGACTTTTTAAAGGCAAATTGAAGGTCTGAAGTAACAAGACTCTTTTTGTTGCGCAAAAGTAACACAATATCAAATATTTTGCTGATGGCAGAAGCCAGTACTATACCTCTATAGTTAGAATCCACATGTAGGTTTCCTCTAGAATCTTTAGGTATCGAGTACAAAACTGACCTCAAAATAGTTTTTGGCTGATATCCATGCTTTAGTATTGCACAGAAGAGTTCTGCTAATTTCAAATAAAAAGTTTTTGGGGCATTAATTATGTTATCCGACATAAGCCCTTGGTCACCATCACTTTTTCCTTCTTTCAAATAACTTACAGCCTCAGTGATAATATCCACACTGATAGATGCATCAGCTTGTGGAGTTACTTGAACTCCAGTAACAATATCCTGTTTAATTTTATCCAGCAGCGGTCCATCAGAGGGTACGCTATTGAACAAGGAGTCATATTTCTCTGCAAATATATCCGCAATCTGTTTGGGATCTGTAACATTATTTATACTGATAATTTTTTGCCTTTTGCTGCTATTAATTCGTTTCAGTTCCTTAAATAAGTCACGACTGTTATTTTCAGCAATGCTCACTGCCATTTTTTGATACCTCAGTTGAGATTCCTGTCTTTTGCAGCGTCTTATGGCATACATGTATTGCTTTTTGCTTGACTTCATCTGCTGGAAAATATCTCCATTGTGTGGCTTACCATTGTTGCACCACAGCTGAAACCAGAATTGGCACTCGTCTCTGTAAGGTTTAACAATATCATTCCATCCTGGCATTCGTTTTGATTTTTTATTGCTAGCCTTAGGCAGGCAATTGTTGGCCTCAAGACAAACTTTTACCAAAGAGTCACACAATATGTCTATTTGTTGCTTATGTTTCTCGTCGGTACATTGCAGATCACAGCAACTCATTAAATCAGTTTTGGGAAGAGTATGCAAAAGTCTATCAAGGTTATGCTTGTAGATACTGATTTCATTTTCTGTTAGTCTGTGCCATGCAACTGGAGGCACCTTACTTCGAACACCATTTTCAGTCTCCTGTATTCTTGTTAATGTGCAGTCTAGTTCCATTACCAGAGGCCGATGCCCTGACATGTTCAAAGCACAATCATGTACAAATACATTTTGTACACAGTGTCTTATATCTTGATTAAAGAAGAAGTGATCAATCCTAGAGAACGAGTTGTAGTGCAAGTTGTTATATGTATAATCCCCTTTGGCACATGGTAATTCCCAGCATATTACACAGTCTTTTCTGGTCAGCAAATCTTTTAGATAGACATCATTTGCGTTATGCCTATTGAAATCTGCATTGAAGTCGCCAGCAATTAATATGTGATAATCCATATATTTGTCAATCAGCATCTCTATGTTGTCACACTCCCGCAGGAAGTCCTCATTTACATGAGTTTTATTCCCTGTGTCCACTGGCATATAAACATTCACGATAAGGAGCTTAAATGTATCATAAGACAGGGAGATAGCACATATCCGTGTACTGTCTACTGTAATTTGTTTTATACTTGGTGCTAAGGATTTATGCCATAACATGGCCAGACCTCCATATGAGGTGATCTTTGTTTTGGCCAGACCTCCATAGTGAGGTGATCTTTGTTTTGGATGTGATCTTAATATTGAGGTGGTCTTTTAAAATTGTGGGGTGTTCTTAATGGTGAAATGATCTTACTTATGAAATTATGTCTCAGTGCTACTGGTCTGAAGCTTAGTCAGCTTATATGACCAGCTGCCAGAGGCAGACGTAATGATGAGATGATAAGGCTGCTTGGAGTCAATACCATTTAACAGCTTTACCCCAGTGGGTGGAGTCTTTTACTTGCCTCAGCATAGACACTGAGTACAAGGCACCTCCAATTTGACGTATTGTACCGTTTTGGGGCTGAAATGGAACCATAGACCATTGCCCCTTATCCTGGCACCCTGGCATTGTGGGGTTAATGAGTTTTGGGAATTTTCTGATCCAATCAAAATAATTAATTTGTCTGCGAGCTCTGGGGTAATGTGCTTTTCCTCAGCACATTTCAAAATGGTGTTTTGCCTCTCAAGTTTTGCTCTAATTGCATTCATTTCATTGTGTTTAAAATGCAGTGTAAGTGATATTTCTAACACTGGTTAGGGGATGAATTAGAATTGTATGAATTTAATTAAAGAAATTCAATTATTGCATTGTATTGTATTGTACAGTAGAACAACACAGTTAAGACCACCCTTGGTGATGGCTGAAGTGGTCTTCATATCGATGTTAGGTGGTCTTAAAATCGAGGTGGTCTTCCGTTTCGCTAGAAATACAGTTTAATCTAATTTTAGGACCACCTCACTATTAAGACCACCTCTAAATTACGACCGCCTCACTATTAAGACCTCCCTATTAAGACCACCTCACTAGTAAGACTACCTCACTATTAAGATGACCTCACCATCAAGACCACCTCCCTAGTAAAACCAACTCACTATTAAGACCACCTCGCTATTAAGACCACCTCACTGTTAAGACCACCTTATAATTAAGACCATCTCACTATGAAGACCACTTTGCTATTAAGACTGTCTCACTATTAAGACCACCTCAATAATAAAACCACCTCACTATTTAGACCACCTCACCATTAAGACCCTCTCCATATTAACAGAACCTCATTATTTAGACCACCTCAGTATTAGGACCCTCTTGCTATTAAGCCACAACTCTGCAACATTCCATGTATTATATTGTATTTTGTTATAACGACCACCTCATCATTAAGGCAAACAATTCACACTAATCTGACTATAATATCTAAGTCAAATGTAGGTCAAACTGACCTACATTTACATGTCCACTCTACAACCCCTAAGAACCTCCTTATAATACATCATGAAGTGTGAGGAACAAATTCTGACCAATTGTGTTACCATAGCAACAGTGACACTGCATATTCTTACCCTGCTGCTATCTGTACATGTTGTCATGACATGTCATGTAGTGTTATTGTTTCCATGGTTACATAGCACCCTCTCCCCCCCCCTCCATGAGTCATGCATGTAACAAGATAGGCTCAGATAGCTGCACTTACCATGCAGCAAGAGAATTCGCATTGATCTAATTCATTTGGGGCCAGTTATGCGACATTCTGTCAAATTATTATTCATCACTGTTGGGCAATGTTTTTATATGAATGGTGTGATGTAATCTGTGCACAGAGCGCTGTATATGTCATGCAGAAAAGGAGAGGATTGGATAGGGCAGAACTATATATACCGAGATAGGATAGGATAGTGTGAGGTTAATTCTCCGCTCCTATAGGATAGGATAGGATAGGATAGGATAGGATGGGATGGGATGGGATGGGATGGGATAGGATAGGATAGGACATAGCATTATACTGTGATAGGGTAGGATGGGATAGGATAGGATAGGAATGGAATAAGAGTTGTCTCAATTGAGGGTTTGTTTTGTAGATTCAGTATGACATTTAGAATGTGTAAACCCTCATATATATAATTAGAATTAACCATCATACCAAAATGTACTCTGACTTGAATTGTACACTGCATCTATCTTTGTGCCTATTTATCTCTCTGTTTGTCTGTCCTCAACCACGATTCTCCAAATACACTGTAGGTTAGTTTATATGGCGTCGATTCCCCAATATATGCATGGTCAGAGTTCTTCTATTTGTAATGGTATCATTCTGATATGTGTGGTGCAGTGGTAGCCCCTTGAGTAAAACCTTCAATTGCCTAAGTGAGAATATTATGCTGTCATCACAAATAGGGTATTTTAGCCATGATAACCCGAGTTATCATGTTTCCATTGTGTCTATATCTTTCTCTTTTATGCCTAAAAACATTGTTTCATTGTATATCTTTGTTATGTTGTCTATAGTTTGCAAGTTTGTTCGTCTGTGTGTATTAGATGGTAATTCAATATCCACTCAAGTGACCTGGTTTTGGACACGTGCTACATTGAATGCACATAATAGTGTGCCAAGCCCGCCGCACCTAGAACATAGTGCAATTTTAGGAGGGGAGAGGAGGGGAGAGGAGGGGAGAGGAGGGGAGAGGAGGGGAGAGGAGATATGGGGGTGAGAGGAGATATGGGGGGAGAAGAGAGGAGATATTGGGGAGAAGAGAGGAGATATGGGGGAGAAGAGAGAAGATATGGGGGGTAAGAAGAGAAGGAGATATGGGGGGAGAAGAGAGGAGATATGGGGGGAGAGAAGAGAAGGAGATATGGGGGGGGAGAAGAGAGGAGATATGGGGGGAGAGAAGAGAAGGAGATATGGGGGAGAAGAGAGAAGATATGGGGGGTGAGAAGAGAAGGAGATATGGGGGGAGAAGAGAGGAGATATGGGGGGTAAGAAGAGAAGGAGATATGGGGGGAGAAGAGAGGAGATATGGGGGGAGAGAGGAGATATGGGGGGAGAAGAGAGGAGATATGGGGAGAAGAGAGGAGATATGGGGGAGAAGAGAGGAGATATGGGGAGAAGAGAGAAGATATGGGGGGGTGAGAAGAGAAGGAGATATGGGGGAGAAGAGAGGAGATATGGGGGGTGAGAAGAGAAGGAGATATGGGGGAGAAGAGAGGAGATATGGGGGGTGAGAAGAGAAGGAGATATGGGGGAGAAGAGAGGAGATATGGGGGAGAAGAGAGGAGATATGGGGGGAGAAGAGAGGAGATATGGGGGAGAGGAGATATGGGGGAGAAGAGAGGAGATATGGGGAGAAGAGAGGAGATACGGGGGAGAAGAGAGAAGATATGGGGGGTGAGAAGAGAAGGAGATATGGGGGGAGAAGAGAGGAGATATGGGGGGAGAAGAGAAGGAGATATGGGGGGAGAAGAGAGGAGATATGGGGGGTGAGAAGAGAAGGAGATATGGGGGAGAAGAGAGGAGATATGGAGGAGAGAGGAGATATGGGGGAGAAGAGAGGAGATATGGGGGAGAAGAGAGGAGATATGGGGGGGAGAAGAGAGGAGATATGGGGGGGGAGAGAGGAGATATGGGGGGGAGAGAGGAGATATGGGGGGAGAGAGGAGATATGGGGGAGAAGAGAGAAGATATGGGGGGTGAGAAGAGAAGGAGATATGGGGGGAGAAGAGAGGAGATATGGGAGAAGAGAGGAGATATGGGGGAGAAGAGAGGAGATATGGGGGAGAAGAGAGGAGATATGGGGGAGAAGAGAGGAGATATGGGGAGAAGAGAGAAGATATGGGGGGGTGAGAAGAGAAGGAGATATGGGGGGAGAAGAGAGGAGATATGGGGGGTGAGAAGAGAAGGAGATATGGGGGAGAAGAGAGGAGATATGGGGGAGAGAGGAGATATGGGGGAGAAGAGAGGAGATATGGGGGAGAAGAGAGGAGATATGGGGGGAGAAGAGAGGAGATATGGGGGGAGAGAGGAGATATGGGGGAGAAGAGAGGAGATATGGGGGAGAAGAGAGAAGATATGGGGGGTGAGAAGAGAAGGAGATATGGGGGGAGAAGAGAGGAGATATGGGGGTGAGAAGAGAAGGAGATATGGGGGGAGAAGAGAGGAGATATGGGGGGAGAGAGGAGATATGGGGGAGAAGAGAGGAGATATGGGGGAGAAGAGAGGAGATATGGGGGAGAAGAGAGAAGATATGGGGGGGGGTAAGAAGAGAGGAGATATGGGGGAGAAGAGAGAAGATATGGGGGGTGAGAAGAGAAGGAGATATGGGGGGTGAGAAGAGAGGAGATATGGGGATAAGAAGAGAGTAGATATGGAGGGGGTGAGAAGAGAGGAGATATGGAGAGATGGGATGAGAAGATCGGTGATGGGATGGGATGAGATTAAATGAGATGAGATTAGGACAGTGAGAGAAAGCCAAGAAATGAAATGGGGGAGAAAAGGAAGTATGATAAGATAAGATAAGATTAGATAAGATAAGATAAGATGACATACGATTTTAGCCAAGTGATAATACAAGAAGTTTGTTTGGTTGAGATGGGAATTGGTGATGAGATGGGATGAGATGAGGAAAAGAGGGACTTAAGAGAACAGAGGGATGATAGAAAAGTAGAGATGAGAGATTGGGGTATAGAAGAGAAATTGGGTAATGAAATGAAGCAAGAGAGATGATGATAAAATAAAACAGGACAAAAGATAAGAAATTAGAAATTAATTATTAGAGAGATGGATAAATAGAAATGAAGAAGGATGGATAAATACAAATGAGGAAGGAAATGTGTAATTGTGCCTTTTTTCAGCAACAACATTCAACATCCAACAACAACACCCTACAGCAATTCCTAGCACTCTACAGTCAACAGTGTCATTACACTCTCCAGTATAACCCCTTTTTGGATGTTCTATTAACCCCGCAAGTTGCCCTTGTTTTTGATCAATAATCAACAAGCCTCCTCGTACCCCAATAGCCCCTTGTTATACCCCTTCATCGTTGGCTGCTTATAGATCTTGGTGGGGCATTGAACAGGGTGAGATATGGAATGGAATGACACATAGAGGGCGTGATTAGGATCAGTGGATCACTCTCAAGGGTGATTTCAACCCCCTAGTCCCTGGCAGGGCAACTGCAGCAACTGGTTATAAATGCCCTGGCAGCCCTGCTATGTGATGGAATGCCGTAGAGCAGGAAATTTTGGGGTGGGGGAAAAGATGTGGGGTTGAGATGTTGGGTGGAGGCGTTTGAGATGGAGTATTAGGATGGGTGAGAAAATTGTATTAGATAGATAGACAGATAGATAGAGATATAGAAATATAGAGATATAGAGATATATCTATAGATGATAGATATAGATAGGTAGATAGATAGATATAGGTAGATAGATATAGAGATAGATATATAGATAGAGAGATATAGAGATCTATATAGATAGATAGATCGATAGATGGGCAGATAGATAGATAGATATGGAGATATGGAGAAAGATAGATAGATATAGAGAGGTAGGTAGATAGATATAGAGAGATAGATAGATAGATAGGTAGATAGATAGATAGATAGAGATTGAGAGGGAGAGATAAAGATAGATAGATAGATAGATAAGAGTGCAGCCCTTTAAGGCAAATACATGCATGCAGACAGCTTTGCTGAAGGTCCGGAGTCCCAATTCCAGGCTCGGTCACTCTCCATGAACTACATCTCAGCTGAATGTCATGAACGAGATGTTTAATTGGAGGTACCATTGTATTTAGTGTCTGTGCTGAGGAAAGTAACAGATTCCTGGATGTTCAATATTTGACCACCTTAGAGGTGAAGGTATCCTGATAGTGATGTGAGTTTTAAAGGGAAGGCTTCCACTGCAGGTTACACAGTATCGACTGAATTTTGTTGGAGATCACCGCATCGTATCATCATTACGTCTGCCCTTGTACCTTCTAATAAGTAGTGCTTAGACGCACAACGCAATATCCCAATGAATTTAATAAAAGCATCGTTACAGGTTTTCTGTGGTTAGAGCAGTAATTTTTAAATAAGAATTAGCTCCTATCTAACATTTCTCCTGCATAAACCTACCATCAGCTAATTGATCAAGCTAAATTACATTAGAAAACATAACCTGATTAGCAGATACATAACAGCTAATGTCATCTATTTCATCTTATTACTGCTTAATTAGCCCTTAGTGTATTTGTGTGGGCATTGAAGTCCCTTGTGATTCTATGGCCATTAGCATGACTCACGAATGTCGTGGTCTACGGTAATGGAGATAGGGCTGGAACTGAACAGCAGCTAGTGTTCATTCAGTTGGGCTGTTGCTGAGTTCGTGTGATCATGTATAAACACTTGGAATGTTTTGTTTGATCTTAAAAGGATGTATTTATGTTTAAATGGATATTTTACATGAATATATTTGCAGTGTACACGGATTGGATGATACTGCAGATTACTGTATTATATTAATATGTTTGGATAGTGTATGATTTTAGGTTGAAGTCAATAGAATGTTGGAACATCTTATGTGGTGATTTCAATAGCAATATACAGCTATATTAAGCCTGTATTGTTTATATTATAAGTATTTTTTTTTCAGTTATAATTATGAACATTTATTGATGATCGTAGTATAGTTCAGTTACTAACATAATTTACACCCAATATAAAGGATATTTATTAACAATATTAGAAGTAGATAAGATTAAATATGAATATATCATATGATATACCATAAAATACGAAATGATGGATACTCTCTGAATGAGGAATTCAATGCAGATTTTTAGTATTTAGCTATTTATTATAACATTAGACATCCTATCCTAACATTAGACATTGTGGATATGCTAACACACAGTATATATTAGCACAATTTGGATAAACCTTCAACATGGAAAGTTATGTGACAGATATTGTTAATATATACTCCACCAATTCCAGGACTACAAATATTAACGATTGTTTATGTTATTCCATGTTAATTGCTCTGTGGTTATTACTGTCACATTCTTTGTCTATAAGAATAGATTTTCTACATCTATTATTGCAATGATTTGCTTATGCTTAATTTAACTTATCACAATTTAATTGATCATAACTGGTGATTTCAATGTTTTGGGCCGTTACAACATTGGTTATATTGGATATGTATTCGCGGTGATAATATTATTAGTTGTTTTTTTATGATAATTTATATATATCAGTGTTTATCAAATTCTTGGAATTATAATTTATTTGTACTCGATGGCCATACTTTTTGCACAACAGATTGTTGAGTTAGTTCATTTCTATGGGAGATTTTAATGGCTCTTATTGAATTAGTATTTAGCTGTTGATAATCAACTATATAACTGTTTGGATTATTATTAAATTGTATTAAACTAATGTGATGAGAATTATCAGATTTCACTCGCACTAGGATGGATTTTACAGTATTCTAGGAATATTTTGAATTTTACTGTTATGCTAAGGATGTAAACTGTGTGCCAGACTAAGAGAATATTCAGTTTGTAAAATACTATTTATTGTCACCATGGTTGAGAAAAAGGCTATCCTGGCTCAGTCCAGGGAAGAAATTGAATTGAAACGGAAGGTAATTTGGTTTACAGCATTTGGCAAAACTTTGTAGAAGTTCCCCATAGGACAGACTATTTTTTGTGGGACAGTAGCTAGCTTACCGTTGCTGTGATATGGGAACTTTCATTCTAAGTAATGGTTTGGCGTCAGGATATATATAACCAACAAATTTTTTAGTTAACTCCCGACTATGAGGGATATAACTAACTTATACTCCACTAGACATATTTACTAATTTGTTTGATTGTTATATTTGTTTCACTGCTGTTATTAAGCTATTAAAGTGTAGTTTGCACTCAGGAGGGAGTTAACTAACATTTTCGTTGGTTATTGCCCGTTCAGTACAATAGGAAAACTATCCAGGTGGAGTATATATATAAGTTACAATTTGAAGCCACAGTTTTAGGGGATTTTTACTGTAACAGATGCTTTTTTTTAAAAAAAGGCATACTAGTTAAATTTTTTTGTATTTTGGGATTGATTATTGACCTGGTTTACACAATTAGTGCTCTGACCACAATAAAGATCACATGGGAGTCATGTGACATGTGCTTATTAGCATAACGCAATCCCACAAGTCTGTGCAATTATGATGGATTGCATATTAATGAAGTCCTTTTGTGTGAGGTCATTATGGGGTGTTCATTTCAAATCCAATCTCTCTTTTTGAAGATAAGGGTTTGAAAGATAATACCCTTATTATGAGATAAGGTTAGTGTGAAGAACTTGAAAGGGGGCTGACATTTTATAGGGAGAAAAAAGTTTAATTTTGGGTTAAATTTAGCAGTTTAGGTTCCAAAGAAAGACCTGTAATGCCAATTGTCTTTTGTAGTTAAGTCTAGTTTAAAAAATATTGGTCGTTAGGAATGAATCGACGAAGAAAAATAATCTCATTCGGAGCAAAATTTCATCCGATATTACTACTTGGCCCATTGGGTAGCATTTTCAGAATTTGTTTATAAGTTTTATAAAATTATTGACGGTAGAAAAAAGAAAGAAAGAAACACTAAATTACAATCAATGCAATACTGCTAACAATTAAAACTACAAAGTATGTTACTCCAATTATATGGTTCTTGTTTATTATTCAGAATTAAAAAAAAAAATGTTTAGCTAAATCGCGAAGTTAATTAAAATAGTAATTGTTATTCGAATTACGACTAATGCGAGTAATTATTAAAAAGTGATGGACTTATCAAGCTTATTGTCTGCATGAAATTTTAAAATGAGTTTAATTAGGAATTAATCCGGTGAATGGCAGATGAGAAAATTTCATCGAGCCTCAGAAATTGCTTTTCGTAATTAATGCCATGTTTAAATAGGATTACAATGCAACATCAACTTCAAAGGATTTTTGTAATTAGCATTTGTCTGATTGTGAAATCTAGGTATTTTCAGGATTTTCCAGAAAATATTGTTTTCTGTGATTATGATAATTTGCTGATGTTATCGAGTTAGCCAAAGTTTCGCTTTTGAAGTTCGAGTTTTCTGTTTTGATTTCGTCGAACTTTGATAAACATAGGTTTAATCAATTTGCATGCAAATATGCTGTTCCAAGGGGCTAGTCAAGTTACTGGTGCCTAGTGCTCAGTCAGGCCCATTGTCATGGGATGTCGAGGGGGTCATTCAACCCACCCAACTTGATCCAGGTACTCAGTGTCTTTATTGTGGCAAGAGAAAGACCCTCTACATGGGGTAAAAGTATGTGTACTATCATCTCATCACATTGGCCTCTGAATTGTTTTTCGGAGTCCAGTAAAACTCTATATTGGACCGCTTTCACTGGGATCCAATATCACTTTTTCTGTCCAATATTGCCATATTTCCGGATAATATAGTACAATTTTTAAAAGGTCAAGCAATTATATATGCTTGAAATTGATCTACAATATGTATGATATATTTTTCATTTCCATGGTTACAGAAGGAGAGTTTGATGCGAGATTTGGAACGTGAAAGAATGTTAAGAGTGGACGCAGAACAACGCCTCCGCGAGATGACGATTGAGAGCGACAGCTGCAAGACCCGTCTCCAGACGTTACAGCACGAGTTCCAGAGGTACGTCAAGAATTATTAGCCAAATTGGCTTAGACTCAGTTTATTTTCGCAAATAGCACAGGTTAGAGAGAGAGAAAAACTTCTGGCACAGTTTTAATTTCAGCATATATGCAAAGGAGACTCCTCTATAGAATTGCATTTCGGCTATCGAGGAGCCACCCATACAACATTAAATAATTACCTGTAAGAAAAGAGTTCATGTGGTGCTTAAAAAGTTCATAAACATTGCAGCCTCTTCTTGGTCTAGTGGGGCAGATGAATGTCTATCCCTTATGCATGCCAGTTCTTTTATAACTGAGGTGGTACACACATCACCAGGGCTTGTGCAAGTAGAATGACACACTTGCATGATCTGGTTGTCAGTATATTCGGACACTGTTATATAGAAAAATTGATCTAATGATATTTAAAACACGTTTTCTTTTTTTATTATCACAGAATGGAGGAAATGGTGAGAAGTCTACTTCAATACAAAAGCAAGATCGAACATTTGAAGCAAGAAAAAGCCAGTTTGACAATCAACTATGAGAAGAACGTGCAGAAGTTTCGAAACCGCATCGGCGATCTAGAAGAAGAAAATTGCATTTTGTCAGCTGAGCTGAAGAAAGCAGAGTCCCAGGTAAGATGAATTCAGAAAAATTTTGAATATAGATTTTCTTTTTGACCGTTTTCAGTTTTTCATGGTGTTGTATTAGTATGATACAGTTAAAACTGCTGTGATGACCATCTAACAGAATGGTCACCGGCTGCTAACTGTCATTTTCATTGTTTTCACCCCTCTATTAAATGGTCGTCTGTGTTTAAACAGCTTCATTTATCAGTTCCATAAGATAAGACATGATATATTTACTTATATATTTAGTGACTAATGTTAGAACACAAGGTTAACTGCTAAATGCAAAATTCCATTCACAGGTATATGAGTTATGATATATTATAAGTTATGATATGATATAAACTTTTGTGTGATGCGATCGACCAAGAAGCCCGTGATATTATGTAGCTTACCATTAATTACATAAACATTGAAATATTTTTTAACTGATTGAACTTTTTTTTTGTTATGTCGTTGCAGTGTGCCAATTGTCAACAATGCAACAAGGATTTGTCATATCGCGTCACGAGGGTAAGATTCATTTTCTGTTGACATTTTTTCGTTGCCAAAATAATTGTATTACTGCTTGTACAGTTAGTTTCATTAAAAACGGCCCGTTAAATTGAGCCTAGCCAAAGCTGTAATTGCTGGCTACTCAAAACATGATCTAGAAGTACATATTTATGATATATTACATTTAATACTTACATTTGCCAATGTTTACACTTTAGCTATAGAAGCAGCTGGAATTAGCATGTTTAGATCACAGTCAGGTATAGGTCGCCACAGCCGTCTAGAGTCAACTGTTTTTTATGAAACTAACTGTATTTTGGCATTCTGTGAAATAGACTATAAGTAGAAATTTAAATCTCACTATTCGGAGTTGCTTTTTTCCTATATTACGTAACATTATCAGTGGCTACTGTGGATTTCAGCCTCATTATCATTGTCAATTTCCTTTCAGATGGGTGGTAGTGGAAATGAAGAAAACGGAGATAAAGCCAAACTTCTTCTTGAAAGATTGAAACAACTTGAAGCAGAAAACTCGGCTCTAGTTTTAGAAAATGAAACTCAAAGACAACAGTATGAAAAGTGTCTGGATGACATCGCAAACCAAGTTGTGCAGGCTCTTCTTGCGCAAAAGGTAAAGAAGCAGTCACGTTAAACTAATTCAGACACTGAGGACTGTTAGGGAGCACATGTAATTCACTTGCCGTGATTTGTTATTGCTACGTTCCACTGTGACTGTCACTGTCACTGGATTTTATGAATTCTCAGCTTTTATTTGATGTGAAGTTTGTAAAAATTGATCAACTTTGTGGAAGTTATGCCATCTGGTCATCTTGGATGTTGAGAGAATTGCGTCGGTAATGTCCACTGTCAGTTGTCAACTAAATACACTTGTTCATCATACAGTATTGTATAAACTCTGGTGAACCCAAAGCCATAGACACTACTGAAGCACTTAAAACTTCTTGTTTTATAGTATGCATATATACTTGTAGGACTTCACCAAATTGTTTGATAGCATTATGCAAATGATGTTTATGCTTATGAAGTGTTTGACCACCTCATTATGTTTCTTGCAGTGTTTGCGAGAGGAGTGCCACCGGCTGCAGAAAAGGGTCGTTGACCTGGAGCATCAGAACCGACAGCTCCATCACATGTTTCATCAGCGCCTGAGGTTCGCCTCTGAGTCTGTGTTGCAGGTAAGCTTTGTGTTTATTGCACTGTCTGTCCATCTGTCTGTGAATTCATATAACAGGTGTCCCAATGGGTTGCTTACTAATTTCTTTTTTTGTAAATGATTTTAATATTTGCGAATGACTTGTCAGTCCAAGTGGGCTAGATGTTCCCAGATTTATTAATCTTTTTGGAAATGGGGAGAAAAAGTAACAGAGCCTACAGATGGCACTATGACCGGAGCACATAAAAAGACAATATGATGACGTCACTAATAATTGTTACATGGATGATGTCACAGAATAGTTAACGTCATCAAACAATACTTATCGGGTTTAGTGCAGTATAGCGGACCCAAATTTATGCCCATATTTGGCTGCCATTAAAAATGAAATTTTACCAAATATTTCACAAGTTTTAAGTTCCAGCACAATTAGAATAACACTTGGTGTAGAAGAGCCCCCAAGAAAAAGCAAAAAAAAAACGCTGTCTTTACCGTGAAGATGAAACCGCTGTCATAACTAAATTAGTTTGTGACGTCATACATAGATTTCAAGCATTTTTACGTCATAGGCCTGGAAATGAGGCTCGTTAAATATGGTCATAAATCTGGGTCCGCTATACTGCACTTTTTCCTACTTATCGGCTACGGTGTGAGTGACCTCTTGTGATACTTTTTCTCCCCAATAAGTCACTTTAATAAAGATCAACAACAACTACTGTTTGTCATGTTCTACACGCAGACAATTGAATCCAATTTCTTACATGACTGAATTGAAACTGATATTTCATCGTTATGGACATTTCAGAACTTGGCGCAAAAGAAAATCGGCGAACGATTTCAGCCAGATGTCAGAAATGCTGGAAGTGCTATGAGTAGTGCGAGCAGCCTCTCTGCCAATACGCAGGTGTGTATGTTAAAATTGTGGCCCTAATATCTCCGAGTACAATTGTAGTATGATAAATCTGTCGCCGAAAATTGTTGTGTCATAAAGTACAGTCACACCAGAGATTTTTCAGACACTTTTGACATTTAGAAAAATCATAGTTTGATAGTCTATTGAGTAAAATTAATGGAACAGAAGTTATAAATGAAAACATAATTGTGTCAACCTGAAAAACGAAGGAAAATTTGGTGAAATTAGTCATTTCTCTGTTAATCAGAAAATACAGTAAGTGTTACACTTGTTGGTTTAAATAAATTTGAAATAAATGCAATATATATAAGTCCTACTACACACCATGAGGGCAAATCAGGTTTTATTCATTCAATATTTGGCCCTTTAAATCAAATATTGTGAATTGATAATGTTCATGATTGTTTGACAGTGGGATAACATGTAAGACGGAAGTTGGTAAACTATTTATTTTACGTTCTTAGGTCATGAGGGACCAAATCCTAGAGGGAGCCACTGCATATGACCTTCCCTGCAGAGGGCGCAACTCTCGAGACAGCGTGGAGTCACTTCAGAGTCTGTGCAGTGACTATGATTATGTAAGTTTCATGATATATCTTGTTAATTCTTTATAAGCTGGGTTATTTTTGTACTGAGTGCCAAAATAATGATGGTTAGGGTCATATAGTTTATGTTGATGTGTTAAGATATGTATAGTCATTCAATTCAATTCTCAATTAAAATTTTTATTTCACAAAAAAGAAGGATGTCCAAAAGGCCAAAGCCTATCGGTGTTGATACCGTGTACATGTATACAGTATATATTTACAAGATTAAACAATGTCAATGCATGCAATCGAATGAACTGATATTTATCTCTGTAAAAGCCTCTTAATTGTCTATTGAACTGTGTACATTTTTCAAAATTAGTGAGTTTTGTCGGCCGTTCATTGAACATTTTAGCACCTAATTCATGAGAAAAAGTGTGGAATTAATATTTTATGGAACCTCTGTGACGCATGGTAAAGGAAAACTAATTTGTGGTACTTCTCTCTTTCAGGCTGTTTTCGAAGAGTTTTTAGGGAAACCAGAAATGAGCTCTCCGCCGCCATGGTTACGGGACAAACTGTACTCCTCGTTCTCCTCACCAGGGGGCAGTGAAAGAGCTGTGTCTCCTATCAACACGGATTCATTAAGATTATCCCCTCGACCAGATTCTCTAACAGAAATGAGGAATTCGAAACCGGATGGAGCGGTTACTACTATGCATGTGCCGAATTTAAGACTTGTGCCCGAGTTAAATGGACCTGAAGTGTGTGGTGATGCAAAATCGGACCTTTCTGTTAAAAACGGTGGACAGCATCTGCCAGGTATAACGGAAGCATCTCCGGAAGAAATTGCAAAGCAAGACAATAAAAGCGATTCAACTAAACAGCAACAGCTTAGTGATGCTACTACTGCTGTTGTTGTTAGTGGGGTACAAACAGATGCTACCAAAATCAAACGGACGTTAAAATCGCCCGCTAAGACGGTAAATTCAGTCGAAGGAGGTGGTTGTTTTGTGGCGTCACCTTGTGAGGACGTCAAGAAAGTCTCCCCAAGCCAGGAGATTCATACGTACCCCACGAAATCAAATGGTGCTACAGTGTATCACAAAATTGAAACAGAATTTCCCGCTAATAATGAAAGTCCCAAAGTGAAACACATAGGAGTGATATATCACAAAAACGACATTGGTGCTACTCAATTGACTGTGGTTTCGAAAGTGAATGGTGACGGTAAAACGTCTGAACCGCTTTCAGAAGGGGCCAGTTCTGGTAACGGTCCGATTAAATATGTTCGAAAACAGACAATAACGGTGACGCCCTCTGCTGCTGGTTTAGAAGTGAGCCCCGGACAGGAGTTGCTAAAATTGAGTGATTCGTTTTCTGAACGATACTTAGTAATTTCGCCAAGTGGTATACCCCACTTACGAGGTTCTTTTCAACTAGATTCTGACTCTGATGACGCCGAGTGCACATCCAGACCATTGTCTCATGCATTCAGCATGGCATCTACAGTATCTCTATCAGAATTGCTAGAAAAGGAACTGGACGACTTGGACACTCCTTTGGATGAAGATTTCAGCGTCCAGAATCTGAAGATTTATAGTCTCGATAATCATGATTTGGACACTTCTGAAGACATTTCGCAAAGCGTCTCTGGTGACTTATCAGAAATGACTGATCCGTCTCCGGATGCTAACATCCTCTCAAATGAAGAAACTGATTTGAAGACTGTCATTTCAGCAACTGATGCCAAAACGCCCACTCAGCTGAACAACCAGAAGTCAATTAAAGGTGCAACAGGGGTGCTCAGTCCTAGTACAACGACAGCCAATCAGCTGCATGATCCTCCTCAGAAGGATTCTAACATCCCACATGAACGGAAAGTTAGTAACGAAACTGCAGAGGCGGAAAAGATGAAGATGGAGATGAAGATGACGGACTCATGTGCGTCCGAATCTCACACTGACTCGAGTCACTCTACAGTTGTTCAGAGTACGGACTCTATCAATTTAGTGTCATCTATCGTTGACATGACGGTTGATTCAGACGAACCGTCAAGTCCGCAGGAGCCTACGATGAATAATCATGTGGCTCACCGGAATATAAACGGACCGGTTTCTTTAGTAACGCAGACGAATAACCTCGCTTCACAAAACACGGGGTCAGAAGAGAGCGGAACTGTGCTACCGTTGAACAATGGACACATAGAGCAACAGCCAAATAATGCACACCAAAGCAGTTCACAAAACAATTCACTTACGAATAGCATTTCTCTTAGTGCCAGTAACTTATTACATGCAGAAAATGGAGCAACTTCCACAAGTGCCACAAACGTCAAAGTTACCTCAAATAAATTGGTGAAAAATGTCAACAGAATGTCGAAGAGTGTCAATTGCGAAGTGAAGAATGTGAACAAGGTCGCAGCTGGTGCTGCAAAACTTTCTCAAAGCGCGGGGGAGGTGACCCAAGTTGAGCACAGGTTGAATAATGGTTTGACCTCTACTGAGGTTGAGTCGAGGTCGAGTTGTGATGGGTCACAATCGAATGTATCAGTCCAAAGTGTGGATGACACTAAATTGAACAACTCTGATTTGACCAACTCTCGCCCAAGTTCACGGACAGTCGATCGACAACACAATGACTTACAGGAGAATTCGTCTTCGCTGACTCCTCCAGCTGTTGAATCGACACTCGCCCCTAAGGAAATTTTGAACAATACAAAGTTCACTCCCTCGTCTCCAAGAGTAGTGGTGCAACGACCCAATTCTCTGGAACTCCCTCGGAAAAAGTTCATCGCACATTTTCTGGAAGATAGTGACATTTCGTCGGATGATGAAAATATACGAGACTCCACCCCAACCCCAACCAACCCTGAACTGAAAAATCTCCCGTATAAATTGAAAAAACGGCCCAATGATGGAGCTTACGGGGTTGTGCTAGATGAGATATCTCCCACATCACTGGATTCAGATCCATCTCAAAGACAATACGCTGTCTACAACGTCACAAGTCCCTCTTCAGCCTCAACTTCATGCAGTTCTCAGGGCAAGACACCCACGCTATCCAGTGATTATGTCGAATTTGATGGCCACCTGGTGTCCAGTATTAAAATGATGCCTTCATCATCACGTCTACCTCAGTCGCAGAGTAAAGTGACTCTCGTTAGTCCAAAGGTATGTGATACAAATTATTTTCATTCAAAGTGAAATATTTTTTCAGTTTAATTTCACACGTAGATTGATACCGTGCATTGTCCTAAAATAAATATGGGTGAACTTTTTTTGCCATAATTGGACAGTTAATGTTAGTATGTGTTAGATTTAATTTTAGTAATTTGGCAGAGAAATTCCTCATATTGAAACATTTTATAAAGCTGTTCATAAAGTCCTTCAAAATGGGGAGGAAAATTATCATGATTATTACCAGCTGCTGAGCAGATAACCATTATTTGACGACGTTAACTAGTCAGTGATGTACTTCTTGTGTACATTATTGGGGTTTAGTGCAGCATAGCAGACCCAAATTTATGCCCATAATTGGCTTTCTTGAAATATAAAATATATCATTATTGTGAGCAAGTTCTGAAGTTCAAGCACAATAACATTAGACTTGAGGCTATTTATGTAGGTTAGCAGGAGTTTGGGGGTACTGCCCCCCAAGAAAAAGAGAAAATAAACTGCGCTCTTACTGTGAACAAGAAAACGGCCGTCATTAGTTTGTGACGTCACTTATTGAATTCAAGAATTTGACGTCATAAGCATGGCATTAAAGCTCGCTAAATATGGTCATTAATTAGGGTCCACTATACTGTGCTATTTTCCATTATTTTGCTTTATCTGCTTGGGTGACAGACTGACAGTGCCCTCTGGTGTTTTTTTTATCACCGTTGACGTGCTTCAGATGTCTCCTACCCTGCCTTACCTTACTCTAAATCCACCGTAGCGTTGTACGAATGCAATGCAATGAGTTATTATATGTAAGAACTTTTTATTTCAGGAGGGCGCTGTGATGGACAGTAGCGTTTCAAGCAGCAGTCCCGACTCCGCGATGCAGCACAGTTTTTCGTCAGAAACTTCAACAGGGTCTGGGTCTTCTTGTGCGTCTAACGGAACAGGTATGATACATTTCATGATGAATAATGGGGAGGAAAAGTATCACCAGAGGTCACTGAGACCGTAGCAGATAAATTTTTCTTGATAATGTCATATATATTGTGACGTCATCAATGTAATCGTTGGTAGTGACATAATGTTATTGTCTGTTTATGTGTTACGATCGTAGTGCCCTCTGCAGGCTCTGTTACTTTTCTTCCCATGTTTTTTGCTAATGTGTACCTTTGAGGTATATTGTGTATTATGATTGTATTATCGGTGACTATTTTGTGACCATATATTTGGGCTTTGTTATGGGTCATTGTAATCTGAATGTACATTTATAGTGATGGTTTCGTCTTTTTCAGGAGCAACTCGTAGAGATGACGGATACTCGAGCAATTCCACTGTATCGACAGTGTCCTTGGCCGATCTTCACAATGACCTTGCAGTAAGGTCAAGGTCATCGATGGAAGTCCCTCCATCTTACAGTGAAGCGACGAAAAGAGACTCATTCTGCAGTGTGCAATCTAACTCAAGCATTGAAAACTCATCTGTAGGGCGTGTGCGAGACATGAAAGCAAAGTTTGAAGGACCATCAACGTCAAATTTTGGCAAAAAGCTAGCACCACCCCCTCCCCCCAAGCCAAGCAGAGAAAAAATCCAAGCAGTCCAAAACAAGAAATCCGAACATAATGGTTCGACTCAAAATGGACAGACGAGTTCTGCTAAATCTGCTTCAAATACCAAAGCCAAATCAGTGACCAAACTGCCAAAGAAACTGTTCAATGAAATCCGAAACAAGTGTTCAGGGCGATCATCAACAAAGTCGAAATCGTCTCCCTCAAATGACTGTGGTGATGATCATGCAATGGAGTCCAATAGCCAATCGCAATTGACTCGACCCAACCTGCAGAAATCGATATCTGAGCCGTCATTATGTCCCCCTTCTTGTGTAAGAGAACATCGCCTTAAAGTATTTCAAAAACACCTCAAGTGCTGTCTGGACGAGATCGCAGAAATGGTCCATCGCTCAACGATGCAATTGGATCAGACATCGCACCCTGATTCACTGCAGACGGAACCGCTTGCTGCACTCAAGACTCAGCTGCTTGCAGATTGGTCGAAATTGCAACGAAAATCAACCAATCGCAAACCTGCTTATGAGGTTCCTCTTGACCTCTGTGCAAGCATACCTTTCAGTAGTGACGATTCAAGGTCGTCCAGTCTGATCCAAGGTCAAATGCCTAATGCAGGTCAAAGGTCATTTGAAAGTCAAAGGTCAAGTAGCTTGGAAAGGTCTGTGGGAGAGGGAGCTGAGGTCAATCCACATAGGACGGTTGTTAAGGTAAAATAAAAAATTGCTAAATTCACTTTTAAAATTGAAAAAATCAACGTTAGATTTAAAATAATCACACTTAGATAATTTATGTCATTCAAAAAATAGTTGAATACACTGTGAATAACTGTCACAGAATGTTAAGGATTTTTTCTGCGTTTGTTAATACTTCATATTATATTTTGCATTAATATGCCTTAGATAATATTCATCATTTCCAAACATAAGGTGATCATATTAAAGGCTCGTTATGGTTGCTTATATTGCTAATCCGTGATAGGAACGTACTCACCTCAGTAGGAATACTGCAATTTCTTGAATTATTAAATAAATACTTGTTACAATGTTAATGAAAAAGTATTGGTCTTTTGGAGTTAACATTTTCGTCCATATTTTCAGCCAATCCAATGTCAAAGAGCAGAGGGAGATGGGTCTGAATGCAGTAGTCCTATGAGCCCAGAGGAAGCCGAACTTCAAATGGTAAATATTTTATTTTACATCAGGGAATACAGTAACTATATCTGTTATGCACTTAAAAAAAAAGAGAGCTAAATTACTAATTTGTTGAAAAACTTATTCTTGGATAAAGCTTTTTCCTCTTTGAAAAATATTGTTGGTGACATGACATTTGGACATTTTCATTTTATTGCGTAACTTTAGTTACAGTAGATTTCATAAATTTTGGAAACTAAACTCCAGAGGACGTCGTGTTCAACCAGGAGTCCCATTGGTCGGTTGCGAGACTGCCTCAGCCAATGAGAGTCCTGCATTCACCTGACGTCCTCAATGAGATCAGCTGTAACTGACATACATTTGACTATTCCTATTTTCTTCTGTAGTTGCTTGGACTTCATTACAACTGCCTGGCTGTGAATGTAATTGTTGGTGAACCTGATTTTAGTGCCTTAAGCAACACCTCTTCCCAGTGCTCGACACCGGCTAGTCCCGCTCACCAGATGTCGCCAAAAATGTCTGAAAATAATAACTGGTAAGTTCCTAATATAATGACCCCACATAAGTTATTATACAACTAGGAAGAGACAGTAACTTGTACTTTAGTAAAGCTGTTTACTTTTTGCGGTGACGGCTTTTCAATTTGTTTACGACACTCGGTGACATTGAAATTTGCCACAACATCACAAAAGTCGCCACCCCCCTAAAACTACAATAAACACCTTTTAGATGACTGCCGCAGTGTTGGAACACTGTCAATGATCTATAAAATTAGTTTCTAACAAATCAAGACCTTGCGATGTGTATAATCATGATTTAGGGGGGTGGGGAATTTCAACGTCGCTGAGTGTAGTAGAACATTTTTATGACAGCCACACTATTATGAAGCAATACAATTTTGACCAACTCTTATTTTTAGGTTCTCGAATAATAACAGTAACAGTATGATCTGTACACCTTGGTCAGATCACACATGCATTACGTAGGAGCCAGAAATACCGAAATAATGAATGACGTCACCTCAGCTTATTTACTGATAAGTGATAACATCACAATTGTTCGGTGATTTCAGGGTCCAAGGTCACATGAGAACTGACCAGCCCTATTACCAAGAATAACACCATTTAGAATGTAGATTCCCAATCTCCTGATTCATGATAGCGATACATTTACTTTCAGGAGATTTTAAAGTATCAGCATAATTTTTCGGTGACGTCTTGTCATCTTCGTCAGTGGTTGTGTTTTGTCACATGACTCTCGCGGGTCATGTGACACCTCAGCCCCACAACACAGCCTCTGATGAAGACGACGAGACATCGCCGAAAATGATGGCTTTAATACTTTAAAATCTCCTGAAGGTAAATTCATTGAGTAATAACACCATTGTTAAATAATATCCAAATTAAATAATTTACCATATTTACATTACATGAACCTTTCTCTTTACCAGCTGCCTTCAAGATCATTCTGCTAACCAGTCATTTTCAACTCCCTCATCCCCGAGATATGGAACAAATTTCAGCCAATCGGATTTCGGCCCCAGGCTGCTTGGCCAATCAGAGGAGAGCAAGAACAACAGCCTTAGCCAATCACTGCCTTGCGAATGGAATCGCCAAAATAGTGATGAGAATGACTCCACTCCTCAAGTTTCGAGAAAGGTATAGATTGAAATTTTGTTTACCTTTTTCATTTACAGCCAATTTCATAGACTTTGAAAATAAACTCAAGAGCAGAGAGAGCTACTCCAGAAGATGTCGTGTGAATCCAGGACTCTCATTGGCTGAGGGGAGTTTGTGTGGACTTTTTTAACCAATGGTAGTCCTGCATTCACATGATGTCATCTGGAGCAGCTCTCTTTGCTCTGGAGTTTCCAAGTCTATGAATTTGGCTGTAATGTTTCCAAGTCTATGAATTTGGCTGTAATGTTTCCAAGTCTATGAATTTGGCTGTAATGTGTAGTCTTACTTCAAACATTTTGACTCGGTGGGCTAGGGACTGCATCTGTTCACAACTGAAGGCTTTTCAACTAACTCGTGCCGTCTTTGTCATTGGCATATTGTTAAATATATAACTAGCAGCTCAAAAACTTTACTATATGATGATAAAAAGACGTCCCAAAAATTGTCAAAAATTCTGGCTATTATATTCTGTCCAGAAGGTCAATTCATTGTTTGCAATGAATCCAGAGATTAGTAATGTATACAAGATTAATTCCAAGTAACTTAGTCAGGGGAGTGTGAATTATTAGTCATAACGTAACTAGTGAGATGTATTAAATATTAACATAATTTATATAATGGTATTTTATTTCATTTTAATTTTTTTCAGTACGGTGGTTGTGTACAGTTAAGAAGGTCCAGTCGATTGCCAAAAAAGGTCGATAAGACAAAAGTGACCTCTCGTGGTGGGGTGAAGAACTACAATAATTCGCCAACAAAGTCGAATCCTGTGCAAGACGTTATTCCGCCACAGGTTAGCTTGATAAAAGTTTTAAATAATTATTCATTAAATTAGTGGAAATAAATTCGTGTGATGCTTTGTTTATTGTAGTTTGTTGACTTATATTGCATTTTCAATAAATTTAGATGATATACTGAAAATGCAAACTGTTTCCCATTTAGTTTGTGTAGTAATTGGACTTATGCGCTCTAGAAATGTTGTATTTTTCATATGTAGTTTATTCAAATCGGTTGCATTTCTATTTCATATATACTATTGTATTTTTGTAAATGTAGTGATTGCTGTGTGGTATAAAATTATCGACTCGGAACTCATAAAATGTCCCTTTGATATGAGAATGAATTAAAATTCTTTGAAAAAAATCTTACACAATAGGACAGAGCGGAGCTCTTGGATAAAATCGCCAGCAAATCTGACCTTTACAAAAGAGGTCAAGGTCAAGGATGTTTACGAAAGTGGGTCATAGGTCAGTTGCCCCGGTTACCAATTTGGCAGATCTCTGACTAAAGCTTCGCTCTCTAATTTTGTGCTGGGCTCTAACAGTTTTAAAATGTGCTTAATTTAACAGAGGACAAGGAACACTACTATTAATGACGAACAAGTTATTCTTTACAATACTAAACGAACTTCCATTCTATCTAGTAAGGTTTACTGGATGCATGCTATCAATTAAGGTTACATAATAAATCAGTCTATGGTAGAAAAAAAAACTATCAACAAAATCCAGTTGCAGAGTTATTAGTTTCATTGTTGTTTTACTAACTATATAACACTATTAGAGTTCTTACTAATGCACGGGTACATGATGGTAAAAATAACAGTATATCTCATCTTGAAGATCAATTGTATTAAGGACTATAGTCCCCAAAGCATCTACTAATTTTTAAATGAATGCACGTCAATCCGAATTAAAATGGTCTGATAAGTTGTACCAACCTCATCTCTAATTAAATAGGATCTCACATTGTGAATGACAAAAAAGCAATAATATTTTTAGTGGCAAGAACTATATCATTTGTGTTATCTGTTCCGACAAAGTAGTTGGCATTTTAAAATTGAAATTGTTTTGAATAAACATTTTCTCTCTAGAAAAAAAAAAAAAAATTTTTTTTGTTATATGTTTTTTAAAAAAAGAATTATTATTTTATTCCATACAATTAAGGACAATTTGAATGACATGTCTTGTTGACAACATGTTCAAAGTGTCTAATGAAAATGTCGATTTATTTTTGTAGACAAAGATGGTGTATTCAGATCACCCTTCGTCAGACGACCCTCGCTAGATTTGAAGAATTTCTACAGCAGGTACGACCAGCCCGAAAAGGAGGCCATGGCCACCTTTTCGTTCCTAGATGACCTCGAGGGGTCATCGCTTTCGAGACCTTCCATAAGAGGGCAGCACAGGTTGTCGCCACCGGGGTCAAGGTCGCAGAAGGGTCATCGAGGTCACAGCCACGTCTTTCGTAGATGGCGCAAACAGAAAATGAAAATGGCAAGGCTAGCTCATCACCATGACGATAGAAGTGTCGATTTAGAACAATATAAAGATTTGGAAGACAAAAATGGCAATCGTCATGGAGAGCAGACGGAAGATATTGCTATAAATAGCACAAACACGTGGAACTCTTCAGTCATAGAGGAGGATTATGGCTCGTTGTCGTTCAGCGATTCCTGTTTTGAGGAGTACCAAGATGGCGAATGATACAGATGCTAAAAATTACCTTATGTAATAACTATTCAGTGCAATATAGAGTGATATCATAATATTACAGGGTAATATGAAATATTGATAAATGTCAATGATCACATTATGTGCTAAAAAATACTTTTATGACGCTATGTGCTTCGAATACCAGAAGTGTCTCTATCTGTGTTCACAATGCCAACAAATGACAAAAGGAATTAGAGGTTATTATTTAAATACAATAAAAGTAGTTGTTATTAACATAATTATAAGATACATTCTAGTGTCTGACAGGGTGTTTCTGATCATATTATGAAAATTGCACAAATCAGACCTAGCACACCCTGATGATGACAAACCTTTCAACAATTATGAAAAAAGACATCAAGATTTCTCTGTCTTTGAGGATGTCAGCGTGAATGAGAAACTCATGAAAATCTCTAAATGGGCGAACATTTATGTGATTATATTTCAGCAGATGTTCAACACTGAATATGAAATAAACACGTCTTTGTGGCTGCTTAAGATTGATCATGAAATCCATGTTTTCTGCCATTTTTGATCGTGAAATCTTGATCATGAAATCTTTTCGTATTTCGTAAAATGGTGCTTTCGATGTGATGTGATGACCACTTACAAAACACAACTAGGAAATTTTAACAATTTACAAATAGGCCTTTATTAATTGTATGTCATAGTATATTGATACATTAAGGCTTTGGGAAACTGCTTCATACAACAGTATTCTAATATAAGCAGGAATTAAAGAATTGTACAAGTTACTGCTAAGGTATTAACTAGTCATGACTGCTTGTATTTAACTAATGTCGAGACAATTTCATTTTGCCGTTATATATTATGACAATGTACGGATGTGATTGAAATATGGTGGGTCCAATGGTTCAATATAAAAAATCTCCCCGACCCATTCTCAAAAACAAACCAAAAAATTTTATAAGATAATTAATTAAATGTTAGGGGTGACTTCATGACATTTTGGCCAAAAAAAAATTCAAAAACTGAAAATCACATCCATGCAATGTCATGAATAACTATTAAAATGTGTAAAATAATATTATTATTATTTAGCTCTACATGTATCATTCCTGTTTTTATTCAGTACGGAGTAATTTTGAAATTACTTGTTATTTAGTTTTGTCTGTTGATAGTTCATTTAGACAGGGATGTCAAATCATAAATTGTTAGCTTCGGTAAGATATTTGTCTGTGCCAGGGCAAGTTAAAAAAACCCACCCATGCAGTAAACATGTAAATATAATACGTGGCAGTTAATTAAGTCATTAAGTTAACTTGTAAATATGTTTCGTTCGAATTTTAATGTTCATTATGCATAATGGACTTGAGTCTAATCGAGGCATAATTATATTAAAATATATTTTACACGTATTTTGTTTATAAAACGAAAGAATAATTAGACAACATACAAGTTATTATTGATTAGTTTGTAATTGTGAATTAGAATGTACACAGGTCATAATAATATTATGAGGGGATAATTTAGTCATTTTGTACGAAAATTAAACCTCATGAATTATATTGTTGCGTGTATTTTAAGGTTAAAAGTGCAATGTCCTGAATTGTTGAAATTGGTCGATTAGTCATTAAGTACTGAATATATGTAAAAATTATTTTTAAACAATGTGCAATATTTTTTTGCAATGCAGCACTTAAAAATATCTTGTTGCCAAGTTTCAGTCAGTATATTTTGGGTATTTCAGTTTATGGCAGTTTTAAGTCGCAATTAAACAAATCTAGACAATTAATATAATTGACTAAAAATGTGTAGAAGTGGTGAAGACAGTCTGAACACAGAAGAAATCCATGTAGCTGAATTTATACCTAGACTTATCAGATCCTTTTACTGATATTTTATACTTTGTATAATATAATCGTGTATACATATGAATTTAGAGTGAATGCATGTACAAAATGATGCTTAGTAATTTTTACCTTGCGCCATTGTGATAATTGTGCTATAAAAAGGTGGAAAAGAATTATTAGCAATGTAATATTAATTTACATAATATTTGTGCTTACATGCTATTGTTAGCGCAAGTGCTATATTAGTAGCAGACCTAATATACATAATGATATATATGAGATAATTGATACTTGTGTACATTGTATTTGCTAAGGTTGTCAACAGGGGACTCTGAGCGTGGCATGTGGCGCCCTCTGGTATTGAATGTATAACAGAATAAAGTAATTGCCACTTAAATGTTTTGTTGATTTTCATAAGTATATTTTTTTAGAACCTTCATATTGCTTTGAGGAACGGTTGTAGTTCTTTCTCTCCAGGGGCGTCGATTTCTGAAAAGGGGGGATGATCAATGCAATCATCCCCTCTGAAATTCACAAATTAAAATTCCCTGTTTTACACACTTTTGTTTAGGAAAATTTGTGCTTTGTTAAACAGCTTTACACTTGATATCACATATCATTACAAGTTTGTAAGTTTGGCATAAGTGATCCACCATTAATTTACCTCTTGGCCAGTGTCCGCGCATTAACTTGTACGAGCGAGGGAAATCGACGCCACTGTTTCTCTCCAATAGTTATTCACAAAAAGTGTGACGCTACCGGCAACCCTCGTAAATGTTAATCTGGGTTTATAGGGGAAGGGGGGAATTGAACTTGAACAGCTTACAGCAGTATAATGTGACCTACAGTTGTTCGCAGTGTATAACAAGACGAATATATTGTGCTTACATCCAGGAAACATCTGCCCCATGGCATATACTTAGTCCATGCATACTTTAACATGCTCCTTTGACAAACGTTTATAGAACATTCAGTTTCCCGGTGGGTATGTATACATACCAACATCCTGTGTCGTTAACACAAAAAAAGAAGAAGAATGAAATCGACTCGAAATTGACAACACAAACATCTCAATGGAGTGATACAATTAAAGTGGCAGCAACTGTTATCAGAAATTAAAATCCTAATGTAAAAGGAAAATCACTGGAATATAACTCTAAAGTAGGCCTATAACTTATGAGCTACATAGCCTATATAAATCTACAGTGAGAAATGTCACTTAAGACTACTGGTACACAACGAGAAGAAGGGGTGTGACAATCATATACGGTAGATTGCCCTCCTGTCACAACTGGGGGTTAATATGCCTGTTGAATATGGGTCACTCCATCTCAAAGTCCTGGAACTTGACGGGAGAGACAGCACCGTCTTTCTTAGGGGGTGAAACACCAGGTTCGCTAGGGTCCAGGTACAGGCAGTGAGTGAGGTTGATTGCGTCGCATTAAATGTCCATTTGGGGTTGCCATGACATACGAACGGTTGGAATGTGAGGTCACATGTCCGTACAGCCAAGGTTGCCCCTTACAGGTGGTGATCGGGCAGTTTCATGTACACAGGAAAGCCGATTGGCAAGTGCTGTTGTGCCAGGCCTCCGATCATAGTGCGACTTGGCCACATGTAGTGTGGTTCACTTCACTAAGGACCAAAGATGCATCAACGCAGCCTGGCTGTAAAAGGCAGTCAAGAGTAGGCATTAAAAGACTGTTCTGCGGCTAAGTAGCCGCTGTGCTGGTGACTATCCCAAGCCCTGTTGAGGGGTGTTACGATAATTCAGCAGGGCCGCATGAACATCATCCGACTTCTTGAGAAGTGCACTGGACATCTTAAGCTACCTTAACCGCTGACCTGGCCTTGCCATTGCCCTTCGAATGATATGGGGAGGTGGTATGGTAGAAACCCTAGGCACGTGGACATTTTGAAAATCAGCACTGATGAATTTGGGGTCCATTGTCGGTGTGGCACTGTGTAGGTATTCCTCAGCGAGCAAAATGTGCCTTAGTTCCGTCAAATTACAGCTCTTGCTAGTAGTCAATTTCTATCCGTACCGAGTAGTGACAGACGGTCACTATGTATGGTTTATCACGAAGAAAATATCCTGGGTAACAAGTTGCCATGGACGGTCCGGAATAAACATCTTTTTGATATCCTGCCATACCGGGCCAGAACAGTACCTCCCTGGCCATGGTGAGTTGGGGATCAAGACTGTCTGACGTTTGCAGATAAGGCCATTGTGTACTGAGAGCTCATCACGAAATTTCCAGTATGTGTGCAGACCTTGAGGAATATCACACTTGTCTGAAGGCCATCCATGGGTGATACCATTGTTGACTATAGCCTATAGGCACGAAGCAGGGTCTTCGGCAATGGCAATGGCTTGCCGAATCTGAATTTGGGTGCCGTCAGTCACTCAGTGTTGTTGAAACGGTTCAGTGTCCTCATGTCCAACCAGCACCAATGAAGAGTGCTTGTCAAGATGTAGTGAGATGCCTTAATTTCTTGTATATCACTGTATATTATAGTATTTACGATCTCGGTACACAACTACCTCGCCTACTAGCACTTGGCTGGTGGGCAGCTGCTCTTCAGCTTACTGTTAGAGTGCAGGAAAGTTTCACACAATATGGTGTAGAATCCGGTCCACTCTGACCCCAATGTGTAGGGTAGTTGGTTTGAATCCCGTTAGTGGGGTGAGGTTGTTGACTAGAAGTGGTCAAAACCTCAGGTGGTCATTGGGGATATAGTATTATGATCTCGGTACGTGTAGTTGTACAACTACCTTGCCTACTAGCACTTGGCTAGTGGGCAGCTGCTCTTTAGCTTACTGTTAGAGTGCAGGAAAGTTGCACACAAGAATATCACTAAATTGGAAACATTTGAGCTTGGTGAGCATGCGCTGTAGTCAGGCTGGGGCTTTGTTTAGAGGCACTTCCAACGGTTTATAGTCTGAGTGCACAGTGCTATTCTTCTTGCCAAACAGCCACTGATTGAAGCATTGGAACATGTTGCAGATGCCAAGCACTCCTTTTCTATTTGTGAGTATCGTTGTTTGGTCTTTGATAAGCTGCATGATGTGCAGCACACCACTGGATTTTGGTTGTAAGAGAGTACCCCTCAGTCACTGGCATCAACCTCTAAAACAACCTGTTTGGAAATGTCATAATACAAGAGGGTAGGTGCTGCAGATATATATTTGGCCTGCTGAAATGCGGAGTCAGGGGTGATCCTTCTGGGTAAGGTTTCACAGTGGTACTTGTACTGTGGAACTTAGATTGGGCAACTTGTAATTCACCATTCCAAGAAATCGTAGAACGGCATGTGGGAGCTGGCATATCCACTATGGCTTTCAGTGATAATATTCACCATGAATTTGACTGCAGTCCAGCTTATCTTGATTGAGTTTAATGTTTTTCGGTTGACAGTGCAACAGGAGGGCAATCAAATCTTCATCATATGATATATTTCTGCTTCCTCATAGTTGGCTCCTTCCCCGTAAACCAAAATGTCGTCAGCAATGCAGATAAGAAGCCGCATCTGAAATTCTTCGGGACTACTAGATCTTCTAAAGGGTAGGCGGTGCCAAATGGTAGCAGCCATTAGAAGTGTGCATCGTTGTGAAAAATGATGATGCCTCATCTAAAGGAATGTGTAAGAGCCTTCCTTGACGCAAACTAGCGTTAAACATTTTGCATTGCAGAGGTTGTGGAGGTGTTCCTGCAAAGTTGGCATTGAAAACAGTGCAGATGATCGCCTTGTTTAATGTTTGATTAGGGTTGATACAGATCCTGAATTTAGTCTTTGACAGGGTTCCACTCATTTCTCTAATTCAAATTCAAGGCTTTTTCCAGGTTTTTCCAGGCTGCCAACCCAAATTTTCAAGGTATAAAAAAACGTAATGTTAAATATAATTTCCAGACTTGTTTCTGAATAGTTCAATCTTTATTGAAAATTGGACTAATATTAAGGGTGTAGATGCCTTTTGAAGATAGTTTGCCAAACCGCCACTAGAGCCAAAAACGATAGTTTTAACATATCCCTGAAGAGGGCGCAACTAACACCAGCACGGAAATTACTTCGCTGGGCCGCTGCGACTGACGCAGTATGCAGGTAGGGGCTGCCATCAGCCGGGAGGAATTCCTCCCGGTAGCGTGCGTGCGCATCCTACGCTTTAACATTGGAAAGACCTAGACCGGAACGTCATCCCTATTCTAAAAATAGCACAGCCAATCAGAATATTCACTTCTTGGCCAATCAGCCATCCGGGATAGGTAGAGCCTACCTGCCTATCGCGTTTACGCTTAGGCAGTTCCCAGCCAAGGAAATTACAAGAACCATTTTCCCAGTAAATTCCAGGATTTCTCACACATCCTGCAATTTCAAGGCTTTTCCCATCTGGGAAAGCTTTATTACGTAATTCCCGGTTTTCCCAGATTCCTGGTAGGTGTGGGAACCCTGCTTTGACGCGGATGTTTTAATTAGAACACCAATCCATGGGGTCCGTCAATTTCGTTATGATGCCCATGACCTCATATCGCTGTAATGTTTGCTTTTCCTTATCACGTTTGCTAGGGATGCAGTGAACAGGCATCTGGACTGGGGACACATTCAGGTTCAGCTTGATAGTCACTGGGGACTCCCGAAACACCCCCAACCCCTGGAAACACGACTGAGAGATGATCTTTAGTCAAGCGTTTGGGGGTGACTGGAGCCACACAGCAGAGCTGGCTTGGTTCCCATAACAGAATCTGGGAACATTTGGACGTTATTATGACTGTACTTTCCATCCTTATCACACAGTAAACCAGTCATGCTGAGAGGGTGAATGGGTTTAGAATTTCCGTGTGGTAAGAGCAGATGACGACTTTTGCTTTTGTAGAGTTGAACCATGCAATGATCTTTTTGGAAGGCATTCTGACATTGTGTTGCATGTGGCCGCAGTGTCTGAAACCAAATGTTATGGGGTGAAAAATTAAATTGGCTCTTACCAGAGCACTGCGCTGAGAGAGAATACAGACTTGCAAGTAGTTGCAAGAAATGACTTGACACCTGCAAGAAATATTCATCCTTTCCTGCAATAAAATTGGTAGTAGGCCTACCTCTCCTTTATAACCTTGGCTAACTCCTGACAAAATCAATCTGACATTTGATTGGTAGTTAGTCTTGATTCTGCTTGGCTGATGAATCTCACCTCTGATTGGCTGAGATCACTACAAGTAAGTCAGACAGCCACGAAGTCTGCATAATTTGCGTTTTTAAGTTCTCCATTAATTAATTAAAATGGAAGAGCACATCGGACTACTATAGGAGAGATTCTCATGGAAAAAACGAACAAAAATTTTCGGTCGAGAGTTAGCCAGGCTTCTGCTGAAATACGTCATGATCGCCTAAACAAAATGGCGGCCATCAAAGGTAGGGGCAGTGAACAGCTTTAGTCTTAAGCTTTTACTCTGATTCCTTGTTTGAAACATTTTAAAAATTACTTGACTTACTAGAGTACAAAGGTCATACACTAGGGACGTCGATTTCTCTCCGAGCGACGGGTGGGGGAAAGCAGGCCTGTACACCAAGAAAAAAAACTTTGCAGCTCAGGAAACTGATTAGGGCCCATGTAACAGGGGTGCATGCTCACTGAAGGGCAGTTTGAACAGCAAAGAACATCAAAGAATCAACTTCAGCTGGTCTTGGGCCACCTGTAGGTGAATTTGACTCCTCTTATTAACTAATAATCATGTGATTATCCAGACTAGACTCAGAGTCAGACTGGTTTATTTTGACAAAAAACAAAACAAAAAAAAAAGTGTCTGGGAGATAAGTTATGCTCATGGACCAGGAGAGTAATAAATATTAATGAAGAGTTAGGGTTAGGCCCTTAGGGTTAGACATATATATTATTATTATTAAGTATAAATTAATTTTTTTAAATGCAACCTACTAAACAAAAAGATTTTAATTAGCTGTGTTCACTTTATTTATTTTTTTTCAGGATCCAATTCGACAAATGCTTTAATTTTTGGGCACTCTTTCTTTGGCGTTTGAAGTTTTGGTGTATCGAGGAGTATTTGAGGAAGGGTTTGGTACTGGGTCTGGTGGGGGCCTTTCTCTGCAATCATTCCAAGCTAACTCCTTTATGGGTACAATCAGGTCCCTTCGCCCCGGTGTCATTTTTTGCAGTTAGGTGAGAATGATTTTGTGTGGGACAATATCATCCGACTGACTGACGTGCTACTGCAAAGGACTACAACTCAACAAGTCATCATCGGCCAGATGTTGCCCCGCCCCTCTCCCAGAAGAAACTCAACGATGAAGGACAGAGATTTTTTGCAAGGAGTGTCCGGGCTGCTACGCTTCAGTTTATGACATGATTTAATTTTTGACTGAATTTCTATAATATGGACAGAATTTTTGGAAAAAGTGCAGAATGGCGGCTCCAAATTATTGACCATATTTAGCGAGCCTCGTTGCCAAGCCTACGGAACAGCCCTAGGCACTTTCACGTGTTTTTGTTAAAACAAAAATGTCCACCTTTTGCTTTCGCATTGCTATGTAACGCATCAATTTGTTACTTTTTAAATCTTCATATTTATATTGTATTTTATTTTACCTAACATGAACTTTAAGATGTAGGGCGTTTGATACCTTACAGTAAGTTTCATAAAAGCGGTCAACTCTAGCTGTCTGTAGCGTCCTGTACCTGGCTGTGGTCTAAACATGCTAAAGCCAGCTACTTCTGTCCACTTGTACAGCTAATAGTCAGCTTACATTTATCACCAGAAAATTGTAAGCGCTGGCAAATGTAAGAAAATAATCTAATATATTTTAAAGATGTACTTTTAGATCAATTTTGAGTAACCAGCTATGACAGCTTTGGCTGGGCCGTTTTTAATGAAACTAACTGTAATTTCATCTTGTATATTTAAAATGTTGGCATCAGCATCTGAACTTTTCATTATCATATTTGTACATACGCATCAGTGGAGCCACGAAGTCTGGTATTGCATCCCCCATGGGGGTGTAACTAAAGACCCTTATGACAGTAAACTATATATGTACAAACTAAAAGCAGGTTAAATCCATATGTTTCATATTTTAAATGTATATGTTGATTCAACACTGTTGAACTATCATTACATGATTGCACTAATATTTATTAACATTTTCTTCTCCCAGCAAATTTTATAGAGTAATAACATTTTAAAGTTAGAAAATGTTAATACTAAATATCTGTGAAATCATTCAGTGATATATAAGTATTCTAATCAATAATCTACACCTGACTTCAGCAGCCACCTGGCTTTAGCAGCCACTTTAGCCATTTACCTTGGTTGACCACTTAACACAGGTTGCACTGCTATAACAGCTGTATGATTAAACGTACTTGTTTCTTCTAACTTGAAACCTATATCATCTTATTTGATGGCAATAATCAAACCATTTGCTGAAATCCTGATTTTTTATATTTATTAAAGGTATGTTTCCTTGATTTCTTTATTCTTTTAATTTATTTTGATTACAAAACCAATATTTTTACATTACCATTTTATTACGTTACATTACACATATGTGCATACCCTTTTCTATTACTTGAATATGCCAGTCAATGTTATTGATTTTCATAAATTTTTAGACAAAATGCTAGTCATGTGGAAAAAAGTGTAAGGGAAAACCCTGGTTAGCCAGATTCAATATTTTGAGCAGGAGACTAGGCGGGTCTCGGCAGTTTGCCTAACTTTCAACGTCATCGAAACAAGTGTTAAGGCTGGCAAAGAAGAAGATAGAGAGATTTTTTATCCAGATGAAGCAACAGAAAATCATTCTTCTCACTTATTGTCGCAATTTCAGTATTTTGGAAAGTATGCTGCACTGTGTCACAGAACACAAAGGTAAGGTTTTGGACCCCAGTTTCATCACAAAAGGGATCAGAGTCTTTTCACTGAACAGCCCTGAATTCAGCAAGACATAAGTCTTTCCTCTCCTCTTATTACACATTTTGCTTTTCAGACACATTAGGTAATAACTAACTGATTCCATAAATAACTTTCTCAGAAAAATAACAAAAATCAACTAAAGGATAAGTGTCAAATATACATTAGAATGCACTAAAAAAAACTGCTGCTTGGATGCACTTTGCTTCAGCCAATCACAGCCAAGGGCGGGAATTTTTTCAGCCAATAGAATTGCAGTATTCTGTTTTAGCCACCTGGTGGAAATACAGAGAACCTTCCGTGAAAATCCACTATTGGTCGTTTTCTTCCGTAAGGCGGCGCTACGATCCGGTGCGAATTAAGCACCGGCCTTTCTCATAACCGATTTGCCGCTCCCCCAGAATTGGGGAGGGAAATGCTTCCGCGCGTCGTCAGCACACAAAGTAGTGCGATTGCTACGCCTTATTTCTTTCTTCCAAGAAGCCACTCGCTCTGAAACTAGTTCAGACGCTTTCTTTTGACTTAAACTCTACTAACGTCATGAAATTGAACAACTTTACCGTGGAATTCCACCAACTGCAGAAGGTACTATTTTCGCAAATGGCACTGAACAAGCGTTTTAACGGCGTTAAGACGCTTATTCAACAATCCATTTTTTACGTTATCCCTTGAGGCTTTGCGTCAGTTATCAGAAAGACTGGTGCTACGCACCGGACAAGCGCCGTCTTTCGGCAGAAATTGACTATTGGTAAGTGTGCTTTTATCACTCAAGAATGGGTCACAAACACTGCACGATGTGTTAAGTGCTTTCCAGTTTTATGATTTACAATTAAAAAAACATTAAAGGCCTTTAATTGCCCCTTTGCCATAGAGCTACATCTTAAATCATGTGCAAATATATTCTGTACTTCTATAATTTGATCTTAGATTGATGTATGCTGCACCGGGAGAAGTCTCATGATTGAACTGCCCATGGGTGGGGTCTCTTAGCTGCCTCCGCATGGACACCTGAGTACGAGGCACCTCCAATTTGCGATCGACATCCAGCTCATGTAGCTCATGAAAAAAGCCAGGAATCAAAACAAGGCCTTTCGCAGAGCTGGCCAGTGTGTATCATTTCATTACTGATGGCTCATCACATACCAGGCTTGTCAACAAACCTGACTTGAGCTAGAATTCCATTTAATAGAAATATCTGCTAGAATTCCATTTAATAGAAATATCTGCTGACTTATCTGAATATAATTAACCTGGCTAGATGTTGCAAATGCCTTCATACCAACACAGATATTCAATCAAGCACAAAATCAACATTTAACTTTTCATACAAAATTTATTTCTATACAAAACCATGTTTTACAGAAAAAGATATATATATAATTAAATATTAATGGTATACACATGATTATATATCATTCGCTATAAGACATAAGTATACATACATCCGTATACTTCGAAGTACAAACAGGCACTCAATTTCCAATGGTTTGAAAAACGTTAATTACACGTTAAGCCCTATCATAAACAGACTTGCGTCGATTCTAAAGTTAGCTATACTATGCTCGTTATATTGCCAATTATCTACATTTACTATCACTGAAGCATTATACCTGTATTTTGTACAGTGGTCAGATCTGGTCTTCATAAAAAAAGAAAAAATGATTCGCGATATTCACATGTAACATTAAAATCTCCCATAATTACAATTGTACAAATAATTTTTGATGGAAGATCAACCAAGTTGTACAACGATCATTAAGTAATACTTGATTATTAATTAATTAATCATTAATTATCAATTAACATTAATTACCTAGCTCTTCAGTTTCATTGGTAATAATGAAAGACAGTTTTGCAGTTTCAACAACCTCATCATATCTCTATCAAAGTCTACATTGATTCAACGACCGACTTTGTCAAATGCTTTATCAAAGTCTGCAAAAGACTTCCAACCATTACATGGTTGTATATTCTTAACATTACATCAACCTAACAGTTTCATAACTTTGAACAAAAAGTTTGTCAGTGTGACATATTTGTCTTTGCTTATCGAAGCAGTTGTTTAATTCAAACATGTAAAAAAAACTGAATCAATGTTGTTATTTAACCAACTTCCAACTGCACACTACATATAAATTATATATGAAGACATAAATAGATATGAAAGTAATGAACATCATAACAGAAAGGCACAGATTTTAACACGAGGGTAATTAACATACAAAAAAGCGAGTACAAAAACTTGATAAATTCATAGATGGAAATGATGGTTATTAAACGTATCATCTACGCATACACAAAATAATATATATATATAGCGTGAACCATCAGTCAGAACTAATCTAAGATTCATAAATAAACTACGCATCACAAAATATAACCAATTTAAAGTCAACTTAGAAAATGAAGATCATTGTAAAATTATTGAAAAATCACTTAAATCAAGTAAAGAGAGTATCAGGGAAAATGAAAAAGACAATTAGGAATGTTCGTAATGAGAAATTGGTTTGGTCAATTTTGCGTCATCTTTGTAATTAGCGCCTACAAAGACAGAAAATTTCTTAGTATATTTATTATCAATCAATCTTAGCATTGACAATCTTTTCAATTTTTAAACAAAGACTCCACGCACGATTTAAGCAGTACATTTTTGCTTTCGACTCAAATCTACTTTTTCGTGTGAAAATTCAAACGATTTGCAACATTTAACACAGTTCGTAAGCAGTAAAAATTTACTTTTGACAAACTTTTGCTGTTTTTTTTTGCTAACGTCTGAAGTACATGTGCATATTTGAGACACATTTTTACCAAATTATGCTATTAGACCGTTTAAAAACTTGTAATACAGTATCATAGTGCACCATTATTGAGGTCACCACTGACTATATAACAATCAGTAGTATACCAATACATGTCGAGTTATAAAACAGCACATATAAATGTCTATATAAATTCGCTTTACATTGTACATGACTGTTACCAGTCCTTGTGTCATGTACAAAGCAAGGATTGAAGTACCTTGCGAACGTATCAGTATGTACAGTGTACTGCACATGAAGTACATTGAAATAGCAAAGTATATTGTCTCAATGAAATTGCATTGGTCAGAATCAACTGTACGTTGAGTTAGCACTCTTGTTATTAGACGAAAAGGAAATCTTGGGGGAGCACCTAGTAAATAAGATGTTTTGGAGATAATTAGCAGATATCAAATCTTGATGCTGTTTATATTTTCGTCTTTTGTTCACTTTTTTGGCGTCGTGGGAGTTGACATTGACTTTTTCGAAGGGGTGGTAGGAGTCCGAGCGGTCGGGCTTTTCGGTCGCTGTTTGTCGGAATTTGGCGTACCCCTTCCGTTAGTTGTGTTGAGGCGTGATTTTGTGCCGTTAGCGGCGGTTTTTGGGGTTCGGGGAGTTGTAGAAGTGGATGACGGGGGTTTTCGTCTCGGTGTGGAATCCGTTGGGGTAGTTGCTACGGAACTGTGACGCCTTCCGGAAAGGTTGCTCATCGAACCTGAAAATAAAATTGGGAAAATGTAATTTCGACAAAATATCGCAAATTATCAACACCTGTCATCCAACATTTCTCCTTGTATTTAGTTAGTGTTTTAATCAATTAGTAATTAACACGCTTAACTAAATTAGCTTAGCATAGTACTGCATAAAAAGCAACTAAACTGTTACATTTATCAATTCGTATTAGTTATGAAAGTATAGGACAAAAATGTAGTTTCAGACTTTACTGACATGCGTTCGGTTAATAGTTAAAAAGTCCATAACATTCCGATAGGTTAAAGTATTACTTTTAGTATTTATGTTGTTTTATCGAAAATTATTTACACTTCCATGCATCAGATTAAATATTAGCTAACATGAACAATACCAAAACCTCTTAAAATTAAAGATAAATAATTCTAGCATACCAAAAAGCAACCGTGCGCGTTAAATAAGGATAAAATAAAGAGGGTTAATGCGAGCAAGATGCGCAAACATTGAGGGTACACCAGTTGAGCAAAGTTTGAAGTACAGTGGCCCCACCACAATAAGACCACCGCGAAATTAAGACTTCTCAAAGTCTGCCAATATCTGGGGTTGTTTAGATATCTTGACCCAATATCTGGGGTTGTTTAGATATCTTGACACTAGATGGCGTCATCAAGCAATGGTTAAGTTGCCGATAGATCAACCATCGGCGTTTTTCTTTAGATAAATAATCGATGGTTAGTGTAATTCTACTGGGTCTGAAGCTCAGTCAGCTCATAAGACCAGCTGCCAGAGGCAACAATTCATTGCACATTTACCCCATGGGTGGGGTCTTTTACTTGCATCCTTGATTGTTATCAATTCAAACTTTTGCTCAAAGGTATCACTCAAACACACATTATACAGACAAGCATGATATACCGCAATTGAATAAACACAAAACCACAAAGGACATTAAAATAAAATACTATACAGTCATTTAACCAAGCCCACCACCACAGTTGCTAGGTTTTTGGACTGAGCCTCAATTCCAACATGAATGGTTACCATGGCAATCAGTCACATGACAAGTCAGGTAACCAGGTAACATCACACACAACGGCAACTTAAAAACAAATGCGACAAAAGGGCAGAATTGGGGTATACAATGCTACACATGAAACTAACTATGGCATGGGATGGGGAAATGCAGACATTTATATTGCAGTGTAACATGTTTTTGTTTCATTTAAATTCAAACAATCTAATATTTTTTTAAATTTTAGCCCTCAAATAAGTAATTTATTAAGTTTCTCTCAATGGGATATTCAATTTGATCAATTTCTCTATCTCCTTAAAATAAATATGTCGCCTAAAACAGGTTACACTGCAAAAACAACAACCCTAAGCCTGTGACTGCGGACCAACAAAAGTACACATAAACTGCAGCATCTAATTGTATCTTTCCCCACTAAATTTGCTTCCGTTACTCTCTCCATTTACGTACCAGACTTTGCTTTCTCGGTGGGGACGAGAGTTAAGGGTTTTGTGGCTAAATTGGACCACGAAGCGGCTAATTTGTTGCGCCGCTTTGGCCCGAGACCACCACGGCTACTAGCCGCCGAGCGGTCTGAGGCTAAACTTGTAGAACTGCCAGAGAGACCTAGGCTTTTGTTCATTGAAGCTGAAATTAGTACCAACCAATTACTTGTTAATATTGGAAATTATGAGTTTAATACTGCAAAATAGGAGTATATCTAATCTTTAATTATGGCATTTTCAGGTTTAAATTAAAATTTCTCTTAAAAACTGTTTACAAAAACAAAAACCATTAGAAATTTTAAATCAGATATTTCTCTGGAAAATATAATTTGTCATCAATTTCTATAAGTTCTATAAGCTAAACATTACTATACCCTTGGGAATTTTAATACATTGCATGGTAGTACTTATTAAATAGCTACAGTTAGTTGAATAATGGCACAAACCATATCCTACACACATTATGAATATATATAATATATGAATACATTACAGGGTGTTAATAATCAATACAGCACACAATAACAAATTTTACAGGGCTTTCCAACTCACAGCAAAAAATTCATGCTACTCGAAAATAGGTTGACTCGCAAAATAATCACAAATCAATTGCAGTCTCATTCGTAAATTTGACCCAGCTGTTTTTCTGTTGAATATCTTCTGAGACGTTCTAGTTAATTAGGATACAAAATTTTGATAATATTTGTTTTTCATGGTATACTAAATTTGGATACTATTGGATAAATAACTCGCTTTCTTGTGTTTTTATATTGAAAATTTGGAACAATGGTAGAAAGTTTTTAATAAATTATAAAGATGACCAAAAGAGAGACCAACATGTCAATTGAAAAAGAGGAACAGTATCAAACGCCTCAAGTTGTAGAAAATGGCTGTTGGACGCTGAACTTCCCATTGCCCGAATTTGATGTATACCGAAATATTCCTACCATCTTCTTGGTCAGTTTTAACCTCATTAATCACGGTTTTATCTTCAACAGCTGGTATAAGACGAGAGAAAAAAGCTTGACACTGTCAAATATCATGCAATAACTTTACTTTTGTATGCGCGATACATTATATTAAATGCCTACTGAACAATCTGCAATGTCGCACATTTAAGATTTGAAAGATTCCATAGCATTCCATAACATTCCATTACATACCTGAGGGAGAATTGTTGACGGAAGATGTGTTAGAACGAGGCGTTCCATTGGAAGCGGGGGTGGAACCTCGTCGTTTTGCAGTAAAATTCGCTCTCGCTTGACTAACGCCCTCTGGCAGGAAGAACTGTTCTCGCAATTCAGTGTTTGTTCGTCCTTTGGCTAAAAATAGAACCAAAACTTTTCCTTTAAAATCAAAAAGTGACACAGCAGAAAACAGATATATTATAATTTACCAGAACTTTGTATTTAATCAATAATTCAACCTTTAAAATAGTAAATAGGGATTTATTTTAAATATATCATACAATGCCAGGTTTACAAATAATTTTTTCTTTTAAATTAATTGCACACGGAAAACGATTAGAAAATATGCTAGCACCATAATTAAGCAAAAAGCAAAATTTCAATCCAGTACCTTGAATTGACCAACTTAGCTTAATTCTTAACTCATACCAACCAACTTAATCGTAACAGCTAGCATGCAAAAGAGATCTGACAATACATTTAATACTTTTAATTAAAATACACAATTTAGAGAATATACAGATTTTGAGGATCGCAAATCATAATGCTCAGTTTTAATTAATGACTGTTGCTCGTAGATCATGGAAAACGTATCGGAACAAACTTAGGATCAATACAATGTACATATAATATATAAATTAAGATAGTAGAGTGTATTCTTATTACTGGAGACTTCAACCGTAAGCATGCTAAATTGCAGACTCCACTGAAATACACATTAAAACTAGATACACATTCATCTACTGTATTGGAATACGCAATAAACTAAAACAATTCTTTTTTTTCTTTCTTTTTTCCTTTTTTTAAAAACTAAACCATTATTCAGTGGAGCCTACAAAAAAGTAATAAGACAGTAAAATTTTTCACAAGCCAATCTCGAACTAAAGTTTAAAACTCAATCATGAAGGCATTCTCATACAGTCGTTCGGTGTTTTTTATAATAAATTTTTTTCTTTTGCGTTGGACGGCCACATAATTGCATAACAACTGAAGTGCAAATTAGGCTTTTTTAAACGAGTGAAATAAATATGCACATATCTCAAAATGCACACAGAGCATTTAAAATTTCTTTGAAATATTTTTAAGAATATCTCTTGCACTTCTACCTTTGTGACGAGCACAATTTCGTCGACAGAAGTCCTCGATTTCTTTGAGGGGTAAAAAATGCAACGGGACAGCAATTTGAACATTCGATAATTATCATTTACCAGTTTGCCTTATTTATCATCTTTTTGCAAAATTTCACGGGCCTAGACTAATATTAGGCTAGGGAGCACCGTTAAATCAGAATTACAGATATAGTAATATTGGATTATTCCACCAAAATTGCAAAGTAGCATTTGCTTGATTAATTACTAAATTAGTGAATTCAAAACACTATTTTCTACACATTGAGTGTATATGACAGACGTCACTATCATAGAGTGACTTTAAAAATCAAACTCAGAACTTTCTTTGCAATAGACTTTCCATTAACAAATATCAATATTGCATCTTATACAATGGAACAGTTTCAAGCATGATTAATTTCATATGGTGTTATCTGAATTCTGATTTAATAGCGCCCATGTCTTACAAACTAGATTAAATGCAATCACACAGTACTACTAACATGATTACTAGGTTCAAGGATGTACTTATGCACAGGGATTATCAATTAATAAGAGGGGTCATCACAATCCTGCATTTCTACGATCATTCATATTTTTCAAAGCAAAACACCACAAGACAATCACTGCCAACAAACCCATACCGACTTTTTATTTCTTTTTAAAGTTTATTTGGGTTCAAAAATAATCAAATCTGATTCCTCTATTTTCTTAAAGCAATCACAAACCACACTCGGGGGAAAAAGAAATTCGCAATCTTATTTGCGAAAAAAAAAACTCTTTTCACCGCAAAGTTTTTCTACCTTTCTCTTTCTCCCCGCGGAGACTATCCTGTCTTTTAATAGCTGGCCGAGTTTTGCTAATGTCGGCTTGAAAATGAAAATCGCAATTAAAAATACATGCAAAATAATAGATTTACTGTCTAACTTTATTCTATAAAACACTGACTCGCATAAATGTACCCTGATTTTTTAACTGTAATTTGGATGACTTAAAGAAATCTAGGAGAAGGGGCCAAGTTTTTCATCTATTCTAATGCAAATTTCGATCTTCTACAGCCTTTTATAATTATAGCACATTATTTTCTTCGCAAAAATTATCATAAAACCAGTTTCAGTTGAGAAACCCATTAATTATAAACATGCAAACCAACTCCACAGTTAGTGAGTGATTTTAATGTGAAAAAACCCCATCATAAATATGAACAATGTGATAAAAGCATTTCCAATATTATATAGTGACTACATTATACACCAGGTGGCAGGTCATGCACTTAGGTGCCACCTAGTGAAAAATACTTGTACTGTATGATATTGGAAATGCGCTTAAAATTGCCAATACTGTTAGTGACGACATTAACGTTTCATCAACAACGAAGTGTTAGACGACAAGTATTATTATGACGTAAGAAAATCTTATTAAAACTGATTACTACTTGTTAATTACCTTTGCAAGGGTCATTCTGGTCCAAAAACTCGGCTAAGGTGACCCAGCCACCTCCGACTCGCACCATCACAGTATTATTGAGGAATCGCACTAAACATATTTTCTGTTTATCACCAAACTGCAAAAAGAAATTAAAGAGAAGAAATCAATTATTGAAATGCAATAATCCCACACGTAATATGGATTTGATTATTATTTTGTATGATGCCATTTATAATCAACATCATTTGAAATTATAACACAGATTTGGAATATCATGATTGGTTTTCTATCTATATTCCTTACAATGATAAATCACACTATAAGAACACAAAAAACGCAATGCTTGGTCTTAAAAATCATCAAAATATTTACATTCATTGGAGTCTTCGTTATGTCGTAAATAGAATCACATTAACAGTCAAAGTCGCAAGTGCAAACACTCATCAAAAACTTAACGCCATTAAATCAGAAAACTTAATTGACTAATTGCATAATGTACAATGCAGAAATGTCGATTTAAGTTACCAAGACTTTAAAAAGTCTAACAAACGCATTATGAACACACATCAAACTTTGATGCTTAAGTGCAAACTATTAAGATTAATTTATATTAATTAAGTTCACACAAATTTACCCCTGTTGGGAACTGGAGAAAAATGAAGACAGAAAAAAAAGGACACACAAATAAAACAAAACATTAAATGCACATGAGATATATTGACAGGACGAAACAATATACTTCACAATCAAACATTTCATTCAGACAACAGAATGTTTTCATTCAATCAGAATGTCTTATATTCACTGGAATGTTTTCAGAATACTTTCATTCCAACATTAGAATACTTTCGTACTTAAAATATAATGATTTCATTCATAAATCAAAATAGTTTAAATATTTTGATAACCTTATTAAAGTATAAAATGTAGGTACATATAATTAATTGTGCATCCAAAATATACAGGATAGGTTCGCCATTACATATGTGCAGTTCTCAGAGAGGAGTGGGAATCCACGCCACATTGACATTAACTATAAGGGTGGGGTTAAATACTTGCCAATGCATAGACACATTGTATAAGGTACATTCAGTTTAAGGAACATCAATGTGAAACTATAAGGGTGGGGTTATATACTTGCCAATGCATAGACACATTGTATAAGGTACATTCAGTTTAAGGAACATCAATGTAAAACAATGGAGGACAATAATATATTGTAGCACAAATTGTATAATGTTTTATCTTACCTTGTATTTGCCATGGTCGATCTTCTGAATCTTGAATTGTCGTCGACATTGACATCTTGATATTTGTTGCTCGATCTCATCGTGAATTAATTCATTGTCTGAGACTGGACGCTTGCCGGCAGCTCTAGCCCGGGCAGATCTCTGCAAAGAAAGGAAAAAGATACTTGGAATCATACTACGCTGTTGCAGCAGTGACCGAAGGTATGATTTTGTCACTCTTGATGGTGAGGAATCCAATTCAGCTCGATTTACTCGCTCAAACTTGTGTTAGGCAGTCACCTAGGGGAACTGATCAATTTGGTCATTCAAGAAAAGTGGTCGCTCAGTGGGGGAGTAAAATATACAGTGAAAATTCAGGCCTGGGGATTTAGTGGCAATTTACAGATTTGACTGAATATGGAATCATGTAATATTTCATAAAACCGTGAATTATAGCCACAACTTTCCAAGAACGTGTGCAGTCAGCTCATTTTGCAAAGACAGCAAATTCATGATCATGTCATTTAATAACAAACAGCGCTGACAATCATCAAAATTAAATGTTTCTATACTGGTTTTTTGCATGGCAATTGCTGCAGAGGGTGCAACAGAATCGGGAGCACCTTGAACTGGCTGTCAAAACAATCATAACTGGCTGTCCAGTGTCCATGCTAATTTCCCTGACCGCAACTGTACAATTCAATGAACTCAACATCCAGCAACTGACCTGTCTCTCTGGTCGTAAGGCATCTACAAACTCTCTGTAGTCCAATTCGCCACTTCGATTGCGGTCGAAGATATCGAATACTGCGTTCAGCTCTGTTCTGTTGCTCGGGAATTCTGGAAAAGTAAAACCAATTAAGATTAGAATTACAAATAGTACAGCTCACTGAGGACTGTTCCATTTAAAAAAAGGGGAGGCGGTGGACCAGAAAATTGTCAAAGTACTCACTAGAAATGAGCATGCCATTTACGAACTCATCCCTCGTCAATGTACCATCCCCGTCTTTATCTTGGCGTCGGAAGAAATCCGTGATTCGTAACTTTTTGGCTCGGATCCATGCAATATAACGTTGACGCCAGAGGTCAAAATCAAAGTTCTTGAAGCTTTCCAACTGAAATGTGGAGAATTTTATGAAAAAAAGTGAGCTATGAACTTGGTTCATAAAGCATAACGGTACATTAATTTACTCAATTTAGCGCTAGTGCCAAAAAACGTTATTCAATGTCATTCTATGTATAAAGCACGGCACATACATTTTCAATATTCAAGCAATGCTATGGTACTGGACTCATTTTTTAAGGAAAAAAATAGTTTTAGTTAACAAAATATGGTGGAACCGTATATGTTTAAGTAAATAATGCTATTATAGCACCATCCTAGATATCACTGAAGTGGTCTTAATTTTAAGGTGAACTTAATTCTTAATTTTGTCTTTTAATAGTATGATTATAATCCTACAACTTTATGCTACCTAATATTCTTTTCCTCATTAAATATTAAAACAACCTCACTATGAAGTCAACACCCAAATATGGTTACAAAGTTCCAAAATTAGAACCACCTCCATATTAGGACATTGCAGTCAAATTCAGCCACAACTACGGGTGATTTTAATTGAGGAGTTTCACTAAGCTTATCATTCTACAGCATACACATCAAAAAGTACACATTTCACTGAATACAACAATCGAAATCAAATAGAAATACCTCTAATAGATTGTCTAATGAGTCTTGTAAACGCTTCTTTCTGTCTACAGACATTCGCCAAACGTTCCGCCATCTGTTCTGAAGAGTCGTCACTCTCTGACTTGGACTGTCGGACTCGTTCAATTTGTACTGACTGCCAAACTGCACCTTTCTGTCACGGGCTGTCGTCATTTTCGTCAATCTCTCAACGTCTTTGTTCTTCTGTGAGAGATCGTCATGGAACTCCTGTGACAAGTAAACACAAAATATTATGAATTATCAACTTCAAGAATCTAATTTAAACCACGGATCTTTAGGCATTAGGCATTAAAGAAAGATTCAGACAAGTTTTATCAAATTTCATGATATAAAGTCACTTATATAATGAAGTTAGGAGGAGGCCTTAAATGCAGTATAACCTGCTTAATAGGAGGTAATGGTTCGAGCGATGTCATTAAGTGATGCCTTCTGACATGTACTCCCTGGTTGTTTTATCTACAGAAACAGTTTTACTAAGCGTTGAGAAACCTCGAGAAGCATTAGAGTAGGTGTGCCTAATTCCGTGATGGACCTAATTCTGTGATGGACCTAATTCCATGATGGACCTAATTCCGTGATGGACCTAATTCTGCGAGTACCCTTAACACCAATAAACAACTGGTGCCGAAGGCAGATAAATAACCAAATGAATTCTATTTTGATGTGTAGTGATGCAATGACAGTGAAAAGTTCAATTTAAGCACTTGTAGATTAAGGTTGCAGGTTTTCACAAAATTAGAACCTCACAGAATTGGGTACACTAATTCTACTAATCTACTATATATACTTGGAAAACCTTTAATGCCTTGCTCTTGATTACACTGCAGCATCAAATTAAAGAGTTAAAAGTTTAAAAGATGTGCACTAGTATAGACTAGGATGACTACTCACCATATGTTCCTTAGAGAGAGCTTCAACAACTGTCAAGTCTTCAGGAATGGGGTCTTTTTCTTTGGTAGATAACAACGCTTGAGCTTCCGTTAACCAGGCTAATAATTCTTCTAACAAAGCGGCGTTTCCACGGATGTTGCGAAGAGCTTCGTGGAGACGTTCTGATCGTTGGTTCGATCGATTGACGGCCTGTGAAAGAAAAGTTTGAGGTAAAGTTTCCATAGAATTGACTTGTAAATCCATAAACAGCACCTTTAATGGGAATTTTCGAGAATGGACTTAATTAGGTGCTAAGGTTACCCAGCTGGTAGATATTGCAATTCATTAACATAATGTAGGTCAATCTCTAAATGTTATTTTTTAAAACAGGATGGCACGAGTGATAACTTTAATTTTTAAACAAAATCAACTGATTTACTTGATCTTGGCTTCTAGTAGCCTTCTACAGACATACAAGCTTTCCACCAAAGCATATAAACTGATTATCGATCATATTGAAAATTCAAGTATTCCAGATCTGATGCATATGATATTTATTTGGTGAAAAGTTGAAGACATCCTGTCAGCAGATTTCATAGAATTGGAAAGTATACTCCAGAGGACGTCATGTGAATCTGTAACTCCCATTGGCTCAGGTCTGCAGTCCCTCAGCCAATGAGAGTCTTAGATACACATGACGTCCTCCGCAGTTTAGTTTCCAACTTCTCATATTAGTTATTTCGTGCTCACCTGTTCCCATCTAGTCTGCGTGATGGTGAGGTAGTATTTTACAAATCGGACGGCATTAGGGTGACACGCTTGTAAGATCTCTTCCGCAAGGAATTTGATTCGCTCCACGTTCGGTTGGTAGCCTCGGAGGTCATCTTGGAATCTCTGGAAGAAAAGGAATCATTCAAATTCAGCTGGATTTTTTTTGTGGAAAAAGGGAGAGGCCCTTGTGAAAACATTATATATATTTAACTGAAGGATTTTAAATGCCATACCACAGGTATATTGAGTACTTTTACCCATACAATGAATTTGTAAACACAGAAGTTAGGAAATAAGAACTTTACAATATAAGTCTACATATAACCATTTACGTTTTGAGTACACAGTACGTCAAAAGCGTTTTTTTATTCCAACTAAAAAGATGAAAATGTAGTCGAATGTACTATTATGGCAGCCAAAACAGAACAGAATGGAATAGCATAGAATGGAATGACATAGAATAGAAAAGACTACTAGATATAACAGTAAATTTACTTTCATTCATTTGAAATTCATATAAAAAGTCCTTTAATTGGCCAAACCATCATCCCCGCAATATCGTTCATTGCTGGATTTGATAAATCATACTCCATTTGGTCCCCAACTGAAATTCAGTACCTAGAAATTACTATTTAAAACTCAACTCACATCATGTTGATCCATCAGATTGACGATAGCATCCTCATCTTCAGGCAGCGCTCGGAACTTGAGAACGGATTCCGCTTGGGGTAGCCATTCTCGGACGACTTGGACAGCTTCATTAAAGTCTTCCGCCTGGTTAACGAGAAAATAAAAGATGTTCGTTAATTACAGATACAATGAAATTACACAAGAAGTAATTAGGAGTGACTTGTGAATTTGCTGCATTGATGTAAGCAGAGTATTGATAGTACATTAGAAGGAACTCATTATAAATAAATCAGGGATCGAAATAAGCTTCAACAATGGTAACCCGCTTTCCCGTTACCATGAATATTGATGTGGTAACCTACTGGTAACCTAACCTACTGGTAAACTACTGGTAAAATTCTGTTGTGACTAAATAATATTGCACATTTTGTCATGAACAGTGGTCCATTCGCTTGAAAATAAATTGTGGTAACCTCCACGTAACCTGAACGATCTTTCTCGGACTTATTTCGAGTCTGTTAAATGGGTTATTTTACACTATTACCAAAAATTACTTAAAGTTAAAAACAATACTTCTATTTTTTCATATAAAACCGGCTAATATATACTGTAGATTTCAAGAACATTATCTTGTTTTTAAGTATAAATATAGCGTAGACGTCTACAACTCTCAGGAATATGTTTTCAATACCATTTTGTAATTGAAATATTTCTGATATTTCAAGTGGCAAACTTTATATAAAAATAAGCATTGTATTGGAGTACAATAACTCACTTGTCAAACCACATAGGTGGCATTCATATGCAGGTGTTTATCTAATATTAGGTCTAGACAAAAAGTTACGCTCGTTTTGCGAATAAATCTTTATGCATACATAAAAAAAACCCAACATTACGTGGGCTGACAAATAAAATATGACAGCTAAATAACTCAGGAATGCAGCACTAATATCCAATATGGTATTACAAACAAAAATATACCAAAAAAATATTGCTAGAAATACATCGGAAGAGTTTCAAACATAACCTACGACATCAATAATTGATATCAGTGAGAATTTCTTTGGCAAAATTGATATTAACAGAGTTTTCCTTTAATAAAAGCACCAGATGCAACAAAAATTTAAAGAATTACATAAAAAAGCAAAGATTATTTACCCAGGCATGGATAGATATAATAGTTAAAAGGATGCTATTCAAAGGTGACCACCGAAGCATGAAATTTTCATTCAAAAATCACTCGAAACGGAGTCAAGAACCTCAGGCAAGTCTATGTGTGGTTTAACACAATCGAAAGCTTTTAAAAAATCAACCAAAAAAAAAAAGTTTAAAATTTGAATGGCAGTCTTAAGGACCGCAAAATAAAATTTATACCCGAGACGTGTTCAGTGAGATAAATTAAGTTGAGTACCATTGAATGACAAATGTGTCTGTTGAATACCCAAGAAGTTGACTTTTTTAAATGCCAGTCACAATACACATCATCCTGACACTTAGACTTTTATGAGGTGCAAAAATCAGTGTTATGGTTGGTCATTGGTTATTTTCTTAAAGTTCATCACATGACCTTATTTGATCAAGGCACACTAAATATGTGTAAGCTAATGAATCTATCAAGCATGAATTAGCAAAAATAAATGAAACATTGAAAGAAATCAAGACCAAAACATTGGAAATACAATTGAAATGGCATCATCACCCATTTTTGGGTATTGTGACGTCATCACTTGGTTTGTTTATGTATTGGATTTTTGATGGCATTGAAAATTAAATACTAGGTGAAGTTTATTTATTTTATAGAGAGATAGTGAACTCAGCAAGGCTCTTGATGGTAGATAATCAGTGAATGTAATAGATTTTGGCCACTCATATTGAGCGACGATCCAGCTTCAAGAAGTGAAAGAATATTGTGAGGTTGTTTACTTTAAATATATGCATTAACTAGTCATAGGCCTATCTTTACATCTGAAATTATGTCACGATACAGTAAAACAGTTATGAATTTAAGAAGAAAAAGAAAAACACTGTAAATATATACCTTAAGATGTCTCATACGTCGATGCAGAGGCAAATAAACTGCCCCACCAATGAGGTAAATATTTTACGTCCTATTATTTTAGGTTAATATTTTAATATTGAGGTAAATATTATAATTTTAATATTGAGGGTAATATTTTAGGTCCTAATATTTTAGGTTAATATTTTAATATCGAGTTAATATTATAATTTTAATATTGAGGTAAATATTTTAGGTCCTAATATTTTAGGTTAATATTTTGATATTTTAGGTTAATATTATTATGATTGAGGTTAATATTTTAGATCCTAATATTTTAGGTCCTATTAGAGTTACAGCATATTCACCAGATGTATCAAATGTATCTTCAAAACTAACAAGAATTTAGGGTCTGTAGTTCACCTACATTTCAAAGCATCAACCCTGGTTCACACAAGAAGTCTTGGCATCCTTTCAAAATGTCACTTGCCACTTGTCAGAGCGAGGCACAAGTGTGACGTCATGACGATTGTTTTTCGTGCATTCTATTTAGAACGTGTTAGTTCTCTGGCAGTCTATCTTTTTCTAACTTCGGGGCAGGAGAGTCATGTTTATGCAGAAAAGTTGCAAGTGCACAATATTATGCTTGCCAAAAAATATTCTCTTTGTAGTTAACGGACTGAATATATGCATTATACAATCGCAAATAGGGAAGAATGCATACAAAGAATGTGATAGTTATACTATTTTCCCATTTTTAAACAGATTTTAGAGCATCGCTGTATCCTTAAGAAGTTATTTTTAAAGGGCCTTGACAGAGTTCTTCTGTAATGTCAATTTTTTGGAATGAAATTTACTAATTTCTTTTAACTGTTTAACCTTGCTATTATTTAATTTATATATATTTTTTCTTTTCTGATATTTTTACTTAATATAAACTTGTAGGCAGGCATGTATTAACAGCTCACTAGAGCTCTGATGCCTGACCTAAGCATCAGTACTGCCTTTTTGAATGTACCATGCGAGTTATATGTATATATATATGTAGGTTTTGGCAAGTGAAGTATGCTTTTTTTCAAAACTGTAATTATGATGCAAAAAATAAACTATCTATCCATCTATATCCTGTGAAAATGATGAAAAAGCGTTTTTTCGAAAATAAGAATTCATGTGACAAATTCAGTTACTATAGCTTAACAGGTAAATAATTATAGGGTGTCCCCTGCTCATGTTAAAATGACAATTTTCAATCGTAACACAGGTATTCTGATAAAATAAACACCTGTCTTTCTCTGTATGCCATTTCCTTAACTTCCTCTAGCTGAGAGAAATTTGTTCGGACACAAATACAAGCATTTCAGGAAGGACGAAAGTGGGGTACTCGGTGCGAAAAACTTACCAGTTTAAGAGCGTCCTGTAACCGAGCTTCTCTGACGTCTGTCAATCGGTTAACGCGGTCCCAGACAGAATTAAGTTCCTCTAATTGCAGGGCTAAGGATTGGTCCATCGCTGGAGACTGTTTGATGACTTGAACGACTGTTTGTCGTGATTCTAATTCTTGTTGGAATGCCTGAAATGCAAAATATATAGTCAAGTATTTTTTAACTTACTGGTAAAGAACTCATAGAAGGTAAGATGAGACATTTAATGATTAGTCAATTACATTAAATTTAGTTATTTATAAGCAAAGTACATATTAATGTACTTTTCCTTGGACTCCTTGTAAAGATACATGTACTCATAATAAGTTAAAACAAAGAAGAATCTCAGTATTTTTTAACCAACTAATCACACATTATATACCATATTACGTCAATCACAGCACTATATCTTGCAATTTTTCAGCAAAATACAATACTATTTAAAACATTCTGTAAATTCTGATAATTGTTTTCAACTACAACATAATAATTGTATACTATAGTCAGCTGGGTCTCAGAATGCATTTATTGAAACCCTGAGGTATACTGTTATGAGCCAACATCAATATGAATACTGTTTCATAAATGCAGATAGCACAAGACAAAGACCTGATTAATATTAAGACCACCTCATCATTAAAACCATAAATCAATTTGGACCAAACTATATTCTTTTTAGTCCTAATTGGGAATCATCAAGTGTATCACATTTGTTATTACTTAAAAAAGGTCTAAATTATCACGATTTCCGAGGTCTTGTACGTGTCCTTCGACACGTTTTAATCATTTTTTCGGTCGTGAAATCTACTCCGCGCTTCACATCATTACTAGATGCATCACATTCACGTTCTAGCCTCTCCGAGGGACTAAAAAATCCTTCCGATTTGTAAATCATCCCTGCTGCTGTTTTAATTATACCCCTTCGTGGTTTTTAATTCTCTCCGCAAACACAATTCTTCATGCTACGCCTCGGATCAAAGTTAACGGTGAAAGAAAAGAACATAATTGCTGAAGTGACAGAAACATGAGATCTATGCCAAGGTGTAGTTTTTTTTTGTTAAGTCTTAAATATTATCGTCAAAGGTTCTCGTGACTCACTTATATCTTGAGTAAGATATTTCAAAAACATTTTTCAATGTGATTCCTTATTATTCAACACAAAGAACTCAACGCCCACTTTAATGTTTAGTGTTCACAGTTTACTACAAAATTACATTGATTACTAATAAATGACATTAACAGGAAGACCAGCTGCATAATGCAGATGTAATGATGAGATAAACCTTGGACCTCACAACCTCTTATACATTCACCCAAGAGCAGGGCCTTTTGAATCCATTTGTCTGTGCATTAATCCATTTTCCACACAAAATAACACATTTACAGAATGAGTCAGAAATCTTCTAAGACCACCTCACCATTAAGACCACCTCACTATCAAGACCACCTCACTATCAAGACCACCACTACCAAGACCACCTCACTATCAAGACCACCTCACTATCATGACTACCTCACTATTAAGACCACCTCACTATTAAAACCACCTCACTAGTACTAGTAAGACCACCTCACTTTTAAAAGACAACCTTACTGTGAAGACCACCTGACAATCAGGACCTAAAATATTAACCTCATGGGTGGGGCAGTTTATTTGCCTCTGCATAGACGAGTATGAGACACAGACACCTTAAGGTATATATTTGCATGTTTTTCTTTTTCTTTTTAAATTCATTGTATACAAAACCACCCACTCCTGCTTTGTTCCAACTAGTATTTCCTTACAAAAGTAAAATTCCCCTTCTTGATGTTTTTTCTGAACAAATAAGTTATTTTTAAAAATACAAAAAATGTACAAATTAAGAAAAAACTATAGTCTCAAATGCTATTTAGCATCACCCACTTTCAATATTTAAACAAAAACTTTTTTTTTCTGTATGTTGTCAACCCCATGCTAGGTCGTGATGAAAAATTTGCAAGATTTTGAAAAGCTGGTTTTGATTCGATTCTTTTTGATGAAATTCTATACAATAATTTTAAGTAAATATCTCCATAGCAACAGGCTCGGTTTTCTTCTTCATATTATGCAAAGAGTATCCATAATCTCTCAAGCGTAAAATCGACACGCTTGAGTTATCGCAACACCTTTTGAGGTCTTGTCATCAAAACCCCTCTTCATATTTCTTACGGCATTTTTCAAATTCTTCAAATTTCAGGAATTTCTAAAAACCACAAATTTTACACCCACTTACCACTGTTTACGAATCATACCCACATTTGATAAAACCCATTTAGAACAATGTCAATGTCTCAATGCTACTGGGCCAGAAGCTTAGCCAGCTTATATGACCAGCTGCCAGAGGCTGACGTAATGATGAGATGATAAGGCTGTGGGCCTACACCACGTTACACATTTACACCATGGGTGGGGTCTTTCACTTGCTTCATCATAGACACCGAGTACAAGGCACCTCTAATGTAACGTCTCATGCGATTGACATCCAGATGCTGGGATGTAGCTCATGAAGAGTGACCAAGCTGGGGATTTGAACCCGGGACCTTCAGCAGAGCTGGCCAATGTGGAATTGGTAAATGCCTTAACCATTAGGCCACCCAGCTGCATATCTAGCAGGGATCGAACATGGGACATTTAATTCAGCAGAGCTGGCCAATGTGGAATTGGCGGAAGCCTTAACCATTAGGCTTATTAATGCTACCTCGCTGTTCAGACCACCTAACCATTAGGGCCACTGCTTTTAGTCCTAATTGTATTATCTCACCATTGTAATCTAACTCAGAATTAAGACCACCTCTCTATTGAGACTAGTATAATTTGATCCGTGCTACTTTGTTTTCTTATGTCCCTCATATATATACTTTACTTATGATTTCATGATAAATTGAGATTTAAACATCTTTGTCAATATGACTGTGAATATTTTAATAATTAGCATCTCTGTCTCATCTGTTAATACAATTATATTCGTGTAGTATTTTGTTGTATTTGGCATGCTACTTTCAATTGCTCTCGAAAAAAAATTAAAAAATGACAAAAAAGAGCAAAAATTACAAAAACAAGCTGGACGAACAAATTTTGAAATTTCCAAAATAACATCATGCAACCCCATGCATGCAAGGAGAAAGCCTCGTCATAAAAATAAAAGCGACGATAATTTCTAACGTCAGAAAAACTTCGACATAACTAGTTCTCCCTAATAGCATGCCAAATATGGTCACGCCCACCCCCAGTAATATTTTCAATAGTCAAAAGCATGAATTTCAGAAAGCACTTAAACTAGAAAGACCACATATTTAGTTGAGAATGCTATGTACTAAATGAAGCTATGTAGTATAATTTTGTCTAGTCAGAGTCATTAAGGTGTAAGAAAACATTTAGAGTAATATTACTGACAATAGTGTGTTTCTTATTTCCCCAGTATGTTTTATATGGCTTAACTAATGCATTATTTCTGGCCTAGCATTTAATTGAAGTGATAAACAGACTATTACAGGACATAACTTTCAATTTATTATTGAAGTCACCCAATAGCACCACACAACATTTACATCATCACAAACCCATAGGTAGACCATTGGTCAACATTAATGCTGTGGCGAATCATTTGTACAACATTACATGGCCAAATGTGCCATGTGCGTTTTCCATGAGAAGGACAAACACATGGAAAACGTATGGTTTTTAGTTAATTATAATGAGGCAAAAACCATGGGTTTATCCAAATGCATGGAAAACACACATGGCACAATTGGTGCCATGTTTATATTATTTCACATTTTGAACTTCAATAGCAATAGAAGTATGGCAAATTATATGTCTACGTGAAATTATTCCGTAGTATATCAAAAAGATTCACAGTATTTCTTCTATACGTCATTTGATAAATTGCTATTGAAATCACCCCAAAGCATTAATATAACATTGACTCATATTGGGGCAACGCATAGTACGGCTACTCCCACTCGTTCAGAGTTCTCAGTGCATGAATACAATATTGATAGCCCGCTACTTCGTATACAGCGACATGTCATTTTCTATGTATTTGTCATCCGAACATATCCCCTTGGCCCTATGCCAGATGAATTCCTAACTAGAAATGTCTAAATATTCGATTCGTGGGCAATGTTGATGCTACAGGTGGTTAGATAGGTGTACACGGTACAGTATCATACAAAACAAAATAGAGCAGTTTGAATAAGTATTACCAACAAGTTATCTTATAATCTATTTTCACTAGTGAAAATTATCCACCAAAATTTATAACAACAGATTTAGACAATTAGGTTCACTAATATTGTATTCATATGATAATAGAAAGTTTTCAATTAATCAGAAATATACTGATCTCCTTTAAATAGTTTATTGCAATTTTGAATCTTTTTTCATCTGAAATTCTAAATGTTTCATGTGAATATTTTCATGAATAGCATTTCTTTCTCAGATTTCAAAACATTTATATTCATGTTGTATTTGGCAAGTGTCTTTCAGTGGCTCGGGAAAAAAACATTAGGAAAAGGAGCAGAAATAACAAAACAAGCCGAAAGACTCAATTTTGAAATTTTCAAATAACATCACGCAATCCTAAGCATGCGAGAGGAATACTATATATATAGATTTTATTGACATGTAAAATATCATAAATGATACATATGTCATTCAGTTAAAAGGTAACATGAAAGAGACATTAATGTAAATACAGAAAGCAATAAAATTTCAATAATCAAGGTTCCAGCCACCAAGTTAACTTATAATACGTGTTTAAAATCCACATACACAATAGAAAAAAATACAAGCCGCTAATAAAAACATTTCACTCTCAAAGTCCAAAACATGACAAGCACATCATAACTAATAAACTAATAAACTAAATTAATAACTGTGTGGATACAGGAGATGGTTTTCTCTACACATCAGCTTGAAGGAGAAACTTTCCTAAACTAATTAATAACTCAGGTTCCTTGTTTGTCATTATTGCTGTAAACTTAAGTTATATCATCTAGAGACAAGAAGTTGTTAATAAATTTAGTTGCATTCAAAAAAAGGTTAACACGGTGTTGCTCATTACCAGGACAGACAATCAAACAGTGAATTTCGTCTTCTACAAAGTTTAACGTACACTTTTCACATATTCTATTTGGAGCAGGAATTATTGGTTTATGGTGTCGACCTGTTTCAATCTTTCAATACTGTTGCTCCATGGTGGTCTAAAAGATTATTGATTCACCTCGCCGGCTTGTCTACTTGGTAAATGTTAAGAAATTACAATCTTACTAGATATGGGAATATCGCGAAACAGTTAAAACTTGCAGAAATACAATTTTTGCACTGTAAATATACAAATTTCTTATTTTCATCACGAATTATGACGCAATCGCGACTGGCTCTATGTCAGCTGAGAACTATTTTGGCCGAACAACTCGCTCAAGAATACACCTCAGTTGCATGATACGACCCCTGTATGACCTCTAAACACTTCCACGAGCATGTTAAGAATACAAACATACAAGATAACAATACGGTATTTGTTAGCCGACTATTATTATGGTCTCGGAGGGGTGTAATTGTAAGATATCATATCTGACGGAAGATCTTAATTGCTTGTAGCACCAATTCAGGCTATTTTGTCAGTTTGTGGGTTTCTGATAATAAGTGTTACATTTTATATAATTTATGTGTTCGTTTTTTTGGTATAGTTTACTTTCCTTGTGTATTTTTTATATCCACATATAAGCATATACAGGCACACCTACATTTATTTGCACACACTAATGTTTGCACAAATTTCTATGGTCTTAATGGTGAGGTGGTCTAAACAGCAAGGTGGTCTTTATGGTGAGGTGGTCTAAATAGTGAGGTGGTCTTAATAGAGAGGTGGTCTTAATAATGAGGTGGTCTAAATAGTGGGATGGTCTTAATGATGAGGTAGTCTTAATAGTGAGGTGGTCTTAATAGTGAGGTGGTCTAAATAGTGAGGTGGTCTTAATAGTGAGGTGGTCTAAATAGTGAGGTGGTCTTGATGGTGAGGTGGTCTTAAATAGAGAGGTGCACCTAAGCAAGGGGTTCACTCCTAAGTCTCATAGGTCGCTGTATTTATATGTAAGCCCTTAAACATCAGAATCACGAATGTCATAACTCTGATATTTCGATTGGGTCAACATGTCAACACAATCTCCTGTATTTGCTTATTGTCAAATGTCAATGACAAGGGTAGGCCCATAAAAGAGCTCAGTTTCTGGGCTAACATTATGTCCTAGGGATAAATACTATCACCCAGGGAGTGTTTCACTCAAGAATTTAGTAGTATGACTATAGCATGATATGGAATAAGGTAGGCTAAGGACAGTATAATACTATCTTATATTCATTGAATGATCGAGAAAATCCAATTAATAGTTCTTCATCTTCATCAATTGTGTTTAGCTGAGGACAAACATCTTGACATATTTACCTATCATATAATAGTAAGGTGGTATTGAGGTAAAGTCTTTTAGTGCAAATACTACTTTTCAGTACCAGTACTACAGGTGGGAGGCTCACACAGCCAGAGACAGATGTAATGATGAGATGATAAGCCCTGGAGTCAATACGTAATATCTATAGCTAATTACCACTTAAATTGATTATCTTATGAGATCTCTGCCTATTTTAATACTGTTGTTTTCTACAAATATATCTAAAATTTTGTCTATGTACCAAATTTATGTATCTATAGTAAATTATTTCTACAAATATTATTACTAATCTGTGGAGAACCACCTTGTAGATTTTTATATCTGTGGGTCATCCACTTTAAATAAATAAAGTTCAATTCAATTCAAAAGACATTACATTGTGTATAGATAATCTGAGCATTCTAAATTTGGTAAAATTTTTGGCTTGCATCTACACATATGAAAGAGAGGACACCCCAAATTGACCTTTCATGCAAATGACCTTTTGCTGAGAATTAGATCCTTGCAAGGCTTTGGCCTACGACTTACACAATCTTGACAAGTTCATAAAGATTCAAGAAGCAACCCTTTTTAGGGTTGTTTCTCATAACAGTACAAAAGATTGAATAAAAACATTAAAAAATAGACCTACCTTATGTTGTTCAATGAGTATATTAACTGTATCCAAATCTCCTAAGATGGGCTGATCTTCGGATAAGTAGGCCTCTGCTTTGCCCAGCCATTCTAGGAGAGATGCTAGAGCGTCCGAGAATCGACCGGACGACAGGAGAGCTTCGTCGAGTTTGTTTTGTCTGGAAATAGGGGGAGGAATCCATGACTGACCTTGGGGATTTGTTAAGGTGAAAGAGTTCAAGGTCATTTGGTCTAAAGTCAGACTGTCAGGGTCATTGTCATAAGGTTTCAAGGGACTCAAGCTTTGAGTCGAAGCATGAAGGGATAATTCGTTATATCCGAGGGTATTAAGTGATCTGGTACTCGCCACCATTCGTGTTATATCAGTCATTGATTTAGACAATGAACGCATTGCATATGACTCCATAGGAGATGACAGCGCATTAGCACCACCTGGGATGTACCGCTTCAATTTGATGCGATACGGACTATCGTCGATATTTTCCTTAATTTGCTGCAGTTCTCTGGTCTTCTCCTTAAACTGCTCTTTGGGAGAAGGCCTATGTGAGTAAGACGTGTCACTATCTGATGCAGAAGTGTTCAATTGGTCTTTGAAAGTCACTCGACTCGAGGTTGTAACTTCTGAATCATCATCACTCCGCGGACTGTAAACGCTCAACTGGGCCGGAGCACCAGGGCTACGTCTACCACTATAACTCCCACTGTTACTCTCACTGTAACTCCCGTAACTAAGTCTAGGACCCGGGCTTTTTGCTCTTTCTGTCGTCTTTTTGGTATAAGTCCCATATCGATCAGCGTTTGGCCCTGGACTTTTTGACCGGTCACCCCAAGTCCTCGGGAATGTTGAATACCTATTTGGACTGGTTGGACTAGGCCCTGGGCTCTTTGACCTCTCCGAAAACACATCATCAGAGGCCGAACTTAAATCACCCCGATTAGGCGAATGAAGTTTACTGGGAGTCCGTGGTCTATTTGGGGTGACTGATCTGTTATAATAACTATCAGAGCTAACAGAGTTATGAGTATGTTCACGGTTGACTGACCGGGCTGATCCGTAAATTCCTTGAGTGGTCGGTTTATCATTGACCGGTCTTGAGTATATTCCAGACTGACCATAAGCACCAGGGGTGACTGACCTATTGGAGTTGTAGTGTCTCTCGGACCCATCAGAAACAGTAATCCCAGGCACACTGCGATCTTGATTGTGGCCTCCTTGTGATTGTGTATTAGACCGCTCTGCCTCATACGTGCGAGGAGTAGTAGACCGTTCCGTGTTGTACGCCGCAGGTGTGACCGATCTCTCTGTTCCGTAAAGACCGTAAGTCGGATTTGTGGAGCGAAACATGAATCTTCCAGGAATTATAGAGCGGTCAGGACTCAATGAAGTTGAGTTTATTGAACGCGAGTTGTACGCATTTGGTGTGATGGGTTGGTCAGAACTACTACTATGATCTCGTGCTGGACTCATTTCTGGTGTGGTCGATTCTCCAAGCGATGATCCCGAATACAGAGGATTAACTCTGTTTTTGGCGAACGGATATGAATCTAGATCGGTAGGGTTTTTCCAGGCGGGTGCACTGCTAGGTCGTTCGTTAGAAAATCCACCACCATATATGCCTGAATCAGTTGACGCTCTCGCACTGAGAGCCATTGCATTAGTTGATATTTCATTAACCTCATCGTCATCCGATGGATACGAAGCAGTGCTCGATGCGATATCTACTGAATCAGTGCCATAACCGGCTGAGTTACGTCGCTGGTGGTGGTGATGTTGCTGCTGTGCCGTCGACCTCGACTGTTGCTGGTTCAACTGACTATCAAGAGCATTAGCATGAACTGTGTTAACATACGACCTGCTTGGACCTCGGCCAGGTGTGTAGGTCCTCCTTGATGCCCTCGGGCCACTGTCTGTCTCAGAGCTATGGTCTGACGCTGAGCTTGATGTCCTCAATGGATGACTACGATTGTATGCGTTACCTAACCTATCCTCTAGATGGCGCTGCTGTTGTTGTCTGGCACTCTCCTCAAGGTGTCGCTCAACTTCATCGAAATCATCCGAATCAATTTCATCTTCATTTAACTCATTAAGACTTGTATCATCCTCCTCCTCCTCCTCTTGTGTTAGATTCAACACATCCTCTTGTTTCAGTTTGAAGGCAGGCTGCTGCCACGCCGGCTTCGGCAGAGCTCTTGTAAAGCGAAACTCGTAGGTGCCTGGTACACGGTTTTTGTGCGAAGCGCTCGGTGATGTATCGTTTTGTTTCACCTCCTTGATTTCCTCTGCTAAACGAGGACTTTTCGATCTTTTGACCCATTTCTGTCTTTCTGGTATGACAGTATTTTCATTTTCATCCAAATCTAACTTGGGCATTCCGCTGTTAAACTGCGCTATCCGCTCTTTGACTGATTTGGGCCTCGGAGTGCTCGTCGCCTCTGCGGCATTTAAGTCACCACCAGGAGATAGCACACCTCCTTCTCTTTCTTCCATTTCAATAGGACTAGATGCCATTATAAAATCATCCTCTATGCCTGTATCAGCATCTCCCTCACTCGTCACTATTTCCAAGTTTTCTTTAAAAGTGTTCGGAGGCCTCGAAAGCCTGAAGTTGCCATTGCTGTATGAATTACGAAACCCTGACATCGTAAAATTAACTCATCAACTTCTATCAAACATTTGACACTACCTGTATGCTGTCAATGTATGTCTAAGTCTCTGTAGATACTCCCAAGTAGTAATCGAAATCAATAATATCCATCCGTGTAAAGCATTTGACAGTCTTAAGTCACACAACACACAAGTATACCAAAGTTCATATTAAACCGAAGTCCAATTATCATTTGTGGTGATTGAAATTCATCTCACCTTCGAGTATATACTGTCCACACTGTAATCAGATGCTATCAAATGCAAATGTCCTGCTCGAATACTTAATGTGTGTGCTATTTAAGTCTAGACATACCTTAGACTTAAATTCAGTCAGTTTATATACACCGTGAAAGCATTGATCAAGTAGGTTCAGTTCATGTAGTAAATCCAACGTTTATCCCATGTAGAATGTGTACAATCCACATCTAGTATTGTGTGCAGTCCATGTATAGATCTTAAGAAGCCACTTGATTGTGTTTGAAGTTTCTATAATTATGTAACTTTAATAACTCTTATATAACTTATAATCCTCTTGTAGTCTGTCTATGATTAGACCCACAACATATATTGGATAGATCCTTAAGAAACGGCACAGCATGCAGCAGTCACCCAACACTATCCCATGCCTCCGTATGTTCTACTAATAGCTCCACTGACTGAATGATTCACTGACTACATGTGCCTGTCATGTGACCTCAATATACGAAAGTAAAGGACAGCCAGAGGGGGTATATGCCCGCTTCTACGCTCAGATGCTTCTTAATTGCCATCCGTCACCAATTAGTTCACAGTGCATGCCACCTTGTGCAGTGGACCGTGACAAGATGGCAGTATGTCAACTATTAATTGTTTAAACTGTGTAAAACACTAATTGTCGTAATGAACAATATCTCCATGTGTCCATAGTTGAGCTAAGAATCACTCGAGTGGAAAGTGTCTGATTTTTCAAATATCTTCCAAGCCTGTGGCAATGTTTCAAAACTCGACAGTTAGTTATGGATCAGTGGGGACTTGAACAGCATATAGCAGTTCAAGGTTTACTTCAGTTGCTCCTAAAACAAGGTAAAAACAAGACAATACATGAAAACTGAGTAATAATAAATCTGCCAATTGTATGTAGTTATCTTTGTTTCCAGACAATAACAATTATCACAATCCCATTCAAGCTTTTTACTCTAAAAACCTTGCATGATCTATATCTAGAGCTTAGACTGACCAGTTTCATTAATATATATCAGTTGATCTCCTAAAGAATCTAAAGCCCATGTATCTTATAGCTGCCATATAAATCACTGGTGATTTAAACGCCACTTATGTCCTATGTAGCATGAGCGATTCTTATGTAAAACTTCCACTTAAGACTAAAAAATGGCATCAGGAACCACTGCTAGTGTCACTTGAAAGTATCAGCTTTCGCTCCTTATACTTTTACCAGCATAAAATACTCTATTCTACTTTTTGCATGATGGATTCTTATAACATCCACTTAATGTTCGTTCTATATCCTGAGTATTTATATTGTGTTATACATGTTTATAAATAGCATGACCACTATATGACTCACACTGTATGACGTTATAATCTGATGCAGTGAAGTGTACCCACAACAAAGGAGATGACTACAAATGTGAACCAAGGTTATTGCTTATGTTAGTAAGCTATTACTACACTAAAACCTTCACAAATTTTGTCATACTTGAAGATGCTATTTAAAAAGCTCTATGAACACCAAGAAACTGCTATTTGTAATATATCCAACTGCTCTAGAGTAATTATCCGTTATTGAAGTCAGTCCCACTATATTGCATTGAAGCTTTATGAATGGGTAATCCGATGTGCAGAAGTTAAGTATTATGAATGACCCAAGAAGAAAAAAATTGTCAAATTTAGAGCATTAGAAACTCTGTAAGATCTAGAAACATAGAGAATCCAACTCTCTCTGTTGATCAAGATTAGAAACAACTCGCGTTATCTCCGACACAGCATCCAAAGCTTTATGAAGATCTACTAACAACGGTTGATCGCGTACAGAATCGAACTCTCTCTGATGATCAAGAAGTGACCAATACTCCTATAATTCCTGATGTAGCATCCAAAGCTCTAGGTGGATCATCAAACGCTTAACTCTCACCGCTGATCAAGTAACGACTGATTCTACAGCGAATCCTAATGTAACGACCAAGTGCACTAGAGATGGGAGACTCCGACCCAGTAATAAACGTCAAGTAACGTGTCGGCTTACATACATCACTTGTCAGGAGTGAAATATCCTGTTGGACTGTACACACTTTTGGAGTCCGCACAAAAACCTGGCTGCTCTGGCAATGTGTCAACGCTCCAGTGCATGTGTTGCTGCTAGTTTTTGAAAGTAACCCGGGATCCCCCTGGACGTGTGATCTTAACCGAGTGGTCTCAGCATGTGATCTCAATGTGTACCCAGAGATTGTGCGGGTTCTTTTTCATTTGAAGTGAGAGAAACTGACAGTTTGTGTATAATTGTCACAGCGAGTCAGGGTTGTGTAAAAAGTGTACTACTTATGTTTTTTTTGCCTATCTTTTTTTAAGACGCGTATTGAAGTCACCACAAAAAATTGTGTCTCTCACTAGTGACACCTCTATGCGAAAACAGTTCGCTAACTAGTTATATTACCAATATTTGCTATAGCCTATAAGCCCTACTATATATCGTTATTATTCCAATCATTACAATGGTGTATGCGCACTCTCAATGACAAATTAGTCAATCGATCAATCGATCGATCAATCACATAAAGAGAGTACCTCAAAAAGTACTTGTGTCCGTCTAGTGGTTAATCATACCATTCTCTTCAAGAAATTAAATATACAATTATAATCACAGGTGATCTCAATACAAATTTGTGCCAATAAGTCATGTACACAGCATTAAACAGATCTAGCACCACATAAATTCTGTCACTTGTACAGCACGGTACACACTTTTTACATCACATCAAGTGACAGCAGCGTCTCAGATATACATATTGTACGCCGTGTATTTGTAGTGTTCACAAAAAAATCACACTTCAACTGACTCGACTGTCATTCAAGAAATTGTCACTATGACTTCAAAATGATTCAAACCTTAGCATTTCTCTATAAATATCACAAATCCCTGTACTATGTAGAATCAAGACCACTAGAAACATCTTTATTGTAGGTTACCGGACAGCGGATAAGCCACGACAGCCTATGACAACACTCGCCGCATACTTCTGCACAATGGAGCCAATTTGATGGCAAATATCTGGGGATATGTTATGCAAACACCTGCCAACGGTCATATACTGTTCGGTCACTACAGTTCAAATCTAAAATCTGCAGCTGCTGTGTGCCAATGCCTGCCAGGTAACACCTGAGAATGTAAAAGGCAATATATTGCAACTTATCGCTATATCTGGCATAAAAATACACAAAATGGAACCGTACAAGGGTAAATTGACTTATATGATTGGTTATAAGATGAGGTAAACCAATGAAGTAATGCAATGCTGTCTATAGAATACTATTAGAGTATAGTTAATTAGTTATATGATATAGAAATATCTACAAAAATAACATGAAACTTACTATACAGCTGTAATTGAACTAATTCATGGTATCCACTCAATTTTGTAAACAAAATTCCCTGTATTTTCCCAGATTTTTCCCTGTTTCACTAGATATTTTCCCAGGTGATTATACGGCCTCCTGGTACCCAATAGCTGTACCTTCACCACCAAAATACCACTAAGTTTAGTGTAATTATTAAATCAACAGAGTTCATTTCAACCTATGAAACTAAATATCTACAATAAGCCACACTGCCATCCAGGGTTATTCATTATTCTGTTAGCATTATACGTATTATTATACATATAATGACAAAATTCCCTGTGTTTTCCCTGAATTCATAACCTAACATCAAATTCCCTGAATTTTCCCTGCAGGGAATTTTCTTTTACAATTTTCCCTGTTTTCCCTGTCCAGTGGATACCCTGTAATTGGCTATTTCTAATCCATAATCAAAGGATATATAACCTAGTTAGGGAAAACTTACTTATATCAATGTATGATATCAAACTGACCAATGATAGGTTAAACTATATCTCAAATAGTATCACAGCACTTTACCCACGCTAAACACTTTCCAAATAGTTTCAGCCTAACACTTTTAGGGTTAAGCTGCCCCCATTCGCATCGAAGGTCTTATAAGTACCACCCTAAACCAAACACTGTCCATGTGGCGGTTCACGACTGTATAATATCCGTGAAAATATTCACCCCTTTCGCATAAATAAACTTCTTTAATCCCTCGGGCTTCCGTGGAGTCATGAAGGTTCCTTTCACTTTTCAAAACAAACTACGTCATATTCATACTGCTCATATTTTCCAAAAATAACCTCTGTTCAATGACACATTCTGTAAATTTCTCTTAAGTTTAAATCACCAAGTAATCTACTGAGAACACTTCTATACTATGAGCTCCTGACTAGCCATAACTCTAAGGTTGCTTTCCGGAAAGTTTAAAATGTTTTATTATAGACTCTTCGAAGGTTTATGACCGTGTCACATTCATTCATCCGCCTACAATTCTATTTGAATAATTTAACTCTTTAATAGGTATATATCACTATAAATCACTGCTGAAATACACTGATTTTAATATTATATTATATGGCATTCATTTAAAATAGGTTTAATTGACTTTCTTGAAGGTTTAGAGAATACCGAAAAGTTTATCTCTGTTTCATTTAAGTCTATGTTTCATTCAAGGAGCCTCTGATCAGCTGATATCATGATGATGTTAACAAACAAACCTCCCCCACTTTACAACTTGCCTTTCTCACCGTATTATCCAACTTATCAATTCAGTAATCCTCTAAAACGGATTAAATCCCAAACGAATAATCCTATTTCCAGTCAAAAACATGTACGAGTGGTATCCAAACGCATCACAGTATATCGAACCATCCACATGTCAGATCGTAATGTAATGTTAATAGACCAGTAGCGAGCTTTCGACTCAGTTCACGACACAATGGAACACACTTAATTTATGCCGGTTCATTCATTGCATTCGTCCTACCTCAAGCACTTGACCAATCGATCATCCGAACAATCGATCTTTACATGACAGAGCATGAGGTTACATAATCGTGTACGCAAGATCACCATGTGATGCGATAAGGTAATAAAACAAACTTGTTTGCAGTAAACGTTATCTAGTCAATGATGATGATGTATACGTCAGGATGAAGTGGTTCGTGATGCGTCGTCTTTCGACATCAAACTTCTGCTTGTAATTGTTGCTTCATTCGCTGTTGTCGTGGTGATGTAACTCCGCCTCAGCAGCAACAACACTGATGTTACACAGCCGATGTTTGTCAACTTTATCCGCGCACTGTTTGAGTCAACATTTATCCGTTTCTTTATAAAGCGAGTAGTCAGATCCACCTCAGTCCTTCGCATGAGTATTAAATTTCACGAAGAATGTGGCCATTTTAAATTTCTTTTCAATGTGTCCATTATACGGAGCGAACGCTCAGCGACTTCGAAATTGTTTTTCCACTAAGAACCGATACAGAGGAGATACAGTCCGGATACGGCTTTATACTACACCGTGCACCTCCGAAGCACAATTCCTGATTTGTGTACACACTGATCCTCTCACTAACATAGCTGCCATGGCCCTTCAACATGGGCCAGTTTGTGCACAGCCAAACACAGTCCAAGGCCTTGCTTATATCTACAACTCACTTAAGCCACTCAACACAGTCTGGGGCCTTTTGCATATCTAAAATCTATTTAAATAAAGGATCTCTACAGAGTCCTTTCCTATATGTAAATCATTTAGAAGTATACATGTTTGTATTATGGATTATGGCACTGTACTATTAACTATCCATTCAATTTAAAATAGTCTACTAGTTCTCTGCACTGCAAATCCATCATGCAGTGTAAAGAAGGAAACAATTATGCATCACTATCTAAATATCTACAATTAACCAAATAAAAGCCTAAACATAGTCAGATATAGACTGGGCATTATTGTATATCCACCTATGTCAAAGAGTCAACAATCTGAACATTGCATATCAAAACAACTACAGATCCGATCATATCTACAAGTTAAAGTATGGACTGTCTGTTTGAATCCCAACTTTCTAAGACTTTATCAAATAAATTAAAATTGCCTTAATAAATCAAGACACACTAAATTTGTATCAGATAGTCGGACTATCAGGTGTTAATTAAGAAAAAATAAATCATAAATTGAAAGAAAATCCAGACCAAAACATTGGAAATACAATGGAAATGGCATCATCACCCATTGATCATTGTGACGTCATCACAAGGTTTGTTTACATATTGGATTTTTGATGGCATCCGGAAGTGACATAAATGTGGCGGGGTAATATTATTCATTGTGCCTTAAAGGTAAATTCCTGTGCACAAATGAGCATGTAATGGTAAAAATATCATTAGACAAGAAGGTAGTACTGGTTAATATAATTATATGCCTACACTATATCTAGAGACATAGGAACTTAAAGTATGGACTGAAAATTAGTATATCAACCTCATTCAGAAGAGTCAACAGTCCGAGTACGATGTAATATGCATAATATGCAGGCACACAACATTGTCTGAACTCTGAAGCTTTGTTCATATCTACAAGTGACTTCATACAAAGGTCCTCAACACAGTCAGATACCTTTTCTGTGTCTACGGGTAACTTCAAAGAAACTGTGAGCTGTAATTCAAGCTGGGCTAGGTTGTCAATTGTGGGCGACATATTCAAACCATAACTGACACATTGTAATGTCATAAAGCTCATAAGTGTCAGGGTAGACCATAGGATGGGTAGTATATGCCATGGTGTTCTATTGTGCTTATGTAAATGGAGGGGATTTCAATGCAAAAAAGTGGAGTCTGTGCGATACAGAGCGTGCTCCGTATGCATTTAATGAGATTTTTTCTTTTTTCTTTTTTTTAAAGCGTGCACGAATTACTGCTTATAACGACATAAATTAGATCGGACCACTTAATCTACTTTCAATTTAATCATAAGTAATAACGCGATGAATTCCACTGTCATGTCACGTTTTACATTTTACAGCTAATTTCATAAACTTGGAATCTAATTTAAACTCCAGAGGATGTCATGTGAATCCATGGGAGTTCTGGATTCACATGACATCCTCTGGAGTTAAGCTTCCAAGACTATAAGAATTTTTTCCGAGTCAATGAATTTGGCTGAAATTCAGCTGAAGCCAAGAGAAATATTGGCCAATAGAGTAATAGAGTGTGTCCCTAATAACACTGATTTTGCTCAGATTATTGGTTCAATTAACCTTAAAAATGGTAATAAGTGGTCCAGTTAATCTTCATTAGCTACATCTCAGCTGGATGTCACTTGCACGAGACGTTAAATTGGAGGTGTCTTGCACTAAGTGTCTATGCTGGGGCAAGTGAAATAACCCACCCATGGTGTAAAAGTGTAACATGGTGTGGACTTCCAAGCTGCCTTACCAACTCATCATTACGTCTACCCCAGGTAATTGGTCATATAAGCTGACTAAGCTTCAGACCACTAGCAGTGATACTCAGACTGACAATACACTGTAGTTTTATTCAGCAGTTTAGAATCCAACTGCGATATCAACATGAAGCACCTTAACCACTGCGCCAATGGATAACTCTTAATACATGTACACAAAATGGGAATATCCTTTATGCAAAATTGAACCAATGCTTGTTCTATGACTGCCAATATACCGGTGAGCTAACTTTCCTCAAATTGGCAAAGTTTTGTGACACGAGTGACACATATCGAAGCACCGCGAACTGACATGAAATCATGACTATCACACACATTAATTTTCCTTATATGCCTAATTATCATTCAGTCAGCATGTCCCTCTATTAGTCATACATGCTGTCTGTGATTATCGTATGCACGATACATGTAGAGCCAGTGCATATCCTTTATCATAATTATGCATGTCAGGGTATTTTTCAGTCCAAAGAACAGCTGTGACCGCAGTCCGACAACCTATGACACGGTCCGCATTTGATCAAGTTGTTTGACATACGTAAGGCATTCGACTGTGTTTGTCAACAAGACGGCTTCCGAAGGACAATTTTCGCTCCAAAACATACTAAAGTGAAGCAAATACTGCCATGAAATTTACTGAACTTTCTATGCTAAATCACTGGAAAACTGACCCATCTTTTTTTCACGAACTAAATACTAAACTCTTGTCAAAAAGACAAAACACTACACAGAGGAACCCCACATTTTCCCATGTACCACCCTTCGGAATCACTGAAGTGGTCTTAATATTGGAGTGGTCTTAATAGTGAGGTGGTCTAAATAATGAGGTGGTCTAAATATTGAGGTGGTCTTAATAGTGAGGCGGTCTTCATATTGAAGTAGTCTTATTAGTGAGGTGGTCTTATTATTGAGGTGGTCTTAATAATGAGGTGGTCTTAATATTGAAGTGGTCTTAATATTGAGGTGGTCTTAATATTGAGGTGGTCTTAATAGTGAGGTGGTCTTCACATTGGAGTGGTCTTAATAATAAGGTGGCCTTAAAAGTGAGGTGGTCTTAATATTAAGGTGGTCTTAATAGTGAGGTGGTCTTAATAATAAGGTGGCCTTAAAAGTGAGGTGGCCTTAATTTTGAGGTGGTCTTAATAGTGAGGTCTTCATATTGGAGTGGTCTTAATATTAAGGTGGTCTTATTTCTGGAACTTCCGTACCTCATAACCACAATTTTGGGACCCTGCGAACCAATCTTACAATCCAAGAGGTCTTAATAATAGGGCCTTAATTGTATAGTTCCACAATAATACCCTTTTTCCAGTTCTAAACCAACTAATATGACCTCTACCACAGCCTGTAGCTATTTATGTCACCATTAACGACACTCAAACAGGTTTCCACTAACCATCGACACGCGCATTGTGTGACCAAGTGTCAATAAACTCTCGTTTGACTACAATAAAGCATCTGAACCAGTTCATACTAAAGCTCACTGTGTCAACCATTTGAATCACCACTTAGCATCACAGCATGTGTACCAACTTGCCATAACTTAATATTGGCATATACAATGTTTACCACAAATACAGTCATAGAGTCTCGCTGAAAAATATAAAATGAAACACACTTTAGCAGCGATATAGAAATGTTCACCATACTGCGGTGTTTCTGGTATCGGAGTCAATTCGACAAAAGTTGTTCTTTTTCACAAGCCTGAGTGGGTTGCATCAGAATTTCGTGGTGTTCCTTATACCGAATTAACTCCATCAATATAATGATCTTCTGCAGTAAGTGGCACATCATAAAATTAAAGGTTAAGACTGTTCAATAAAACGTCAATCTCGACTTAAAGACCACTTCTCCAGGTCACAAGTCATTGGTTATGATGCAAAAACGTTCCTCAATATTAAGACCATGGTTATGATGCAAAAACGTTCCACAACTGGACAACCTCAATATTAAGAACACTTTATAGCGATTCCCAAGGGTGGCCTTAAGTGTGAGGTTCCCATTAAGTGGTTTTAATATTGAATTTCAATACCGAGGTGATCCTATTACTTATATTGTCATAGAATCAAGGTCATCACAATATTGGGGTCTCTACTGTATATACCAACAGAAATAATATATATTATAAATATACACAATTGTATATGAATTGACTAAATTTCAAAATACAATCAACCCACTATGTATTACCATGGAGACAAGAAGAGTACTCTTGTCTCCATGGTATTACCATCAAAGGCACATCAGATATTAACCCCAGTGTCCGATTACAAACACCCCATTAAGGGGGGTAACAGTGTGCGGTCAACCGTGACCATTTGCCCCCAGGGTAATCAACTTGTGTTGTTCGAGGTACAAGTACCTACTTAACAAGAGGGTTTTCTAGTACTGTATGAGTACTACCCGATTTCCATGGTTAAATGGCTAATTCCATACATTTCGAAAACATATGCTTTTAACACTGTTTATTGTTTGTACAATTAGCTGTAATATGACATCACTTGATGTCTCAATGCTACTGGGTCTGAAGATCAGTCAGCTTAATTGACCAGCTGTCAGAGGCAGATGTAATGATGAGATGATAAGACTAGGAGTCCACACCATGTTATACATATACTTGCCTCAGCATAGACACCGAGTACAAGGCACCTCCAATTTGACGTCTCATGCGATCGACATCCAGCTGATGGGATGTAGCTAATGAAGAGCACCACTTCTTAATCTACTTCACTTTTATGAATTTTAGTGTTTTTTTTTTTTATTCATTATTCTTAATTACAAGGCTGGGTCTGTCTTACTTGCTAATTCCATAGCATTTCAACTAGAGTCTCAGTCTTTATTTTGTACTAAAATGACACTAATTATTCTAAGGGTTGCTATCGAGTTGTCCAGCCCATTCAGGCCTGTATTAGAACCATAATTGTAAATTTATAAACAAGAAAATATAGCAAAAATACCAAATTTCAAGAAATTGTTTTCAAGTATACTATATGTGAGAACTATACTCAAAACCTCCCAATAACATGCAAATATCTTAAATCATCATCAAAATGTCACACAAATATTATATAATTACATTGCCTTTAATGCATAGGTATCACTTTAAGACAAATATGAAGAATGCTATATTCCACATTTTAACCCACTCTAATACATATTGATCAACACCCTCCAATATGTTGACTTTCCAAAGAAATTTTCAGAGCAAGATGCCATTAAACGGACATAAAAACTGCTCTATACACAGTGAGAAAAGCTAAATAAACTTAAATGCTAAAATTAAGTCAAGAGCATTAAAAAAACTTTCAGAGCAGAACCAAACATTTCTCAAGAAATGACATTTTGCACCAGATAGATAAATAGATATTTAGATAGATGGAGATATAGATAGAATAGATAGATTAGATAGAATAGATAGATTAGAAAGATTAGATAGAAAGATCAGATCGATAGAGATATTTAGATAGATAGATAGATTAGATAGATTAGATAGATAGATAGATAGATAGTATATTCCAAGAATGTCTGAAATCTAACATTGCTACAATGTTGCAATATAGTTATTAAAATCATACAATATAACCTTGAAGTAAATTACATAGGTCATTTAACTGCTACATTTCATTACTATACATGTTAATTTTTGGTACAAAATATGTAATTATCCAAAGCATGTCTGTGTAACTTGTATTACAATGTCAGGCTCTTTTGTCGAAGTAATTCCTTGAAGTAATTACCAAGATGATGTTGCTCAACAAATACAGCATTACCTCGAAGCTTAGGTATTTCTAAGAATATAATACTTCAGCATTATTAAGGTATTAAGAAATAACCAATTGGAGTAGGCTAATCTAAATTATATATTATTATCTATTTTAAACCATTTGTTTTATCTAATGATATTTTGGTGGTCTTTTGCTAGCCTAGGATAGGTACCAGTTTACTATAATAATACAATTTTACTATAATAACAATTTTACTATAATAATATAATTTTACCATAATAATATAATTTTACCATAATAATATAATTTTACCATAATAATATAATTTTATCATAATAATATAATTTTACCATAATAATATAATTTTACTATAATAATTCTATTCCTAGATATATCATTCTTACTCTCTATGTTAATTCAAATCATCCCCAAAGCATAACAACAAAATTATCATATTTAAAAATATCTTATCAATAATCTGATTATTCCTAGACAATTACAGACAGCTGGGGACAACAGACAATGGTCAAGTGACCACCTGGACAATGGCTATTGTCTAATTGTCTCCAAGACACTGTCTCCATGCATGGAGATAGCTGACAGCTGCCTGAATTTTTAGTATCTAAGTAATTATGCTGGAATGTGAGAATGCATAGCCTAAGCAAGTTGCTGTTATATCGAGAGAATGGTTAGCTTAGAGTAATTCATAATATTGAAGAATTATGAATTATGTATTTTAAAGAATTATATATTTGTCTAATTTCTTCAATGATGCTTCTTTTAAATATTGGCATAAGTTTCATTTTCAGTTGTTATCATGAGAATTATTAGCTTAGAGCAATTCATAAAATTGAAGAATTATGAATTTTGTATTTATCAAATTTTAAATAATTATGTATTCGTCCAATTCAAGTATACTATATGTGAGAACTATACTCAAAACCTCCCAATAACATGCAAATATCTTAAATCATCATCAAAATGTCACACAAATATTATATAATTACATTGCCTTTAATGCATAGGTATCACTTTAAGACAAATATGAAGAATGCTATATTCCACATTTTAACCCACTCTAATACATATTGATCAACACCCTCCAATATGTTGACTTTCCAAAGAAATTTTCAGAGCAAGATGCCATTAAACGGACATAAAAACTGCTCTATACACAGTGAGAAAAGCTAAATAAACTTAAATGCTAAAATTAAGTCAAGAGCATTAAAAAAACTTTCAGAGCAGAACCAAACATTTCTCAAGAAATGACATTTTGCACCAGATAGATAAATAGATATTTAGATAGATGGAGATATAGATAGAATAGATAGATTAGATAGAATAGATAGATTAGAAAGATTAGATAGAAAGATCAGATCGATAGAGATATTTAGATAGATAGATAGATTAGATAGATTAGATAGATAGATAGATAGATAGTATATTCCAAGAATGTCTGAAATCTAACATTGCTACAATGTTGCAATATAGTTATTAAAATCATACAATATAACCTTGAAGTAAATTACATAGGTCATTTAACTGCTACATTTCATTACTATACATGTTAATTTTTGGTACAAAATATGTAATTATCCAAAGCATGTCTGTGTAACTTGTATTACAATGTCAGGCTCTTTTGTCGAAGTAATTCCTTGAAGTAATTACCAAGATGATGTTGCTCAACAAATACAGCATTACCTCGAAGCTTAGGTATTTCTAAGAATATAATACTTCAGCATTATTAAGGTATTAAGAAATAACCAATTGGAGTAGGCTAATCTAAATTATATATTATTATCTATTTTAAACCATTTGTTTTATCTAATGATATTTTGGTGGTCTTTTGCTAGCCTAGGATAGGTACCAGTTTACTATAATAATACAATTTTACTATAATAACAATTTTACTATAATAATATAATTTTACCATAATAATATAATTTTACCATAATAATATAATTTTACCATAATAATATAATTTTATCATAATAATATAATTTTACCATAATAATATAATTTTACTATAATAATTCTATTCCTAGATATATCATTCTTACTCTCTATGTTAATTCAAATCATCCCCAAAGCATAACAACAAAATTATCATATTTAAAAATATCTTATCAATAATCTGATTATTCCTAGACAATTACAGACAGCTGGGGACAACAGACAATGGTCAAGTGACCACCTGGACAATGGCTATTGTCTAATTGTCTCCAAGACACTGTCTCCATGCATGGAGATAGCTGACAGCTGCCTGAATTTTTAGTATCTAAGTAATTATGCTGGAATGTGAGAATGCATAGCCTAAGCAAGTTGCTGTTATATCGAGAGAATGGTTAGCTTAGAGTAATTCATAATATTGAAGAATTATGAATTATGTATTTTAAAGAATTATATATTTGTCTAATTTCTTCAATGATGCTTCTTTTAAATATTGGCATAAGTTTCATTTTCAGTTGTTATCATGAGAATTATTAGCTTAGAGCAATTCATAAAATTGAAGAATTATGAATTTTGTATTTATCAAATTTTAAATAATTATGTATTCGTCCAATTTCTTTAATAATGCTACTTTTAAATATTGGCATAAGTTTCAGTGGTTTAAAATTTATCTGACAAACTTATAAATCATTGCAAAATTATTACACATTTCCTATTGGTACACCAATTTTACTCCATTATATTTGTAATGATAGGCCTACCATTTTATCCTATTAACTTAAAACCCATTAAATCTGCACTGACCAAACCCATGTCTCTATGCTAAACCTTAAAAACCCTTTTAGATAACATTTTATCATCATCAAATATTTGCAAACTTTTGACAGGATTGTATGAAACTTGCTATATAGCCCTTTATCAGGTACTTGACATGTAAAGGTCAATGACCTAATGACGTCACGGTGACCTTGTGACGTCATAGCATGTGCTCGCTCAAGTGTTCATGTCCACTTGATGTCGCTGACCTATGACCTCTACAGCTTAACAATGGTCATATTCAGGCCCTAAAAAATATTATCTATCAATTCTTTGTTTATCAAGCATGGTATTTATAACACATTTCAAATATGATTAACATCTGGTATTTGTCTGGCCTAGCTACTTTGTTTTGATATTAACCAAAATAGGACTAAATATGACACGAAATTGAGCATACTTCGTAACTTGGATGAACTAGAGATCTAGTTCAACCAAGCTTCGTAAAAAGTGTTGATGCTGAGGCAAGTAAAAGACCCCACTCATGGGTAGACCTAAATGTATGTGGACTCCATGCCTATTATTATTATCTCATTATCACACCATGCAGCCTCTGGCTATTGAACTACAATGAGAGCAAAGGGTTAATTGACCAACAAAAAAAAATAGCATATCTCCTAAAAATTACAAGCTTACACATTAAATTACTAATAATGACATCGAGGAGACGTTATTGTAAAATATTTTTGACCGAAGAAAATACAATTTACTATGAAAACTCGTTTTGATCTGCAGAGCCATAGCTTATAATTGACTGTATGCAATACATTCTCCAACCCTCATTGCACCCCCCCCTCCATTTATCACCCATATAAGGACATAGAAGGGTTTTAAGTGTCTTGAACTCTGACCCATGTCAACAGCCAGTGCCCTTGTAGATCCTTGTCAGCCACGAGGGGTCCTTGCATGTAGACACTCTTGGCAGCATTTGTGACGTCACTATGTTTATTCTATTATGACCTCACATGACCTTCCATGGATAAGAACGTTGGACAGGTTGTCATAGAAACGGCATGAGGTACTGTAATATTATTGCATAACAATTATCTGTTTTTAATAAAAAAAAAAATTGAAAAATTGTTTAATTCAATAACACTTCTAAATACCATGTATATCAATAAAAGTTTTTAGTATCGAACATTTTATAAGATTATGATTGATAATGTGTAAGAAAACATTAATTCAATCAAATATAATCATATACTATATATATATTCTCTATATATATCATGTGATTTCGTGATTTTCCTGTTTTGAGAACTTTTAAACTCTGAATGCAAACTATCCATAAATCTTGGCGTCCCATAGAACAGGTCTATCGCGTAGGATTCACAAAAAATTAAATTAAAAGATAAATTATTTCGCTTTTGTTGCCTATTGTTAACTTCTTGCGAAATATTTCATTTGAGCGTGTCGTACAAAAATTACAATACGTCTGAGCAAAAAACATGGCATCAGACAAAAAAAGACAATATGGTATCGGTCGGAAAAAAAATTCTCAGCAGGAAATAAAGCACTTGTAAGAGTTTGAATTTCATCGTTTTCTTTCGACGTACACATTAATAACTTCTTTTTTCCTTGTATCATTATTCCGAGCAGCAAAAAATGTCATAAATCTCATGCGAAACGCTGTTATATATTTCTATATATACTCCAAGTTCTCTTTCGTTATCCTAAAATCAAGAAAAATCCGCTATCTTCTATCTTACAACCCTAAAGGGTTTTGCGATTGCTAAAACGTAAAGTGATTTATATTAACCCTTCTATTATATAACTTAAAAGGGGTAAATAATAGGAACTTATATATCAGGTTTTGGGTTTCCGTTGAGCTTAGATAGAAAGACCACCCAAGCAAATACTTAAAAAATGTCACCGTCTCTTACTCGCGTTAAAATAAGAAAGGGTTTCTTGCTAGATGAAAATGATGGGAGATAAGCTATTCATAAGGAATTTACATGACTTTGCTCTTACTGTATAATGCAATCATATAAAAGGGCAAATACTCATAGCATTTATGCCCTGCTTTAAGATTACCTCGATATTAGACTGACTCAGTATTAAGAACACCTGACTATTGAGACCACCTGACTATTGAGACCACCTCAATATCAAGGCCACCTCACTATCAAGGCCACCTCACTATATCAAAGCCACCTCACTATTAAGACCCTTCAATATTAAGACCACCTCATTATCCCTCAATTGCAGAATTATCAAGTGAAATAGCGGATGATACGGGCTGGATGGTCTGCATTTCATACCACACGGAATGACGTTCATGTAATGCCCTTATAAGGAAGCTCAAGATATTGCTATTTCTAAATAAGGACGTAACTCCTATGGCAGTAAAAATGCCGGAGCGACTACAGTTGATTGACAGATTAATACAAACTTATATCATAAGAGTAAATTAATTTATGTACATGCACAACAAAGTTTAATTGTGAAAATAAAATACATGCAAGGCGAGGACTTTCATGACGCTACGCACTGACCTCGTCTGATCTGTCAAAACAGATCAGGAAGTCGTGTCGTTTTCCTACATTACTAAGACCATTACATTACTAAGACCTCACTATTACTAAGACCTCAATATTAAGAACACCTGGCTACTAATTGGAGTTCTCTAGAACTAGATTATTGGCCAATAGGGCATCAGACACAGCCAGACTGTCTTAATCTTTTAATTCATTATATCATTATATTAAGATAGATTAAACTTAACATTGGAAGTAGACATGCACTAATCCTACAAGATGGCATATCATGAGTCACACTGTCATCTATTCAGACGATGCGATTCTTACAAGAAGAGTCATCGTATTGTTATATAGTCGACTGCGGTGATTTCAATGCAAAGTCATGCACGGATTCAAAATTGCAACATTATGTCAACTTAACGCAAACAATCACAGTCAAGGTTTGCAAATGAGTCATTTCGCAAGTATTTAAACCTATAAATATGTGCACCCAAAAGATTAAAAAGATCCTTCGCATATCATTAAAGTATGTGAGACTGATTGTTCGGTCTGCTAATGAGTTTGACATTGAATATTTTGACAGCTGCTTTTCATAACATGTAAATGATGTTGTATACCACACATTTATGTTGATTTAGGTGATAGATATCAATGTTAAAATTGTTACTTATTAGATTAATGGCAGGGTTAACATTGAAATCGCTAGTGATACACGTTTTAGTGTATTTTCAATGAACAGCAAGGATTTTCAATGTCAAGGTTACAAAATTTAATAAATTAACATATCTTAAGGCATTTGCAATTTTAGGTTTAATTTTGTTATAGAAAAACTGCAAAATTTTAAAACATTTCAAAAATATGATTTACACATTCTCTTTGTAAATATAAATGACATACACCAATATGTAATTCACACTTCAAAATATTTCTTCTTTTCAGTTCAAATATATGTTTACCTATTTAGGATATGACTCAAGAGATAGTCACTAAGTTTCTCCGACATAAAAAGTTTGCGACCTCCCATTCAAAAAGCAAACACTGGCCCTCGAGGGAGCTTCAACTTTTTTTTAATATCACACGAAAGCGCATTCACATTAATGAATAGAAATATATAAGAAACATGTCGAATACAAGAATATATGTCTAAGAATTTGCCTTCGAGTAAAATACCATGCGGTGTAGCTCTCATGACTAATTATCCTCAAGCGATTAGTTACTTGTGGTGCAAGTATGTTGTCAAAAGCTCGTTCGTAATCTATGAATGGGATGTAAAGATATACTCGGTGACTTATACTCAATGATTTACAATAATTATTGTGTTCAAAACATAAACTACTAGCCTGGGGGTATCAAACTACAAACTTGTCTGATCACTTAATTAATATCAAATGTCACGAGTTAGGTATGAAAAATTAATTAGAAAGATTAATATTTATTCGACTTTCAATAGTAAATTTTGCACTGAGGGAAGTCATATTTTCAAGGTACCAAAGCATACGCTAAACAGATGAACCAAAAACGTGACTGCCAACAAATATATTATTTTCCATAACATTTAAACTAGTGATAATATCTAGAGCAACAAACCCATAGCCATAGACAGCCACTGACATTAATTAATGAATCGCACTAGAGAATCTGATGCCATCTTTAACTAAATTACTTCAATTACGATTCAAATGTGCATCAAAATTTTGCGAGTGTCCGAATAATTCATGCCGTTATATTACTCCGACCAAGCTTCAACTGAATGTGACTTCCAAATGACTTTCGCTATTCATTGAAAGCACTCATGTACAGACTTATAGCTCAGACAAATGTGACTTATCAAGACTGTCAAAGCACTTTCGAAGTCAACAATATCATCAAAGACTCAGAAACCATTGACTAGACGTCCATACGATATGTCCTATAGAGTTACTGATGGCCTGATCCATGTATTAAGTGTTCGTGAATACGGAATGAATAGATATAAAGGACGACATTATACTCAATGGTTTATCACGGAGTTACTCTATAATTATTAGATTTGCGAAAGGCATTTGACAATGTCAACGACTCAGCATGGTCGAAGGATTCACTCAATCGGTCAATGTTATTCACTCACTGGTGATTTTAACGACCACAATTCAAATTTTTCAGACATAGTGGATATTGCGAGAAGTTTAATTTCCTCTAGATCTATTTGAGACTATCTAACCATTGTATACACTTTACCTTCTACATCGTCTACCATATATCATTTATATATTACGAATAAGCAAATTTAATCACTCTGAATTGCAGGTTACTCGATATAACTTTCCTTTCTGAATTGCGAGTTATCGCATAACAATTTCCTTTCCACATAATAGTTTATTTGAGTCTTGTCCTTCATAGTTGATCAGTAGTAATGATAACACTACTTAAGTTTTCTTTCCTCATAAAAACGATTCACCCTCAGAGTACAAAAGGTCACCCGACAAACCTCGAAAGATTTCACGCAAGACTGAACAAAATATTTCAACTATAAATCAACAGCATTCGCTATAACATGAGTTATGCCACATGGCCACCAGGGGAGCTTTGATCTCAACCCTTAGAATGATCAATCGCCATGGCAACACTCCCCCTTGAGGCTAAATTGGTCATCAACACCCTCTGGTGTCAATGACCTTAACTAAGACATAACTTGGTCAAATGCTTTTTCATTATGACAAATGTTCACGTAAACGAATAAATTCATGACCGAATATTTTCATTCATGCTCACAAAGAAGTTCATATTTTACTTCCAAAAGAATTTCACAAAACTTGACATACACTATACTACTCCTATATGCTATTCTTTATAACAAACTTGTGATATGAGATATCGGTGTCCTACCAGAACATAATGAATTTATTCAAATAAATGAATAAAAATAATAATAAATAATAAATGAATAAAAATCAAATAAAAATGGATAAAACAGTAACTGTAGACCACTGGTAGAGGTAATTTTGCGCTGTTCTTGCCCGTCGGCATTACCAATGATTACACAGCCCGACTCAATATTTTTATTGATATTTATATGTATACACGAAATGTGTTTTTATTGATATGTATTTGTGTTTTGTTCTTTTTGGTTTTTCTACCCCTGTATCTTTCATGTATTTTGATTTTTATATTTTTTACTGTACGACAAATAGGTCAAATTTGACCTAAAAAAGTTTCAATAAAATGTATCTATCCATCTATCTATCTAATGTGGAGTTCTCGGTTTGTACAAACCAATGTTTTAGAACAGCGACACTCACTTCTCCAATCTTTAGTCCACACAATTGATAATGACACCAAAAATTTCCTAGTTAAAATGCACTGCAAAAAGTACATAATGACAAACTTGATAACTATTCTTTTATTTCAGAAAAGCATCTGACATTGTGCGTACCACAAATAACACAATGTTTCTATAAAATTATACACCATACTAAGGTAGTGTGGACAGGATACTACGCGTATTTATTACAACTAAATTCTAACATGACTTCTCCTCTGTTCAAGAAGTCCAGGCTGCAACTTCCCGCTCATTCAAGCATTTCGTGATAAATGATTTCGAGAGAGACTTTGACATCACGACACATACTGGTAAACTGAAATATCACTTTATAGCTGAGCTATGTAGCTTGTCCCTTTACCACTTAAATTTTGAAATTTGAAAAAACATCACTTCGCAACTGATCATAATTTCCAATCTTCATAATTAAGAGTCCTGACAATGTCAGTCGTACATTTTACTAATTATTATAATAATATCTATGCAGACGCAACTAAAATACTGCAACCATGATATCATAATACATGAGATTTCCAATATTATGCAATAATAGCTAATTGCAGTTTATCACTTCATCATAACATCTGCCTTGGTTAGCTGACATCACAACATTAGGGCATTTTGCCGATTTCTCCAAAATTCAAATCAGTATATATTATGACCAAATAATATGTGAGAAAGTATTCATTTCATAGCAAATTCTGTGTAGAGCTTGTATAACCATTTCGCCTGGGAATATAATGGGTCATTATAACTTCTAAATGGACTGGTAGAACTTCACAGTTTGATTTATTATCCCATCTGGCACAACACAAATAAAGTAAACAGAGTAACCATATTTGTCCTTGGGTCTGTGCGATCCTTTTGAGAAAATGAGGTGCTCCAAGTATTTCTGGACAACGGTCAAAAGTAAGTCCATTTTGTTTGAAGAGTTGAACATTTAGCGCACAATGAAGTTTCGCTTAGGATGATTAAGAGGCTTTTACATAGATAAATATACTAGACAGGTCATTTGATTGTATGCATTGACGTTGTTGTTTAATCCTGTCAATATATACTCTATACATGTAGAGCGGGGGGTCAATTTGAATTGAATTGATGAGGAGGAGTGATGAGGAGATACATTAGCCTTCCAGGTTGTTGCGATCCGTAAATGCTTCATTCCTCATGATCGTGACTCACATCACATGGCTTAGTGCAGTCCTCGCTGAACGGTTATTGTTGTAATCCAGGGTTAACAATTATAAGGGGCCGTCAAGCAGTCAATAGTTAGTTTCAAGTCTCGTCACTGTCTTTGAGTATTTATCCGTCCATAAAATGTATACAAATAGATGAAAATATCAGTATATATACAGACAACAAAACGAAATGTCCTACCTTTGAGAAACTATCGACCGAATGATAGTCCATCTGTTTTTCAGTTCTTCCAACATATTCTGCAGGATGTCCCGTTCCGGGTCAGATTTTGTACATCTGTCCTTTAAGTTTCTTCCTAATCGCATCGTTGAATAGTACACCGGATGCTTGGAACTTAGCTGGTGCTGGAAATGCTGTAGAAATAATGGGAGACTTTAATATGTCATAAAACAATGATAAATGCTAAACTACACTATACATTAGTAACTAAAGATATTAAGATCATTATATTAATAAGGATGTTTTGTAATCAATTTGTGCTGAAAATGCTGTAGAAATATTGGGAGATTTCAATGTCATTATTAAATGATAGAGTATTATTACCATAGTAATAAAGGGGGACTTCAATGCCCTGAACATCACATTATTTAAATACCTATTTTCTTGATTACAAGCTAGAACCTCTTTTAATGAGAGAAAGCTTTTTGTTATGCGATTTGCCGCTGGAAATAATGGGCATGAAACAATGCAATGATGAATAATAATCTACATCATACTGCATTAATAAAGGGATTATTAAAGTACTTTTTACATTTATCATTAACAACAAGTTTACTGATATCATAGGACAGAGATCACCTATTGTCAAACTGGTTTACGGATCAATTAAGTAAACACAGCAGAAATTTCAATTCAAAGAAAAGATTCACGATCGCAAGCATGACTGTAATACATAGCGCCGACACTTCTACATGAGGCTCTATGTACTACAGTTGTAACACATAAAAATATCTAACAAAGAAATTGCAAGAAGAGAACTAATACTTCCCAACATCAAGAACGTAACATAATGGACAGCGGCATAAAATAAACTAAATCATGAACGCTAAATAAGTGTCAAAATATAAACATGCGTATCAAGCGATGTAAGGTTGGCTTACATCTAATAACAATGGCTAAAAAACAAAAAGATAATACGGCAAGTTATTAACAAGGTACACATCTAGAAAACTCACTCATTGGACAAAAAAAAATCACGCAAAAAAATTGACAAGCGTAATCAAGGCTGTTGTCACTGCAGAAATAAAACTTAAACACGCACGAGTGTTTTATCGGCATAAATAAATTTCAAAGCACACATATTCATGAAAAAAAAGGTCGCTAGTTTTAGAAGAAATACAAACCCTAAAATGTATGTCCGTTTTCTGAGTAAGCCACGAAGGAAACATTCAAGTAGACACATCAACATTTTGTCAAATAAATTTATGTTTCCATAGTTTTTATTAGTTAATTTCATTAAAATGCAACAGTACAGAACTATTCTCCCGTGTTGCGATTATTTCAATTAATCAAAAAAATTCAACCAAGCTGCTACATAAAACTGGCTCAGCAGCTAGAAAAACTTTTGAAAGGATATTACATTTACTTCGGCAATGCAATTAGCAATGTTTTATGGAGTATGTTACCAGCACAGCAAACGGATTGCAGAAGGAAAAAACTTTGAAAATACGGTGCGATACAGCACTCTTATAAAAAGCAGTGAAACACCGCAAAAAATTAACTGCATTGGAGGGCAAATTAAAAGTATCAAAAGGTGTTATGTGACTCAAATTCTGTGAATGACATCTTAGTGATATTATACAGTGTTATATTTGTGTAGTTTCTATGTACATTGTACCTATTTGTCTATCGTTTTGTTACATTAAATACACGGCATATTGAGCTGAAGCTATGTACACAACAACTGAGTGAAACACAAACAATAAGTGGACCTTACTTGTACTGATTGAGTTTTGAATAAGTCCTTAATTGTCGAGTATAAAAATAAATGATTGAGAAGATATAAATACTTGACTTTACCGATAATTTGTGTATTGGTTTTAGTGATGTATTTTTCTTCGTATTGGGACAATCAATTACGAGAAAAACTACCAGAGGTCCCTGCCACCGAAGCAGATAAAACACACGTAGATGATGTCATCATTTAATGCACACAAAAATGACATCACTGAATAGATGACGTCATCAAACAATGCTTATCTGCTTTGGTGCCAGTGACCTCTGGTGGTACTTTTGCTACCCATTGACAGATGGCGACACCGCCTACGTGACGACATTACTTGCGTGATGCACCCAAAAGATGAGCAATTATCATTGCAAACGATCGCAGGTTGCACCTATATTACCTATGTTGACTTGAGCAACTTTTCTAGCTGTTAAGTTCATTTCATAGATAAATAAATTGTTCTAATGCTTTTGTGGCAATCACCTCAGTGATGTCGTCACGGAGCTGATGTCGACAACTGTACGCGAAACTACAAGCATTCTAATGCAATAATTTGTCTCTTCTATAAAAGGGGTAAACTTGAATAAACGAAGACTCTATTAAACCATCACTGTCTCTCTCAAAAACTTGTAATGTTGTATCTGTATATGGGCTTGTCCATTCTATGAATATTCATGGCTCGATAACTAAAATCTGAACCTTGTGTACAGTGCCTGGCAGCAAAGTTACCTTCATCAGTGTGGTTGCGGTTCCTTAATTATGACCTCCAGGGGCAAATCTAAGTTATTCTCAATAGAAAGGATGATAGATAAGTCACTTATCTACTACTTCACTATAAGAATGTTTTGGCTCTGCCCCGGGATGTCATTATTACCGCCCCTAACCCCACTGATGACCGACGGCAACTTCGCTGATGGTATTCAGGGTACTGTGTATTCTATCTGATTGCGGGATGCAATACAAAAAATATATATCTTTAAATGGTGTTAAATTTAATATCTATTTATGCTTCCTACTACTATTATTATAGTCCTTGTTACTGCTATAATTCAATACTAAGGACAAGTCATATGACTACACCATGCACTCTTAAATTTACCATTTATCGCACATCTCATTCGCATACAATATATATTTTCATGCGTGATACATACCTTTAATTCATCAATGTCTTGTTTGACTTTCGACGGAGCATTGCTTGTATATTTCTTCAGCTTCTTCTCAGACTCATCCAGCCAATCACATAACGTTTTCCATGATTCATAGAACTGAAATTACAATATCAAAAAATTCTTGAACAAAGAAAAATTGGACGCTGTGTGATCAACTTTGAATTTGGGGTAACTTTTGAGATCGAAATGATTACGAAGAAAATTATTCTTTCATCTGATAATGTAAAAATAATAATTTCAATAAATTCTATTACTTAGGAACTACTACACCACCAAAGTTACAAAGAACTTTGAATTGAATAAAATATCAGAAACACACACTAAGTTTTTCACTGTATTGTGAGTTATCACAAGAGGGAGCACCATGCAGTCTCTAGTGCACATGCCCCCTGTTGGACAGCAATGAGATCGCTTTATTTTCTGACCAGTGCAGTCTACATAACATGCACTACAAATAGGCAAATACCACAATTTTTAAAAATCATGCTGAAAATCTAATTAAAGACCGTTCTTAATACATTTACGACCATGTTATCAGTTTACCTAAAGATTGTACAAAATTTCCGAGCATCTTTTTTTGTACGACCAATGTTTACATTTTGCAAAATCTGATGAAAATTGTTCAGATTTAAATATATTCATCGAAAGAGAACTAAATGGTGTCATTATTCAACTTCAGCAACGTAATTTCTGCTCCAGAACTTATTTCATTACACGTCACTTGAGAACAGAGTTCCAAGACTTTTAAGACCTCCTGTAACAATTGCTCCAAGACTTCTCACTCTTCATGAGCTACATCCAAGCTGGATGTCGTACGGATGAGACGTTAAACTGGCGGTCCCTTGTACTCAGTGTCTATGCTGAGGCAAGTGAAAGATCCCATTCATGGGGTAAATGTGTAACACGAGTGGACTCATCCTCTCTCTCTCGCCTCATCAATCAACCCTCGATAGCAGCAAGAACTTGCCTTAGAGGGCTGCCACTTTCCATATCTATCTATCTATCTATCTATCTATCTACCTATCCATCTATCTGTCAATCTATCTATCTATCTGTCTATCTATTTATCAAGGCTTTAAAAGAAAAAGTTAATTTAAGACCTTTGCAATAAAAACTTCTTCAAAAAATGAAAAGCCTTACCCTCTTGTCTTCTTTGTGAGCTTGTTGTAATAACCTTCCTTTTTCTTCCGCTCGTCTGACTAATTTCTTCCACCTCAACTTAATACTGATTAGAAGGTTTTTAATGTAGACCGTGTCTTGCTTGCGGCCAAAGTATTTCAAGTACGTTCCAGTCCTATCTAAGTTCATCATAATTTCTCTGTGCGCTTCTATATCTGCCTTGAATCCCTGTAATAAAAGACAGACAAAGAAATTTTAACAACCAAAATATGACATACATAACTATAAACAAATTGAAGTTAATAATAAATGCAATGCCCTTTTTATTATCCGTTGTATTCATAGTTTTTGGATTGTTATCTTCGTTCTTTATTCAAATATCCGTTATACCCTACTCTTTTTTTTCTTTTCTTTTTGAGCATTTCAAACTTGAGAAATTTAATTGATTGAATTAAAAATCTAACAGTTAATATCTGCCATACCCCTAACAATATCTTAGAGCATTTATAAATTGAATTGAAGATTTCATGTCGATGAGCACGAACATGCCCCAAACACCGTTGTAAAATGTTTTGTATAATATTAATAGTGTTTACCTTGTGTTCCTGAATTTGTTGTAGTACCCTGTCGACCAATTTACTGGGGTGTTTAAAAGATCCAAGGATTTTCTCAGCATTCGACAACCAGTCAGTGTGGATTTTCAACATCGCATGGAAGTCCTTTACATTAGCCAAATGCTCTTCGAGTTTTCGCTGCAAATAATCATATGATAATGATACAAGTGACATATATTGAGTACTGTGTATGTTACAATTAGGTCTGAAAATCATTTAGATATTGTCCATGATGGCTTTATTTCGTGTGTCTAGGAGGAAATAAATATTCAAAAATATTAATTACGACACAATGCGCTCAATGGGACTGGATCAAACCATTAGTAGAAACAATTTCAAACAAAATGATCTTAAATCACTATGTGTCAATTTAAAAACTTGTTTCAAAGGCATACATATTTAAATAATTATTTGTAATAATTGTTTCTGATATCTTTTTGTACTATTTTTGTACTCTTCTACATAAACTTGATAAAGGCAAATAAATTATTAATATTATTATTAAAGGCATTAATACTATAATAAAGAGAGATTGTAATGTACAGTATTATTTTGCCTTCTCAAACTTCACAGATTTTAAATCATTCAAATGTCGACAACAGCATTACAGGTTCAAATGCATGACAATTTAATATCAAGCAACAGCACATCATTATTATTATTTTATCGCTTACCCTCTTGCGCTCAGCCTTGTCTCTGGAGTCGTACGCCTTTTCTTTCATTTTCTCCAAATCCAACGACAACTGGTCCGCCTCTCCCTCTCGACATCTCGCTAACATGTCTTCGCCGTTTATCAACAGAGCTGTTACCTCCTCCTCTTTTCGCTCCAATTCCGCCAATTCACCCTTTTAAATATATATAAAATAGACGATATTAGTAAATGAATAAGTTTGATTGATTTAATTTCAGTTACATAACAGGGATCCTGCAATTCCAGGAGGATCAAACTTACGATCTTTTTAAAGATCTCCTTCAACCAAATTCAACGTTAATTAAATAAACATCACCATTGTATATATTTCTGAGTAATATATTTAGACCTTTTGCAAAACCTTCATCATATAATCTACAGCTTAATAACACCTTAAACATGTGTTATTTCATGCATTCAGCATTTTAATACAAATGCAGTAAAATTGATATAAATAAATGTTATAAAATATGAATAAAATCGATGTGAATGACAAAAGTCTATATAAAAGCTTGTTTAAAATAATACATTTTTAGGCCCTTTTTAAAAGTCTCTATAGAGTCACTGTCTATTAGCAAATGATTCTATAGATATATAATATTACCATATATTTGTGGAATTCCTTTTCTGCAGTTTCAGGTAGAGCACCCATCGGAGCAGACGATCGTAAATTTTGTTTGAATTCGTTCATCCACCTCGTTAGGTCCTCGACATCCCCAATAAACGCTTTGACCTGTAACGATGGAAATAAATCGTATGCAATTGCATTTCATCACTATGTTGCACAATAATTGCTTTGCTTCCGATGATATCAATGCTTAAATTTCTATTGATATTAAACATCATTTATCAGTCGAGAAAGTTGCCTTTATCATCTGAAATTATCAATAATCAAGCTGATTTTAGGTTAAATTTTTCTTTTACCTAAAGACCTTCTTAATATATATGGCATTGAATTAAACTTCAATTGATATAATCAATTTAACAAAAATTAACTTTTCACCACTTTAGATTTTTACAATATTTATATCAATCTAGGTCAATGCCTAGTTCATACACATTACTAGAAAATATCTTATGCTACTTGCAAAATAGATGCCGTTTCATTGCCATTGACATAATATCATAACGTTTTCACAGCTTTGAAAATCAAGAATCTTGATTCAAACTATTAAATAAGCACGCTAAATTTAGCTTAATTAACAAATGAAAATAAATAACGCCATACCTCCTTCAATATGTCTTGTAATTGATTTTGTTTATCCCTGGCCATGAGTCGAACATTTCGGAAATATTCATTCATTTCCTCCTGTTTCTCCCGTAATGGTCGAGCGGCCGCTCCACTTGCGGCCGCTATTTCGTCGACGGCTTTGTTCAATTTCTTAATTATCTTTTCTTGGCTCTTGAGGTCTTTGATAATGAGCTGAAATTATCAAACGAAATGATTTTTATTAACATCGAGACAACAACAAAACGTTTCATCAAAAGCTACGTTACATACATGCAAGTTTTCATAGCTTAAATTTCATAGAAATTCTAGTGATATGACGTACATTCAGGCAGGATAATTTCAAGAACCAAACTCTAAATTTACAATACCCCAAAATGATCTTGCGTAATGGTAAACAACATTAACGAGAAAATAATTTTACCAGATCAGAAACCTCAAATGATTAAACAGAACAAAATGTTTGATCACACCTCTGATACAACATATATTTTGAAATATTTCCATGATTTGGTATTTGCATATGATACTTAGCGGATCACTTATCAATGATACTCAATTCAATTATTTGACGAAATGTTTTAAATTAATTACTCTTAGACAACATTGAAAAGAATTTGATTTACTGAAGGTAACATTTAAGCCTTTTCACAACCAAAAACACAAAGGTGGAGGTTTTGTTTTATCATTTTATCATTGTTAACCATAGATTTTTTTTTAGAAATTTCAATATTTTAATTAATCAAATAAAACATAAAAATCTTGAACGGTCGATGGTTTCCTGTCATACAAAAAATACAGTACTTTCTTTTTGATGCATTTAAAAATTATTTTGTTATCTATAGTCTTTGAGACGATATAAAAATCATTTAATCATGCCATGTTAAGTGCAGAATTGTAGCTAATAAAATTTGAAATGTTTGCAGTTTTATTGTTTTGAAGCAAGGGATGAAAAACAAACATAAAAATCAGACATTGACGTATAATTGAACAGTTTTGAAATCACTTCAGTTGCGACAAACACATGTATCTGCTAATTGGTGATTTAAATACAAATTAATGAGGACTTCATGGTTCATCGACTTCATAAATAGTCACACTTCATTGAACATGCTTTCAAAAGCCAGGGGTAACACAGCTATGGAAATTTTAATCATCATTTTGACACAAAATTTTTTGTATTTTTTTTTGTATTTAATGAAACAAAATAAAATCAGTTAAATATTAATTTCAAGGCAACCGCAAAAATTTTTTAATATAAATATGTAATTAGTGCAATTTATAAAATGAAATAACAATCATACAGAGCTATGAAATAAACAATTCTGAATTGATTAAGACAGAAATGAACAATTAAAACGAAGCTTTGTGCATTCTTTGCTTTTACGAGTTCATTTCATTTCATAACTTACCCGAACGTATTGTAGTATTGCAAATATTCCGGTCTGATTGCCAATAAAATAGTCATGTTTTTCTTTAATACAACTTAATCAATTCCATGACTTTCATGAAGAAATTGTTAATCATATGCACAAATAGATTCTTTTACATTTTTAATATTTCTCTGCCAGTGATATAATCACAATTTAGTTTTTCTTAAAGCTCAAGCATGCGTACAGTCCAGATTCTAAACTGTAATATCAATCTTATCGTGAATAATTTATAATATTCCTAGCTTCGAATCTTAATTTAATCATAATATATACTGCAAATTTGATAACTATTGACTACATAATATATACGTCGATATATAATTCAATTAAACAAATATGTCACTTTCTTTACCTGCAATTTTTTGAGATGAGTCTCGATGAACTTCGGATCACCGTAGACATTGTCCAAATCTTGAAGGTCAACTTCCGTTTGGGTAAGGTAACCAATAATATCGTCCAACGCATGGTCAATCTCTCCTAATCTGACTAACTGGTCTTTCAGCTTTTCCTGAAATTGAAAGAAAATATAATTATTATGAGGATCCTATTGCTATTTATTAGTTTAATAAAAAAAGTATAACAAAGCATACCAATCAATAATTCATTGAAATTTAATATACAGTCGGCCCCAAATGTTCACATCTACTTGGGAAAAATACAGTTTACTTCCATATCTACATCTCTTTCACACATCACTTTTTTAAGACTAAAATTCTCAAAATTTAAGACCATTTTATCAGCAAAGTGCAAAAAGTAAAAAAAGCGACCTAAAAGACGACCGGAAAAAAACACAACAATTTGTTGCTTAACTTCAGTTGACATTTTTTCCGACTTTCTTCGCTTAAATATTTGCGAATTTAAATTATGACTTTCTACAAGGTGGCAGCACCCAGTCATTAAGTGCTCGAGGCGTCTCTTCATGTTTTGTCTTTCGTTTTTATTTCTTTTTATCTATACTGTCCCAATGTCCGTCTTACCTCTCTATCTTGCAATCCTCCCAGCAAGTAATTCCATCTTTCATTGACTTCTTTCACTTGGGGTGTTAAACTTTCGGCCGTGATTGGTGAGGCGTTTTTCAGCTCGCTGGCGTATTGGTTCAGCGCTTGGATGTCTATGTAGTGTGGTTTGACTTGTACGTTGAAAACCTGGGGAAACAAATTAAGGATATATCTCAAAATAACATTAAATATAGCTGGTTTATGCATGTAGATACACGTATAGCGTATATTAGAATTAAATGCTGTGTAGCGAAGATTTCTGGCATATAAAAAAGGTTGTTATGACATATTTTAGTTAAATATGGGTAAACTTTAAATAGAAAAATACAGAGAAAAAAAACTTCAATAAACTCTGAAAGACAACATTATAACACTCAGATTCTTGTAATATATGAGAGAGTGGATTTTTGAATTCCTTCCTGAAAACATATAATGTCATGAGCATCGAAATTGTCATATTTTTAAACTTTAATAAAAAGCTGTGCCACCTTATACCAGATTATTCATGACGATCCTCTTGAATATTTTTGCAATTATCAATTAATGACAAATAACATAAAATACTACAAATGTCATTTCAGTTTCATCACTTCCTATTATTTCCATAGATTGTCTTTTTTCTGGTGTCATGTCTTATATTCATCTTATGTAATAAATAAATATAAAATATGTGAATAAAATAAACAAATTAGTTGTACAATAGCAAGTGTCTTTTTACATAGTAGCCCCGAATTGTCAAAAATGACATAAATATCATATAATATTTTAATTAATTATGCAGAATTCTTATTCGTTATAATTCATTATACAACACTCTTATTCATTATCATTTTTTACCCTGTCAAACCCCGTCCTAAAAACCTGGAATATGTTGCAACAAAAACAGTGTGAAAAATACAAAACAATTGCAATGGAACTTTGAACAACAAATAACTAAAAATTGCAATTAAATTTCGTCTTTATCATAACCATCAGTGCATTTTCAAAGTACATGTATATTTAACACAGTTAGATGAATTCAAAACGCAATTCCGCAATCTGAACAATAAATATGAACAATTTAGCACCAGAGGTCACTGGCAGCACCAAAGAAGATAAGTATATTTTTTGATGACGTCATCAATTATATATTCAGTGATTTCATCTTTGTTACAATAAAACAATGATGATGTTATTTAATTGCGCTTTATTTGCTTCAGTGGTTGTGACCTCTGGTACTTTCTCTTCCCAGGGTTAGAAATTTCCGCTTTAAAACGGAATTAATCCACAAAATATAACTTTTTTTTTGTCTCACTGGAAATTCATCTCCACTGGCTAGTTCATCAACGGAGATCTCATACTTATAGATGGGCTAAGATTTGGACAAATCAGAATACATACTTGGAGACAACTTCTTGTGAATAATATTGTCAATTACGACCAAATTGACCATATTAATTTTGACCATAGTAGTAACTCTACGAAGCTGGACAAAATTCTGGCGGAAGTTTAATTACGGTAACTTTGTATTACCAGAAATGGGAGTACTTTTAGAACAAATTAATTAAGTATGAATTTAATCAAAAAAGCAATAATGTTAAAAAAAAATATAGGGAAAATGTTCCAAGATATACGAATATAGGGGAAAATAGCAAAAATATAGGAATAAATAGATCACAACATAAAATATAGGAATTTACAGGAATTTATAGGGGTCTGGGCGGACTGCAGGTAAATATAATTTTCTATCAGAAATGTGTTGGACAACTCTATGATTTAGCTGTATACACTATGAACCATCTTTTTGGAAAATGATTAATTTCTTGACATATCTTTACCTTCAGTTCCTCCATTTGTATTTTAACAGTCCTTGGCTCGGCGGAAACTGGCGCCATCGACTGGAATTTATCCTCAGCTTTTGGCAACCACATCATAATGGACTGAAAACGAAAAAGAAAACGTAAATTTTGAAGTTAAATATTATCAGACTTTAGTGTTGGATTTCAACAAGTTGGACAAAAATTGCTTAGATCCTTAATATAATGCTACAGGTATTATTCATCATTACAAAACTTTGGTTTACTAACATAAAGCACATTTCATTAAATTCTAGTTTGCTGTCAATTTTAGTATCCCCATATTCCATGAAATGTGTTTAATCTTAGAATTTTACCTTCGATAGTGCCGCAACAGCAAATATCTTAGAATCAATTTCCTGTAAATCTTAATTTGAACAGGTTCGACTGTATTTTTGTTGCCAGTATTTTAATCATGCTAAGATATACATATTTCCACATAATAAAGATATTCAAACAGAATCAATTACCTGTAAAGCTGAATTAAACCTCTCTGCTTTATCCAAAGCACCATTAAGCTCATCTTGACGATCACGAAGTCCTTCGCTAATGTCTTCCATTGCGGAATCCAAATCTTCCATGTGTTTCTGGAGTTCCATCCTGCCCGGGGTTCCGCAGAGGGATTCCAAAAGGGCCCCCGTTTCTCGGACCTAGAAATAGTAAGACAAATCAGTACAAACATCGAACATAAGTTGACGAAAGCTGACTTAATAAGTAGAAAAACTTATTTTACTGTGTTTTACAAAATTTGTTTTCTACAAACCTCTTCATAAGCTGGGACGGTTTTCTCCAGTTCATCTTGTATGGCCTGCAAAAGGACAAGAGTTAATTACAATTATATTGTTTCGACAGAATGAAACGTCAATATCCCACAAAACATGATAAGTTGGCCCAATTTTGGCTCAAAGTTGGCCAGATTTCGCCATCGAGGCTGAAGTTGAGCGACTGTGCCATGTTTTATGGGATATTCTTTTGAATACCAACCAAAAGTAAATTCCACAAATACAAATGAATCTCAAATTTGAAATGTCTTAAACTTTAACTGTAGAGCTAACTAACTAAAGTAATTTTAAACTATCTCATAATTCCTAATTGAAGTGTTGTTCCTGTCAGGATTAAATTGCTAAGGAAAAGTTTTACATTGAGCAGAGATGACAACATCTTCTAGAATGACCTTGACCCACATGCAAAGGTCATAGGTCAAAGGTCAACATATTAACTATCTAGGTCAGGATATTAACTATATTAAGTAGACCTATTTAAGAGTTTGTAAGGATCAATAATTGATAAGAGAATTGCAAGATCTCAACTAAATGTTCGAGGAATTAACTACTGATATTGAGAAAGATTAATTTTCAAAAAGGAAACAAAATTCATGGACGTACATAGAGATATTATTGTTGATCTAGACAACTTTGGCAAGAGAGAAAAAAGGGACCAAAACTGTTTTTGTGCCCTTTTCAATTCGATGTCATAGTTAAATTTTGTTGTTCACTGATCTTAACTTCTTCTTGAAAACTTTGAAAAGCTCAACAATTAACAGTAAAGGCATAAACATATGATAAACCTAACACTAGGATTGAACACAATATCGTAACGAAGGGAAAGTCGACGACGACAAATTGGCTTTGAAGGACAAAACTAACAATACGAAAAGCAATGAAAATGGAACATAACTAACAACAGCAGACTAAAATATTACCTGTGCCTTCTAGGTGCAAATTATCATAAAGAAGTGAACGTAAATTATAAGTCTCAATCCTTATGAATGACTGCTAAGTACCTAAGACTCCTCAGCTAACATTTGGGTTAACTTGGACAAAATTTTGACAATTTCCATATACCGTAACGGAGGGTATTATCGACAGGGTGGGTATTTTCGACGATTAAATAAGTTTGTCAACAAAATTGTTAACATTCTAATGTGAGTGTCGATAATACCTGCCCTGTCGATATTACCTTCCGTTACGGTAGTAAATCTGATGATTTCTCATTAGCCAAAATTCCAAAAACCAGTAAAAGTATATTTGGCAATTCATGAAATTTTAAATAATCGGCACAAGAATCGAACACAACTGCTACCAACGAATGTGCTCTATTATTGGGTCCTTAGGTGTGAATGCTCTGGAATTAGCTGGGTTTTTTTGGCTGTTGTGTGGTTTATTCCGTGATGCAGTTGTATTCGATACTTGGGCCAAATAATCAGAAATACACAAATTTGTCCTGGCATTAATAATATGACATTTACTGTGTGCATATAACTTTCTGACACATTTTTGCTATTAACCAAAATGTCCGTATACTGTCAAATACTCTATAATATTCCAATTTTGTCCTCATCATTAATTGATCTTTCATCTATAATCTTAAATTGTAATAAACTACATAAATGTGGTTTTAAATTACACAAATGATTTTCTTTTGTCATTATCATTGGTTCATTAATGTTCATTTTGGCAAATCTACCCAAAATAGCGTCTTCCAACCGCTAGGCATAAAGTAGTATTTCAAATAATTATCCAAACAGTAAATTTACTGTCATTAAAGATCTTATAATACAGATAACACTCCATTAGGTTTTAATTAAGAGCAAATCCGCCCGGAAAAAAATAATTTCTCCTAATATCTTCACACAATAACCCAACAGCGATACTTACAGCAAGTTCACGGAGTTGTTCCGAAATGGTAGAAGGGTCGACCCCAGGACTGTCTTGGGAAATAAGATTGTCCTGGATATCTCGGAGAGATCGAATGACTTCGCTGTATTCCTGAGTAAACCGTTCCGAGACTCCGAGAACCTGAAAATAGGTTTAAGAATTAAGTCAAAGGTCAAACATTCCATTGATAGATCAAAGAATTGGGTTAGATAATTAAGGCATCAGTTCATTGGTTAACAAATTTGGTCTGAGGGTAGAGAATCATTTCAAACATCAAATAACCGGGTCAAAGGATGAAGGAATTGGGTCAAAGGTTGAAGAATTAGGTCAATGGAATAAGGAATCAGTTCAAAGGTTAAGGAATTGGTTCATAGGTCAAATAATCACATCCAAGGTCAAATAATTAGGTCAAAGGCCACATAATCATGTCAAATCCACATTTAGGAAATTTCCAATCTAAGGGCTGTTCTATTGAAAAGTGTGGGGGTGGGGGCAGACAGGTATTTGTAAAAGCAGCCGGGGGGGGGGGGGGGGGGTTTGGTTCCTCCAAAGAAAATGGGGGATGGGGGTGGTTGATCAGTATCAAACTCAAGTAATTGCAACTAACAGTGAAATTGTCATTAAAGCAATCAAATTTTCAACACATTAAATGAATCAAATTTTCAGCACTTACTTGATCCAAGTCCTGGCCTCGAGAACTCGTCAATTGTTTTATATTGTCTTGAAGAACATCAAGGTCTTGTAGCTTACCCCTGAGGTCCTCATCTGAAATTCACAAATTCCATGGGGTTAGGGAAGATAAACTGGCATAAAATTGGACAAAATATGAAAGAAAAAGGTAATTAGCAAAGCAATGAGCTTCTCCTTATAGAGTCAGATTCATACATCAAATTTATTGACTCAGTTGTCAAAACTTTTGTTACGCAACATCATTTGGTAACAATTCATCATTGGGAATAATATATGCATCATCATTTATCATTTTTAAACCGTGTAAGTATAGTTCAGAGCACATGAGAATAGAATAAGAATGCATTTCAACTCAATATTTTGCATTCCAGTACCTAGAAAACAGTCATATCGCAACATAATATAATCAAAGTAGCTATGGAGTAATATCTGGCACATATTTATGGATATAATCCTGAGTATAGAAGCCTTGCTACAATTCATAGAGACAGAAGCGCGTACATATTTATGAAGTAGGCACATGGAGAATATCAGACATTTCTCGCAACGAGACAGACAATCTTTTTAGCTTATAACATCCAACCATTCAGACAAGCCAAGAAACAAATTTTCGCATTCGATTTCTTTTGGCCACCTTGTTTATCCATCACCTGTCACTTTTATTCAATGGCAGTTTTCCTGTAAATTTTGATGTCAGTCCAGTTTAGGATGACATACTTCTTCACCAGGGATCGTTTTAACTTTTAACTCAATAGATTTTTCAGTTCATTATGTTAAGAAACAATTTGGTTAATTTAGAACTTTCACACTTCACATATCCGAGGCCAAATCATTCTATTCGGAAACATTTTTGTTCCATTCCAAAGCATTTAAATTCCATTTATAATCATTCCGTTCCCTTAAGAAGAACTTCCTTCCATTTAGAAGCACTCTGTTCTATTTAGAAGCATTTAGTTTCATTTAGAAGCATTTCATTCCATTAGAAGCATTACGCAGAACTAAAAGACCTACCACATTCATCTGTGAATGCTTTGAACACAGATTGTTTAAATACATAACTCATGGCCATACAGAACATTAATCAATTGCGGGTGACTGAAGTGCAAACACAGACGACCATCCTAAAATATTGGTTTCTATGAAGACTTACCACGTGTAAAATTAAACTTTATTACCATGCAAGTCAATGTAAGTCACATTTAATTTTCACTTGTCATATGAGTAACTTGTCATGGCTGTGATTCAAGATTCAAAGAATTTATTGTATGGACTTGCATACATTAACTCAAACGTATTCAAAATTCAATACCCGGTTTATATGTTGAAATAGCATTTATTATCCCGACCACCTCACTTATTATGGCCTACAAATTTGGTGTGCAGGTTGGTCTTTCAAAATGACTTAATAACAGAATACTGATGTCTTGAGCTAATGTCTCTCTGAGCAGATGTCGAGAAAAGTGACAAAATAGACATGCGATTCCAACACGATGCTTGTCAATGATAACTGATGACGCTGAATGGACAAATATCACTACAAATATCTGAAGTCACGCCGCACTAAGAAACAATATTCTAGGATGGTCTTCAGATGGAAGTTGCGCAAAATCAATAGTGCGAATTACACACACATATTGTCGACACTAGTGATGAGTACACTTACATTCTTCGCTGTTTTCCGGTGTCAGATTTCGGACCGTTTCCTTGGCACTAGCGATGGCTGGTATACGCCGATCAACATCATCCACGTAAGTCTAAATAAAGACAAACATAATATATCGATATACCAATGAAATACAATGCACTGTAATCAATCTCATGAAATTTGAACTTTAAAATTGAATCGTGAAATGTATTGCCAGGGTTTTACTCACAACTCAAGGAGTGGCTACAAAAGAATCTTTGTATAAATCTGAAATGCAACTATGGAAATAATTTCGTACACAAAAAAGATGTGTTCAATGCAAAGTCGTCCAGAGATTTCGAGACAGTTAATGGTCAGTACTGGTCAGTACTGGTCAGATCTGCCATGACCACCAGCCAATGGTAGACATAATGATGAGATGATAAAGCCTACACCAAACTTACAGATCTGACTCAAAATGTTTTTCGTTTAATATGACTCAAAGTGCAAGACACCACACCATGAAGAAAATATTTTGAATGACAAGACAAGATTTTGAGTGATTTTAGATAATGCTTCAATGCCTGTTTCTATTTCCTACAATATATATTTTTTCTAGCACGTTGAATCCTACTCAGTCTACGTTAGCCTTGGCATAAACCAGCTTGGTGATCCACTCAAGGACATGGCTTATAACAGCGGAAAAAGTCAGTTTTCGCCAAAAAAATCTTCAATCATCAAAGACATATGATTAGTACATATTGAAAGGAATATCAATAGATACATATGGGAAGTGCAGCCCCCTAAGGCAAGTTCTTGCTGCTATCGATGGTTGATTGATGAGGTGAGAGAGATGAGAAGTCCACCCATGTTACACATTTACCCCATGGGTGGGATCTTTTACTTGCCTCAGCATAGACACTGAGTACCAGGGACGGCCAATTAAAGAGAAGCAGGCGAGCGTCTTATCACTAGACCACCCAGCTGAATCTAATAAGCTAGATAATCACAATTCATTTATAAGCATCATTGCATTAGTTAAAGGAATTAGTATTCAACTAATTACCATGTACAGGGGAACTCCACAAATATGGCAACATTTGGAGTCACTGGTTTGGTCTTAATATTGAGGTGGTCTTCATTCTAGAACTTCTTGTACCTAGCGATCATACTTCTGGTGCCTCGCAAAACGATCTTAAAATAACTACGCTACCTTTCTTTTCTAATTACTTATCATATGTATTCATTACTCTTATTCACAGTTGTGTGAGTGAAGTATATACTATAGCTGTATATCCAATTTGGAGTCAGGAATAGAACTCCCAAGTCATTATGAAACCATTTGCCTTTAATATGATATGATATGGGACCCACCATTTATAGAATATTAAATCTTGTTGATGAGCTTATGATATATCTACCTACATCTACTTCCGTGTATAAATGTGTATGTAAAATAATATTATATAGTACATAGAATTGCTGAAATGATGTTAACTATAATCATTTGTAAATAACTTTCACTTGGTGGCTGGAACCATTACTAAATTGATTTGTATTTTTCTTATCTTTTAATGAATTTCTATTTATTTTATTCTAAATTGTACAGTGTACTCATGTTTTGCAAAATTTTCTGTTGAATTTTAATGTATTGATGTTTGTGACAAATATGTCATATTTGACATAATACTGTCAATAAAATTATATATATATTAAAGATGAATGTATCGAGATAAAAATGGCCAATAAAAGAAAGCATGAAAATTTAAGGTGATCTTATATACACAGTCATCATACTTTGTAAGTCAGAACAAATAAATTAATATCAATATATTCCCGCTACGGGGGGGGGGGGGGGGAGGTGTTTATTGTGGGGTTCTATGTATAACTACTTTATCTGCAACTAGCCTGACTAGATACCATTGCACTGCATCAGCAGCCAGTACAAATGGCACCTAAAAGCGTACTCGGTATGCTCTGTCTAGACCAGCCATGAGTCATGGACACACTGCGGCAACCTACAATCCCTTAGATTGACATTACTCACAAAATATTGTTCGATCTAGAGAAAAGCAATTTACTAAACTCCCCAAAGAGACCGATGTAGCAGTTGTAGCATCTATTCCGGCTATATATTATGCAGTGTAAATTAATAATCTTATTTATTCGTATGACTCTTGATATAATGTTATGGCAATAAAAATATGCCAACCTGTGTTATCAGTATCATTGCAATTAAATTGAAATTTGAATTAAAATTGATGCTGAATTATTTTAATGCTCATTACAATTATAATACTAATACCAGTTTTTGTAACACAATAAATACCAGTGATACAAATACAAATTTTCCAGAAAAATTTAGACTACACCCGAATTTTACTGAAGAGAACCTCAATCATAACTGAATAATTAAAAATTAAAGTCCAAGAAGTAGTTTCGTATTACATATTAATCAATAAACCTTTACTTTGCTCTTATTTTATTTTTTCCTTTTCCTCTTTTTTCCATGATTATTAATTAAGCAACCTGTCTCCGCTATCTAACGATATCTGTATCTATTTTTGCCGAGGCAGCCATGCTCAAAGTTCACTATTTATCTTGAAAATTTATCCACTAAGCGATCGCTGAAACTACTGCTGACATTAGCAGTATTTGCCATGAATGATATCAAAATCTTTTTCACAAATAAATTATAAAATTAATGTTACGAGCGAGCAAGAAAAAGCTTTACTTAATAACGGCCGAAATATTTTACAGTATAATTTATTTTTGCTGTATGATATTGCTAGCTTGCCGAAGATCTCAATAAATGAAGTAAAACAATGCAGTGCCACATGTTGCACCAATGTACACACACTATGACGTCACAATGCATACACTGATGCATTATGGGATGAGCGATTGATGTCTGTTCTGTCTATTGTCTCCATGGTGATGCTCCAGCTAAAAAAGTCAAAGGTGAGTGATGGATGACCAGGAGCAGCCTCCATTAAGACGCTGACTGTTTGCCGAACGACAAAACCAAGCATAAACCTCCAGCGGTTCAGGTGCTCGCCACCCTTGCTAATCTGAATAACCTTGAGTGTAGTATTGGTGCTGATGGCGAGTAATTGGCAGTCTGATGGGTGTGTATTCCCAAGGGAGTTGAGAAAGGCTCAAGCTTGGACTGACCTTCCAAAGGTGTAATTGGAAAGTCAGCGAAGTATGTCCATCATCTAATTGAAGACTCTTTATTATTATCTATAACCAGTTAACCATTTACATTTACTATTGCAACAACCGACAAGTCAGCGACAGAATGGTTGGCTGGCTGGCTGTCTTAGAAGGGCCCTCCAGATCTTGTACATTTTTATATACTATACCAAATAAACTTGGTTCTTTTTAGATTGCAACATCCATATTACAGTGCGTCCTTCGACGTAATTCAAAACTGCAATACAATAAGAATTCCAACATATCGACCATGAATGACCTTCAAGTACAATAAGGATGCCATATACGACCTTCACGTTGTGTACCTACAATACAAATGCCCTAACAAGCAGAACTACATCAAAGGTCTGAGGCCCTCTGCAAGTCGGCGTGCCCTCTCCGACCTCTGAGGTCATTCGTCATGGCAACACAAGCCCTTGAACAAACACTCTGGCCTTGCCTCCTGACAGATGCTTCATTCTTCTCACATTTTTTATGCAGCTCCTTAGGGAATCCTTGCCTCTCAGACAGATGCTTTTTTTGTCGCTGACCACATTCATCGCCATACGGCCGACCACCGGCGACCAGTCTTGGACATTTACTATTTTCTGACCAAATGTTGCAGGTGTTTAATAGACACTTTGTGTGCATAATATGAATGTTAGGTTTCGCTATGACCTTAGGTACTCATGGGACCTTATGTATCACTCGACACTCCGCCCGTGAAAACATGGTCATTCCGGGGTAGGACAATGGTACGACATGACTTTACAGGGTTAGGTGATGGAGGCATATCAGTAATATAGGTTCGGTGGGAACCTGAAACTGAATTGTGGTCGACAACAAGTCAAAGAGTAGAGTTAGAGTCATCGAAAATGGAAGGCAGCATCCAATTACTGGCATGACTGTACTGGAGCTAAAGAATGAAAGTTGCAACAGTATTTAATCCAGCATTTAGGTAACCAAGGTAACCAATGTACAAGGTCAAATACAATGCTTAGTTTTTTCTCCACTAACAGCAAATATCATACTGAAAGTCAGCAAGTCATTTGCATGATGGGATGCAACTTGTCGACACGTTGCAACAACGACAACAACCTCACCCACCCAAAAAAGGCATCGGTGCCTTCACAAGGCTTCGGCTCGTCTTTCTTAATCAACCGTGGAACACTTACAAGCATGTTTCGGAATCCCCAAAATATCCTCACATAAGCTTGCTACTACTTCTCACAGAGCGGAATGCATTAATTACGATGTAACAGCAAAATAATCAAGGGAGTGCTTCCATAAATCTTCATAAGACATCTTGTACTCTCGCAAAACTTGATCAAAATATCGTTATGCAATATTTCATCAAGAAAATGCCATAAATAAGGGCGAGGGAGAACAAGTGCTTCCGAAGAAGGTTGAGGGGTCTCAGTCCTAATTTAACCCAACGCCCTCTATGAGACAACTCCCACAGATCATCAAATATTAACGGAGACCATAAAAACCCCGATTGTGTGGTTCTCCCATAGTACTTTTATCACAGTACACAGTACATGTATACATCCAAAGAAGGCTGATGCTTCTCAGTCTTGTTGTTGTGTTCTTGTTCTTGTTAAATGTTACATATTTTGATGGTACTAGTCTCCGCGTAGTGATACATTGTTTGATTATTATTATTTTATTTTTTTATTTTTAAACTGATTTACAATTATTTTTTTTACCAATAGGTCTTTCTTGACCTCTACAAGTTGATTATATTCATTCATTGATGGTCATTATGCTGGGTCGCCACTGCTTAAAAAGGTCTTCGGAAGTTATACACACCAGACTTAGTTCCACTAACTTATGTTCATCACATTAGCGCAATCAAAAGAATACAGTGAAAAATGGCAGTACAGCGGACTCCGATTTGTGACCATATTTAGCGAGCCTCGTTGCCAAGCATATGACATACAATGTATGACGTCACAACAAAGGATGGCGGTTTCCATATTCATGATAAAAATCCAGTCCATCTTCAGTTTACTTTTATAAATTTGGGTCCGCTATACTGCACTAAAACCGAATAGAGGGACCTATCGAAAGAGTTTTACCAATGGATGTGACCGCTGACCAGAATTAATTTCTACTATACACGTTCAATCTATAGATTTGTTTACAAAATCCTAACTAATTTTGATCGTCCTTGTGACAGCGGTTGTTTGTGCCCAATTTTGGTTGACTCAGACAACTGGAAAACCTATCAATTTGAACACTCTTATGAAATAACATAAGATTACCTGCCACAAAAATATGATATGACATAGAAAAAATATCAAATATAACCTGGCAATACATTTCACGGCAATACATTTCACGGCAATACATTTCACGGCAATACATTTCACGGCAATACATTTCACGGCAATACATATCACGGCAATACATATCACGGCAATACATTTCAACGAAATTCAGGAAATAATTACGACATTCAACTGGTCACTAATATAATCAAATCACAAATAACCAAGCGATCGATTTGCAGTTACCCACAAAATCTTTAGGCGTGTCCTAATCATAAAACGTCTGGTAAATCCTTTCATTAGTACTTACATTGTTTTCAGTGATCTGTTCTCGCAGCGCATCTGGGTTAGCAGCGATTGGATCAGCGTGTTCCACGAGGTTATTGATATAATGAAGTTCTTCCAGAAGGCCATCAATCGTGTCACCAACCTGAATAGATAATTAACGAAATTAGGTTTAATTAAAACATATTACGTGTAATTATCATGTACGATATCCTATATGCAGTCACAGAAGAACGGAGTCTGGTGCTGAATTGGAGTTGTAATACGGAGATAGTCGCTATAATGATTTTAAACTCAATTTAATTCGATGTAAAGAGAATACATGGATTTTTTTTTTCTGACGAGATTATACGTCATAGTTTTTTTAATATTTTATAGGAAGGCTGTGAAGATTTACTGCAATTTTTTTGTATGACATGACAGACTTTTTTCCTGCGATGAATATCTTATTGTTTTAATTATTCCTACACCGAATGCTTACATTGCAGGCATGCAGTAAGCATGCGAAACATAAAAAACCTGCATTCAATATTCTATACTCCATCCTCAGTCATTTGAGTGTAGCCGCATCAACTGAATTTATCAATATGGTATTGAAAATCATCTGTATAGAATATGGCCCTACACCCTAAGTATTTACATACATATCAATACATACCGGTCCCAATTGAATACAAGTACTAAACTATAATATAATAAATCATGTCATTTACTATCGCATAACTACAGAGCCCTTCAAACTATATTCTTTTAAATTACAAGTAATATTTTAGTGCTACGATATTAAATGATACCAACGAAATAATATCAATACAATATAAAATGTAGTGAAATGAATTTTTCGCATAGGATATATTTTACAATAATTATGTGTGTGTATTAACATCGTGCGTTTCACACCAAATTGTTGCATTATGAAAACTTTTTCTTTTTGCACTTCAAAAAGTGAGGACAATTGCCATTATTTTAATCACACTCAATAAACTCAATAGAACATTTGTACATTAATTAATTTATTATACTATGTGGCTAATATATAAATGTATTGCCATAAACTTAAGTATTTAGCACACCATTCCACAGAGTATTTGCACACAGACGGGACACATGTAGACCTATACCGTGGCACCCGACAACTAAGACCACTGGATCCTTAAACTGTAGTTACAATGAATAGTTGTTCCAGAATTAAGACTACCTCAATAGTAAGACCACCTCAGTGATTCCCAAGGGGGGTCTTAATTGTGAGGTTCCACTGCACAGCTGTATATCCAATGGTTTCAGCAAGGAATTCTGGGAAATGTGGCCGTAACGGTTCGATGACATCTACCTTATAGTGATGTCATCACTAGGTACAATGGGCTGTAGTCATTCATCAATGCACCTCTCATGGAACAAGCATCCATTGTTCTCTTTATGAGATCAATATAATCACTTTTCCCAGAATTCATTGCATGACCGTGTGACGTCTCTGTTTACTCTGAGACCACACCAATATAATACTGTAGTATATGGCTGGTATATTGGATACAAGGTCATTAGTAATTAGTACAATTTTGACTGCTAAGACAATAAACAATTTTCATCTTATACCTTCAGGTTCATAGGTCCTGTTGGCTGTCAGTTACACAAAGACAAGAATTAATTTTATTTGGAAAATAACAAAGTTAGAAGTTTGGAATATAAATTAAAAAGTCAAGTATATAATAATAACCACAAAGTAAAAGAAAATATGAAGAAATGGAAGTAAAAAAACTTGTAAGAATTTTGGACGTAAATGTATGAAAAATACACCAAATATATGTTAATTATTTTAAAAATGATACCAAAAATGTCATATTAACAATATTAAAGGAATATTACACAATCTAAAATAGAAAAAATGGGAATTCGCCAGTAAGTGCTCAGTAAACAGTACTTTTTTGATTTCACAAGATCCTACTCAGATCTTTTTGTAATTTTCGCAAACTGATCGATAAACTTTTTTACTGTCCATCAGATTTTCAAAGCCAAAAGTCTGACAGAGAGAAAACCAAACAAAACTGAATAGGACCTAATTGTTAAGGTTTTTTTTTTTTTAAAGCAGTATCTGAATAGTGCTGAGGTAATCTTTATGTATTTATAGCACGGAATCTTTCAAGTTTATATTAGTTAACGCTCGTAAGTTTTAGTAACAAACTCTCAAAATCTTATTATACTACCTGGAAAAAAATATCAATGAAACTTACTTTTAATGCTTTATTATTGCTTCTAGGGTCCTTAGAAGTAGTTTTGGTAGAATAAATAGGTATACATAAGTTCCAGGACATATAAAATCTGTTTGTCCAGTTGTTTTGCCAACGGTCAAATTGGGGGGAGGGCACTTAAGTGTGTTTTGACTGTTAATACATGCATTTCGAAGATAAACTATATAAAAATATGCAGAAAAGACATCACGAAAGCTTTATATTAAGTTAAAAAAGGTGATAATTATTGAACGTTATTTATTAAATACTTACATCAGTCGTTGCGCTTCTAAGAGCGTCATCCAGATCGCCCAATTTTTCACGAATGGCTCCTTTGACCTCATCGTATTTTGCGTTGACGTTATCAACATCTTCTTTGAGATCCGAAGCATCCTCATCGCTGCAGAGTTCGGACAATTCGTGTCCTGTCGAGTTAAGATCTTCCACCAGAGGTTTGTGGTCTTCGATGATTCGCTGTGTTGTCTAGAAAGGAGTAAAAAGTAAGCGGGTGAAATATAAATTTGCATAATATCAAGTAATATATTGAATCAGGACCAATTAGGAACTTTCAGGTCAACAACTATATGCCATTGTTTGATGATGTCATCACACAATCAGGTCATCGAGTGCATTGATGACGTCACAATGGTAGTGAGGACCGGCATGGAGCTCCCCCTGTTGACTGAAAAGTCTCCCATTTGTTTACATATACATCGTGATATCAACTCAATACGTAATAAGATCATCAAATTGACATAAACCTGATGTCAAAGATAAACCATATCCAAGTAGCCATAAAATAATCAAAGATCACAGTTCTAAGCTCATTATAAAATCCCACAAATTGCTCATAGGTCGAAACCATAACCTCAAATCAGCAAAACTTCGGGGCTTACAGTGAAATCATCTATTCATCAAAGGTATACATTTAGATGTCACATTTGGATCATTCATTTCAAACAACAAATTATACAGGCTATGTCGCTTGTCGAGTGCCATGATCCACAATATTTTTATTGAAAGTTTGACGATAAAATCATAAATTAACAGCATGACACAAAAACAAACATTAAATGCAATCAAACAAATTCCAAGCAATTTTCATTATTTTCTTACACTTATATCTAAATTATTTATTCATTTATATTTACTTATTTTATATTCTAGTCGCCATTTTACCCCACTGTCCAACATAGCATGTGTTCCCCTAGTATGGATATCTACATTCGGGCGGATCATCACTTTTACTTATCTCTACATTCTTATGACAGAAGCACTAGTCCCTAATATACCGTAAACTTATTACGGCCATCTTCCAATTCATAACACCAACCCTAGTGGCATGTGCGGGAACAATTAACCGTTCCCTGGTCACATGACCTCATTGTTTTCCATTGTTCCAGCACGTGCCAATGTTCCCTGCAAACAGTGATAATGCCCAACAACTTCTCCCTTGGGAGACTGTGATATTGTCAAGACATAGCTAACTGACAGGGTCGGTGTGCTTTGTCTTTCGTTAATACCGCGACAGTGCACCACGGACTGCTCACTTATTACATACCCTAAGTGAGAAAAGGGGTTTTGTATGACATATACACTGACAATAGACCTCAAATTATTCAGACCTTTTCATATTTTGATGCACATTCAAACTGTAATTGAAGTAACTTAGTTAAAGCATCGAGTCATAAGCTTATGACCTTGGTTAAAGATGGCATGAGATTCTCTAGTATCATTCAAAGTGAATTTCAGTGCCTGTCTATGGCTATGAGTTTAATTTATAAATTTATCATTGTAGATTACAAGTGGCCAGATTTTTTTATGCAAATTCAAACTGTAATCGAAGTAACTTAGTTAAAGATAGCATCCGATTCTACTACCATCCTAAATGTAATGTCAGTGGCTGTCTATAGCAATGGGTTCACTCTACAAATACTTACATTTAGCAAGATATGAAAAGTCAGATTTATCAACCGTGTAACGGAAGTAATTTACTAGAAGATGGCATTCTAAATTTAACGTCAGCAACTGTCTATGGCAATGTATTCACAATAGTTACTTAGCAGCTTAGTCAAAGATAGCAACAAATTTTACTATCATCCTAAATGTAATGTCAGTGGCTGTCTATGAGCATGGGTGCGGAACAATGATATTTATTGTTTACGGGCTATGGAAAGTTAAGTATTAACAGAAAGTTAAGTGTCTGAATAAGTTTTCAAAAGGCTACTACTATTCATAAATATGAAACCGTCTATGTCCCTTTTTCCATCAAAACGGAATCTCTCTCTTATGGCAAAAATTATAGAACTCTTTAATTCGAAAGATAATGTAACTTTAGCGAAGCTCCTAAAATTGTGTGATATTATTGTAACAAAATTTGAAAATAGTCAACAATGGAGCGATTGCACAACTCCTTCATAGCCCCTGGTCAACATCTATGATTTGTGTATTTCAAATTGCATGTTGTTTGTATTTTGAACTTTTTTTTTGGCTCCATACCACTCAGTGGTGAGCATGAATAAATTGAATTGAATTGAACTCAATTTAAATAACAATGTTAATATTGTGAATCCATAGCCATTGACAGCCACCAAAGCACTGACAATACCTTCTGAATGATAGCGATTTGGATGCCATCTCGGACTTAGTTACTTCAATTACAGTTCGATTCTGCAACATAATCTGAAATATTTTTGTCACAATTGCATCCATACAGAAAAACATCTAAAGTTACCGAGCAGGGCCTTTCCACCCTGCATGTAAGTCAAATCAAAGTCCACATTGATGGCGGTGACAAAAATCTTAGGTCTTGGAATATGCAACAACTAAACAGGAACTACTACTATATTGCTTATTTGAAGCCGAATACCGACATATTTCAGAACGCACCCCGAACACCGAAGAAACGCACAATTACACTATGACAGAACGTTATCTATGTTATTGGCTCGCACGCAAACAAAATTCACGTATGTTGAAAAAGCAATTAGCTCTCTCTCCAAACAATTGAGGATTACAACTCCAGGGAACAAGGATTGATTACCCAGGGAATACCTAGAGGAGAAAGTGTTAATAGTAATCATCTCTGGGAATGAGTCATCCGAGGACAGACTAGAACTCAAATAAAGTTGAATATGATACTCGCGCAGCGGAGTACTCACTTCACGACTCACTTCATTGTTCATTGTTAAGTCCTCTTGCTATTAAGTCTACTATTAGGACCACCTCACTATTTAGACCATTTCACTATTAAGACCATCTCACTATTAAGACCGCCTCACTATTACTTGGGCTCTTGTAGCCACCTCCTTGCAACTAATGTTATACAAAATAGGACATCATCTATTCTTGTTTGGTGTTTATCTACATGTTCTGTATCATGTTTTTAAAGTTGCTTGGAAATCAAATCTATCTAAATCTTAAGATCATCTCACTATTAGGACCACCTCATGTTAAGACCACCTTACCAAGAAAGGTCTTACTAGTGATGTCCCACTGTAAACACAAACCAATGCCACATCACTTCCATAATGGATTACCCCAAGGTTCTTCCATATGGCTTGAAATACGTTTAGCTCGATGATAACGCATAAAGTGTGTTATTGAGTATTTTAAGTACCTTGTCAAATTGAGTGCACTTAACCTTCAATGTCTTTAGCAAGAAATTGTGAAATTTGAAGTAAATCAAACATCTATGCTATTCAAACCAGAAAGGCAATTAACTATGGCGGGAAATCACCTCAATATTAAGAAGGCATCACAATTACGATTGCCTCATAATGAAAATCACAATTATGCATTGTACATTAACAATCATGTATAGTATGTACTTTAATTAATGCTATTAATTACTTCACAGCCCAGCGACCTAATTATGTACATATTTTGCTCGTTTTCTCATCTAAAGTAAAGTAATCAATTTCTCTTATAGTCTATAGGCTGGCTTATGGTATCTAAGGTCTACCAATGAAATTACAGAATAATTAGATGTTTGTGTGCTGAGTTTACGCAATTCTTGTTCTGACAAGCAGGCAATTCAAAAAAATTACCTAAACTAAAAAAATATGAATCCATTTCTCTTGTATTATTAAGAGAAGATTTCTTAAGTCTATACTCAGATTATCAGCTACATAGTTTAACCAATCATTTTGTTTAACTAGGTAAACTAGCAAAGACTGCCCATAATTAGGTCGCAGGGCTGTGAGGTGAAGACACACCCCATATGGGATCATATCATTTATTGCTGTATTTTACAAGTTATGGAAGTTAAGATATTGAAAAAAGTGAGAAGTCTCCGCATAAATCTGTCAAACAATATTCTGTTGCATTAAGCATTACTAATTATTCCTAAGAAAAATGATTACCCTTCAAAACTGTATTGTGAGCTCCTGGCTTTAAACCACAGAATGGATGTATGGTGGGCGTCGAGTAGACGTTTCTATGAATCTTATAATGTTTCTATGAATATTATATGTGCAATAAATGTCATTCAACTCCTTAAATAATCTTTTCGGTTAGCGTTGGATTTCTGTCTTGAGAAGTACAACTGAATTTTCCACCCACTACCAATGTCCAATAATCATGTAATTTTCCGCATTGGATTCTTTAAGTGCAAACATGATCATGATGATAAAACATATGTATTGTGTTGCATTGTATTGCATTGTGTTGCATTGTATTGCATTGTGTTGCATTGTATGGCATTTTATTGAATTGTATTGCGTTGTATTGCCTGCTACCTAGCATCAGATTTAGTGAAACTGTTGAACTTTTTAACAAGAGACTTAATTGCCATTTCTTTGGACTAGCTTTTACTTAATGAACTTTTCCTTTAATTTATTTAATTTATATTTTAACTCATTATGTACATAAATACACAACTATATTTATTAATTATACATATTGTAAACACCGCAGAATATGTATATTTTATATTTGGGTGTAAAAATAATAATTATTATTAAAAAAAAAATATTATATTTTTATGATCAAACATGTATTGCATTGTACTGCATTGTAATGTATTGTACTTATGTGATGCTTCAAAGAAGCTATGCTGATGCAACAAGTACAGCCAAACCTATCCTAACGACCACCTGTATGGAGCGACCATCTGTACAAGACAATCCCATGTTGTAACCACTACATTATATCACCCTCTATTAAATTATCACCTGTCTTAAATGGCACAGGTTTGATGGCTGAAGTAATGATGAGATGGGACTTATCTATAAATCTGCCTAATGAGTGTGATTTTTCACTTACAGACAGACTTGAGATATAATTTCTGCTAAAGGTATTAGAAAATTCAAATTAGTTTAATGAAATATGGCAAATTTGAAATACTTATTCAACAGTTGTTCAGATCAAAATAAATCAAACGGCATAAAATAACAACGTACACTCTTACACTAAAAGGCAGTTGCTGCTGCTGTAAGCTGCTGAAACTGTTCGTTGTAATACCATGGTAACAATAAAACAGAGATAAACGAAGCGACTCAATTAAATGGTAATCCCTCTATCGAGTCCATTGTATGTTGTTGTCGATGTAGTTTAGATAGGCTTTTAGATTGCTTGCCGCGGCTTCCATAATTTAATGTAAGATCGCTTCAATGCTGTTCTATCTTGAAACATAAGCCCTAAAATGATGTAGAATTCCCATAGAGGAAAAATCTATAGGAAATTAACATGTAATGGACATAGTTTTTAAGCCAAATTTGATTCAAATTGAAGTGAGATTGCAGTGTAATTGAGTTGAGGCAAAAGCGTATAAAACACGCTTTGTTTTTTATGGAATTGTGTTTTACTTCATTAAACTACAGCGCAATATTGGTCAAACCCACACAAGAATTGCGTTAGGTTTCGTTTGTGTGGGTTTTTGTGGCTGGAATTATGTTGAAGTGTTTGAAAAATTTGATCAATGTAAGCTGTCAGTGTTTATGTCTCAATGCTACTGGTCTGAAGCTTAGTCAGCTTATATGACCAGCTTCCTGAGGCAGATTTAATGATAAGGCTGCTTGGAGTCCACACAATGTTAAACCTCAACTCCATGGGTGGGGTATTTTACTTGCCTCAGCACAGAATCACAATCTCTTTATTGTCCTTTCGTACACATGTACATGCATAAATATTTGTACAAGGCACCTCTAATTTAACATCTAATGCGATTGACTAATGAAGAGTGCCCGGGCTGGGGGGATCGAACACAAGACCTTCAGTGGGGCTGGCCGATGCGGCAGAGACAGAATAATGGCAGAGATGCTTTTACTACTAGGCCACCCAGCTGTATGATGGTCTTAATGGCAACCGAAGTTCTTCCAAGTGTGTGTGTGTGATTAGGGCTTTACGTCCTGTATTTCTGCACCAGTTGGGCTAATTAGGACAGGCAGGGACCATGACAATGAGACAAAGGATGAAACAGCCATCCAACTTAGGCTCGACCAGGAATCGAACCCGGGACCCAGCGGTTGGAAGCCCAGAGTGCTACCTCTGAGCTAGGCCCCACCCGCAAGTTCTTCCAACTGGTCTTAACATAAAGTCAGTCTTTTTGGGTGGTCTTTACCATACACTCCCATCATGAAAATTGAAGTATCTCTGCCCTACCATGACGAATGAAGCACTGCATTAACCTATCCATTTTTTCATATCAATACTTGGCATGCGAACCTTCCAGATTCATTTCTCTGAACTGCACAAAAACCTATCCAGGACCTGTAAAAGGATGACTCCCATTTCGCCTAATGCTCTTCGGAGATTGCGCTCCCCTTCATAATGCGCTCAAGACATGCGAAATGGGCCGCAGTCGCCCCAAAAAAATGATTTGATCGCGTCCAGATTTTGAAGCAAACTTATACTGTACTTGAAGTAACATATTTCAAGATGGCATCCGATTCACTATAATCCTTCAATTCTTAACGTCAGTGGCTGTCTATGGCTGGCTACCGTTTCACATATACTTACTTAATTACTTATAATTACTACGTTACAGTTAGTCAGATATTTGTAGATCTTGTGTCGCTGTAATTGAAGTAATTTACGTCAAAGTAGCAGCAGATTCTCTAGTATCATCCAAAACTTAATATCATTGGCTGTCTATGGCTATGGGTTCTATTTATACTAACACAGTTATAGAAAGTAGGATATTTGTCGATTCTCTAGTATCATTCAAAATGTGATGTCAGCGGCTCAGCCTGGCTATGGGTTAACTCGATTTATCGCTGTCGTTTAGAACTTAAGGGAAATCGGATATTCCAGATAGTGAAAGGGCATAAAAAATGATGAACCAACAAGTCTACGAAGACCCAAGCATTAATGGAAATGATATTGAAATGATATCCAAGTGATATTGACTATTCCATGGACCTTTTGGGTGGCTCTCCGGCTATTCAATTCATCATGGGTTTCCTCGATTCGCTAAATCCACTACAGCTTAAGCAGCGGCATGCCTCGACTCAGCAATTGGTGCGAAGCGATGCAAAATTCTCTTAATGTGTTTTTACTGTGTTAGTTTGCTGAGCATTATGACTTAATACTGCAAATGATAACACTGCAATGTAATGATCACTGAACACTAAAATTATCACAAATTTTGTTACGAAATTTCTAGTAGTCCTTTGTGTTCATCATATCTTGGATATCACAGTCTCTAGTTCATCCAAGATCATATTTATGATATCACTGTAGTTAAAAGGTCACAGGAAGTAACCATTTCTAGAGTCGGAATACTTTTTGGTGTGGTTGTTGTTCCTCTCATCACTAGCTTTTAAGAAACTCGCCATAAAAATGTATTATGCACAAATGCAAAATGCAGCGCAGCTAAATTGTCTGCCTCTGAGGTTGTACTTCGCTGATGCACTTCTAACAACAGCCGCTTGATGCAGTAACATATACCACAACTGCTAAAGCATTTAGGACAACCTCAATTGTATACTGAGACTGCCCTGCTATTAAGACCACCTCACTATAACGACCACCTCAATATCAAGACCACTTCACTATTAAGACCACCTAACTATTAAGACCACCTCACTATTAAGACCACCTTACTATGAAGACCACCTCAATATCAAGACCATCTCATTATTAAGACCACCTCAATATTATGAACACCTCAATATTATGAACACCTCATTATTAAGACCATCTCATTATTAAGACCACCTCACTATTAAGACCACCTCACTATTAAGACCACTTCACTATTAGACCACATCACTATTAAGACCACCTCACTATTAAGACCACCTCACTATTAAGACCACCTCACTATTAAGACCACTTCACTATTAGACCACATCACTATTAAGACCATCTCACTATTAAGACCACTTTACTATTAAGACCACTTCACTATTAAGACCACTTCACTATTAAGACCACTTCACTATTAAGACCATCTTTTGTAACTTTGCTCTGTAATTCAATCTCATGTTTGCACTCAGGGATATATAATATTGTGAATTATTCTTTTACATAGTATTGAAGGGTATTCTGTTGCATTGTATTTTTAAGCATTCGTAATTTGTTGTATCAATACCAGAGGCAGACTTAATGATGAGATGACGAGTTCAACCCATGTTACATAGTAGTAATAGTAGTAGAAGTTTATTGACCACAACTTATGGGCCAAAATCACACAATACAATTGCATAACATCTACCCCATGGGTGGGGTTATTCCATTGCCTCAGCATAGAAAACGAGTACAAGTACTTCTTTTAAAGTACACACTATGCATTATTGTACAATGTGCATAGTCAATATGAACACATCCCACAATCCCATCCCACATCCCATGCTAGGACCATCACCCTGCATCACCAGTTGGTTGCTGCTGCAGGAGCAAAGAGCATCAGTAGCCAGGCAGGCATCTGGGACAGCAGAGGATGACTCATGCACATCAATGGCCAGCAGCAGCAGCAGCAGCAGCAGCAGCAGTTGGTGCTGTTCAGTTACCAAGGAAACAGGGGAGACACATTCCACCATAAATGTGTTGCCATAGCAATGGCAATGAACTCCTGTTACACTGTTGTGTTTATTAAGCAACAAAGACCCAACAAAAAATGGCCATTAAATGTCTGGCAGCACAATCCTGGTGTTAATATGGGTTCATGGGCGTTAAAATGGGTTCATGGGTGTTCGCATTAAGCCACCAAGTGTCTTTCTAACGCCATAAATGCTTTATGGCCTCTTTTTAGCAGCGATATTAATTGTTATGAGACAATGACATGAGATAATGAAGATGACAACGTCACAATGGCATTACGTCACAAGACTGATCCATTATGGCTGAATCCAACCGTTTTTTGGTGGTGTTTTTTTTGGGGGAACAATAATCCTATATGCATTGTATTGTGTATACATATTTTGCTGTATTGCATACAGTATTGCATGGCATTGCATAGTATTGCATCAATGCTACTGGTCCGACGCTTGCATAGCATATTATTATAATATAATAGGGGATACATCCACCCTTGGATAATGGTATTTTGTAAATACTCGGATGTATCCCCTTCCAACACATTATATGTTATTTTTAGATCACATGCTACTTGTCACATATACTTGTAAATTAATTTACTTAAAAGTTGGTAAATAATAAAATGTCTAAATGTTTAAGAAGACCAGTTGACAGACGTCTCAATGTCTCAATACTAATGGGTATGAAGCTTAGTCAGCTTATATGACCAGCTGCCAGAGGCAGATGTGATGATGAGATGATAAGGCTGCTTGCAGTCCACAGCATGTTACACCTCAACCTCATGGGTGGCGTCTTTTACTTGCCTCAGCATAGACACCGAGTACAAGACACCATCAATTTTAACATCTCATGCAATCAACATCCTGAGATATGACTCGTAAAAAGAGCCTCCAGGCCACGATTTGAACCCAGGGCCATCAGTGAGCTGGCCAATGCTTCAACCACTAGACCGCCCAGATATATAATCAGCCTCTCCATTTGATTTACGTAACAGAGGGTATTATCGACAGGGCGGGTATTATCGACACTCACATTAGAATGTTAACAATTTTTTTAACAAACTAATTTAAGTGTCGATAATACCCGCCCTGTCGATAATACCCTAGACGGTATGTCTATTTCCGCTGATATCTACACATCGACTTACATAGAAACTGTTGCATACAGTGCTGGGTCAATCTGGGGCAATGAAAATTCACTCATTAATTCGTAGAGCACACGAGGTTCACATAAAATGCAGTAAAAATGCATGGCCATCAGCCGAAGTGGGCACTAAAGCCACAACATACAACAACATGGCAGTGAATTGAGAGTGAGGGGACCCAGGGTGGTGCCAGTGAGTGCCACTTTCATTTGTTGTCTTTGGAGGACTAACCAGGCAACAGAAAATGTTAGGACCCAGGGATGCATTGGTATAACAATGTTCCTGCATAACAATTAATTAGACTGAAACATTGCTGACATTTGCAAGCACGTTGTGATCGAGGCAGTTTGTCGGACTACTAATTAATCTTCCTCTTATTTGATTGCTTGTGTATGCATGTACATATGATGTATGTGCTAAATTATTTTGCCATTGCCCTTGATAAGTCACAATTTTGTGAATTAGACCCGATTTTGATTGTACACGAAAACTTATTCTCTACACTTTACCATCTTAGGGTAAATGATATATATTTTTTTATTTTGTATTTCTTTATTATTTTATTTTATTTATGACTGCACCTCATTATTATTTGTGATATAAAGTATTCTCATCATTAATTAGGTGCCATATTTGGGTCAATATTCGTCAAAAATCAAAGAGAGACTCTATTGTGTAATGACCTCAAATAAAAAAATAATTGTTGATCATAAACATGATCGCTACGAATCGATTCACTGATTTCACAAGACGACAACCATTTTCTAATACACACCTCCTTCGCAGCAACACAGACTTTTTCCGAGTCGGAGCTATCGGACCACTCCAACTCGCGGGCGATTCTCCTTTGGTAGAAATGTCTCGGCCGACGTAAAGTAGCCTTACTGCGAGGTTTAGATTTGGATAATGGCGGAGTAGGCGTCGAAGATTTTTCGCTGTCACTCGGATACAAGTGACCAAGTTCTTCTTCCGAGCTTTTGTGTTCAGAGTCGGGCGAGGGCGGTGGACGCACCTCGCATAAATAGACATCTTCCGGTTTAGCAGTCTTTTTTGGAACAGAAATTTGCCGACTTTGTTTTGCGTTGATGCCTGAATTGTTCTCTTCTGAGGGCCCACCCAAATCGTCCACACCAGACTTAATAAGAGATGAAATAAAAATGCCAGGAATAAGGCGATCTTCTGTATGGCGCGGTAAGTCACTAACGTCTTTCGGAATGTCATATTTTTCCACGTCTGTTTGGAATCCGTTGAGATCTTTTTCTTTACCAACCTCACTGGAAAAACCATTTCCTTCTTTTGAACTGGCTCCGGTTCTTGTCCGGTGGCCTGTACCGTTTTTAAGCGGACTGACGACCCGTTTACCATCCACAGTTGGCGACTTAGAAGTTGCATATCCATTAGAGGCGTCACTTCCTCTGGGGGCACTGACGTTTTCAACCGGTGATCTACCGTAGCTGCTGCTGCCATTTTTAACCTGTCCTTCAGTATGCGTGTGCGCTGCCACGTTTGAAGCGTCTGTACTTTGGCGTCCATTAGTCGAGTGTTCCAAACCGGTCCCATGTGCGCCGAGGCACACCTCTGGTGTGGACTCTTTGGGAACGGACAAATCTGTGACACCATGACCGTTTTGGACACCACTTCCGTGTCCATTTTCATGCGATTCGTGAGGTTCATCAACCTTGTCAGCCGGCGCTCCTCCCTCATCGTCGCCCTCTCCCTCGATCGTCCCAGAAAACGTGAGCCAGGATCCGATCCTTGCTTCATCACGGGCGTAACGACTACGCCGCATGACTCCGCTTCCTCTCCCTCCTTAATAGCACAGTGTCGCCCTCTGTGGAGCGCTTCAACTGTTAATCGGAAGGTCGGAGGATCGAACTTCATCGAGGATCATTTAGGAGTAAAGAATCCAAGAGTCAATAAGGCACGGTATCTATATTCAACTGCTTCGGAAGCTTTCTTACAATCTTAAATGTTTTGATACTCATTTCCTACCTATCCTATTATTTCACAGATGCTTCCTGTTTGAAACACACATTTTCCTCTCAGTCGCTTCTGAATTATATTTGTAACATTTTTTTATCAAAGTTTACTTCTGAAAAATTGACATAAAGCATCACCAAGCCGTGTATTATAACTCCTAAGTCGTCTCATGATTACAATAACAAGAATATAGCAGCATTTTGAAGTCTTGAATGAAAGTAATCCTTCCGTCTACAGTTTTATGCATTAAATCATTATATGGCAATCGATATATCCATGTCTAAATGACAATCCAGCACTCAATGACATAGCATAGTAGGTCTGACCTAGCACCATCCAGTGTAATAGCAGTCAGCAATTATGTAGAGCGCATAATATATATACAAATACTAATGGGATATAGCAGTCCATAGAAGCATCACAGTTACTGGATTACAGATTGCACCGCTAAATATGTTGTTTTAGTATTGTAGTAATCGGTTGCTATGGCAACCAAGAGGTCCAAATGGTAGGTTTAATTGCACACATTGGTCAATCACATGGGTAGCTCACACTAGTATCTCACATTGGTAGCACACACTGGTAGCTCACATTGGTAGCACACACTGGTAGCTCACATTGGTAGCTCACACTGGTAACTCACACTGGTAGCTCACAATGGACGAATGTATTAATATATCCGATATAATTACTCGTTGCTCACTTTATAAATAATGGCATCAATAACAGCTCACTGTAGTTCATCACAGTCCTCCAGTGCTCACAATGGTTGTTGTATCTGCTCACATTGGTTAATAATCAACCGATTCTAGCCAAACAACAATGGTTGTGTGCACTGGGCAATTAAAACAGTTGCTCACAATGGCAGATAACTGGTTTGCAGTGGTTTGTCCAGAGTTTGCAGCTTAAAATATGGTTGCTTTTAGGTGCTCACAATGGTCCATCACAGTCTAACTGTGCTCACAGTGGTTGTTGTATCTGCTCACAATGGTTGGTAGTCAATCAATCTTAGTCAAACAACACTGGGTGCACATATCACTGCTCACACTGGTTTCTCACACTCAGTGGTTGCTCACACTGGTTGCTAAGATGTCTCACAATGGTTATGTGCTGCTCACACAGGCTGCTATGACAGCTCGCTATAGGTCGTCACATTTGTCAAGACTGTCAATAGTTGCTTGAACGGAACGTCTCACAATGGTTATGCGGTTATGTGCTGCTCGAGAAAGCCAGTCACACTGACAAGATGCCCCTTCACATCACATCAGCATCCCAGACCAGCATCCCAGACTCGGCGCTATATTCTTGCAATGGTCGTTCTGTCTCGATGCTAATTAGGTTAATCCGATAATCAGCTCAGCAAACTCAGAGTCAGGACAAACTCGAGGGTAATTCCAAGGCACAGAAGCAGCATCAGATAAACAGACCTCGGTCTGATAATGCTGTTGTTCTATTTCTGTTCACTGAAAATGCTCGAATAGCAAGCCAAGCGATGCAATCAATACGGAGACAATTTTACAATTTGCGATGCATAAATCCTTTTCGGAACTAGTTCTCTTTTCAATTTGTTGTGTTCAGCAAGTTGAAATTAAACTCCAAATCAATCCAAATGGTAGTCAAAGTGTCTACTTTAACTGGATAGCTCAGGTTTTGAACCCAGGATCCTCTCTTGAGTTTTCCTCACCGATACGTTTTATTTCAATGTGCAGCACAAAATGAACAGTCTACTTTTCCATCAATAAACATCCACTAATGACTGGATTTGACACACAGGTCTCATATCCAAGCTGACTCATGCTATGAATGTATGACTCCAGATTGATTATCTGACATCGAGTTGAAGTATTATCCATATAATTATCCTAATATCCCATATTCAGTTGTTGTCTGTAATATTGCTACAGCAGTTTCTGCACACAAAGTCAGTTTGATTCACTACACTCAAACCAGCTCAGGAATTGAACCTAATTTACAGCAACCAATCAATACAACCAATGCGCCACTATTGACTTTGCAATCTTTTCACACACTGCAATGTTTTTTATGCCTAATTCAACATCAACTGCTTTTTATTCCTTTTTCATTGAAATATTCAATAAAATCTTTCGTCTGCTTATTTTACCTGCTCTCCAATGCAGGAGGTAAATAGAAGCAGCAATGGCTACAGCACGTGGCCAGTAGAATCTATGACATCAGTGTCAATACTAATTAGCATTAAGCAGCATTATGCTATTGATGTATAACGATGTTTAATACAGCAATATTAAATACTAATGGTCTTATAGCACATCCTTGTTGAATATATTTCCAAAATGAATGTAGACTAAAACAGTCTATGAGTCCTCAGATGCATTAATTAGTAGCAATATTTTAACCTTATTTCAATAGCATAAGGTTTCAGCAGTCAACAGTTAATGTTGAGTTGATTTCTCCATCAATTTTTTCCTGTAAATTTTGAGTACCATCCATCGGCATACGTTGGTGGAGAGCCAACAACTGCAACCTTCCGTTTCAGCAGAAACACTCCAAAACAATCACAATACGGCCATATTAATACGTTTAAATCCTTTACTATGTAGCGTAAATTAAATCCTACTCATGTGCATTTTGCAGACGATATCACAGTCATTCAATGTCCATTTTTCAGTGAAATATTCTTTAAATCGTGGTTTTTTTTAGGAGCACTCCACCGAAGGCTTGCTCCATCCCTCCGACTGCATCCTATGATGAATTTATTGATCCTGGCCGAACTGCATTTGCCCAGCGTCTGGCAGAATTCGATTTAGTGCCACTGCTCCCCCTGGTGTTATTTGCCACAACATCGCAGACAATACGGGGATTATCTAATCAGGTAGCTAGCTGACTGATGATAATAGCTAGGTGTGGTCTATCCTGATCATTATCATCAGCATTATATTGATTTCACCAGCTTTTCTAGAGTTTTATTGTTTATCACACATTGTTTCGATTTCGTGAGTGTAATATTTCAATAAAATATTTCTCAATAACTGTAGATTTTTATACAGTTTAACTTCTTAAATTAAACCCGAAAGACAACACAGCTTACTCAAATAGATTAGATAGCTACATATTTTTGGATTTTTATCTAAAATCTGTAATTTTCTATACCTCACTTATATTAGCTCTTTCTTATCCTTTTTCTTTTTAAATTCAAACGTCCCTTATTCTCTCCCAAATTAGCCTTACTTCTAAGCTTTTTCTAGCTTTCCTATTAAATATTCCTCATCATTATTGATTTCCTGACATTAATTGCAATATTTGCAAGAAAACGCATTGCTTTTTTTAAAATAGGTTAACCATAAGTAATTTTACAACTCAATCACTTTATTCATTGTTTTCTTATTTTGACTTTTCTACTATAAAATCACTGACCAAGGTACAATATTCCAATACTCTGCAGGGAGTTGAGAAAGACTAATGCCTGAACAGGTCTGACAAGGAAATAGTTGTAGGATAACCGCCTCACAACCCAACAAATTTACATTTACATTCCAATAGAATTTTACTTTAAATCTTACTAAATTTAAAAAATATATATATATTTTGTACCGAACATTCCCACAAAAACTAATCATCCATCTTTTCACAACTTTGACAACAACATTGTCACATAATAAACTGCAAACTTCTAATTACTTTCAACAGCTGTTTCTGCTTTAAAGACAATAAAAGCGATGTAAACAAATTTTACAATCCTATTTTTACAACTCAATTATCCATCCACACCTGCTGCAGAATAAGTCATGATCAATGACCACAAAAAAAGTTCAAATCCCTAACATATGTTACCCTGGTTACTATCATTACTATTACCAAATTCGCTCGATTACTGATTAGGGATTTTATTTTATTTTTATTTTTTGCTTCTTTTTTTTCGCTTCAGGAAAGCATTTCTTTTAGCATCATACCAATATTGACAACTGGATTTTCAAAATGGCATTAAAACATATTGCTATATAGATGGATAGATAGATACTTTATTTCCAAATGTTTGAATTTGTTATGCAGCTCTTGAAATGCTGGTCGCCCGCAGCGCAGCGCCCTCTAATACTTTTCTCATCATACCAATTTACAATATTATTATTAACATCTAGATTTTCAAAATGGCATTTAAACATATTGATATATAGATAGATAGATAGATACTTTATTTCCAAATGTTTTAATTCGTTGTACAGCTCTTGAAATGCTGGTTGCCTGCAGTACAGCGCCCTCAAGTACTTTTGACATCATACCAATTTACAATATTATTATTAACATCTAGATTTTCAAAATGGCATTAAAACATATTGATATATAGATAGATAGATAGATAGATACTTTATTTCCAAATGTTTTAATTCGTTGTACAGCTCTTGAAATGATGGTCGACTGCAGTGTAGCGCCCTCTAGTACTTTCGACATCATACCAATATTATTATTGACAACTCGATTTTCAAAATTGCATCGAATATTTTTTTTTTTTAATTATGTCGATAGTGTGTGTCAGACTTACGACAACTAAAAAACTTTGCTTGCCATCGGATAGATGTGGTATATCATATTCAAATTTTACTCAATACATATGAATGAATTACTGTAAGCAGTAATCAATGAGTTAAATATGATACGCATACCACCTGCCTCATGAAATCAAAATCACAAAGTATGATGTATGTTCTCATCGCCACTTAACAGCAAAAACCAGTTGTGCAGCTGAATTAAACTGCTTGAGACAGCTGGTTTTAAAGCTAAGCAGCTGCTTACATCATGCTGCAAAAGGCCAAGCCTGCATACTGTACAAATCAACAGCCTGAATAAGAATGATTTATCTACAATTTGTATATAATTAGACTACAGTGTATTTTTTGGAGATGTGTAGAGAGGTATGAACACATGCTTAATAACTGAACTGAATATTCACATGTTAATATTGGATGGGTTGGGTGGGTGATTAGGGCTTTACGTCCAGTATTTCTGCACCTGATGGGCTAATTAGGACAGGCAGGGAACATGACAATGAGAAGAAGGATGAAACAGCCATCCAACTTAGGCTCGACCGGGAATAGAACCCGGGACCCAGCGGTTGGAAGCCCAGAGCGCTACCTCTGAGCTAGGCCCCCCGCCCTCGTTAATATTGGACATTCCTCATAACATACAAAGACCCAAATAAATACCAATGCATATTTTGTGCAGTCCTTTTCTTGCCAAACTTCTAATGATAATACTGATCTAGGCAGCCGAAGTCAGTGCCTCTTTCTGAAGCTGATTTGGTGATATCACAATTGCTGCTTGATTGTGACATAATAATTGACCATTGTGACGTCACAATTGCAGACTCTAAGTCATGCAAGAAACACTGGTCGAAGAGGCTAATATTTTCCTCATGAAAATGCATTGGAAACCTTCATTGTGTTGCTCAGAAAAGTGCCCCTCATCTTGAATATGGATAAACCTTCTGGTCAAAGGTTACTGATCACATCAGTGATGGTAATAATGCTGTACATCAGGTCAGTTTAAAGTTAAGTGTTCAAACCTCATTACACAATGAAATGAATCAGGGTGTCAGTCATCGGAGTGCATTACAGTCAATGCAACTACGTCGAGATTGCAGCATGCATTATTGCACCGTACATAAATACATTAGAATATCATTTCCAAATAATTTAATATCCATATTATTGCTATATCCTGTTGCTTACTCTTATCAAACAAAACCAGAGGTTCTATCCATAACTGGTGACCTTTAGCAAACAATGGAACAATAAAATACACTATTTGACCTTATTGCTTCACCGTTCCGTCAAAAATCATCAATTACCATGGATACTATTCTGCTATTAGGCCTCTTAACTGTTCATGTAGTTAGATTTGAACTGCTGAGCAACCAAGTATTGAGAGCCAAATTTTGGTGACCATAAACATAATCAATCTTTCAAAGCAACAGGACAACAGTGACAGAACTGGTTTAGAAATTGGTCAAAATGTCACTCAACATCTAAATCACTGATGAGGTTTGGATGTACTTCAAAATATACAAATACAAACTGACCACCACTTATTTGTGGATCGAAATGTTTGATAGCGTTGCAGCACATCACAGAAAGTACTCAAAAGGGCGGTTGTTAATATTTTCACATCGATCTTAGCTTAAAGCAAAGGTTTTAAAGGCTGTATAAGCAATGATAACTCATCACCTCAGTGACAATGAACTCAGTTTAAGGTGTAGTATTGATAAGGGTAGCGTGAATTTATCGAACCAATCACAAGATTCAAACAATATGTTTCATTTAACCTTGTTCAAACAATAATCCTAATACGTATTTCAATTGGCTAATAGCCCTTTGCATGGATTAACTGTAAGAAAAACAGCCTCTCCAGTAAATATATACGAAGTAAAGTTCACATCGTAGTAGCTTATTCATAGTTAAGTTAGGCTGAAACCTTGCATATTGTAAACTATATTGCACCCAATCAGATTTATATACAACAAAAACTGCAGTGCTGTCTTAATTCAAAGCCTCACACGTGCTTACAATAATTTGTGCATAAGTATTCTTTTCTCTTGAAATTTTCAATCTGGAGATTATCTTTTCTTATTTGAAATTAAGCCATGAATGTGCTGATTTTGCAAATTTCCAAATCACTCGCCGTGGTGCAAAACACCTTAATAACTTTCTAATATATAGCATACCTGAGCTTTTGTACGATTGGCCCTTATATGACCCTAGAAACATGGAATTAATACATAAAATATTCCCTAATTTAACCAAATTCGGAAAAGAAACAATAATGGCACAAAATATTCTGAACCACTCCAGTAGATCCCAACGAGGTTGTAAGAGATCATTTTCAACAACTTAAAAGACATTACAATGTCACTGCCATAACGAACCCTTTAATATAACAGTCAGAGTTTCCTGGAAGTCAAACTCTTATTATTTTCGAAATCTGGAATTATTTTCTGGTTTTGTGAATTTTCTTTCCTTTTTTTTATGCTGGGGGGGGGGGGGGGGTTCCATCCATGAAATGCTGCTATTCTATATCACTTTGCAGGAGGCACAATGAATCATTACAAATACAATTTCATCGGGTCATTCAAAAATTATATTTTAAATGTACCGCAAAAAAGATTTTTCTTCATAACTGGGATAAGGCCTGATATTTAACCCCGAATAGTCCAGGACTGACGTTAGCCTTGTTCAAAAATACCCGAAATGAGGCATCAAGTTTCGGTAGGGCAGTGACAATATCACAAGCAATAACTAAATAAATTTCATCTCCTACCTTGGCATTTTCAAGTTGTTTTCTGATTTGCTCCGATGCCGCCTCTGCTGGGACTTCAAGTGACGTAATTTCAGCATCAATTTCACCCAACCATGATTGAAGGTCAGCGTGAGTTTCGCTGAAATGTCCTGCCAGGGGGAGGGCCTCTTCAAGTAGCGAAAGGCGTTCTTGCGAAAGTTTGCAAACAATGTCAGCCTGCAAGAAATGCACGTAAGTTTAATACAGTAGAAGAGTTTCCTTTTTTCATTAAGGAATTCTCAAATTATCACTTTTGTTATTATTTTTTCCGAAAATGTATGAATTGCTACATAAATATACTTTAATCACTCTGAAAAGCAATTCTAGTTTACTTTAGTATTAATAAATAATTTCCTGACATCCTCATACTGATTCCTTTTAACAATTTTTCAACCTCTGATGCGACATAAAAACCAATAGGTGGCACTCAAGTGCGATACAGCACTGCCACCTAGTTTATATCAATACAAACATGTCGCTGACCGTCTAACATTCTTAGTTCAATATATATATATATATATATATATATATATATATATATATATATATATATATATATATATATATATATATATATACCAAATTCCTTGTGAATGTCTGTACTATTTCTATTTCATAACAAAACAATAGTACAGGTCAACAAAAATTTCATATTTCTCTGGAATAAGGACATGAATTAGAATTTCTCGACATATTGACACTCACCTGGTTGCGGATACTGCCCAGTTTTGTTTTGACATCATCGGCCTCTGCGTTTGTCGTTTCCCTGAGGAGTTTGTTGCATTTCTGAATTGTGGCATTGACAGCTCGCTTCTTGCTTTCAAGGTCTTCATGGAAAGCCTAGAATAAGAAATGGCAACAATTAATGTAACATCCACGATAATCTAAAATATATAGTTGTATTTATAATAGTATAGATAATTGACAACAGATAGTTCAGCAGATAATTCTGTTTAATAAGTTTGGCAATCTTCATTTAAACTAATTTTTCAGACTAGAGTTCCTGATTACCTATCAAAAGTGAATACATAACTGTTATGAAACTGACAGAATTTTGTTCATACGAAGCCAGTCTTGATTTTAATTATTAAAAATTAAATTAAGATACATTTTATCAATCTTACATTGCATAATTAACACCATTACTTCATTTCTATATCATAATACATTGTAAGACACACTTGTAAGTCAAAAACACAAACGCACGGACATTTACGAAATTCTCTTTGCACAAAATATACTACATTTTACACACAATAATGTCATTTCTACTATCATTCCCAAGTCTTCTCAGACCTCTTCTTCATGCACTTAATATCTCATAATATCTATTTCTCGCTTTACCTTATGATCTCTCAATTGCGCGGCTAAAGTCTCAGGATCAGTGCTGATGGCTTCGGCTGTATTAATCTCATTCTCTGCTCTGTCCAAGTAACCTAACAGTTCATCGATCTCTCGTAGAGCCTGGTAGATAATTAATAAAACAAACGTAAGAAAATAAAATTAACGAGTCCTACCTGGAGGCAGTAGTTGATAGAGAGATCTTCCCTTGAAGAGAATGTCAAATGATAGAGCGAAAGTGACATTGTGACGATGATGATTAATTGGTTGATGATGTTGCTAATTGATTGATGATGTTGTTAATAATTGATGTCAGTAATAATTATCTCAAATTTGATGACGATGTCATTAGTAGGTTCCCAACATGCATGGTGAGCTAAATGTTGATTATGTCAGATTAGGTCATCAGTAATTAGTTGATGATGTCATTAATTGTTGATGACATTGCTAATTGATTGATGATGTCAGTAGTAATAGTTCAGAACGTCACTAAAATCATGGTCCCAATATCTTGATGACCCAGAATCAGTAGTTTCCACCAATATAACAACTTAATTGGCGATTATGTTCGATTAAGTCATTGCTTAGTATCACTAATTAGTTGATGATGTCATTAATTGGTTGATGATGTCAGTAATAATTGATGATGTCAGTAATTGTTAACAATGATGTCTAATTGGTTCATGACATCATTAGTAGGTTTCCAACATGATTATATGATGATTATTCCCATTCTATTGTACATTCCTGTCAATGTAATGAAACACAAACGAAGTGAACTCTCCTTTGATACTAACATAACAATACTCCACAATATATTCCGCCACCTCACAGGAGCCGAGGGTGCACCTATTCTGATGGACACACCACACACATAATGCCAATATTTCATAACCAAACGATTATCAGTACTCAGCCACCTTCGTCTAATCAATTTAATAATCCTATTAGAATTGTTCGCTCATATACTGCACACCACAATATGCCTGACTGCCAACAAAAGTCCTGCTAAATATGGATTGCGATCGGCGGTCTTTTGTATTTTTTTATACGCTCGGAATAATTATCATCGAAAGCTCAGGTAAATCAATACACAGACATAAAAGCGCCGTTAAAACATTAGACTCAGTGCAGAAAGCCAGATTTTAAGTTGAAATCTTTAGCCGATGGTATATGAAGTCATAAACGAACAACTGAAAACCACAAACAATAAGCTGCAGATAAGTACATAATCACAATATTCAGACATCTCAGAGATAATTGCTTTCCATCGAACAACTAAGAAATAATCTTCAAATTTTTAATGAGTAGATAATCCTTACAGTCCATGTATCAGACATTTTGAAGTTCGTGTTCACTAAGAAAGAGTAATATACTGATTTCATACTCAAATGAGGTAAAATTACAATTTAACAAATAAAAAAAATAACATTTCTTTTTTTGATAATAATACCAGTCAAAGCAATGAAGACTTCACATGTAACCTCCTGGACTTCGCAAACCTAATCCAAAAAAATTTACTGTACTTAATTTAAATTCTGATAATCCTTGAAATTTGCTAAGCTATTTCCCCAAAATCTAATAATGTCAAATTTCCATGTTAAGTAAAATCCCACAAATCCTTTATAAAAAAAAACATTCCGAAAGAATCTTTTGCAATCCAACAACAAAGAAGACACAATATACCTCTAACACACTGTAATTCAACTAAACTCGAAATCAAACAGTAAAGCACAAGCCACCGCTGTATGCTAACACTGCTAACCCCCCCCCCCCCCCCCACCCCCTGGCCGTTCTTTATTAAGGTTTAACCCCTCCCATATTCCATGCAGTAGCTCGGACTTGCTATTCGTTCCATTATCATGCAAGGTACACACAACATGCTAGCAGAGAATCTATTGCACGGCACACAATTCTACCGGTGTCATTTAATATACTCCACTATGTTATAGCTGTATGCAGAGTAACTTCGGCTTATAAAACTACAACAGATTGTAGTCACAAGATTCATAGATTCATGACTCGGAAGACGGATTAATTTTGCCCTCACATGCAATATCATAATGCAAATATCTGAATTTGAATCATATTATCTTTGAGAAAAAATATGACTATATATTAAATTGACATTTTTGTGGATTTTACTCTAGTATTGCAATCACGCTGAGTTATATAAATTCTGCTTTCTATTTTTAGAATATATCAACGTGTAAAATAACTCACATTACGTGTTACTATGACAATTGTAAGATCTATTCCAAAATGAAAACAATCTGCTAAAAGGTTACCTGAAGTACAGTACACAATTTTTGTAGCTATTTTTGTTATCACGTTGTTTTAAGTAAAACATCCATCCAATAGCACACCCAACATTGACAGATGGCCAGAATGCATTTGCCAGATTGCCGAAAAATAGCCCACAGGTAAAGGTTATTGATTAAGGGAAAGTGGGCACACTACAATTGGAAGATAGTAATTAATGATTGAAAGGGATTATTTAAGGGATTAATCAATGGAAAGATGGATATAGATGAATTGATGGATGAATGAATCAATGGTTGAATGAATGAGACAGGTGATTGGAGATTGATTGACTGAATGAATGGAAGGATAAACAGCACAAATGAACGAATGAATGAATGAAATCTAATGAAGAAATGGATGAAATGATGAACAAATACAGAGACTTAAGTTATAGCAATATGAAGAGCTTGAACAGGTTCATAACAATGTTTATAATTATAGTTATTTGATGAAACCATTACATAAGAAATTAGCGAAAAGTATACAAGAAACAGTGATGTACCTTTTTTTCTTTTTTAAATCATAACAAATAAACAAGATATAGGTACATCATAAACTGATAATGTTCAATTACGTCAAAAAGATGCTTTACATTCAATGCATAATTTAACACAAAGGCTTTATAATAATATGATATATTAGAGCTTCACAAATGAACCAAAATAAACTTGAGTAATTACGATGTACTCACAGCAAATGAAATCATGGAGACCAGATTTTCCGTTAAGTCGTGCCATTTCGATTGTACATCGGCTAGTGCTTCCCTTATTTGGTGCTTATTTCCAGAATTGGGGTCTTCCACTAGTTCCCGTCCTGTCCGCTTGATGGCGTCCATGTCTTCCTGTTTACCTTGTTTGGCGCGGTACATGTTTTCGATCTTGTCCTGCGTGTTGTAAATTGTTTAAATATTGTGAAATTTAGCTGAAATATTGTAATGATATTTACCAATGTGATTCATTTGCAAGCTTATACAATGCATATACACTGTATTTGCAATATAATGCAATATCCCTTGATTCAATACTCCACAGGATAATCATGATAATATGATGCTGAACATGGGATATTTTGCTTATTCATTCAAGGTCATTAAGAGTTATTTGACATTCATAGATATTAATTACTCACAAAAACATGACATACTCTTCTAATCACCTGTACCACTCCATACACTTGATATACTCGTTTTGTTTTTATTACATAGTACGTTTACAAAAACGTGTATAAAGAGGATATATATACATAAAGGGGTTTTCTATCAATAATAAGGCAATACTTTTTTAATTGAATCTCTAGCTTCTCAGATCCACTATGACATGAAAGTGCCGACAGAAAAATAAGACAACAAATGACAAGGCACAATGTTGTTCAATACGAAATTTCATTTTACTTTTAAATTTATGACCCACTGACTCCTAAAAACTGTTGTGAGAAGATCCAATAAGCAAGAGATCAAATACCGAGTGAAGACAATTTAATCCAATTTAATACCTTAAGGGCGGCAGGAGAGCCATCCACACTTTCCCTTTTAAGGGCGGTGAGGGCGTGGTTCAGCCATCCTTCCATCTGGTTGATTTGACCATATAAGGAGTTCACCCTCTGCCCAACGCCTTCCAAATCGGAACTTCTCTGTTGAGCTCGAGATTCTAAGATGTCGAAACGATCCACTAATTGCTCGACCTGGAAGAAAATACAGGATTCAAAATATTCAATAAGGTCCAATACTTCATATATATTGGGGTTAATTTAGTAGTTTAACATACTGTTAGCTAAATGACTCAAAAAAGATAAATTGCCCTTTGTCTGAAGGTTGAAATTAATAAGTAATCCACAAAAATCATTAACTAAAAACCAGATATACCGTATGTACTGTTTTCATACATATTTCATCAATTTTAGATACTTATATATATATCTATTACTTCAATTACAAAATCAAATATCACATAAATAAGTTCTGGTGTGATAGTAAAAACATATCATATCACAGGCCTCTTGTTTCATAAATTCAGGCAAAATACCAGAGGCAGATGTAATGATAAGTAGATATAACGAGCATCATCTCATATCCTAACCTTTTCAGCCTCCACAACAGATCCCTGGCATTGTGCGGCAACATTATCGGCTTTCTCTCGCTGGTTTTGAATATCTCGGACCAACATTTTGTGATTCTGCATTTGCTCGTTAAGTCCTTCCCGGTCTAAACTGACTGGCTCCATGTTGTCAAAGATGGCTTCCGTTTCGTTGACCCAGCTGCAAAATGAAGCAAACACCAATTTCAATTTTTATTATATTAGTATTGTTACATTATAGCTCAGTTCAGCCATATATCATGATATATATATATATATATACCAGCCCATGTCAACTTCATGAAAACAGGTTCTTATACGCCTTTTCCGATAAATACATTTTTGAGGCATTTTTTGCCTCTTTAGTTGTATAAAACACTTGATAGATACTTAAATCACCAAGATTGCATTCTATATAAGCATGATAAGCATTGATAGATAAGGCTAGGGTAAATTAATCAGTCTTAATGTCACTTTTTAAAGGTAATTTACTATTTCAGTACATTTTGTGAAATTAAGCAGTAAATTCACAAAGTAAATTTAAAAAATTAAGTTTGACTGCCTTCCAATATATGCGTGCAAGGTAATTTTTCAACTTCTTTTTGCACATATTTAAGAATCAGTTTTAATAGCAATCATTAGAGTCTCCTCCACAATTCATATTTCTCTTTTGTTTTAAATTGTGAAATCAAATTATCTTAAATCTTGATTAATTCAAAAATCTCACCCAAGAAGAGCATCCAAGTTATGGTTGACATCTTGACTTTGAACAATGGCGGCATTGACCTTGTGTTGTTTGTCAACTATGTCTTCCTGGATTTTATCAAATCTCGTCTGGACAGCGGTCAAGGTGTCTGCTATCTCTCTGGCTTTTGGAGTGTCCTACAAAACGCAGAAGTTTCGATCATAAAATATGTTTGTTGCTGTGGCACCACATCAACAATAATCAGAAAGGTAAACCAGGGATGAGAATCAAAAGAAAGTGAACATTTGTATAAGATAAGATCTGCGAAAGTTAAGACAAGACAAGACAAGACAAGACAAGACAAGACAAGACAAGACAAGACAAGACAAGACAAGACAAGACAAGACAAACAAGACAAGACAAGACAAGACAAGACAAGACAAGATAAGATAAGATAAGTTAAGATAGGATAGGATAAGATAAAGATAAGATAGGATAAGACAGGATATTGGATAAGATAAGTTTTAGATAGATAAAGATAAGAGGCAAGAAAGATAAGATAAGAAAGATAAGGATAAGATAAGATTTAGATAAGATAAGATAACACAAGATATGCGTATATTTGCCAAGCGAAATAATACAGTGAGGAAGTCATGTTGTCCTTATATTATAATGTCATGAGTGTTGAGCTGATATACTGATATTGTATGTTTAATTTGTTGCTATTTTTGATGTTTATCACTCACAAGCAATTACCATACAGCTTTAAAATTTATAGGTAATACGGACCTATTCCACCGAGGTCTATATGCAAATTATTTTTCAACGATATTAAATGTCAGAAATAAAACCAACTTTGCAATCAAGTTCTTCGAGGATGGCGATAATGCCCTCTCCGGCAGATCGAAGGTCCTCCACCAACTTCCCTTCTGAGATGACGTCTGATGTGACCATCTTGAGGGCCTCCAAAAGTTCCGCAGCGTTACTTCCCGCACCCAATGTGACGTCATCGCTACACTCCTGGACCCGTGCCTCCATCTGGGGCAGGGTTTCTGCGAGACGAGCTGAAACAAAGAAGAAGCATTTAAGATATAACTACAGTATTTTAAACATATGTTAACACTGAGCTGCATGTATTCCGATTGCAAGGCTTTTAAAACTGGTGCACAACTTGACGATTTAGTTACCAAGACAAGTCATTGGTGACAGTATCAGCAAATTCAAGGACATTGCTATGGGCAGAATATAAAATATAATGTATAAATTTACCAGAGGGTCTTTACTTGTAAATAATGGAACAAGTAGTCTACAATTCATCTAGCCTATTTGGGCAGTAAGTTGAAGAAAATTTTGACCATATTGGCACATGAGAAATTACATGTACACCAATTGAGTGTTCTCCTCGGTCTATTCACAAGTTATTCATCTCACCTTTAAGCTCATTGTACGTCTTGTTTTTCGCAGCCGTGTCGGTCAGTCGGGTCATGAGGTCACCACACTCAGCCACCAAAGTCTTGTACTTGGCATTAGTTGCCTGAATTAAAAAATACAAAAATATTAAAAAAAACTCACAAGTCCCTTTGCTGTTTCATTAATCAAAAGATTATCTTCAGGTACTATTATGATTATCTAAATGGTACTTGATTGCATAAGGATGTTAACCAGATGTGCAGTGACTCAACTGGTGGAACTCAATACTGTCGAAAATTAGTAAACATCTAGAAAACTTCTCAACATCCACATGATCTTAAAATCATTTCATATCAAATATTAGCAACAGGTAACGATTGTTGAATATCACACAAATACCATAGATGGTTATTAATTGGTTTCTTTTTATAGTATATAATATTTATAATTATAATGTCTACAGGGGTATCTAATTCAATTAAGAAAATGATAAATATTTATTCATTTCATGAAAATATTTACCACGAGATGTTGATCAATTTCACTGAGAGTATATACAGCTATGTATTTGATTAATTTACTTCGAAAAATAGATGAATTTTTATTCATTTCACATAATATTACCTCGAGATGTTCATCAATAACACCTCCTGGGTTCACGTCTTCTTTGTCGACAGGTTGTTGGAGACTGTTTCTGTATTTCTCTGCGTCTTTGCAGAACTCCTGTAATGAAAAATAAGGATATGATAATTATATTATATGTAGAAATGAATCACCAGAACACATCATTTCTATCGCTAAGAATCTGGACAGAGAATCATATTGAATTATATAATTATTGAAATAAACTAAACATAGTAGTTATCACTGATTACACACAGCAGGGAAAACAACAATGAATGGTGAATTGCAATTATAATTTACAGTTTCCACTAATTAATTCGCTCAACTTTTTGAGTTAAGAATCACAACCCAGATATGTATCAAGTCATATAAGCAAGGATCTATACGTAAACAATTTTCTTTATTTCTGCAATTTATTTAAAAAATATATAAACATTTGCACAAGAGTGAGTGATAATCATATAAACATAATAAATAGCTTGGTCTCCAGAGCTAATTAAGTTTGTTCTTTCCATTCATTCATCTCCATAAAACCAATAAATTTCATTTCAATACACTAAAATTCTATTAAATATATACATGATATATCCACTAGAGGACAGCACCTTCCAGTTGCAACTCTACCATGGATCATACACTGAACTAGACCACTTATCCTATTCATGTTATTTACTGAGTGTGAAATTCAGTCTCATGACAGAGAAGCAGACTGCGGATCAATTTTCGTGTCAGATGTTTTGATAGCAATTCACACGAACAAATGTGATGTACTCGTGTTTAGCATTTAGCAATGTAGAGAGAGGAAATCACAACATGGAACTTCATGTTAGTTATCAGAAAAAGTTATAATTTTCTGTAATCGCAGTTCATATACTTCATTGTGAGCATGGACTCCAGGCATATTGTAATTTTCTACAGTTAGTGTTGTTTTGTGGGTGGCCCCTCGGCAGCGATGACATGATCATCTTAGAGGGATCACTCTGCTTAATGTTTGTTAAATGAAAATCACTGTACTTGTATCATGTATTTTAATAATAGTAGGCTAAATAAATTAATCTGAATCTGAATCATTGCCTGCTGTCCATAGCATGATTGATCTGATGCTCTTATATCATTGCATATGGAAATTTCATAACTATACATAGCACACAATCAGTTTGTATATTACATAAACTGTTAATAAAATACACAAAAAATAAGTAGGTCTATTAGTGGGTTCAATGACGAGGAAGTGATCTAATTAGGATCTATGGATTTGCTGCAAATTTGTAACTCAAATAGTGCAGACTATTATCTTTAAGAGTAAACTGAAACTAAACAGAGCATTTAATATCACATAAATTCTCTGAAGTATTTTACATAATAATTTTCAATACACTTAAAATAATAGCTAAAAGATTTAAGTAGTGACAACTGAAGTACTTGGATAGTAAGACCGCTAAGTGATCTTTATTCTATAATTGATAAATCAGCATTCGCAAGATTTTATAATATATCGATTGATGCTCATAAGTATAATTTATCTTTGAAATATAAATACTTTATTAAATTATGATATGACAATTATAAATCATACAATACATTGTACATGACCCCTTCTACATTAATCTACATTGTTCTAGTACAATGCACTACAACACTACAGACATATACACTGACTATTTCAATATTATCACCACCCACCTCTGAGGCTATCTAAAGTTGCCATAGTTATCTACAGCCATCACAAACTGTTCTAATTTACCCCATGATGGGGTAAAATGTGTACCCCATCAAGATCATATGAGTTAGATCTGACGTCTTCCTTCCCCACCCCCGCATCTAGCATTGCACTTTACAAGAAGGTTAAAATCTAGACTTTTCTAGTTTTTCCTATTTTCCCTCTTTCTCCAGACCCCCCCCCCCCCCCATTTTATTTTAGGGGGTAGGAGCATGGAGTCTCTAGTGACTCCATGGCAGGAGGGCATCTTCAAGATACTTGACAGGAAGCAGATATCCTACACCAATATATGCCATGTCAAATTATTTTGGGGTTTATCCCAAGATTTCTTTTTTATTAACAAATCTAACTTTGAAGTAGGGTCAACATGATGACATGATGAAGTCTGGCAGGGGGTGTGTGTACCTGTATTACCCCAAACATCATTACATTATGGTAATGCAAAATAACAAAATGAAATCAAATTGACCATTCCTCCTCAACGTTAAATGAAAATGGTATAACTATATATTTATACAAATAAATAATGGATGGAAAAGAGTCCAATATAGCTTTCTGAATCCAATACACTCTATATTGGACGAGTTTCCATCTACCATTTGCTATAGCGGCCAACTACATAGAATGACCACCTTCTGTAAATTACCGCTCCCCAAAAACTGAATTTTTATTGTTTTACTCCTTCATTACACCATGGAGTCACCAGACTCCAGACTCCATGATTATACTATCACCTGTGTTAATGCATTAAATGACCACCTGTTAATAGTGGATTTTCACGGAAGGTTCTCTATATTTCCACCAGGTGGCTATGACAGAATACTGCAATTCTATTGGCTGAAAAAGTTCCCGCCCTTGGCTGAAGCAGCGGTATTTTTAGTGCATTTTAATGTATATTTAACACCTTATCATTCAGTTGATTTGTTATTTTTCTGAGAAAGTTATATTTATTGAATAAGTCAGTGATTATCTTCTATGTCTGAAAAGCAAAATTCAGAGCTGTTCAGTGAAAAGACTCTATTAATTAAACAGCCAAATTATAATCTATTCCCTTCGATGACCACTCAACACAGGTGTGACTACATTGAAGCTCTTAGAACCCAGGACCTGCATAAAACATGTAAAAGCTATGGAGACCCTTAACCACCATAATGACATTACCAACACCTCATCTCACTATAACCATGGAGCCACCAGTTCTGGTGGCTCCATGATATAACTGATAACTAGCTGTAACTAATATATATTCCTTATCATCTAATTTATTAACCCTAAATCTGCACCTATTCTCATAAAATGTGTACTTCAGAACAGATATATATCCCCAGGGAAGGCCTATATACCCATTTGACCTCTGACCTGAGGTCATCATAGTTACCCTGGTGATGACCTGAAACCACTGGGGGCCATGTAGGGGGTGATAAATCTCTGTGGGGGCACCTGGTGGGATACAAATGTGGGGCTAATAATGATGGTGATAATAGCATGTGATTTTTCACATGATACTGCATGTCACAGGTATTACCATGGAGTCACTAGAGACTCTATGGTATTACCATTAAACAGTGGTATACCACTTCACTATTGAGACCACCTTACCATTAAGACCACTAACTTTTAGACCTAATGTATATTTATAATCACAATGAGAAAGCAACTCCTCTGGTCTTAATATAAGTGGTCTTAATGGTGAGGTGATCTATAACCTTACTATCGAGACCACCTCACAATTAGGATCACCTCAATATAAAAACCAGCTAAACCACCTCACTACTAAGACCACTTCACCATTAAGAACACCTCACTAAATATTAAGACATTCCTTTTAAAGAATCTTTTCATTTTATTTTACCTCACTATTAAGAACACCTCACTATCAAGACCTCTTCACTATTAAGACCACATCACCATTAGGACCATTTAATTTTGAATCTTAGTCAATTTAAGCAAATGTTCTTTTTTGTAAGTTTCATTAAAGCTAGAATATGATAATGTATGGAAAAGTAGTATAGATTAATACTAACCTAGCTGACATTAAAATCTCCACTAATAATCTATACTACTTTTCCATAAATTATCATATTCCCATTGAATTATCAAACTTCAATCAATCTAATAATCTACTGAACAGTGATCAATCACATATTCAACATGTTGAAGCGATGAAAATGATGTATGAATTCACCTGGTGAAACCTATTATAATAGTAATACCATAGACGTGGTCATACAACAGTTACCATAGTAACAGCAACAGGACAATGTGCTATAACTCATGAGAACTGTAATAAATTTCACAATAATTCAGAACTTATAATCATCCTAGAGTCACGAGTAAGCAAGTTTCCGATATATTGTAGATTGGTAAATCGTCAAGCGTGTCGGAATAATTTGAATTAGTTAACTCCCGACTATGAGGGATATAACTAACTTATACTCCATTAGGCATATTTACTAATTTGTTTGGTTGCTTGTTTTGTTTTAATGCTATTATTACGCAAAACAAATTCAGTTTGCACTCAGGAGGGAGTTAACTAACATTTTCGTTGGTTATTTAAAACCTTTATCTTATTGTTTATTGTGCAAAACAAATTCAGTTTGCACTCAGGAGGGAGTTAACCAACATTTTCGTTGGTTATTGCCCGCTCAGAACAATAGGAAAACAGTCTAAGTGGAGTATAACTTGTGTTACTACCTTATTACACTCCGAATCAGCGAAATTCACCACCAGGAAAACATGTCACTAATTAATGTACTCTTAACAATCAGTAATCACAATATTTGTTGCGTAACTTGAAGTGTACACAATTATCGGTGTTTTTGATTGATTGAAAATCCTACAAACCAGCTGGCGAGATTTGATGTGGGGAATTTTCCTGAGTGGTGATTTTCGCTGATTATGTGAGTATAGATGACTCATCAATGGAGCCTTATGTTTAACATTGTGACTTTCTTTAATCTATTTATTTTTTATACCAAAGCAAATGTTAACGAAGGCAGTACAATGACCTCAATGTATAATATACAGTACAGCTATATGTCTCACAAAATACGACTGCACAAATATCAGACATTTGATGATCCGATCAGCAAGCGGTATTGGATCAGCTGTTCTACTGTTGTCTGAAGGACTTAGGATGACCTGGCCAAACAGACAGAATTATTGGCAAATGAATCGCATTCAATTGAACATGTACAACATTACATGCTATCATCATCATCATCATCATCATAAATGGTGATAATAATGTAATATTGAAATCAGAACCTCGCCATTAAGAGCACCCTTTATCATTTGCTAATTGGTGCTAATTGTAATGGTCTTAATGGTGAGGTGGTCTTAATAGTGATAAAGGTAAGTATAGTTAGGTCCTGAAAGTGATTTGACAATGAGGTAGTTTTAACAATGAGGTGGTCTTAATAGTGAGGTAAAATGTACTACAACTTGACTACTGGTTGCTAATAAATAGGTGCTTTTTAACGTTATAAATTTATCTGAATAATCGTCCCTACTTAGAGAAATTTATTCTTCAGACTCAAAACATGGGCAATATTAAAAAGTTTCTTTTAGCGATACATTATTTAAGTTCAATATTTCAATATTCTCAGCATTCTTCAGCCATACTACAAAACAAGAATTAAAAAAAATTTAAAGCAAAGAAATAAAGCCATCTTCAACAGGCTTAAAACTCCACAAAAGTTAACTTCAAACACATTCTCCATTGTACAGCTTGTTATCTTTCAGAATTTTCTCTATATTTTTCAAGTCATAAATAATCTTACAAGATCTACCCCAACAATTCAATTACTGTTTCAAATATCAAATAACTCCCACGAGTTGACAGTAAACGGGCAAAAAGCCACAAAAAGCAACAAAAAGCCACAAAAAGCCATGCCCCTTGCTGCCATAATTGCAGAGCCATAAGTCTATGACTTACATTTTATGCTATAATAACAGTATTTGAGTTAATTGTACATTTCTGAATAGAAACATCTTCCACCCCAGACATTAAAATCCCCATTAATCATAGTTGTAGTTTCATTGATGGTTCATAAAATCAAAAATATCACACTGTGATCAAGATCAAAACATAAGGCATGGATTATAGTCTAAAAATACTGTTATTATTACATTTTGTTGCCTTGGTGACAAGACGTTCCATTCATGACGTCACGGATGACGTCACAAGTCATGAAGTACATCATGGGTCATGTGACCCAAACAGTGGCGCCATTCAGTGTGTGTTTTCACAGCAGGGGAGGGGGTGCATATGGCTTCCCCTGTGGTAATGCTATCATTCAAATTATCCAGCCAGGTAAAAGTCTTTATACATGAAATCACAATATGAATCTATACACAGTGGAAACCCACTATTAAGACCACTAAATATTTAGACTACCCTGATTTAAAGAACACTACACTGGGCCTTATATCTATCTATCTATCTATCTATCTGTCCATTTGTCAATTATCTATCTATCTGTCTGTCTATCTATCCATCCATTTATCTATCTATCTTTCCATTTATCTATCTATCTATCTATCTATCTTTCTATCTATCTATCACGAAAGTGTGACAACAATTTCAAAAAGTTTAGGATTTAAGCAACCTCAATATTAAGACCACTTTCAGCGATTCCCAAGGGTGGTCTTAACTGGGATTTTCAACTGTAACAGACTTTTCGCTTCTTTTTTCAACTTATTCGGTTATTTTTACAGCTCAAGAGTTCCCCACAGCTTGAATTCAACTGGTTCGCAAACGCCATCAAATGTTTTGACAACTTTTCGACAAAAGCTTCAAGACCACATCCCGAGTCTATTTTCAATCGCTTTCAATTTTTTTCCAAACAATTTCTCCCCAGTTATATCTCACTTCTTAAGGCTACGCCTAACAACTCACTCTCCATTCAAATTTACAATACCAAGAAGATATATATCGCTATATGATAGACATTAAAAGAACGGATCACAAAATAATTACCTAAATACAATTTAAGGATATATAATAGGCAGTTCTCAAATAACACTGTAATTTTATATATTATTAGGTTGTAAAATTTAATTTCGAGCAATTATTACTTCTCGCTCACTGGGCAAATTGAAACTTTAGTGACCATTCAAAGTAACAGACCAATAACACTCCTCATAAATTGTAATCTTTTAAATCTGCAGTTTGTACGGTATTCCTCCTCATGAGGTTATATACATATCATATTGTATGAAATAGCTTTATAATTTCCTTATGAATTGTAATCGGACCACATGAAACTGGGTTGAGTACAGACTACCAAAAGTGTTTGAAGAACTTTATAACTGTACCTAATCAACATTGACTATAAGATTTCTATAGCTATTTACCCAAAACTAATAAACAATAAATTGATAATTAATACAGGGAATACATTAGTTAAAGCTTACAGTAAACAGCTATTGCTAGATAAATTAGATTAGCAGTTTAGTAGCAGGTAAAAAGCAGGGTGTTTTCAGCTTGTTCAGTAGTCTAGCTCAGTCTAGCTCAATCTAGCTCCGTCTAGCTCAGTTTAGCTTGTAAAAGACTAAATAAAAGATATTGAGTTGTACTAATACAGTGACTATATACAGTTTCATGTACAAAACTGACCATTGGCAATAATTGACCTTTATTAGACGTTTATAGCAAAACTGACTGGCTTAGCAGCAGATAGCTCAGTGTTTAATTAGTGATCAAGCTCAATCTAGCTAAATCTAGCTCAATCAAGCTCAATCTAGCTCAATCTAGCTCATTCTAAATCAATCTAGCTCAATCTAGCTCATTCTAGCTCAATCAAGCTCAATCTAGATCAATCCCGCTCCATGTAGCTCAATCTAGATCAATCTAGCTCAATCAAGCTCCATCTCGCTCATTCTAAATCAATCTAGTTCAATCTAGCTCAATCTAGATCAATTTAGCTCCATCAAGCTCAACCTAGCTCCATCTAGCTCAAATCAAACTCAATCTAGCTCCATCTAGACCAATCTAGCTCCATCTAGCTAAATCTAGATCAATCTAGCTCAATCCAGCTCAATCTAGCTCAATCTAGTTCAATCTAGCTCATTCTAGCTCAATCAAGCTCAATCTAGCTCCAACACGCTCAACCTAGCTCCATCTAGCTCAACCTAGCTCCATCTAGATCAATCTAGCACAATCCAGCTCAATCTAGCTCAATCTAGTTCAATCTAGCTCATTCTAGCTCAATCAAGCTCAATCTAGCTCAACCTAGCTCCATCTAGCTCATTCTAGCTCAATCAAGTTCAATCAAGTTCAATCTCGCTCAACCTAGCTCCATCTAGCTCAACCTAGCTTATAAAAGACTGTACATCAGTTATGAGTTGTACTGTAATATCATAACATCAGCAGCTGATTATAGTAACACACCATTATTGTCAAATAATTATGTAAAGCAATCATTTCAACATGTTATTGCATGTTATTGCATGTTATTACATGTTATTACATGTTATTGCATGTTATTGCATGTTATCAGGGCATCATAAGGATGCACTTGGGCTTAGTGGGGTAACCCATGTTTGTATATTCTACCCTGTGATGATTCACCAAAGAAATTTGATAATAGCCAAAGCACTGAGTCTGGTTTGCATGCAATATAACTGGAAGGGGGTAAAATTGTATGTTTTTTTCCTTGTTTGTTTGTTTTCTTTTTTGTGTGGTTTTTATAACCCGCAATTTTATAGTTTAAATTGACAGGTTAAATTGTATCAAATTAGTTAAATTAGGAGAGCAAAAAACTCATGCAAAAAGGTCAAAATAAACGTTTTGGCATCATCGCACTGTCATTGCAAAGTACACTGAAAATTACCGTATCTATTCGATAATACAATTTCAAAATTGACAGTTTTATTCGCATAAGAATATACTTTATACTTAAAATACATCGGTATCAATTAAAACATCGATTAAAAGCAATCCCCACTGCAACTCCATCACAAAAGAGTTCTCCATAATATTAATCGCCCTGGTTTTAAAATAAGCAATTACGGTACTGCTATATGGCAATATGTGAGTTAAGTGGTCCACATGACTCATATCCTCAAATAAAGTTCAATAATTTGAACAACAATGCAAACATGTGTTATATCCTATTTTTCTATTGTATAATTCAACAGATAGTTTAAAATACTTAAAAGTTTTCAAGTTACGTAGTTTGTTATCATGAGCTTTAGTACAACAGAACATGGTGGAATTCAGCTTTGTAATTTTTCTTGGAAAATAATACATTATGTTTGTCTATTAATTGATCAATTGCATGATGCAATATGCATAGAATCAAATATCTATAAATATCAATTAAAACATCGATTAAAAGCAAGTCCCTATATCTATGTAGTATTTGTAGTGAATGTTTTGTAGTTTTCTGTTTTTGTTGTTTTGACACATGTATCAACTCATATTGAGATTGTCAATAAAAATTATATATATATATATATATATATATATATATAAATTGGCAAATTATGTGCTAATGCCAGTTTCAAATATCGAAAAGTTAGCAAATTATGAGCATATAACCAAAAATTCTGTTGATATCAATTTAGAGAATAGCATAATTCAGTCTAGTTATTTGAAAAGTTTATTGATGCACAATATTTAGAAAAATATTAAAAGAAGCCTAAAACAACTCAGCTTAAAGCTATGTCATTAAATGGATCATATGATCATATGACAAAATCTTGGGAGTATTCCCACACTATGACCTAAATATTATTGGCATCTTTTTCTCCATCCTATTCTGTATCAATTAAGCCATGCTTAAACCAATTGCATACCTAATTATCTAATTAACTAAATAGTAATATATATCCTAGGTCAAGATATACATAAAAATATCATAAAATGTATCATTTCTTGAATCTAGAAACTGTTCAAACTATTTTGGCGGACTTTTAGTGCCCCAATTCTGCCAGCCTGGAGACCATTCCAAAAATGACAAACACTTGAATACACATCAACTCAAGCTAACTCACCAGACATACAGAGAAAGATAAGTACATGAAATCGTGTTACACACTACATGAAGTCCATGTTAAACATGTAAAACATGTTAAAGATGAACTCATGAACTCCACCTCAGTATATATATACATACACATGGTGCAGGAAACTCACTTCTCAACTTACAAACAAAAACAAAAGAATACACAGCTTACCTTAGCTTTTTCTTTGAGTTTGTTCCCCGTCTTGTTTAACGAGTCCAGATCATTCTCTTTGTTTATCGCACCCTCGTTGAAATCCTAAATAGAGGAAATACTTTAATATGAGTGACAGTCAAGTACATCCATGAACTCCTGCCACAACACATGGCCAACTGATGGGGAAACATGTAAAACTAGGCCATGTATACATGAACCAAGACCTCTTGCAGCTGCTGTCATCTGGTGGAAATTTCAAGAATTACTCCAAATTGCTATGGCAACAAATACGGGTCATGTGATACCCTGACCTCACAGGTCACATCTATTGTCAGGTAAGAACATAAATGGGGCAAGGGGTATAGTTTTAACGCATATATGTAAAGACATGCAATAACAAAGTTGATAATACTTCATCTTTCTATCAATTCAGCCACCAAATAATTAAAACTGATTAATAAGAAGCTATAAGAATACCCCTGGCCAAATGATTTAAAGTAGTCATGGCTTAGAGACTCCAGAAATTTGCTATGTATTAAAGTATCATGATTATGGGACCTGAGTTTTAATGAAAAAGTTAAATCCCCTAAACCACTGGAGTGGGCCACAAATTAAAAAATAATTAATATTTTCAAATTCTCAGAAATAACTTCTGATACATCATGTACATTGGCTGTCCTGAGAAGACTGATGTAACTATAAGTGTGCACATGTCATATAAATCAAATGATATCAAAATGTGTTACCTACTTTAATACGCATGTCAAATTAACAAGTAAGACCATTGTGGCTCCACCGTAAGACCACCCATTGAGATTAATTGAAGCATGGAGTCCATGATTGAAGTAAATTATCTATACTACCAATTCTTAAGGAAAAAATAGGTTCATTCTTATGTAATACTAGGGGGTATCCGGTTGTAATTCAAAAGTTTTTGTTTTTATCTTTAACTGGGACTTACCGAAAAGTCCTGTACGAACTGAGGGCCAAGGTCGTTGCTAGGGACGCCCTGCTTGATGGTTGCCAACTCATTCTCGGCATCTCCAAGCCAGGATTCCATGTTGTCAAGGTGGTTGTGGAAGTTTTCCAGATCGGAACGGAGGTCTTCCAGTTTCCTCACTCTGCCGTCCAATTCGGTGGAAACCTGCGCATTAACAATTTAATTAATTTAGTTGTAATTTTAAAGCATTTCTTATAAAACACATACCATACTGACATTATAGAAACGCTACCTATTAATATAATTATCTCAGAATCATACACACAGAACAATAAAGCCACATTTAGATTAATCCATTTGCGTATACATGTGCGTGTACGACAGAAAATAGAAACATATTTTGATGGACTAATGTGAATGGTTCATTAAAGCTGCACTGTTTCTATTTTTGACGTGCACACATACGCACACCGAGATGGTTCAATCTAAATGTAGCTTAACCCAAATGTCCTCAGTCCAAACTTATCAAATATTTTTAGCTTAGGACAGAGAGAAAGAAAGAGAAAATTTCAATAAAAAGATCCACAGAAAGGAGGATGAATTCCCAGAAAGTTCAAGAAGTTCGAAGAAATAAAAATACATACCACAAGATACTCCACAAAGAACACAAAAGTCGAAGCAACACACAGAATGCTCTACACAGAAATTTTGATAAAATTGTTAGTTTTGAAGGATGATGGAATTTAGGCAGGAACCAAATACCTTAGAGAGAGAGAAACATCTACCACCGATAAACAGGCGAGTAATCCAGTCAGGTTTAGCTACTACAGGCAGAAATAATGATGAGATGATAACGTTTTGAGTCTGCCAACTGTTACACATTTACACCGACTACCAGGTCCGCGAATGGGGAGAAAAAGTAACAGAGCCTACAGGGGGCACTACGACCAACGTAGTACATAAAAAGACAAAAAGATGACGTCACTGATGATGTCACTTCACCATTGTTGCATGGATGACATCTCAATATGGATGACTTCATCTCCCCATTAAAAAATGTTAAACAATGTCTCGTGCAGCAATCACCGGAGTTTCAACACCACAAGTGACAAAAAAACCCAAGACACTCGAAAGTTAGGTTAGGGAAAGGGAACACAGATTTAGCGATATCCCATGAAAGGTGTACTTCAGGATTGGTTTAACATGTTTAAGCCATTCTGGGTTGTACATATCAATCATATCATTCATGCAAATATGGTTAAAAATAATAAATCATAAATGCAGCAGACATAGCCCTGGATGACTATGTCGATGAACAGGGAACTTGGGCTACATGCAGGACACAAATTCATACAACAACAGGAACACTCAACGCTTAAAAGAGCTACAAATAAACAGGTTCCACGCCCAATTTTTTACAAAATTATATGAACCAAAATGTGAAAGTACAAATGTATTTCAATTATTTTGGGGTTAGCAACAATGAGCTTGCACAGATCACTACAATGCTTTTAGTAGTAGATTTATTTAGTATGTAATTAAAGTGTTCATCATTCCAGTGTGACCTAGTGGTGATCTATTTATAGATAAGACACCAAACTAACGGGATCTCCATTTATATAAAATACATAAAAATACAAGACAACGATTATCTACTTCAAGTGAGGCTTCCTTTAAAGCACTAACAAGCAAATAACATACTCCTATTATGCAATACTCACAGCTTGCATCCTAGCCTTGAGGTCGTTGGCGTTGGCCTTTAATCTCAAACTTTGTTGGTCTTTCTTTGCATCTTTAGCTTCTTTCTTGGCCGACACTAATTCGTTCGCTTTCACGAGTAACTCCTCCAAAGGTTCTTGCCTGGCTTCCACTTCATTTTTCAAATTCTGAAAATTAATAACTCGATCATAGATTGTGGCCAGAGTTCAATTACCCCAATGGGGAGAAAAAGTACCACCAGAGGGCAGCACTGCCACTGAAGCAGAAAAATCACAATTAGATGGCATCATCATTTAATATACATAAGAATGACATCACTGAATAGATGACATCATCAAACAATGGTTGTCTGCTTTGTTGCCAGTGACCTCTGGTGGTACTTTTCCTCACCATTGCAGATGTGCTAGGTAATGGTTTATAATTTATAATATATTAATAGATTAAATGTTATCGATTCGTCTTGAGTATTGTTACGAGTCTTATGACCAACAACTCGCCATTACCTAATATACAGCTATTTTCGTTTAAGCATCACCACTCCAACTTTGAAAGAGTTCAACAAAACCTCAGAAGAAAAGTTTGATAAGGGCAAATGGGGTTATAAAGCTATTAACCGATTTCTTTACCCCACACTACCTAATAAGTTTGGTCTAGATTTTGTAATGATTTGATTCACACCTTTACCCCAGATTATACCAACATGCAATAACATTTTAATAAATATATAATAATATATATATATGAAAACGTAATACACTGCTGTCAAATGTATCTTTCAATGGATTTTGGGCATATTCTACTTCCTGATTTTAACATATCTACTTTAAATATAATTCAATTCCAAAAAAGTATATTCAGAGTAATTAAGTGTGACCCCAGTGGAATAAAGTTAATGATTTTACAACGCTTATCTGTTGCTTTATCAAACTATTCATTGGATGGGTTTATTAAACTTTTCGGAAGATAGAAATGTCTTAAACAATAATAGCTGTACCAGCAGTGAAACTTCCAGTAATACACTGCTGTCAAATGTATCTTTCAATGGATTTTGGGCATATTCTACTTCCTGATGTTAAAATATAATTCAATTCCAAAAAAGTATATTCAGAGTAATTAAGTGTGACCCCAGTGGAATAAAGTTAATGATTTTACAACGCTTATCTGTTGCTTTATCAAACTATTCATTGGATGGGTTTATTAAACTTTTCGGAAGATAGAAATGTCTTAAACAATAATAGCTGTACCAGCAGTGAAACTTCCAAACGTTAGTTTTATACATGAAGTTCTATTGAATCGTATAAAATGATCAATACCATGTGAAGACCGAGCTGCTCCTCTAACTCCAACAGCTCCTCAGCAGGGGCCTGATGATTGGCAATGGCGACTTCAATGTCTCCAACCCAGTCCAAGGCCTCAGTGGTGTCCATAAGCGCCATCACGGTCACTTCGGCATCTGCATCGGCTAGAGTGACCACTCCTGTCTTTGGATCAGTCTGTAAGGACGCAGAATTTCGAGATATAAGATTAAACATCCACATCTTATTTTACAAACGTGACAGTTTGGGGAATTTTACGATAGAAAACAGTGATGAAATCATCAGACTTTCAAACTAATACAGCGAAGTGAGTCAAACATGTGTTCGGCGGTCACCCCAGAGAATTTATATTTATATACAGCAGGTGAGTATTCTATTCTATACAGGTAGTCATTCAGGCAAGTTTGACCATCATCAAAAACTTTAAATTCAGACATCTCACCTTAACAACCGTGTCTGAAGTAAGATATCCCAAAGCAAGAGCCTCTTTGAGTGGAATAATCGTGCCATCAGGAGCTTTGAATGTAGGGCTGTTTGTAGACGTTCCTTTCCCTTTGCCGTCAATCAAATCACTCAAGTTGCCCTTTGACTCTATGTGAGCTTCGGGGTCAATCTTTCCTTCTATGATTCCTTTCTTGAGAGCATTAGCAATACTGACTTCTAACCCAGTGAGCGGATCACGGAATTTGCCTGTTTGGGGGTTGAAACGATCTTCGTCAATAAAAGCAGCCAGCGATTTGACCTGTCCTGTAGCCGGATCTATCATGAATACAGCATTCGGATCAAGATGGCCGCCGTCGATGGCTTCTTTGATGGTCATTTTTCGTTTTGTCTCCGGATGAATGAACTTGCCGCTGTTCGGATCTATCAAATTCTTGTCTAACAAGTTCCCCAAGGACTCTTTGCCGAGAGCGTTGTAGATTTCTTTAGCGATTTGTGGATCAATAAAGCCAAGACTCACAGCATCAGGAAGACCTAAAGCTTCATCAGTTATGATATTAACATACTCGTTATGAGGAAGATCGAGGATGTCTTGCATTATAGCTTCTTCGACTGATAACTCCTCGCCTGTGATCGAGTGTTTAATTCCCTTCTTAGACGTATCCATGTGTTTTTTAAGAAGGGAAACTGCGGCAATTTTACCCATTATTGTGTTCACATCTACCGCAGGCTCAATCACGCGAGCATCAATAGCATCAGCGATGTTCATGTTACGACCAGTATCTGGGTCAATCACTCTCGATGTTTCCGGGTCAAATTTACCCTCTTCAATCAAAGCCTGCATGGTGGTGACTTCCCCCGTTTTGGGATCCACCAAAAAGACAGATTTTGGATCCAGGTAACCAGCTTCAATGGCATCTTTTATGGTCATTTGTTCATTGGTTTCAGGGTGGGTGTACGTACCATCAACTGGGTCGATATTGTTTGCTTCAATGTGGTTTTGAAGCGAGTTGCTATTCATTGCTGTGTATAGCGCTTTAGCCATCTGTGGGTCGATTAAACCTTCGGCCATTGCTTCGGGGAAACCCATTCGTCTACCAGTAACAGGATCGATATACTCATTATGGGACAAATCAAGAACTCCCAACATGACTGCTTCTTCGATCGTCAACTCTTCGCCGGTTGATGGATGTTTCAAACCTTTCTGCTGTGGATCGACATGACCTGCTAAGGCCTTCAGTGCTGCCATCTGGGTGGCAACTTTATCAACGTCAACGGAAGGATTCAAAACCTTCTTTTGGATCGCTTCACTTAACGATATCTCCTTTCCGTTCTTCGGGTCAACAATTTTACCCGTTTCTGGGTTGAACTTTCCTTGTTCAATTAACGCCCCCAATGACGTTACATGTCCTGTGGTGGGATCCATCAAGTACACTGTATTAGGATCAATCAATCCTTGTTCGATAGCTTCTTTAATACTCATCTGCTTGCCCGTTTCTGGATGAATAAACTTCCCCGTTTTTGGATCGATCTTATTACTCTCCAACAAATTAGCCAGTGTTTCTTTACTAATGGCTCCGTAGACCTCTTTTGCAACTCTAGCGTCAACCAAGTCCTCCGCTACAGCCTCAGGTAAACTCAGTCTCCTCTGTCGACCTTGATGGACATACTCGTTATGAGGTATGTCCAGAATACCAAGCATCAATGCCTCCTCGATTGTCAGATCTTCGCCGGTGATCGGATGGCGCACACCTCTTTGTGTTGTGTCCATGTGTTTGTTGAGCATTTTTAATGCGCTTATTTGGCCCATCACCTAAAACAAATAACACACATAAAGTTGTTTCTTTTAGCCAGAATAACAAATTATAGGACATTGAATTATCTTGTTTTTAAGAGTCACATTAAACCTTGGCAAACATATTTTCTGGAGTCTACTATCATCATTTAAGTCAAGCCTGGCAGACTATGCCTTTAATGAGTCTGCAAACCACCATTCAAGTGATATGTAACGGTGTCAAATGCCTTAATGAATCTAATGTTGATCACTTTGGTCATACTTAAATCTAAAAATTCAAATAACTTTTTGAGTACACAAATTCAAATACCTTTTCTGAGTCAACATGAGGATCTATAAAGTTGTTAGCAATTGCTTCTGACAGAGACATTTCTCTTCCCGAGACAGGGTCAATGACCTTGCCAGACTCTGGGTTCAGCTTGCCATCTTGTATTAAAGTCGCCAGTGAAGTGATTTGTCCTGTTGATGGGTCCACTGTGAATACGGCACTTGGATCTAATTTTCCTGCATCTAGAAGATAAATGATTCAATTCATTGATTATTTTTGAATGAATATCACTGTTGTAGATGCCCAGATATTGTCAAAGGTTCAGACTAGGGAGTTCAATTATTTCAAGAAGGCAGAATTATTAATCATTAATGTAGCGATTAACTCACCAATAGCAGCCTGCATCGACATTTTCTTCTTGGTGTCAGGATCGATGTATTTTCCAGTTTTTGGATCGATACAGTTCTGTTCGAGTAATTGACTCAACGATTCTTTGCTGATTGCGCCAAACATTTGCTTCGCAAGTTTAGGATCTATCAATCCACGAACCACAGCTTCTGATAAAGGCACACACTGTCCATTTCTTGGGTCGACGAATTCGTTATTTGCGATATCAATGACACCCATCAACACAGCTTCTTCGAGTGATAGCTCCTCGCCTGTGATTGAGTGTTTAATTCCCTTCTTAGACGTATCCATGTGTTTCTTAAGAAGGGAAACTGCGGCAATTTTACCCATTATTGTGTTCACATCTACCGCAGGCTCAACCACGCGAGCTTCAATAGCATCAGCGATGTTCATGCTATGACCAGTATCTGGGTCAATCACTCTCGATGTTTCCGGGTCAAATTTACCTTCTTCAATCAAAGCCTGCATGGTGGTGACTTCCCCCATTTTGGGATCCACCAAAAAGACAGATTTTGGATCCAGGTAACCAGCTTCAATGGCATCTTTTATGGTCATTTGTTCATTGGTTTCAGGGTGGGTGTACGTACCATCAACTGGGTCGATGTTGTTTGCTTCAATGTGGTTTTGAAGCGAGTTGCTATTCATTGCTGTGTATAGCGCCTTAGCCATCTGTGGGTCGATTAAACCTTGGGCCATTGCTTCGGGGAAACCCATTCGTCTACCAGTAACAGGATCGATATACTCATTATGGGCCAAATCAAGAACTCCCAACATGACTGCTTCTTCGATCGTCAACTCTTCGCCGGTTGATGGATGTTTCAAACCTTTCTGCTGTGGATTGACATGACCTGCCAAGGCCTTCAGTGCTGCCATCTGGGTGGCGACTTTATCAACGTCAACGGAAGGATTCAAAACCTTCTTCTGGATCGCTTCACTTAACGATATCTCCTTTCCGTTCTTCGGGTCAACAATTTTACCCATTTCTGGGTTGAACTTTCCTTGTTCAATTAACGCCCCCAATGATGTTACATGTCCTGTGGTGGGATCAATCAAGTACACTGTATTAGGATCAATCAGTCCTTGATTGATAGCTTCTTTAATACTCATCTTCTTGCCCGTTTCTGGATCAATAAACTTCCCCGTTTTTGGATCGATCTTATTACTCTCCAACAAATTAGCCAGCGTTTCTTTACTAATGGCTCCGTAGACCTCTTTTGCAACTCTAGCCTTGACCAAATCCTCCGCAACTGCCTCAGGTAAACTCAGTCTCTTCTGTCGACCTTGATGGACATACTCGTTATGAGGTATGTCCAGAATACCAAGCATCAATGCCTGCTCGATTGTCAGATCATCGCCGGTGATCGGATGGCACACACCTCTTTGTGTTGTGTCCATGTGTTTGTTGAGCATTTTCAGTGCGCTTATTTGGCCCATCACCTGAAACAAATAACAAAAATAAAATTGTTTCTTTTAGCCAGAATAACAAAATATAGGATTTTGAAATGCAACACACTTTGCAACAAATATTTTCACGATTCAAAGTGTAAGCAGAAAAGCAATCTAGTTTCAAGAAAATTTAATAAATTAACCTCAAATCAACCATAGATAATTAAGGTCCATTCATATTATCTTGTTTTTACGAGTCACATTAAACCTTCTCAAACATATTTTCTGGAGTCTACTATCATCATTTAAGTCAAGCCTGGCAGACTATGCCTTTAATGAGTCTGCAAACCACCATTCAAGTGATATGTAACGGTGTCAAATGCCTTTAATGAATCCAATCTTGATCACTTTGGTCATACTTAAATCTTAAATTCAAAAAACTTTTTAGAGTCAACAAATTCAAATACTTTTTCCGAGTCAACATGAGGATCTATAAAGTTGTCAGCAATGGCTTCTGACAGAGACATTTCTCTTCCCGAGACAGGGTCAATGACCTTGCCAGACTCTGGGTTCAGCTTGCCATCTTGTATTAAAGTCGCCAGTGAAGTGATTTGTCCTGTTGATGGGTCCACTGTGAATACTGCACTTGGATCTAATTTTCCTTCATCTAGAAGATAATTGATTCAATTGATTATTTTTGAATGAATATCAGTTGTAGATGCCCAGATATAATAAAAAATTAAGACAAGGAGGTTCAAATATTTCAAGAAGGCAAACTTATTAATTCAAGTTTCTATCATATGAGCATTTGGTTGTATTTTGAGATAGTTTATATTTGCTTCTTTCTAAAATAGTGTAAACAGTAAATTCAATCAATTGTTGCCTGAGCAGAACATGGATTAGTAAGTGGCCGTCTGCACAGCAACAGTATCGTAATTGCTTAGCAATAATGTGATTGTGTACCAATGAGGAGGAAACGTACCACCAGAGGTCACTGCCACTGTAGCAGATAATCATTGTTAATGACGACATCTATATTGTGACGTCATCCATGCAACAATACTGTAGTAACGTCAACGTATTGTGCTTTTATTTGCTACGGTCGTAGGCGCTGTTACTTTTTCTCGCCATTAAAAATTTGCTGAATTAGATTTTGTTTAGGTTATTCTTGAGAATAATGCTATAGAAAATCAGAAATGTAGCGATTAACTCACCAATAGCAGCCTGCATCGACATTTTCTTCTTGGTGTCAGGATCGATGTATTTTCCAGTTTTTGGATCGATACAGTTCTTTTCGAGTAATTGACTCAACGATTCTTTGCTGATTGCGCCAAACATTTGCTTCGCAAGTTTAGGATCTATCAATCCACGAACCACAGCTTCTGATAAAGGCACACACTGTCCATTTCTTGGGTCGACAAATTTGTTATTTGCGATATCAATGACACCCATCAACACAGCTTCTTCGAGTGATAGCTCCTCGCCTGTGATTGAGTGTTTAACTCCCTTCTTAGACGTATCCATGTGTTTTTTAAGAAGGGAAACTGCAGCAATTTTACCCATTATTGTGTTCACATCTACCGCAGGCTCAACCATGCGAGCATCAATAGCATCAGCGATGTTCATGCTACGACCAGTATCTGGTTCAATCACTCTCGATGTTTCCGGGTCAAATTTACCCTCTTCAATCAAAGCCTGCATGGTGGTGACTTCCCCCGTTTTGGGATCCACCAAAAAGACAGATTTTGGATCCAGGTAACCAGCTTCAATGGCATCTTTTATGGTCATTTGTTCATTGGTTTCAGGGTGGGTGTACGTACCATCAACTGGGTCGATATTGTTTGCTTCAATGTGGTTTTGAAGCGAGTTGCTATTCATTGCGGTGTATAGCACCTTAGCCATCTGTGGGTCGATTAAACCTTGGGCCATTGCTTCGGGGAAACCCATTCGTCTACCAGTAACAGGATCGATATACTCATTATGGGACAAATCAAGAACTCCCAACATGACTGCTTCTTCGATCGTCAACTCTTCGCCAGTTGATGGATGTTTCAAACCTTTCTGCTCTGGATCGACATGACCTGCTAAAGCCTTCAGTGCTGCCATCTGGGTGGCCACTCTATCAACGTCAACGGAAGGATTCAAAACCTTCTTCTGGATCGCTTCACTTAACGATATCTCCTTTCCGTTCTTCGGGTCAACAATTTTACCCGTTTCTGGGTTGAACTTTCCTTGTTCGATTAACGCCCCCAATGATGTTACATGTCCTGTGGTGGGATTCGTCAAGTACACTGTATTAGGATCAATCAGTCCTTGATTGATAGCTTCTTTAATACTCATTTTCTTGCCCGTTTCTGGATCAATAAACTTCCCCGTTTTCGCATCGATCTTATTACTCTCCAACAAATTAGCCAGCGTTTCTTTACTAATGGCTCCATAGACCTCTTTTGCAACTCTAGCCTCAACCAAATCCTCTGCAACTGCCTCAGTTACAGCTAGTCTCTTCTGTCGACCTTGATGGACATACTCGTTATGAGGTATGTCCAGAATACCAAGCATCAAAGCCTCCTCGATTTTCAGATCTTTGCCGGTGATCGGATGGCGCACACCTCTTTGTGTTGTGTCCATGTGTTTGTTGAGCATTTTCAGTGCGCTTATTTGGCCCATCACCTGAAACAAATAACACAAATAAAGTTGTTTCTTTTAGCCAGAAAAACAAACTATAGGATATTGAAATACAACACAATTTGCAACAAATATTTTCAAGATTCAAAGTGTTAGCAGAAAAAAGCTGTCTACCTTAAGAAAATTCAAGTCAAGCCTAGCAGACTATGCCTTTAATGAGTCTGCAAACCACCATTCAAGTGATATGTAACGGTGTCAAATGCCTTAATGAATCTAATGTTGATCACTTTGGTCATACTTAAATCTAAAAATTCAAATAACTTTTTGAGTACACAAATTCAAATACCTTTTCTGAGTCAACATGAGGATCTATAAAGTTGTTAGCAATTGCTTCTGACAGAGACATTTCTCTTCCCGAGACAGGTTCAATGACCTTGCCAGACTCTGGGTTCAGCTTGCCATCTTGTATTAAAGTCGCCAGTGAAGTGATTTGTCCTGTTGATGGGTCCACTGTGAATACGGCACTTGGATCTAATTTTCCTGCATCTAGAAGATAAATGATTCAATTTATTGATTATTTTTGAATGAATATCACTGTTGTAGATGCCCAGATATTGTCATAGGTTCAGACTAGGAAGTTCAATTATTTCAAGAAGGCAGAATTATTAATCATAAATGTAGCGATTAACTCACCAATAGCAGCCTGCATCGACATTTTCTTCTTGGTGTCAGGATCGATGTATTTTCCAGTTTTTGGATCGATACAGTTCTGTTCGAGTAATTGACTCAACGATTCTTTGCTGATTGCGCCAAACATTTGCTTCGCAAGTTTAGGATCTATCAATCCACGAACCACAGCTTCTGATAAAGGCATACTCTGTCCACTTCTTGGGTCGACGAATTCGTTATTTGCGATATCAATGAAACCCATCAACACAGCTTCGTCAAGTGATAATTCTTCACCAGTCATCGGGTTAATTACTCCCTTTTGAGAACTGTTCATGTGTTTCTTAAGAACTTTAAGCGCAGCAACTTGTGACATCACTTTCTCCTGGTCTATTGATGGGTCAATTAGCTTCATATCCAATGCTTCCGACAGACTGAGTTCTTTGCCAGTGCGAGGATTAACGAATTTACCAGTGGTGGGATTGAACTTTCCTTGATCAATCGCTGAACTCAACGACTGAATATTCTTAGTGGCTATCTCGATGAAAAACACCTTGTCTGGGTCGATTTTCTTTGCTTTAATGGCATCGGCAATGGTCATGGTTTCTCTCGTTTGGGGATCTACGTACATTCCTGTGTTTACATCTATCAACCCTTCTTTGATCATCTTTTCTAGATCGTTTGCATTTAGTGCCGAAAGTATCTCCCGGGTGGCGCTACTGTCGATGATGCCCAGTGCTGCCGCCTCGTGGAGTGTATACTTATCACCAGCAGCGTTCTTCAAGTGGACTGGATCTAAACTCAGGAAACCCTCATCAAAAGCTTGACCGATGGTCATTTCACGTCCGGATGTCTCTTCTTTTATTCCTGGCTTGCTCAAATCGATTGATTTCTTCAATTTGCTGAATATTATGGCGTTAATATCTCTGTAACCTTGCGATACCACCGCTTCCTCCTCAATCTCATCTTCGGCCATTCTGATCACTTTGCATGTAATGAGATTTGAGTTTCGGTGGTCCTTCATTGGGTCAGCTAAACGAGCTTTGATCACTCCCCTCTTAGAGGCTTCAGTCAACGGGATCACCTCTCCAGTTAGAGGGTCAATGTAGGTTCCATTGGTGGGATCAACAAGACCTGAAACATGATAATGCAGTTTTTATTAAACAATTGACACTGAACACCAATTATTTGAGTGCAAACAATTCTGAAAGACAATGTTCATATCTTAACAAGTCTAAGATATTTTCATCTGGTAGACCATTGCAAACAACTGCAGTTGTTGTGGCCATTTCGTGACAGAATACTAATTTCCGTGTATCTAGTCATTGCGACATTCATACAAATATAAATACATAAAGAGGTCAAAAAGTTCATATCAACTTTAAATAACTTCAAGATACAAAATTCGAATTTGCCGCACCTTTCTCGATGGCGTCCTCCAGTGGAATGTGTCGTTTTGTTTTGGGATCGTAAACAGACGACACGATCATGGGAGTAATCTCTTCGATTGGGCCGGTTCGTTTCGCTCCTTTGCGGGGTCTTTTTTCCAAAACAAAAACGGTCATTAATCCCCTTTCTATCGCCTCTTCAACTGAGAGGTTCTCGCCAGTGGTGGGGTTGATGTATCTGAAAGAATAACAAAGAACGTTTTATTCATTGTACTATAAGTATAATAAGTTACTATTATTCTTGCTCGGTTGAATGAGCTCATGGCACGCATGTCATTGCGGTCATATCATTGATATGATATTCTTTTTCAACATCGGTCACTTTGAGACAATTATTACACAAACAATACGTTAACACTGTGTGCCGTCACCTAACAGCCCAGCGACCTAATTATGATTCTTTGCTAGTTTACATAGTTAAACAAAATGATTGCTTAAACTATGTAGCCGATAGGCTGATTACAGACTAAAGAAATCTTCTAAAAAATACAAGAGAAATGGATTCATACATTATGCACTTGATTATCTAATTATTCTATAATTTCATTGTTAGACCTTTAATACCATAAGCCAGCCTATAGATTATTAAATAAATTGATTAATTTACTTTAGATGAGAAAACGAGCAAAACATGTACATAATTAGGTCGCCATGCTGTGAGGTGACGACACACAGTGTTAATAATATTCAGGGAGGAAATTGCCAATCAGAGCAAAAAGGCTGCAACCAGCTTCAAGGAGGTTCAGACCCTTGCAAATCTGCCAACACCCCCCCCCCCCCCCCCCACGAAAAAAAAAAAAGAGTTCCTAAATCACATCCCTGAATGTAGTGTTCAAGAAACTCTGACATTTAAATTTCATAATATTTCTGTTCAAACTGATGATTGATACTGATAGAATACGATGTTACATTTTAACTTATTTATCAGAAAAATATGTGGTGAAGCATAGTTAAAACAAAATGGCAATGACCTATAAGGAATTTAGAACACTAACCTTCCATTGGTGGGGTCGATAATTCCTTCTTCGACTGCTTGTAGAACGCTGATCAGCTCTCCTGTCACAGGATGGAGAACGCTCTGTACGGAATATGACACAGATTCCGTGGTGGTTGTCGTGGTGATGATTCCACGATGAATCTTCTCTCGTACTAGGGAGGTGTTCGTGTACTCCACGATGATGAAGCCCTGTTCCGAGGAAAAATAGATAAGGAAACCGTTCCATTTAGAACATACTTAAATACCTTTTGGAGTTTTTTTTTTTTTTCAATCATAATATAGCATACATCATTTGTGTCTTAATTGTACATTGTTATAGCGCAATCAATAAAATGCTGAGGCATAAAAAGCCAATAACAAGGTCTCCTAACTTAATATATCATAGTAATCCATACAATATTTTGTACCAAATATCTAGTCAAATTAATTTGTCTATTTGTCAGTCTAGCTGTCATGCCAATGGTACAATTCCTCAGGCTTGCATAATTATTTGGTGTTTTTTAATCATAGTACTGTGACGGTCTGAATATAATAAGCGACTATCAAAATAAATTGTCGATACACACCTTGAAACTGATTTATGACCACTTAATTACAAAGCTTAATCACTACCACTGTTCCACAGCCAATCTAGTTACCTTCAGCTGTTAATTATAACTAAGTATTAATCAAATATATATTCATTATGATAAATATTTCGTTACCTTATGCATAGCTTCTGGGATCGGTATACTAGTTCCATCATCTGGGTTGACGTATACTCCTTTAGTTTGACTCACAATTCCTTCGTTAATTGCTTCGTAGATACTGATTGTCTCTCCGTTTCTCGGATCGATAACCCCAATTATGATGAACGTCTTGGTCTCTCGGATCGTCTGAGCTTCGAAATCTTCGTTGTCCATCTTTCTTGACCGTTCGACTGTCCACTCTTCGATTTTCTCAATCTCGAAGTCGTCCTCTTCAACTTCTAAATCATCTTCTTCGCGAACGATCAAGTTCTTGTTCTCATCTCGGTGAGGAGCTTTTTCCGAGAGTGTCATATGTCGGACGCTACTCGCATTGATGTTTTCGTCTTCTTCGATAATGCCATCTAGTTCGACTGGTTTCATTCTGTTTTGTGTGGAAAAGAAGACAATATATTAACATTCAATGGATAAAAACACTAAAGGACATAAGCCACAAGCCTCAAACTGAAAAATGAGTGAAGCAGAGGGCCAATTACCATAATATACTTCTTAATAAATATAGTCAATTGTGGCCCCAATATTTGAACGGAACCTAAGTTTTCAATGAAAATTAATTAAAACCTATTCACACCTTTTATCGATGTAACTAAATAAGGCATGGCACCACACTGCTACAGATAACACCATGATGAAATTTTGCGCTGTTTGTAAAACTCCCAAATCAGCTTTAAATAAATCATCAATTTCTTGTAATTAAATGAAGTTGTTTTTATCCAATACGGCCCGGAGAATAATAATTCAATTATTCACTCAGTGTTGTTTATGTTGAGTACATATTGATTACTGTTTTTTACCAGTTGTTGAACTAAATAACACCTGTTCGTTAAATAACACATTTCAGTGACTCAATCCATTTATTTGCTGACAATTATAAAAGCATTATAACATAATCTTTCATTTTCTCACATTTCTAAGTCATTCCGACAGTGACTAGAATTATTTTTGCATCTTATTTTAACAATTTGCAATGAACAACATTGTCTTAGTAATTCCATTAAACATGCATTGTTTATGTGGATGAAAGCCTCGAATAATATTAGTCAAAAGGAGTATTTTATTGCTCTTCGCAGTACATGAATTACGTAGGCTAATATTCTCCTCACTAGAGGCAAATATAATGATGAGATGATAAGATTTCCAGTCCACACTATATTCAATTCACACAATTACTCCATAGGTGGTGTCTTTGACTTGCCTCTGCATAGACTAATAATCATCAAGTCAAGTAATCCAAGTGGACAGACTAAAGGCAGACATAACGATGAGATAACACCTTCAGTCCACATCTCCACAAGTGTGTTAGACTTCCTTCAGCATAACTAAGCTTAAACTAATCACCTAATTTATTTAATAAATAAAGCATCCTAGTGGCATAATATAATATATAAGTTTAATCCTAGTAAACAATCATAAAATGTTATTCATCCTTGTGGACAGACGTACACAAGTTTAATCCTGATGGACATATACAACATATAAGTTATTGTAGTGGATAAACATGATATATGAGTTATCCTAGTGGATAGACAATTTCATATCATCACTTGATCACAGCCGACTGTTAAGTGCAATAATACAAATATAGTTCTAGACCAGTCGACAGGTGTATAAGTCATAATCTATGTATTGATAATAGCATTACAGCCTAGTCCAGTGTACATCCACCCATTTATGTAATCAGAATAACCTTCGTAATAAACATAATGCTAAAATTGAAGACAAACTGTCTACAAGAACTGCCAATAAGGACTATTTCTAGTCTGCCACAATGTAAATACAATTATGGTATCTCAGCTAAATCAGGAAATAAGTTTGTGTTCCAGAGAGTGGGTGGTACACATTGTCCCAATATTGTAGTTTTGGAGTAGAACAGAAGTTTTACAATACAGGGGAATCCGGCCTTTAGACAACTTTTAACTACAAAGACTACCTCAGTAATAAGACCACAATTAAGAGCACCTCAAAAGACTATTGAGTGTTGAATATGGATCTGACTACATTCCACTTTCCTAAATTATCTCCTAAATAAAGACCACCTCAAAAATAAGATCAGCTCACAATGAAGACCTAATTATTAAGACCACCTCACCATTAAGAGACTATCTCAGTTAAGACCACCTCACCATTAAGAGACCACCTCAATATTAGGATCACCTCACTATTAAGACCACCTCACTATTTATACCACCTCACTATTAACACCACCTCACTATTTAGACCACCTCATTATTAAGACCACCTCATTATTTATACCATCACTATTAGGACCACTTCTCAATTAAACCACTGCACTATAAAGACCATTTCAACATAATTATAAGACCATCTCATTATTAAGACCACTAAACCTGTATCAATGGTGATCTTAATGGCCGCTAAGTCCTACCTTATTAAACTACAGTTGAACTTGCATTTTATGATCGTTTTAAAAGGGATTTACTGATACAGTGCAGCCTTCTTCAACAAGTACTTGCCTCTATCTAAGTCTGACAGTTAAGAGCAGTACTTATCTTATATGAATAAATTTTATCTGAGTAGATGTATCAAAAAATACGAAAATCACTGACCTCTCAATGTAAGCATTGCTGACAAATTTATTGCCATCTTTGCCGCCAACTGCGAAATGTTGTGATTCTCGAGTTGAGTCGATCTCCTCTTCGTAAGCAGTAACATAAGCTCCCAATTCCTGGAAAAGAAAATATTGAAATGATCACAACAAAACTCTTTGCATAAGTTGATAATTGTTCAAGGCCCGTAAAAAGAAAAAACCCACATCATGTAAATGTGCCTGAGAGGTTTCCAACAAGGTAAAGCCTCTACTTTTTTGGAAACCATATATATATATGTGCATATCTATGAAATAAACAAATAAACATCAATAAGCCTAATCAATAAGAATGCATTAGATTAGTCCAAAAACATATCAAATGCTCAACTATAGTTCGCATAAACACCATCAATTGCCTTACCGCAGTCTCCAAAAACAAATTTACTAAAGTGCTGTCTGTAGGTTTCGTGCATTTGTTAAAAAGATATCGTAACATTCTTGTATTCTAATTGGTGGACACTTCCAAGAACATGTGGATGATTATCTAAGTTCTAAATCTAGGAAGATATTCACAAGTTTCAGTCATATCCTATATCACGACGATCGCGTTTACTTTATGACGACAGAGTCAATAATTTGTTTGTTTGCAATAATTATCAGATCGTTGCTAAGCAATTAAACCACAATAAATGTGTTCATAAAATAAACGCAAGAAATGTGGTATATATTATGCTGACTACATTCCAGTGTCAATAAAAAGAATATATATCTATAAACAAGTGATAAAGCATGACTTTCAATGAAAATGCAGTGTCAGGGACCAAATGAATTTAGCATAAATGAGTGAAATTTCATTATATCAAAATTTTTAAATGCAAAATAAGGGAAAAAGTCAATAAATATTCAGTCCCAAACAACTATTTGCAAACAATTTTGCTACAAGACATAATTTTACATTTTGATGTTATTTATTACACTGCAGTCATTGTATTAAAAAATTATCAAAATTGATATTATTAAGTCTATGGTCTGACCTCTAGATGTCTTAATAACTTCTGGTTAGCTCTCCATTGGACAAGCAAGGGTTTCGAAATGCCTCGACGATCTGAAAAAAAAAATTGCGAAAACATAAATACTTATGTTTTAAATATAAATATATATGTATCAATACAGAATAAAATAGCTTTTATATAATAAAAATGATATATCCCATCAATAAGCGGATGTCAAAAAATTTGTTTCGGTAACGATGTGCCCTTTTAAACAGTCATCTAAGTCTTCATTCAAACTATTCACTTATTAGCATAACAAATTACAACTTACAAATCCACAACATCAAAAACATACTTGGGATCATTGAAGCTTATACATTTTAAATGCACATACGTTACACACCCATACACGGAAATACCTTAGTGTATTTTTTTTATAAAAAGTAGTCCAACATTGAAGTCACTAACATAGGTTATCCAGTGCAAATTTAAGTCCTCCGGTTTAGATTTATGTAGTATGTTATAATGAAGATTTAACAGATTTTAGCAGAGCTTCAGACACTCTTCAAAGCATACCACACTGGAATATCAGTGTAAACAGTGCATACTTCTCAGCAGCCAAAGTTAAAGAGCTTCGAAGACTAGAATGAACTTTTTTGGTCATACTTAGTCACACATTTTAACAGTAAATCCGATCGGTGGGAGTTTTATGTAAGTACATGAGCACCGGATCTGCTAACATGTTCTAACCGCTTGCTAGAGTCTCTAAAGCGTCTCGAAAAAGTGGTCGGAAAAAGCCGCAAGATGTCTCGGGAGCTTGGGCTGACGTTTAGCGTCACTTCTCGGCCACATTTCGAGGTCAAACGTTTTAACCATGATGTAAAAATGGGTTGACAAAAACCCCGTAAATAGAATGGTATATTGTTAAGAGGGATCTTAATAGCATTACCCTCTGCTGCGGTTTCTGTGATCATTTTTGACCCCGAGAGATCTCAATTCCCCAAGACCCAAAATACGACACGGCCTCTCGTAAGCCCAAATAAGGGCGTACTGTTGCAGTTTTGAGAGTTATTGTCATGTCCTAAGCCTTTTATGGTATTCCATGTCAGGTTTATGCCCCACAGGCTTCGCATAATAATCAGACTCATGCGCTGCACTAACACGGCCGCAATAACACAACACAGCAATTGTCTTCTGCTCATTGTTTGTTTGTTTTGGGCGACTTCAACATCGCAAAACCTCAACGTAAGGAGGCACGGACCAAATGAACCTATTCTATAGTGTCTTAAGCAGGTAAATAATACAATGCTTTTTGTAAACGCTACCAAAAACATTGTATGAATCATCTCTTTCTTATTTTGAGTGATTTCAATACCACTATTACCAATAAAGATATGCGAAGACCAAACCAAACTATATAATGATGTCTGTATCATCAGGTCATTTTGCATCTTACAGGCTGATCAATTCATCCATCAATCAGATACACCAATTCATCTATTCATGTAATGCAGATAAATTCATCCATAAATCCATGATTCTAGCATTTTTGCATAACTGATTTATCCATCCATAAATTCTTAAATTTTGGCTGTATAATTCATTAATCATCTACATATAATTACAATGCATCAATACATTCATTTAACTCATTTCATCAATTAATTAATTCTTCGAAGATTATTTCATCCATATATTCATTCTTCCCAGATTATTCATCCATTCCTTTATTGATTCATCTTACCATTTGTGGTATCCTTGATGTTCTTTACGGAATTCTGCCAACCTTCCACCTGATTCCGCAGATCTTTGTCGGGGTATCCAAGGAGGCCATTTATGTCATTCAGACAGTTGAGGACTTCTTCCCTTTGCGCTGTCGTCAAGTACTTCATCTGAAATTGCAAGACAATGAGTCCCAATTTGAAAACGAATGAAGGGAAATTAGTAGGCCTGTGTCGAGCAAGCAATACTCGATTATCGCTCGGCAGCACTGCTGCTTGAAAATTATCGACCAGCTTCCATAAATATGGAATTTTTTTAAAGTAACAACTTCGATGATGTGCCCAACAATTTATCTATTTTTTATCTGCAAAGCATTAGGTTTCCCACTGTTGTAAACATGTTTTAAACAGATGTGAACTCTTTTTCTAATGCCGATGCTCGCTGCATAGTATGACGATGTTCTTGACATGTTGATGTATGACTTGTTTCACGAAATGGGGTCTGTACTAATAACACAGAAAACTCGAAAATACTCGAGTATTGATTGATTTGGAGGCCTCGAGTATCGATTTTAGACATAACCCTCGATAAACAGCCCCAGAAATTAGTCTCTCCGACACTGAATCAACATTGAATCGCATGTGAATAACAAATTAATTGTGGCTTCAATATTGTGACGGAAAAAGTGTATTACATCAATAATCGTATTTATAAAAAGACGTTGCTACTTCACGAAATAAGTTAAAATACACCATTATAATGTTAATCCTTTGAAAGGGGGACAATGCCTAGTAATTATGACTGTGGAGAAATCATAATTTGCAGATAATATTAAGTAAGCAACGGAATGTTTATGCTAATTCTATGACATTTCCAAATGAAATTTTTTTAATTTACTTTGCTTCGAACTAATTTTACTTTGACTTACATCATCAGGTTTTGAGTTGTTGAGGAATTTATTGAAGAACTTGGCTCCTCTTCTCTTGATTAGTAACAAACAATCCCTCCAGGTGGACTGTAGCTGCTGGCGCACCCTGGTAGTACAGAAAAATATCACAGATATTTCATTAGAGTGACTGAAGAAGCAGTGTAATTTTGAAGAGAATTACATAAAAATCTTGGCTGCATTTTTCCATCAATAAGCTTATAAATGAGTAGATTCATTCAATTCTAAAAACCTCTGTCAACCTTCAATTTATGAATTTTCAAACGTTCTTTGTTTAACGGACATTTAAAACATAAAATCCCTTAAAATGACCAACCGGTTTGTGGTACCAAGACTGCCTACATTGCATCAAGGATAACAAATTAACTAACAATTGCAAATTGCAGGATTTCTTCATAAATCAAATTACCTTTGAGCATTGTGAACTGTGTCTCGGTTAGGCGGAGGAATTAAGAGGATAATCGCTGGAACGAGAGCCTCCTCACCCTTGCTCGTCTTAATACGCCATTTTGTGACTTGGCTGTTGTCCAGAACGATGACCTCCTCCCCCTCTTCAAGGGTTACCTGTTAATAAATAAGATAACTTACCAATGGGAAGAAAAAGTAACAGAGCCTACAGGGGGCACTACGACCGTAGTACATAAAAAGACAATGAGATGATTTCACTACACCATTGTTGCATGAATGATGTCACAATATAGATGACATCATCAAACAATACTTATCCGCTACGGTGCCAGTGACCTCTGGTGGTACTTTTTCTCCCCATTATATTTCAATAACATATAAATTAGACGAGATCACTCCCATGACAGAAAAACAGACCACGCAGTCACAACAGAGGCCTCAACATAGTGTCTCACTCTGGGAATTAAGTTGTAAAGCCATTACATAGACATGTCGGTAACAGCCATTCATTTACCGCTGGGATTCTATTTTACCTCATACATTTTTTTTTTACTATGACATCTTAACATTACAATGTACATTACAACACTCACATCTTTTTGGTAGTAAGGGACGAGTGACGTCGCTTTTACTGGGGTTTCCAAAGGTTCTTTTCGGAGTTTCAGGGGGATGACGTCACCGCTCCGCGAATAAATAGACTCAGTCTTGGCTTGGTACTCCAACAACTGGCGTGTCAATTCCTGAAACACCAAGAAAATTCATTTATATATTAATGGAAGGCTTGCAGAATGTTTCAAAATTCAATTTATAGTCAATTCAGTGTTCAATGGTCACCCAATGAAATTGACCAGTTGGGTCATTGAAGACAGGTGGCTGCTAATAGAGGGTAAAGTCATGAAAATTCAGCTTTGAGGGAGCTGGAAATGGTCAGTAAATGTTCTATACAAGTGGCCATGAGCAAAAAGCTTGACTGTATACTTTAGATTAGTCATTTCTTCATGAGTGGAAAGTTTGGGTTTGCAATAGAATAGAATAGAATAGAATAGAATAGATTAGAAAAGTGACATTTCATCTCTACTTTATGAAAACACAGTTCACAGCTGACCATCTTACAATACTATAACTCTTGCTATGCCAATAGTAACTGTTGCTATGCCAACAGCAGTGGGTAGTAAGCAACTGTTAGAATTACTAATAGCAGTTCTACTATTATATTTCTTTCTAAATCGACTCACTGACACGATATGTCTTAGATTTTCACTGCCCATTGTAACAATTCATAACTTAACACTTCTTTGACTATATTAGGTCACAGACCATGTCTTTTCACACCATCAAGATCTTTCTGCGAGTCTACCAAAAAAAACTAACTTGTCTTTATATGTATTATACTGCCTGCTGAGATCGTTTCTATGGTTACAGACAAACCAGTGTGAATAACTATTAAATGGCCTGACATAAGAACATAAATCTTTGCAATATTTTAGTCTGCGAGCTGGTCAATTAAAGGAGAAGACAAAAAACTGTTTGTGAGAAGTCCTAACACCAAGAGAAAAATTAATATGTAATTTTTTGGTTGCAGGTTTTACATATATAACCCCCCCCCCCCCCTCCCAAATTGCTTTTCTTCTTAGAAATCCAGTAAAAATCTTTATTAGAAAAGAAACTATGCCGTGTCAAAACCTCCAAAACCACGACTTTTAAATATTCCATTCCATTTATCTTGTAAATCAACACAAAACACTAAATATCATGTAACGATAGCTTCTTATGTCATGTAAACACGCTCATGGCAAAGAATATCTATCGACAATTTAATCGACGTTTCACCAAAAATGATAGTATGATATAATTTATAACGCTGTCTTGGTAGTGAAATGTCGAGGGTTATCAACGGTTATCTGACATGAAACACTGAATTATTGCGGGTTATCAATGTTAAGATAATCGTGCTAATCTTGGAGTAATTAACGATAGATGTTTGACAGTCTCTATTGACATTAAATCAGATTTAGGGCCCACAATTTGTATGAAAACCTGGTTACGAAGTGGGGTTTAGTACAGTATAGCGGACCCAAATTTATGCCCATATTTGGGATCCAAATTTTTTCATTGCGGTACACAATAAGAATAACATATCTGTAGAGTAGCCCCCAAGAAAAACAAAAATAAGCTGCGTTCCTGGCTTGAAGCCACCGTTTGTTTGTGACTTCACATATTGAATTCAAGCATTTGACGTCATAGGCCTGGCAATGGGACTTGCTAAATATGGTCATTGATTTGGGTCCGCTATCCTGCACTTTTTCCACGAAGTGTTAGACCGATCAAGGCATAAACTGCCAATAACGAAGTCTCCTGACTCTGTACTTATGACATATCTAATTGCAACAAATTTTTAGTTAAGTATATATATATCTATTGTCCATCTGTCTAGTTTCCATATTAAACTGTATCAGTCACTAAATTAAACATTTCATTATCAAACATACCAAAATTTGAATGTGTTAATCTACCTATTTTATCATTTATTCACTTAACAGTATGTTTTGTTACTACGATAAAAATAAAATAAAATATATAGAACCTACACAAAAACATAACTTGGTTGCAAAAAAGAGCAGAAGCAGGACAATAAACTATGTTTAGCGTTATCAGCAACAGACACCTTTGACGTATCACATGACGATGCGAACAAAAAGTTAGTTTAATCAAAATATCACGAGTCTTTGAATTATATTTTTTTTATACTAAATCCCTTCCTTTTACATTAAATCAAACACCTTGTTCTTTTGAAATAAATTGGGGGACATTTGTGTATATGACTCGAGGGCAAGCTATAAAAAATTACTCGTGTTTTGTTAACTTTTTTCACACTAGGAACATTTAGTAAGGTTCTCTATTCAGTTAACTTTTTTGTTGCCACCCTCCCATTTACCTGTCGCGTACAATCTTGTAACCTGGCAACACATCTAATTCACAGCTGGTTTCACTTTCATTGCCATGGCAACTTCTTTGTTAACATTAGTTATTTGTATTTGTCTATTTTTTAGCTAAACTAGCCAAACGCTCAGAATTTGCACTGATATATGGCGACAGTAAAACAAAGGACAATTACATTAGAATTCTAGAATTCTTATTTTGTGTTCTAATAGAAGTTTCTTCATAAGGTAATGTTAATTTTGACTAAATAAGCATTTTAATCTCTTCCAAAATATTAATAACCATATTAAATGGAGATAATGATCATATATCTGATCGATTTTCTTGTAAAATTAAATTATCTACGTAAACAGCCAGATTTTGCATATCAAAAATTACCCTGAAAATTTGAAGAAATACAGAAACAACAAAAAATCTTCCGTTGCGTTCTAAAATGCCAAAACCTAGTTATATAAGTGTTCTTCATTTAGTTGATTTAATGGCACATCGTATTGACCTTCTTAGCATTTCAGTCTAACAGCAATTGCTATCTTAGTGCTGTATTGTCTTATCTCAACCCTTGTGGTCTACAGATTAGTGCAATTATGAATATGACCAACTGTGAGATGAGAGGCGGACATAATGATGACATAGCAACACTTAGAATCCACTCTGCAACAAATCTCCATCTACTTACCCGTAAATCTTTGATGAATTCCTGGGCATCGCTGGTTTTTTCTTTAAATTCTTTCTGCGAATTCTGTCGTAGTTGGTCGAGCACCTTCTGCATGCCTTGGTCGCAGTGCTTGAGTTCATGGTAAAACTGAAACAAATAAATAAATTGATAAATTGATAAGTTAAATTGATAAGTTACAAAATTGCTGAAGTCTTAGATTTCTCAATCCCATGAGTCTAAAAACTATTTATGACCCAGTACCTTCTCACCCATTGCACCTCACCCCTGGAATAAACAGTTTAAACTACCTTTTCAAAGTATATCAAATGAATCTCTACCACTGACTAATTTATTAAGGACTTGCTGTGAACAATTTCTTTTAAATCGAAACACCAGTGAGCAGAAACTATTGCGGAAACAGGTGCTTTACAAGTTTTTTAATGCATCTTGAGTCCAATCATATCGATAATATTGAGGTTTGGAAAACAAGACATTAATAAGGCCCATAGAAAAACTACAACCAGATTAACTTTTTAACTACCTCATTATTTTATTTTTCTAATGTATATTTCTTTGTTTTCATCATTTTACAATGTATTTTTAAGCTTTTCAATCCTTCTTTGCAAAGAAAAAAGTCACCCAAACTGACAAAGAACATTAACCACCACACCTTCTTAAGTTAAATGTGATAGAACTTTTTTGGTGTCTCGTGACTTTATCACCCTTGAACATTTTTTAACCTCCCAAGATGGCCGCCAAGCATGCTGGTATTCCTGAATGCCCCTCTTTGTTTGGAGAGCGTGTGGACTTATACTACACATAAATCAGTTTGGTGCAATCTTATTATTTTTCAGGCTATCTTAAAGCTGCTTTATGGCGACACCCTACGATCTCGTCACATTTTTCTGCACCTTTTTTCTTCTTCAGTACAATCCCCGAGTAGTATTCTATGGCAGTTCTGTTTATTGTGTTTACAGTAATTGGCTACTCTGCAAACTTGAACTCGTGTCCTTTTTGTACTTGTATGTGTGCGATCCTGCAATTTAGGTGGCCATTTTTGTTACCTTGTGCCAACAACGAGAGATAATAAACCATAAGATGCCGTGGTTGAGAATATCTCGTTGACAAACAATTACAGCTCACACTCCTGAGATCTAATGGGGAGAAAAAGTACCACCAGAGGGCACTGGCATTAAAGCAGATAAAGCGCAATTAGATGACGCCATCATTTAATGTACACAAGAATGCATCACTGAATAGATGACGTCATCAAACAATGTCTATCTGCTTCAGTGTCATCATGGTCATTGACCTCTGGCGGTACTTTTCCTCCCCATTGATGATAAGACTAATGTGCCCAGTTTTAGAATCTTCAAATTGATTTATCCTGACTTTTAGTTACACCCTTAGCATGCCTGTTCAAGCTTAAGTCTTTCCCAACTCTCCGGGAAGTATTGTACATCCAGCATGCAGACAATTATGGCGATTCTTTGGTCAAAAGCACTCTACAATTGCCATCTCTGTATCCATTTACACCAGGGTGAAGTGGAGCAAACAGTTAGAGACTGGGGGCTCAAACCCACAACCTTTCGGTTTGTAGGCGAGCACCTGAACCACTGGGCCATGGTACCTTTAGAATAACAAGTAATTTAGGTGTAGGATGGAAGTTACCTAATGCAGTTTTACTGGCTTCAGCCCAATATCATAAATTTTGGCTAGTAAAACCATGGAGCCACCAGAACTGGTGGCTCCATGATAAAACTACATAATGATGGGTCGCTCCACCCAGCATCCATTATCTATGTAATACCACTAAATTGGGGAGGGTGGTGCATTTTCTAACCTCATGATAAGCGGCCGCGTTCTGCAAATGTATCTCCATGCACATCGTGGCCTTGGATAACCAACTCCAAGTGTTTCGGACAGCGTAAATGCAGGCCTGTCAAAAGAGAAAAAGCAGTTTGTTAGGTAAAAACCAATATGCTGAATAAATGATAAAAATTATGAATAGCTAGCTAGCTATCAAGGAAATGCATGCGAGAAATTTAATCATCTGCATTTTTTTTAGTTCGGCTTAAAAGGAAACGTGACATTTTATGCAGATTTCTAAAATAAGTGCCACAAAATCTGAATGAAAATGTCAACATTGTGACATTGAAGCTAAACTCACAGACTTGGACACTAAACTGCAAAGGACGTCATGTGAATCCATGATTTTCATTGGCTGAGGGTTTCTTTAACCAATGAAAGTCCTGAATTCACATGACGTCCTCTGTAGTTTCATTTCGAAGTCTCCGAAATCTGCTGTAAAGGAATTATTACAGCAACCAGATAACTAAAGAAGGTATGTCATCTATTTTACAGTGGATTTCATTGACTTGAAAACTAAACAGCAGAAGACGTCATGTGAATCCCACTCCCATTGGCTAATAAAGGCAGTCCCTCGACCAATGGAAGTCCTGGATTCTCATCATGTCCTCTGATGTTTAGTTTCCAAGTCTTCAAAATCTACTGCAAATGCCTGCAATATGATGGACATTTCATTTCATTTATATGAATTGGAAACTGAAAATGCTTGTAAAGATGGCTGTTGATATAGACAATTCCACCAAGACTTACATTGTAAGTTCGTGACTGCGATTCATGGTCTTGAGCGAAAGATGGATTATCGGCAGGACAAGGTCCGGAGCTTAGCGAAAGGGCTCGGCTGTCTACCTCTGCTGACAATGTCTGCAAAAGAAAAGGACGGTAATCATGAAAATTGTGTAAGGTCTACAATGGTGTACATAATGGTGTAACTAAAGCCTGATATTAATTGACACATGAAGATAAAGACAGTGCATTCCCTAATAAGGTAGACACCAGAAACTGGCAGCGAGTTAAACAATATGATGTAACATTGAGTGCAATAGTGGATTTTCACCGAAGGTTCTCTGTATTTCCACCAGGTGGCTAAAACAGAATACTGCAATTCTATTGGCTGAAAAAGTTCCCGCCTTTAACTGTGATTGGCTGAAGCAAAGTGCATCCTAGCAGCAGTATTTCTAGTGCATTTTAATGTATATTTGACATCTTATCATTGAATTGATTTCTGTTATTTCCAGAAGAAAATTATATTTATGGAATCAGTTAGTTATGACACACTTTGTCTGAAAAGCAAATGAGTAATAAGAGGAAAGGAAAGACTTATGTCTTGCTGAATTCAGTGCTGCTCAGTGAAAAGACTCTATTGGGAGGAAAGTAACAACATGTGTCATCGTCACTGTCACAGATAATAGATGAGCGGCCAGGTATTGTTTGATGATGTCATCCTTAACCTAAACCCTTTAATCTTTCAGAAGAATTCTCCCTATGGGTGAGGTACGTGCATTATCATCACTAACAAACGATACTTTCTTTCTCAAATTTTTTTCAAATTTGCCCTTAACTTTTTCGAAGGTTTTAGAACACTCCGGCAGTCATATGACGCTAATCGCCCTTAAGCTAAATTAGCGAGTCATACAAATCCCTAATATATGGTTACTTCAGTTACCTTAGTAACAAATTGTAACCAAAAATAGCCACAGAAAGTAAACATTTTTCCTGCGTTACGTGTCTTACGTGTATAAGGGACCGTTAATTTTCGCTGTTGTGTCAACCTGACAAACTTCGTAAGGGCTTTTTTGTTCGAGGGCATTATGTGTGTAGTTTTTTCTGACAAGGTCATTAGGACGTGTTAGGTCCTTGTATTCCTCACTCAAGGGCCTTTGGGTGAAGGTCATACAGGTCATAACTCCTCTGGGAATTTTTCATGCTAACATTTTCCCAAAATGTTAGATATATTAGAAATAGAAATGACTATGAAATGTTTAAAAAGATATGCAACCCTTTAACAAGGGCTGTATAGCTTCAAAACCCCTGTCTGGATCTACAAAGTACCCAAAAGATCTGTGTGACATAAAATTGTTAAATTATTTTCATAGTGGCATCAAACTGGCTATTTAAGGCAGCTAAGGATGACCATTTGGGGTGAAGATGACTGACCGCTGACCACAGACAACAGGTGGGCGTTTAATGCAGGGGCCATACAATGCGAATTCAGTTGGGGGGGAGTTGGTAGTGGTCGTTTACAGCAGGTGGACGTTCTGTACGGGTGGTCGTTAAGGAAAATATATTATTAATATTATAAATGAGTTTTGGTTATAAAAGAGAGATGTCTCAATACTGGGTCAGACTGCATTACAAGTACTTCAAGGTCACATCATAGTGATACTGCAAATGTCTCCAAAATATTGCAAAAAGTCAAATCTAATGACCCATAAATTCTTTAGTGCTTTGTTAAATAAGGTCAAGTGATACAGCAAACATTTCAAATAGGAAGAGTGTAACAGTAGCTGCTGACTATAGTTACATTCTATACTGCAGTTTTAAGTCATCTTTTAGAAGCCTGACTCAATACTAGTACTGACCCGAAGCCTAATCAGCTTCTATGACCATCTGCAAGAGGCAGACATAATGATGAGATGATAAGTCTTGGAGTCTTCACCATGTCATACGGTTACCCCATGGGTGGGGTCTTTACTTGCCCCAGCATAGGCATCACCAACTTCAAATGCTTAACGTCTCATGCAATCGACATCCAACAGTGTCCATGCAGCTGAGATGTAGCTCGACAATCGAACTCGGGACCTTCAGCAACTGTCTTTATGATACAACATTAACAACTGCTTATACTCCACCAGGGACCTTTACTATTGTTCTCAGGAGGGATATAACCAACGAAATTATTAGTTAACTCCCTCCTGAGTGCAAACTGTACTTTAATTGCTCAATAACCGCTGTTAAATAAATCAAGCAATCAAACAAATTAGTAAGTACGTTTAGTGGAGTATAACTTAGTGGAGTATAAACTAACATTTGTGTTGCTTATTTCCCTCCGACTTTGGCGTCGGGATATAACCAACAAAAATGTTAGTTAAGTCCCTCCTGTTTGAGATATAACTAATACTTAACATCTCATGGGACTGACATCCAGCTGAGAAGTATAGCTCATGAGGAGTGCCTGGGCTAGGGGGATCAAACCCAGGACCCAGGTGCCCTGTTTGTCAAATTTGCACATTAAAGTAATGATATAAATCAAGACTGCCTTCTTGTCTCATGATATTTTTCACCATTACATACCCACTTTTGCACAACAATTTATTTTTAATTGACAATAAATAATATAAATATTAGTTTTTCATGCCATCAAAAACTCAATATGTAAACAAACCCAGTGATAACGTCACAATACTAAACAATGGTGATGGTGTCATTTCCATTGCGTTTCCAATGTTTTGGTCTGGATTTTCTCTCAATGTATAATCTATTTTTAAGTAATTAATGTCTTCTATAATCATTAATTCACACAAATTTAGTGTGCCTTGATTAATAAAGGTTATTTTCAACCGTTTGATAGTGTCATAGAAAATTGCAAATTTGACAGACAGTGCAACTTTAAGCACCCCTTCAGTAATTTGAGGGGGGTTAAATGGGCAGGCCTGGGAATGTGGTTGGGGTTTATTGCTTGTACATAGTTTTCACACCATTTGTATTCCATTGGTTTTTAATGAATCTTTGAGGTTAAACTCAGCATCTGGGTATAAAGCTCCTTTGTTTTAATTTGCTTAATTGCTCCTCTCTGTATTCTCTCCATCCTCTCTCCCCTCAGTTTCCACTTGCCTCTCAGACTGTCCACTTCACAGCTCTCTGCTCTCTTTTCCCTCCCACCCTGTTCCCCATTTTTCTTAGTTAGGTTGGTAGTTTGGGTTTATTGTATTTAGCATAACACTTTGATGGACTTTAATTACATATGCCGCACCATTCTGTCAATGACATGTAACTATATATTAATATGTACACTTCATATTGCTGTAATTAATTTGAAGTTTTGTTCATGCAATCTTGGATGAACTTGGATGAACAGAGATGCAATAAACCCTGTCTCCACAGTTCCTGTGTTTGTACTCTTGTCTCCATGGTACTTTAACATAAAATCAGTAACATCAGTTGATGCTATCTTAACCTAACAAAACCAGCCTGTTGTGCTGTTAGTGTTAACAACACTGTTAAATGTAATTGTTCCACTATTAGCCATAATGGCTATGGACTATGGCCTAAGGCATTAAAGGATCACACATTTGCAAATGAATTGGAAATGGCCAGGGAATGTGCATTGTAACTGACTGATGGATTCTTTGCATGATTTTGTATCTAAGCATTATTGCTAAGGGTGCTGAACTGTGGTTCAACAATAGTTTTCATGCATTAGGCAACAACGTTGAACATTGTTAAAATGCATTGTTTACATCGGCAGTGGTTGTACCCGGTAAATCGGTAAAAATATCAAATAAGGCCAGGCGGGGTGGGGTGATTAGGGCTTTACGTCCTGTATTTCTGCACCTGATGAGCTAATTAGGACAGGCATAGACCATGGCAATGAGATGAAGGATTAAACAGCCATCCAACTTAGGCTCGACCGGGAATCGAATCCGGGACCCAGCGGTTGGAAGCCCAGAGCGCTACCTCTGAGCTAGGCCCCCGTCCTATCAAATAAGACTGGTGTTGTGCATTTGTCTTTATAGTATAATAATGGGGGGTCTGTAAAACGCGGAACGGAATGGAATGATAAAACACGGAACGCCATGGAATGAAAATACATGGAAGGGAATGACCACTTTTGTACAATGCAGGCTTTGATAACTCTTTACCCCAAAATGGGATGTGACTGACCACATCATTTAGACATCCCCCGCCCCCCAAATATTTTGTATTAGGCCTACTCCTACAGGTTTATATTTTCTTAATATGTAATGTAAAATCGACGATTTTGTGGCTCTGAGACCCATAGAAGTGTTTTCAAAGTAATTCAGGGTTAACCGCATAACTTTGACAGACCCAGGACGTAAACTAAACCCATTGTCAAATGGGGGATGAGCTACAGGGTGTTTGTCTATATAACATTCTGTATTTTCCCCGTTCCGCGTTTTTCCATTTCATTCCATTCCGTTCCGCGTTTTACAGACGCCTATAATAATGACTATTGTCTTGATATTTATATTATATCCACAGCAGATGTAATAATGAGATGGTAAGCCAGAATCAGCACACTAGTACATTTCATAAGTCCGATAGACTGCCTCACGATGAGAGTTGCCGCATTCTCTCGTGATTTCTAGCTCTATTTAATGTTAAGTAGTCAAAAAACCCTAAACAATTAGTCGTTTCTTGTTAAATCAGAGTACCAGGTACTGTGGACATGCAGTTTAAAGGATTTATTAGGTGCTACAAGTTTTGTGTCGCACCTAATAAATTTTGTGTGCCAATGACAGCAATGTTTCGGTCTACGTGTCTTACATAAATGTAAGATGTTTTTCCTCATCATTTTACAATGAAACTTCAGTAAAACCAGCAATACTACTGAACTACTTCAAACTGACATGACCAACCGCCACAGCTAAAGTCAGACATAATGATGGGATGATATAAGTAAGACTCACATTGTATCACAAATCTGGTTTAAGACACAGCTACATGTCACTTCGATACTACTACTAGATAGTCGTACATATTTTGTGTTCAATTTCTAAATCTCTCCCAACAGGGAGGTGCATTCTTACGAGTGCGGTCATTGATGTCTGCACTACTGGTTAGTGCATTGCGCAGAGCCCTGTGTTGGCCACTGGGGTTTGAGGTCTTCACCCACAGTGTTGCCACTCTTGCCATGAGGAGGCCCAGGACTTTTGAAGGGCTATCTGTATAAAGTCCTAAACTAATCAGAAGTCCTTTCATATACATATACATATCTGGCAATTCCGACCATCTCTTTATATATCTAACGACCTTGAACAGTGATTCTGAAATTCAATTTGCGATCTACAGCCCCACCAAATCAATTTACCCCATTTAAATCCCATCAACACCTTCATGCCAGCACACCTGCAGCCCCATAAATGAATTTTACCCCTTTTTAGGGTTCCACAATAAGGGTCAAAAGCCATACACCCTTATCATGCTTATCAATGGTAACAGTTTAAATGATATTTAAAAGGGTCATTAGGTGCATTTAAATTATACCCTTATTATAGATAGGTCATTGACCTTTGCCGAGGTCACTGACCTTTGCAAAAATACAGCAGAATCTCATAATATAATTAAGAATATACAATTTATCTCAGTTTTAAGATCACTCTGCGGTATAAAACATGGTGAGATTATTTTTATCAGAATTGTGCATTCTTGTCAAGAACACCCAGCGGGTCAGTTCATGTCAAGAGGTCAGCTATTATAAAGTTATTTAATCTGGGTCAGGTCATGTCAATAGGTCATTATATAGTTATTTAATCTGGGTCAGGTAATGTCAAGAGGTCAATTATCAGCTTAAAAACAATTACGTTCTTTATACCATGGAGTGCTTCCATGCTTCTACCAATGTAGTGTAACAGGTCAAAGGTCAAATGAAAATCTAATGGGGACAAAGGTCATGTCAAGTATTCACACATCAAGATTTCAAGGAACGTGCGAGTTCTAAATTTTATAATCGAAATATCATGCTTGTAAGACAAAAAAAAATTGATTGGCAATTACAATAACTGGCCAAATATATTTACAGTGGACTGCATATTATATGCAAATTAATCAAATAAATTTTACCTGGTAGTATTCTTCTATCTCAGCGATGTGGAGAAGAGTTTCCAGACATTTTTGTCTTTCTTCAGACAGCTCCTGCAAAAACAAGAAAGTTGATTTAGAAAAAAATTCAATAACATTTCTTGGTAAATCCTACACATGTATTTATCATAATTGGTAACCATGGTTATTATGCGGGCAGTCTGACTACACACATGGTCTCAATGCCACTGGTCTGAAGCTGCTAAGTCATGCAGCTTATATAACCAACATCAGGTAGACGTTATGATGAGATGATAATGTTTTTGGAGTCCACACCATTTTACACATTTACCATGTCTACCTTATATTCATATATACAGTAAATATACCTTATCAAAGACCACACAATACATGACCAGCCAGTTCCCTATAATGACTACATTAATGATACACACACAAGAATAAAATGCAAGTAATCAATCAAGAATTACATAACGCTAACATACTTGTAAACTGTCAACAATCCAGGGGCCATTAAATTCAATACATGGAATCACAGATCCTGTAGGTCCAGGATTTGACAAGTGTTGAAAGAATCTCAATATAGTGCCAATCATGATGTCAATAAAATGCTAATGCATTGTAATTGAAAGTTATTTGATAAAAATATCAATTGTCTAATAGGTATTGATGCATGTGATGTAGAAGTTTTTTTGTAAACATCACATGTAATTGTCGTGTACTTTCCATTTAATAAAAACTATAAATTGTCCAATTAGCCCTAAATTATGGATTGTGTAAAGTTCTTTTTTTTCTGTTTTTTATCATATACTTTTTATACAAAACAATGCAAAAAAAGTATAAAAATACAATTATCTACATTCTACATGTGCATATGTGATGGCACGTCAAGGATGTATAACAATTAATTGCTTAAGTTTCACTTTTTAAAACATCACCAGGTTTAAAATCACAGACATTAACACATTTCAACATTTAGAAACTAGCAATATTATTTTGTGTCCATTTATTTCTCCATTAGACATTAAACTTTCTTAATTTCAAATATTTTATTTCTATCATTGTTTATTCTACCCGGTAAATATTTCTGGTGATGAAATAACACTTAGTTCAAAACTGTATTAAATCTATAATCCAACATGGACACAATTAAATCATAATTATCACAAATCACTCGAAATTCAAATTGTCATGGTAATATAAATTGAGTCTTAATAAGATGATAAATTGATAATAATAAATCCATAGCATAATTGGATCTAAACATAAATTCTCATTAAATATCCATCCCATTAGCAAGTATTGGTTGCATCCTCTTATGATCTATGATAACACATTCTGATAATAACTTAGCCAGTGGACCAGACCAATGAATTAAGCTCATCATTGGATTACCAAAAGATTAACAAAGGATTAATAAGGGATTAGTCTGATCAGGTGAAAGTCAAGGTTAAATCCAAAGATCTGCACTTGAGTAAAGTGGACCATATTCATTCAATAACAACAACCCAAGTCATTTAATATTCTATAATAAGTGGAGTGCAGATTTTATATTTTTTAAGTGGAGAATAGATTTTATTCAAAGGTTGAGCAAAATTAATCAATCATAACCGCTCCGAATAATGCATTAATTTCAATTAGATATTTAAATTACGATGTATATCTATCATTTGCACCTCATCACTTCTAATTGCTAATCAAAATCCCAGTTTCTCACCAAATATCAAAATATAGCAGCACACTATGCAAAAAAGTTGCTTTTCTAGCATTTTAGTAGCATCTTAATTTAATCATTGTTAATTGATCATAAGTTATCCATCCATTTTATCTATCTATGTATGTCAGGACAGTTAAACTTAAATTATAACCAAAGAGATATATAGATAGACAGACAAACAAACTTAAAGTAACCAAGAGATCATATATATATATATATATAGACAGTCGGACAGACAGATGACCTTCAAGTTAGTCATCTTTCTTTCACACATGTTCACTGATAATTTCTCCCAACAATAACAACCTTCCACCTGAGCCTAACACTTCCCACTTGTTCAATGTTGACCTTTGCTTTTTATTGTGATGACTAAAAAGTAGTAAAATAACCCAAAAAGAAAACTTGGTCAGTGAAAAAAACTTGGTCAGTGAAAAAGGTAAGTCAGCAATGACTCAATAGAAAATTCTGTTTACTCTTTAGAGTCTTTACCAGTTTACTGCTCTTCAGTTTTGGAGGTACATTAACCACTTCCGGTTTAGTGATTTTCACTTCCACGTGTGAAGAGTACCACTGGTTGCTAAGCAAACATTCGAAAGGAAGTTCATGCTAATGTCTTAAATGATTATGCATGTATTTGTGGTTATACTTGCATGTTGCACATGTTATACAAATATCTGAGTAAGCATTTTCAGACTTATTATTTCAATATAGAATCAACATTAGGTTGGGGCTGCTACTCAGTAGGCACATTTTTGAGAAAAATTTAAAAAGTTCATTTTATCCCACCCACTGACCCAACCCATGGACACCCTCTTTCATTTGAAATTGAATTATTATTCTAGTTTGGTTTTGTGACCACTTGCAGTATTGACCTACAGTATTAACTCTATTCATGTATATATATATGTAAGAAAAACTGGAACTGACTCGCGTATATTAAGTAAATCTTTGGAAAAACTATTAGATTATAGATTGTATACACTAGAGTAGATGTAGACACTAGACTTGGTTTTGTAATGTTGTATGTTTTATATGTTTGTTTTGTTATATTAATGACACATGTATCAATTCCTGATATCCAGTTTGTCAAATAAAACTATATATATATATACATGTTTATTTATTTATTCTTTGGCCTGACAGGTCCCCCTAAGACCACCCTTGGGAATCACTGAAGTGGTCTTAATATTGAGGTGGTCTTAATTATGTAACTTTAAAGTTTAGCTTCCAAGTCCGCAACATATTTTGCTGAGGAATCAGTTTTGGAACCAAACCAAGTGTCTTAAAACTGGTCTTAACAATTGATGATCATAATTTTCCAAATGTATATTGAGAATTACATGTATGTGTGCTCCAAAACATTGAATTGGAAAGGATTCATTGTTACAGTATTCTTTAAATTCATGTACTTTTTTTTGTCATTTCGTGCGGATTTGTTATATTTATACATATATCTTTCATAATCTACGTAACATATAATTTAAGGCGCTCAAACTTGTTTTTTTCGAATTACTTAAAACATTTTGTTAAAAAGTCAGCGAGTCCGCTCAACCAAAATTGTGCAAACACAAAATCTCATACAAAAAACTTTTTGAATAAAGTGCATTCAATTCATGTATAAAACACGCATTAAAATTTACATCGAATATCATTCTGTATCGATAACACAATTTCGTTGAAATCGTCAATCAAAACCTATCCAAATAAATCGCGCTTGATCCATAAATCCATTCATCACTTTTACACATACTATTACACATTTATTACACATTCTACACAATTTTCAGACACATTACACACAGAATATGATATTAAATATGATATTGATATCATGTTAAAGGTATTTGATTCCCAGGTGCTTGAATATGACACATCACAACAAAAAGGCAAATGTCTATGACCCTCTGCTCTTGAAGTGTGAAATGATTTATCAAAATGTTGACGGGATGCCAAATATATGTCAGTATATATCAGTGGTCATGATTTGACATCAAAAGATATTAAAATATGGGTATAAGGGTGTATAATATCAATATCCATGACATAGGGTTATTTGGGTGCTGTGCTCAGGTAGCCAAAATGTTAGATAGATAGATAGATAGATAGATAGATAGATAGATAGATAGGTAGGTAGGTAGATAGGTAGGTAGATAGATAGGTAGGTAGGTAGATAGATAGATAGATAGTTGATTGATGAGGTGAGAGAGAGAGAGGGGGGGGGGGGAGTCCACCCATGTTACACATTTACCCCATGGGTGGGGTCTTTTACTTGCCTCAGTAACTGTAGTAGAAGTGATTTAGCTAAAGTTAGCATTGGATTCTATGGTGTCATTCTCATGTATATGTCAACAGCTGTCAGTGGCTGCGATTGCAATGCATTTGCCAATGTAGTTTACAGGTTATGGAAGGTTATTTATTAGTCAAAAGTGTCTGAATAAAATAAGTTTTGGTGTGATACTAGCTTAAGGTGGCATGTCAACAGTTGTCAGAGGCTGCGATTACAATGCATTTGCCAATATAGTTTACAAGTTATGGGAGGTTATTTATTAAAAGTCAAAAGTGTCTGAATAAGTTTTGGTGGTACTGTATATAAATTGGGAGTCATTTATGACTACATTTGTATATATATATATATACAGGTAGACCCATATAAAACAAGTACATTAATACCGAAAGACGGGTTATAACGAGTCAATATACAGGAACTACCACATTATGGCGTCGAGTACAGATTTTTCAAGATATGTCGCATGATAAAACTTTTTCTTTACAAACACCCATTTACTCGAACACTTCTCCACACATTTTTATGTACCCCAAAGAGCAACCTTCTTTAAGCGATAACAATTCATTTCCAAATATATTTCCATAACTTTATCAAACCAACCATGGGGTGGCAGTGTAACATGCAAAATATCATGAGAAGCCCTCATAATGTCTCTCATCCCATTCACCATACACCACAGTGTCTGCACAGATTCATGTCATTATACTAAGTGGTGATTTTAATAGCACTTGGCAGCATCGTAATAGTATAACGATATAATGGCCAGACAGTTGTTATGTGATTATGTGAGTGTCTCATGTACATATTTGTTGTACTCATGTCAGTGTGGAAGTTACATGCATTTTACATGCTATGGAATTACCATCAGGGAGGGACCCCACAGTTTTGATCAACAAACCTTATAGTTTGTTGATGAATATTCTGTTCTGTATTGTATTGTATTTTGTCATATTGTATGGTCTCAGAACTCAGAATCATTTTATTCACATTACATATATATGCATTTAGTTGTACAGATATCATTACCACACACATGGTGTCAGGTGCATGAACATGACATATACATGTAATAAGGGTGACACCTCCGAGATAAATATATATCACTACCAGTTATTCAGTTTATATGACCAGCACCTAAAGGCAGACGTAATGATGAGATGATAGGCTGCTTGGAGACCATACCATGCAACATATTTACCCCATGGGTGGGATATTGTACTTGCCTCAGCATAGACACGAAGTACAAGGCACAGCCAGTTTAACAACTCATTCGAGTGGCATCCATGTAGCTCATGAAGAGTAGTCGATAATTATAATCGAACTCAGGACCTTCAGCCACTGTCTTTGTCATTATCTATGATTTCATAGTTGTACAATAATCTTAAAAAACTGTATTGTATCTTATCTAAGGTTAAACATTGTTAAAGTTGAGCTATTGTTTACAGATGTATTAAAGTTGAGCTATTGTTTCCAGATATTTTCAAGTTGAGCTATTGTTTCCAGATATTTTCAAGTTGAGCTATTGTTTCCAGATATTTTCAAGTTGAGCTATTGTTTACAGATGTGAATCAGACTTTACTATAACTGTTAATCGAATGGCAATTTTTCACAGGGACTTCAATAAAATTGCAAATTCACAGCCCGAGTTCTAGACTGAAATATTGTCGTCATTTGCAAACATGCCGACAGGTCACGAGCCTATTTTGTCTGACTACCCGAGTTCCTGCATCAAACATAACTCATCGAAACATTGAAATCACCCATGAGTCACCGTGTCCATTTTGTACACGGACAACACAAGACAAGAGTTCAAACATTTCGGTGAATGACCTGCAGTCAGTTCAACTCTTGACTAACCCCGGAGGTCAATGGACATGCCTTGGAGCACGAAATGACCCATGGTCAACCCTGAATGACCTCTCCAACTGACCTCTCATGGACCTCATAATCATTTAGCACCTTTATTGAGACCTGTCAAAGTTTGCTAAAGGTATATGACTTGAGTCAGGTCTAGTGTTTAACTGTTAATTTATGGCTCAGCATTATCAGAAGAATAGTTAAAGACCGCTATTAAGACCTCCCACTGTTAAGACCACCTCGATTTGAAGATAATATAAATACTGCTAAACTCCACAATTATAGGATCGACCGCTCATTATAACCTAAAGACCGCTTCGATTACAATGCCATGTTATTGAGATATACAAACGGTTCAGAATTAAGACCACCTCGATATTAAGACCACTTCAGTGGGTGGTCTTAATTACGGAGTTCTGCTGTATTAAATAGTATAAGTCAACCGTTAAACGGTTAAATTTATGGCAATGCCTTCAATATATGGTAACTTCAATGAGTTTAGCAAAGCATTTGACTCGGATCAGTATATATTTTGTGATTTTAATGATTGATGTATTTTATGATTTCAATAAAGAATTTGACAGTGTGAATCAGTATATGTCACTCATACAATATTGCTTCAATAAAATTTTTCTATGAAACACGACTTTTTTCATCTATACAGTACTTAGTACTGCAAACTTAAGTATGCAATTAAAAAATGAAATATGATCACACTTCAGGAAATATCAATGTAAAACTGTCACGGTTCAATCAACATATTTCCCCTCAATGATGACTATGCACTTAAACTCTTACTTGCGTCAGATTTACATCTTAATAAAGAAAGAAAGAAAGAAAGCAAGAAAGATAGATACATATGTAGATAGATAGATAGATGGATGGATAGATGGAGATAGATAGATAGATAGATAGACAGATAGATAGACAGGTAGATATATAGATGGATAGATGGATAGATAGCTAGATAGACAGCTAGACAGACAGACAGATAGATAGCTAGACAGCTAGCTAGATAGATAGTTAGATAGACAGCTAGATAGCTAGATAAACAGCTAGATAAATAGATAGATAGATAGACAGATAGACAGCCAGATATTAACAATTCTCTTCAATACACGACAAAAGTCTGTATACAAAAAATATCTCGACATACGACCATTTATTTAGTTCCTTAAGTCTCGAATTTCATTTTGAAAAACTTTATTTTATTTACATTTAAAAAAAAACTTCAGTACCACCAGCCTGGAACCATTTCATGCCTGGGAAGCTATATTATCAATGTAAATATCAAAACAGCCACTGCTCCATATGATTTTTATAGATTTTTTTTTTCACTCTTAAAAAGTGCACTGAGTTTCAGTCTTTACAAAAAGGCCAAGTACACATATATTCCCATGTAACTGTACTCATATAAACTTGTATAAAACCACCGGTGCGTTGATTTTACATGAGACTTTTTAACGCGCTTAACGGTATCAATTTCGAACATTATCAAACGAAAATAAAAACCTATTTTATCGCATAAAACTTTAATCACAGGCCATGTCATAGAGCTTTTACATGGTAACACACTAAGTATAATCCCATTCAACAGCACCCACAATCAAAAAGTGATCCGTCAAAATGTCAACTGGATCAAGAGACATTGAAGTCACTACAAAACATCACATTAAATGGCCCTTCTGCCTGTAATATGAGTAACTGGTATAATTCTAAATAGTGGATGAATAGAGATGTATATCGTGTGTATACAGTTATTACAGCCTGCTGCAAAAGTATGTACATCTTTAAAGAAAATAAATAAATGATATATCTACGCCGGTAAAGTCAGTTTGATATGAAGTTCCGTGTTTATGGCCGGCTCAATTCTTCAAATTAAAATGAAGAAATTAACCAACGAATTTGTAGGTATTTTAATCATACATATTAAAGCTGTACACCTTTATCTTCAAAATTATACGATACAAATCATGATACAGTAAAACCGATACGATATGTATCATGATATGTATCATTAAAATATTTCAGTCAGAACAAATAAAATTGTTATAAAACCTACTTTAAGCTAATATAATTGAAAGAGACTATTGAATTTATGAACAAATCTTTATTATAACTGCAGAGTTTTCTGTTAAGTCCTCATGTAATCAGAGTCAGAGGATGTTTTCCTTTGAAAACACTCAAAACATCTGGGTAGCACATGTTTTTCTTGCCAAGAAAGCTGTGCTATATATATCGTTAAGGTGCATACTTATTATGAATTAAGATTATCAATAACCGTATCGTTCTCCTTGTACCGGTACAGATGGTATATCGAGAACCGGTGTGCAGCCCTAATACATATGTAGTGGTGGCGTTGGGTTAGGGCTTCACGTCCTGTATTTCTGCACCAGTTGGGCTAATTAGGACAGGTAGGGACCATGGCAATGAGACGAAGGATGAATCAGCCATCCAACTTAGGCTCAACTGGGAATCGAACTCAGGACCCAGCGGTTGGAAGCCCAGAGCGCTACCTCTGAGCTAGGCCCCCACCCCCTAATATACATGTACCCAAATGTTTGGAATCTCAATCAATGTCATAAAATCACGATATAAACCAAGATTTCTGCATCATATTTTAGCAACTTCTTATGCAATATTCCATCCTAATTCGTGTCAGTTTCCAAAGATATTCAATTCAAAAATATCCAATTCCAAAAACATCCAAAATCTCAAGTATGCTCTGGACACCCTTATGTCCACAGGAGACTTAAACACCCAAGAACTTGACACCTTTTCTTTACAATAAACACAAAACCTAACAAAAGTGAAATTTTATCTAAAAATTATTCAAAGACCCCCTGCTATGTGTGAACCCTTAAACTTGACAAGTGATAAAAGGTTTTTGAAATTTCTTTGATAAAAATGTCAAAGTTTATTGCATAAGGAGTCAAATAGCTATGAATTTAACATATAAGTTTACATGCCCATTAAGGAATTGAAAGTTAAGGGGTCTAATACTTAAATTTTGTAATGCACCTGCATATTATAAAATTATCAGAAGAATTATATAATCAATATGGTATCAAATATTATCTATTATTATCAATATAATTTATTTTCTATGAATACATCAAAAATAGAACAATTATCTATTGGACTAAAATAAGACTTAATGACCTACTAGATTTTATAGAGCCTTTATCATATGAATCATTTTTTATATCACAGCGAATAAAAAAAATGTGAAGTCTCATTCAAAAGCTTCACAAGTACCCAGTCAACTATCATATATATCTTTTATTTTATTTTTTTCCAAACTTGACTTGACAAAATCTACTGATCAAATCTAGACCATACCAATATATAAGACATTGAGTCTTCCTGTTCAAGTACATAGTCGATAAATCTCACGAACTAACCGCTCACTAAAACCCACATTAAACTTTACTGAAACTGAACTTTACTGAAACTTAAGTTGCCTAGTGGGAGGATCAGATGTATAATATATTTGACACTGTGAACCTGATGTACACCATAGAGAGATCTTAGACCCAGTGCATGTCTATTGAATATACAGCGGAACATTGCAATAAAGACCTCACATTGTTCAGAGCTTGAGACACTTTAAGATGGATAGATAGATAGATAGATGGGTAGATAGATAGTAGATAGATGATAGATAGATAGATAGATAGGTAGATAGATAGATAAATAGTAAGTAGATAGATAGATAGACAGATAGGTAGATAAATAGGTAGATAGATAGATAGACAGATAGATAGATAGACAGAAAGATATAGTGATAGAGAGATAGATATATAGACAGATAGGTAGATAGATAGATAGCAGATAGACAGATAGATAGATAGATAGACAGATATGTAGATAAATAGGTAGATCAATGGATAGATAGATAGACATGGAAAATGCAGCCCTCTAAGACAAGTTCTTGCCATGAGGATTGATTGATTCTAAGGTTTGAGAAGACCGGAGAAGCTTAAGATCAAATAAGTGTGGCATGGGTGGGTGGGCTAGAGCTTTATGTCCTGTATTTCTGCACCTGATGGGCTAATTAGGACAGGCAGGGACCATGGCAATGAGATGAAGGATGAAACAGCCATCCAACATAGGCTCGACCGGGGGGAATTGAACTCAGGACCCAGTGGTTGGAAGCCCAGTTAGCTACCTCTGAGCTAGGCCCCCACCCATCAAACAAGTGTGGCCTTAGTGAAATAGAAGATGGTCTTAATAGTAAGTTTTCACTGCATAACATGTTTAAAGTGTGTATATAATTAGGTGATTATGCAGCTAAGGTGAACAAAATGCACATTATGTTAGTCGGAGACTTCAACAGCTCATATTACACTCTAGCATTCCACTTTGCATTTAGAGTAACTTCAACAAAGACATAGCCATATTGTGAATACAAAAGACGGTCTATATAAACTCTCTTATTGACTTTACCTTTAATGAGTACACAATATCTCTGACAGTTTTACAGTGTCTCATGTAGAGTCGGGTGTACTAAAAAATCTCACAACATGAAGTTAGCGACGTAACGCAGACTTTCGATGACAGTTTTCATTCGAGTTTTTTGCCAAAACCGTCTGGGATGTTATCGTACTTCATGACTGTTGATATTTAAGATGCAATGTATAAAACATTTGCAGTTGTTTTCTTTAACCATATTTTCTCTTAATTAGAAGCCGGTCTAAATCGCATGACTGAATTGTACGATCTCCAAAATGAAACTATCATCATATTTAGTAAATGATATTATTTTAAGAAAATAGCAGATAGTTTCATATTAAACCCAAGAAAAAGCCTCCACAAAAATAATTCCACTGTGTGGTATACAGCCAAGCCACAACTCAGTTGCTGGATTTTCGAAAAGCTTTCGACCATGTACACCACAATGCGCATTTTGAATCAAAGCACTCTTAAAGTTCACAAATGTAACACCATATATAGGCCACAGGCAGATGTATTGATGAGACGATAAATCTACATAATGACGAATCAGGGTTCCCACAGAAATCATGAAATTAAATTCCCATGACTTTTCCATTACTTTTCCATGACCATTAACAGAATTTCCCTGACTTTCCTTCAATAAAATCTGCACAACTAATTCAAGGATTGCCTCCACACACCAGTTACAGCTGTCCTCACCACCATTTTGTATTGCAGACAATACTCTTTTTTTTATTTTTCATGACTATTGTAAAATTTCTATAATTCAATGACTTTTCCATGACAACCAACTTTTCCAAGATTTTTCAGGATTTTCCATGACTGTAGGAACCCTGACGAATGCTCCATTCGACATAATGACGAAAACAAGGTAATTCAGGAATATACCGTATGCGTAAACATTAAAACAAGTACAAATCCTGCTACCTGCATCTGGTGCACAATATACTCACCATGTTGTACATGCACAATCCGACACTTGTGACAGCAACTAAATAACTGCACTTAAGCAACACGACTATCCAATCCTACCCTAATAAAACCCTACACAAACAACGGGGATCAAAATAAGGTTCAACAATGCTAACCCGCTTTCCAGTTACTATAAATATTGATGCGGTAACTCTACATGCCTCTAACTGCAACTGTTGTCTCCAAATAATAGTCTTTTCACTGAACAGCCCTGAATTCAGCAAGACATAAGTCTTTCCTCTCCTCTTATTACTTATTTTGCTTTTCAGACACAGTAAGTAATAACTAACTGATTCCATAAATATCACTTTCTCAGAAAAATAACAAAAATCAACTAAATGATAAAGTGTCAAATATACATTAAAATGCACTAAAAATACTGCTGCTTGGATGCACTTCGCTTCAGCCAATCACAGTCAAGGGCGGGAAGTTTTTCAGCAAATAGAATTTCAGTATTCTGTTTTAGCCACCTGGTGGAAATACAGAGAACCTTCTGTGAAAATCCACTATTTGACACATAAAATTATTGTAACCTCCATGTAACCTGAATGATAATTCTCGACTTATTTCAATCTCTGAAACATCTATATAATTAGTGATGGGAGTAGGTAACATTTTTGCAGTCGATCATCAGTTGAGGGAAACCAACCGATGATCGATTTTAGTCGGTTTGGATACCTATAAACTGATTATTAAACTCCATACATTTTCACTTACAAAATATTGAATTGTGGAAACACAACAATAAGTTTCACTAACAACTGTTAATGAGAATCAATAGAATGCTTTATTTTCAAACCTTAATCCGAATTTAATTAACTCATACATCGGAACTGACGAAAATCAGTCCCAAAGCATTCAATCGAGTATAATCGATCGTCGGCCCATCACTATATATCATCATATACAAAATGTAAATAGTACTAATACATTTTATTACATACTATAATAGGACCTTAGTTCTTAATACTTATTACAAGCGCTATAGATGTATACATCGCATATTAACAAGAGATGACTGTACGACAGCATCATTGTACATGAATCATGTCAACAACATGTCAATTCACATACTTAAGCTACACCGTGGCAAAGTTAAGCTCTTGGGCTACACAACTCACATGAATATCAATTATACCACACAAAGGAGGTTCATGTACGAGTGTCATTCAACTAATCTCATACTAATGAGTTTCACGACGGTCCATACAATTATGGACTCCCAAGAGAGCGATTCAAAATGCGCATTATGGTGTACAAGGTCGAAAGCTTTTCAGAAATCCTACAACTGTACTGTTGGCTCAAGAGCGGAACCCCGCATTTAAAGTCACGAGGATACAGTCTTATTTGTGGGTTTCAAATGCTCTATTTAACTATTACTGACATACAAGCTTATGCATTGTATGTTCCACAACACCCTACATAAATATGCAGTACATACATTTCATGGACTTTAAGAGTGCTTCAAATAAACCCTATAATTCCGCTCAAGGTCAAAAGCTTTCCAAAAGGTCAACAAATGTAAAGTTCTATTACAGTAAAACCCCACAATTAAGAGCACCATTGGGAATTACTGAAGTGGTCTTAATATTAAGGCGATTACAATTATGTATATCATATTTTAATCAGAGTTGTCGATGCAATAACTCTTAAATGTGAGCAGTAGGGTTGTACACCGGTTCTCGATTTAACGTTTGTACCGGTACTAGGTTAACGATACGGGTATTGATAACCGTTATTTATAATTACGATACAATTACATGATGTGCAGATCAGCATTTTCGATAAGACACCTGCTACCCAGATGTTACAGTGTTTGTGAATAGTTTGCAGTTATTCAATGAAGATTTGTTCATTAAATTTGATAGTATCTTTTGATTATTTTAGGTTTATAATAAACTTTTATATATATGCATTAAATTAATTTGACAAAATTTAATGATACGTATCATGATACGTATCTTATCGGTTTTACTGTATTGTGATACGTATCGTATCGTTTTAAAGATAAAGGTGTACAGCCCTACAAAATACTGTACAAGGTCAAAAGCTTTTCGACAATCCAGCTACTGTATTTATAACGATTACATGTACTCGGTAATACGGACACATAACTTCACGCTGCACGTGTTAATAATAATAAATAACGCTAAATAATAATCCGTAGACCTTAACAGTGCTGCAATTCGTGTGTAGTTTGTCAAACGCTTTCTATAAATCCACGAACTGTACATTTAAATGTTCGAAATAATTATACAGCCGTCTCTGTATATTGTATGCGATCTGAAAACCTTCAGAAATATATTGTACGAGGAATTCGACATGGAATCACATGCATAATGTATCACAGAATATATTCAAAGTATGATACAATATGTGCGCTGTACAAAAGTATGCCCGTGAGGTATCAGCTAAGGTATGTACTTCTATATACAAGGTTCTAAGCTATGCTTAGTGCAGTACAGGTTCTCACATCCTAAGAAATCATATTTGCAGGGCCGTAGCCTGGGAAAAAGTCGGGGGGGGGGGGGGCAGTTTGGTCAAAGGTCAAGCCTCAGATGGTCTGACGTTACTTTAGTAACCATAAATATACTATATTTAGCCCCCCCCCCCCCCCCGGTAGGCTCCAGTCTTGCAATCAATATAAGAAATATATATTAATTCCATCCTAAAACTATCATAAAATGCAATATAAGAAATATATTAATTCTATCCTAAAACTATCATAAAATGCAATACAAGAAATATATTAATTCTATCCTAAAACTATCATAAAATGCAATATAAGAAATACATTAATTCTATCCTAAAACTATCATAAAATGCAATATAAGAAATATATTAATTCCATCCTAAAACTATCATAAAATGCAATACAAGAAATATATCAATTCTATCCTAAAACTATCATAAAATGCAATATAAGAAATATATTAATTCTATCCTAAAACTATCATAAAATGCAATATAAGAAATATATTAATTCCATCCTAAAACTATCATTAAATGCAATATAAGAAATATATTAATTCTATCCTAAAACTATCATTAAATGCAATATAAGAAATATATTAATTCCATCCTAAAACTATCATAAAATGCAATATAAGAAATATATTAATTCTATCCTAAAACTATCATAAAATGCAATATAAGAAATATATTAATTCCATCCTAAAACTATCATAAAATGCAATATAAGAAATATATTAATTCTATCCTAAAACTATCATAATATAGGTGCAATATAAGAAAAAAATCAATTCTATCCTAAAACTATCATAAAATGCAATATAAGAAAAAAATCAATTCTATCCTAAAACTATCATAAAATTCACAATTGCACTTTATAATATTGGTGATGTTGCTTAGCTCAAACTTGGGTAAACTCCATAGAACCTAGATTTGGGGATTTCGTGGATTGTAACCAAGACAATTTATAAGTAACATTTCCTAAGGTACATTTCCTTATTTACAAACACATTATATGATACAACGCTTGCTCTATGTTCTGTTAAGTTAGTCACTTGTTAAACTGTATACAATCAAATGTACACTGTCAACTTAATATGCACTTTGTAAGCTTGTAAAATATTATATGGTTATAGTATTTTCAAGAAGTTGAATAAATATTTATATTTTACAAATCAAGGTCTTAATAAAAGAGACATTTTCATAGTTTATATGTATAGTTATTACCATTAATATTAATACTATTATTAATATGACCCTTCACCCTTATAATTCCCTTAACAATTATAATTTAATTATAATTTTTATTACCATTAATATAAATACTATTATTAACATGACCCTAATAATTCCCTTAACAATTATAATTTAATTATAATTTCTTTCATTGTTTTTTACTCTCATTTTATTATGTTATGTTTGTACATAAGTCCATGGTGTGGACCCAAAGTGTGTATCATCTCATCAAAACATCTGCCTCAGCTAGTTATAAACTGGGTATCATTCACTTAGATGCAATATTAAAACCATCATTCCACTTTATAAATTCTTTCCACGTGACATATTTCATGAGTACCAAAATAAATAAATATATAACCAATAACTAAAACTATATAGTACTTAGTGAGTAATTTATAAATTATATTAACAGTCATATATTAAGCACATGTGACAAAATATTATGAAAACAAATATTATTGAAAAATATCCAGTTATCTATGTACATTTGACCTATGCCTTGATAAAAACATTGCAATACTGATACAATCGTAAATTGGCCATAAATAACCTATGCTGCCTTGCACGTGCTCCTCGCGCACTGCACGTGCATAAATCATGTCACGTGTGACGTGACCTCTCTATTCATAGGCCACACGGGAGTTGCCCAGGGAGCCATCTTGAGACATGATATCATCTTGTAATGAGATATTCACAGCAGATGTTATGAGTTTTAACCAAAGGGATACCTGGTTCATGCATTTCATAAACATGACAGGATATCGTGATTATGATATTTATACAAACATGCATAACCCATAAAATCTAAATTATACCATTTTGCTCTGTTTTGAGTTAGAGGGTTGGGGGGGGGGGGGGGGGTTATATATACATTACCAACAGGATTTTCTTTATATACTTAAATAATAATTATACGTTATTACATTTCTCATTTTTATTTTGCTGGAATTCCCTATAATCAGGCACTACCTTAGCAAAATGACCAATACAATGTTTTATTTCCATAATTTCTCAAATTTTAAAGCAAAAACATCTGAAAAACAGCCTGAACAAAGTTTGAAAACAACCACAATAACACAAAAATTATCATATGATTATATTTGTTCCCTGCTCTAAAATCACAGCAATTGCCTTCCATGACTGAAAAACAACCTCCACTTTAATTTGCAACAAATTTCCCAGTAAACTGCTGAAAATACACCCATCTAAAATAACCCACAACAAACCACAGTATCCTTTTCGAAAATTCAATCCTTGAAAAACTAACTGAACTTCGCTCACATCATGAGATCATTCTTGTGACTTCGAGCAGTTTCATCTCTGATATTATTCAAGGTTTCATTTAATGATATAATTCCTCTCCATGTGAAGTTAAGACTCTCTTATAACCCTGGAGCCACTATTATGAGAAGGTCACAATTGAAGTCTCCATTCTAACTGGATTTCATAATAAGCTGGTGTTAAAAAAATAGACAAAATATTAGGTGTCTTCAGAAAACAATTTCTTATCCAAAATGAAGTAAGTGCACAACAATGGTGTGGACCCCTAGTGTATGTCATCTTATCATTACATCTGCCTCAGCTAGTTATAAACTTGGTATCATTCACATACATGCAATATTAAAGTAACAAGCACTCCCATTTCCTACAAAAATATCATTCCACTTAATAAATTCTTTCCACATGACATATTTCATTAGAATTAACCAAGCATGTTATAATCATGACAACATCGTGATAACATTCTAATGACTTCATGATATGATGATGGCATCAGCCTTGAATTTACATCTATATTACACCCCATGATGACACCCCTCAATCTTTTCGCCCCATTCCCCTCTACTCCCACAAGTAAATTTCCCCCTTGGGTTCATTTTACCCTTGGAAGAAATATACAAGTATATTTCTTCCAAGATTTTACCCCCAGTTTCCCCTACCCCCTGCAGATCGATTTCCTTTAGTAAGGCGAAAGTTGGCGAGAAACCCCACTTTTAATTAATTAAGACCACCCTTGGGAATCACTGAACTGGTCTGGCCTTCAAAGTGGTCTATAAATTGAGGTAGTCTTAATTCTGAAACATTATCACAGACAGTGCAGTTGTATGGCCTTTAAAGTGGTCTTAATATGGAGGTGGTCTTAATGAGATGGTCTTTATAGTGAGGTGCTCTTACTAGTGAGGGAGTTTTAACAGTGAGGTGGTCTTAATAGTGAGGTGGTCTTGATAGTAAGGAGGTCTTGATAGGGAGGTGGTCTTGATAGTGAGGTGTTCTTAAAAGTAAGGTGGTCTTAATAGTGAGGTGGTCTTGATAGTGAGGTGGTCTTAATAGTTAGGTGTTCTTGATAGTGAGGTGGTCTAAATAGTAAGGTAGCCTTAATATCTAGGTGGTCTTAATATCTAGGTGGTCTTAATAGTCGGGTTCCACTGTAAATGTAGTATATATAACCAGGCTTATCGTCAATAAATAAACATGTCTAAAAGAAAGTTACATGAAGTACCCCACTTTGAGGGTTTCTTGTATTTTCTACTTAAGTAAATAAATCTAAATTGCTTCCTCAACATTTCTGAGAAACTGTATATACACTCATGGCGATATTTTCTTAGGGGCCAGGAAGTTTATTTTTAGCAGTAAACTGTGGTTAATCGGAATTAAATTCTTTAGATTTATTTATAATAGTTATAAATAAGTGTCACTGTTGTGTACCGTCTCTGCCTAATTAATCAATTAAGTTATCAATGTAGATATCTAATGTATCGTATTTTCTCAATTACAAGCTAGGTGACTAATACTAGCCACTTTATACATATTCAAGCAAAAATTACCTTAAAGAAAATATAAATGTAAAATGCCCTAAAAATAGTATACACCTGGTTCGTAATTTAGCCACTACGGTAGTGAGATAGAAAATTAATTAATACAAATATTATTAAAATCACATCAGAATTAATATTTTTTCTTCTGTTTACAATAACTAAACTTTTTGTATTGTTACCATAGTAACTGATCTCACCATTAAGACCACCTCACCATTAAGACCACTGCAATTACATTAAAGGGTGGTCTTATTGTGAGGTTTCATAGTAAATACATTTCGGGGTGCTTAAAAATATCCTTATGTATTATCATTTGCTTATAATTATTTCATTTTCTTGGATTTTATATTATACCTTGGAATACAAAGTTTCACCATTTTCAACCAATATTTATTTTCCTTTTTCAATTCATTTCCTTTTCTTTCTTTTTTAAAAACTTTTTTGAGAAAACAAATTAGCGTGGACTTCTTAATGGAAATATAGAGTTTGTTTACAATAAACAGACTTCCATTTACTCTAAGAAAAAAGTAAATAAAAAATCAGAAAAGACAAAAAAGATCCACACTTCAGGAGCTTCAATTGAATCAATGTAAACAAATATGCAGGAAACATGGCAACCTCTGTGAACCACTACCCAAGGTTCTACTCTTGTCTCTTGTGACTCCATGGTTCTACTAGCCAGATTTTACTACCAACAATTTTACTACCCAGGTGTTACTATCCTGTTTACTACCATTCAGACATTTCTATAAATTTACACATTTTTTACATCTGGTGTGAAAAAGTTTTTACATGTTAAATGTCAACACAGATCTTGGTGTTAAAAGATCTAATAATAGATGGATAGATAGATGGATAGATAAATAGATAGATAGATAGATAGATAGATAGATGGATAGACAGTATTTCCAGCTCAATAACCTGCTACAAGTAGATGTAATGATGAGATGGTGTGTTTCTGAGTCCACACCAATCCTATGTATTTACTACATGGTGGGGTCTTTTCCTTGCCTCAGCAGCTCAGTGTAGAAATTTAAGAAATGTTTAAATATACAACTTTGCATCATTAGTAATTAATTCCAGACATTACTGAAAGTTCATTATTATGGTGTTTATAACATTTCATAAACACAAACAATTAATAATCACTCCTCTCCAAAATAAAAAAAAGTAAAAATAAGAAGACAATTTTTTAGTTTCACTCCTACTTGCTAATTTCTGGGGAAATTCTAGGAAAATAAACAAGGGTAACAGAGGAAGTCTTCAAGTCATCCATTTTACCCCTTAGAGGGCGAGTACAGCTGGTTACAATATGTAGAGGAGCAAAACAAATCCTTGAGATATACCCTATGGGGGTTTTTTATTCTCCACTTAGTGTCAATATACACACCCCTGTAAAGCCCCCGACCTGTTTAAATAAAGAAGGGCAGAGAAAAATAAGAGAAAAATAAAAAGATAATGAAAAAGTATGAAAGGTAAATACTAAAAGGGAAGGAGAAGGTATTTAAAGAGAAAGGGGTAATGGTGATTATAAGTAGGTCATTTCCAAGTACTAGATGATCGTAAGTACTGTATAGGTAATTCTAAGTAGGGGCAGAGTACTGTAATTTATAAGTTTAAGTAGGTACTAGGTAATTTATTAGGGCCAGCCTTAAGAATATTTCTATTGGGGTTACGTGACAGTTGAAAAACCCATCAGGTAGATAGGAATTTTTTTTACATTTTTTACACCTCAGAAAATTATTTTACAAATATCCCGCGCTACAGCAAGAATAGTTGGAGAAAAAATTTTATAATAATAATAAATTAAAACAAAAAGCAAGGAAAAAATTTGTCATTGATATCTAAGCACTGATATGTTTGTTCTATACGGTCGAGTAACCCGCAACAGGAATATTTTAGGAATAGCCTAGTATCTGGCAATTTATAATTGTTCACGTACCACGTGATACTAATTAATAAGCGGATAATCTATAAGAATTAATTTTGTTACTATATTGAAAAAAATACAGTAGAGACTAAAAAATACGATTATTATCATAATAATTTCATGTAAAATGGTCTTAATAGTCCTAATATAGTGAGGTGGTCTTCACAGTGAGTGAGGTCATTTGCAAAGGATGTGAAATTATGAATCTAGTTTGATTTAAAAAAAAATTCCTATATATAAATTTGACAATTGACACAATATACCACCAGACACACTAGATTACTTTTTGAATGCTCCAACATAAGAAAAATGCCACCAAAAAATAAATCACAAAAACATGAAAAAACATAACAATGAGTCATTATACACCTGTCTGGCATAACAAAATTCAGACCTATTTTTCATCTCTATTCTTTTACTTTTTCCCTAGTTTTTCTCAGATTCCCTGTCTGGCATACTAAATACTTTTTATTCCCCTCATATCTTCGCCCTCAATATCATAAACCAAACAATTCTCTCTCATTTGACAATTTTTATTCCTTACAAATATTCTATCTATTCATATCATTTCATTTTATGTCTGTCTTTGCTACTATTTTGTTGATTAGTTTTTTTTCTTTTTCTATTCTTTTTTCATTTTTTGAGAATTCTCACATGAACACTGCGCCCTCAAAAAACTTTTTAAAAAACTTACAAGTGGCGCCCTCTACAAGACACGTGACTGGCACGTGAGAGGTCAGGGGTTACGTGACATCACGCGTGCCCTCTGTCGGGCATTTAAACAACAACAAAGCCCAGTTCTGCGTCAATAAACAATGCTAACAATGCTAAAACAATCAACATGAATGACAATATCTTTTTTGTGATTTTTTTTGTTTGTTTATAAACAGAACATTTTAGTCCCAATATGTTACTGATTTGAGGCCTTGCTTACTCTTATGAAGCTATCAGAGGCAGACATAATGATGAAATGATTCACCTTGGGAGTCCATCAACCTGTGATATCATCTGTTATCAATTATCACTCATAATCAAGTCTCATAATATCAAACACTGTTGACATATGGAGCTAAGTTAAAGGAAATGTTTAGCCATATAACCATTAAATTTTGTCAGAAATTCAAAAGGTATTTTGACAATATTTGTGGCTTACAAAATCTCCATAAAGACAGTCCATGTGTTGTAATAAAACAACTTGGCACTTCCATGGAGACATGAGTATTTCCTAGGACAGAAACGAAGTAAATTGATCACATCTCCCAGTTGTTTATCCCACATTAAAGTCAAAAATACTTTGTAACTACATGATCATCACGATTTCATAACCACGAAAGTAGCTAAAAGACAAGTCAAAACGATGCATCAAAACAGCCAAAAACAATTACTCAAAATAAACAATTAGTCAAACATTGTATATACTTTTTTCAGACAATAAACTTGGGAATGGCTTATTACAACTCAATTTTGGTCAAATTCTTCAGCTTGAATGTTGATTTTTGTTTTTCTGTTGTTGTTTTTATTTGGGGGGGGGGGGATGTTTAAACATACTTGTTAAAATGAAATAATTTCATCAGGACTAGTAGTGTATATATAAGTTAAAAAGTTTGCCCACAATTTGGCAAAAAAGTAATGTTTGTTTAGTTATAACACAATGCTATAAATAACAATGTTCTCTGTGACCTTCATGACCTCTCACATTTGAAGTCAATGACCTTTGACCCTTAACATGCACCCAAAACACAACTCATTGAACTGTACCCAAATATGCACGAACCCTTATGTTACTTCACTCAGAACCCTAATTCACATCCTGGCACTTGGACAAAAGGGTTCAAATGCCACACCAGTGCCATTGAGTGCCATTTAAGTGCACTTTAAGTGCAGGGCGGCTGATTCCATGCTCCTGGAATTCTGGGTATTTTAGGGAATCCCCTTATTCTGTCAAAATGAATCTATTTAGGAAGTTTGTCACATACCTGGCACCAAATGACAAACATGAATCAAAACCATGGTATGACCATATACATGGGGTAAAATTAATGTTGATTGGGTTAAAGTGGGAAATAACACGATCTTGAAAGTATACATGACATTTTAATGATGTCTGTGCATAATCTGTGGTAACATTAAACAAGATCCAGCATGTCAGAAAAATATTATATATTTGTTATTGTATTGTAATTTTGGTGTTTCTTATTTTTTATAATTGTACATGGCCAAATGTGCCACGTGCGTTTTCCAAGAGAAGGATAAACGCATGGAAAACGCATGGTTTTTAGCTTATTATAATGAGGCAAAAACCATGCGTTTTCCGTGCTTTTATCCAACCGCACACAATTGGTGATGTAACTATATTGCGTGCAATTCTGTTGTACTTTGTTATCCATAATTATATTGTGTTAAATTGCTTTGTATAGTATTTTAATGTCTGATATTCTGCATAATTACTTGTATGACTGTACTGTGTGCAAGGAAAATATCTCATTAGCCTGGCCCCAATATAATTTTTGCTCGTCCCATAAAACTATGTAGGACTCCTTACCATCCAATATTGTTGTAATACCAAACCTGGATCAGATGAGCTTATAACTTTCTAATCAGAAAAATGATCAACGGAGGCAGACGTAATGATGATATAGCAAGGCCATTGATCCAAAACAACACTACATACATACCAACCATTATCAAAAATACATGTCAGTAGTAGTAGTAGCAGTAGTAAAATACAATTAAAATACAATGAATGTCATCATAATGACTCAAGCACAATGCTTTTGTACGACCTACTTCTACAACTCAACCTTTCACATCAAAATAACATATTCAAACACACATCTGTGAAAAATGCCAAATTGATATGCATGCATATCAATTTGGCATTTTTCACTTCTTTTTCAACCACTTGAAAAAGTCAAAACAAGGCATTGACTGAACAGCTGACTGGGGTAATTCAACCGTGTCTGGGCAAGATAAAAGAGTTATAGGATAGCTGGCAACATGAAAAACTTGAAATGATAGTTATTGCATTACACTACTGCTACTTTGTACCATTTTCCTGCTATTTATTCATGGACCACCTACTGAGTCTGGGAATGGTCTTTTCTTCAAACTGAAAAAGTCAATCAATGGTTCAATGTCTATGCTGCTGAGGCAAGTAAAAGACCCCACCCATGGGGTAAATGTGTACATATGGTGTGAACTCCAAGCAGCCTTATCATCTCATCATTATGCTTGCCTGCTAGCAGCTAGTCATATAAGTTGACTAAGCTTCAGACCCCAGTAGCATTGACACAATACAAGTTCTAGAATAAAACTAAATTTTTTGATTTAAATCGTGTGGTCCTAATAGTGAGGTGGTTCTAATATCAAATATATTAACATCCTTATAAAAAAAAGTCATTTTCCTATTTTATGTTAGTTCTTAGAGTAAAAAAATCTTACTTACTATGATCTTTTCTCATTGAATTTAACTTTACATTTATCAACATCTTTAGGTGAAACTGAATTTGAATCTCACATTCTTCAAAACATTTTATTTCCTCTTAAAAGCCCCCATAACAGCTCTTAACCAACACACATGCTGTCAAAAGTCCAACACTCGATTAACTCTGACAGGTGGAGGAGAAATACCTGGCTTTTAACATACAACAACAGCAACAAGCGAGTCTTTATTCATATCTCTGAATGTTAATACAAGTGGACATAGTCAAATGCCTTGTTGAAGCCCTCCAGCTAAAAAAAGTGCATTAGTAACTAGCATTAAGAATACTCGCCCTGCACTTGTAGCATAACAATGGTCCGATTCACCCCAAGCTATTTGTCGAGCCTTATTATCATAAAGGGGTAAAGGGGTAAAAAGCTAAATTTCAATGAACTGGTATACAGTATAACCATAAAAATATGTGTCATGATAATTGACTGTGGTGTCGGGTAGTATGTTGTCTATGCTGAGGCAATTAAAAGACCCCGCCCATGGGGTAAATGTGTAACATGGTGTGGATTCCAAGCAGCCTATCATCTCATCATTACATCTGCCCCTGGTAGCTGGTTATATAAACTGACTAAGCTTCGGACCCAGTATCATTGAGTCAATACAGGCTTACTTGATTTTAAGGACACTACTGCATGGGTAAATAGAAAATCACAGTATTTAAGCAGTTTCAAGTTTTAAAATACCACCTCGATATTAAGACCACTTCAGTGATTTCAGAGGTCTTAATTGTGATGTTACAATGTATTTTCCATTAGACAGCTGCCAATCTATCAATATATCAATCCCTAACTCAATCAATTAAGCAATCAATCAATCTATCTATCCATCCATCTATCTATCTATCTATCCATCTATCTATCCATCCATCTATCCATCTATCTACATATATATCTGCATATCTATATATCTATCTATCTATCCTTCTATTCATCCATCCATATATCTATCTATTTATCTATCTACCTATCTACCTACCTATCTTTCCATCTATGTATCTACATATCTACCTATCCCTCTATCTATCTATCCATCCATCCTATTGTATGATGGAGCCATCTTGACTGTCACATATCATACCACAACCACTTCCTATATACTTTTAGTCTGAATAACTTCAGGAAAGGAACTGATAACCAATGTCAACAATGGAACAATCGAATCCTACTCATCACGTGACCTCTATTGTCTATGCGTGTATAATGTCTCATAGTTTACAGTGAACAGCAGTGAAAACTCACAGATTCCAGAAAATGACAAATAATTCGTCAAATATACAGGCATTATAGCAGTATCCTGGTATGCGGAATATTTCAAATATGTTTTAACAGTATTCAACTAAATGACAAATCCTCCAGTGCTGTCAATAAAATGAGCATCCTGCTACAGACATTTCCCTGTGATTGGGTTAGGATTGTGGTTTTGTCACCCCACAGGGCAAATGTTGTAGTATTTCTAAAAGCAGATTTTTCAAAAGCTCTTTTTGTTGGTGAAAATGCAGATAAAAATATCTGGCATTTTTACAAATATGACTAATATCCTGGGAGGATAGTCATAGCAAAATTGTTTATTATAAAAACTTAAAGGTGCGCTGTCTGTTAAATTTGCACATTAAAATAATGATATAAATCAATATGGCCTTCCTGTTTCATGATATTTTTTACCATTACATACCCACTTTTGCACAACAATTTATTTTTAATTGACAATAAATAATATAAATATTAGTTTTTCATGCCATCAAAAACTCAATATGTAAACAAACCCAGTGATGACGTCACAATACTAAACAATGGTGATGATGTCATTTCCATGGTGTTTCCAATGTTTTGGTCTGGATTTTCTCTCAATGTATGATTTATTTTTTTAGTAATTAATGTCTCATCTTAGAAAATTGCAAATTTGACAAACTTTAAGTTTTCTGATCTTATTAAAATCACTGATAAATGCAGTAAGCCCATAGCCACAGACAGGCATATATAGTTACTGACAATTATAGTAATTTACTCTTGCATCATTTTTATCTTATTTCAATTGAATCAGTTGTACACAATTTCAATTGGTATCATAAATAATCTAGAGTCTGCAATTATCTCCACTGTATGTCAAACGTCTGTTATCACGGTTATCTTAAATTGCTAATTAGCAGCTGATTAGCTGAATGTTTTACTTTTAATCTGTACTTGAAACTATTTTCCATCAACTGATTTAGTCATGGAGACAAGAGTAGGCCTACTTAACCTTTGTAAATAATGAGTATGCATTTGAATGAATAAATAAATGAATAAATGAATAAATGAATAAATGAATCCAGCCACTAATGTTATGACAATATAGTGACAATATCATATTCATATTTTATCATTTTCTTACCTTTTTTTCATTTTGATAATATTTCAACGACCTTGTATAAATCTCATCCGGAGAGGCGGCTCGCGTTTCTTGAGCCTCCGAAATTTTCGAAGGCGGCATCGTATCGTAATTCGATATTTTCCTCGATATTTCTTTCGTTTTCTGAGTCAATATGAAATATTTCTGTCCGTGTCTGCAGTCACTGATTCTGATATTAGTCAATTATTCTGTTCAAAATTTGCAATTCCTCCAATGTTATCATAATATCATCATTTGTTTCCTAAATGATATAATAATTGACAGATATAATTCCAGTACAGACAGTTCAACTTCAATGTACTTGTCAGTCTAATAAGACAAAAGCATGTCTTAATAAATAAATTAATTGCATCCAAATTATATCAATATATAATCCCCATTAGTAAACCAAATATCATCAATCTGAGTGATAATATATAGGCTGACTGCAAACTTCCAAAAACTTCGAAATATATTCTCAGAAAAAATCTCCTAATATAAATTTGTCAATAACAATTACAAAATCCATTTATATTTTAACACTTGCTGTTATCCAAACTGATGTTAACACTTGAACGCCTCCCCGTAGACTGAACTCACTCCCCAGCCATAGCAGTGCATAGGGGTAGGTGGCTGCTACACCCCCATTCGAACGAAAGGGGTAAACCCCCCCCCCCCTTCCTACGCACCATGACTAATAACACCCCCCCCCCCCTCTCTCTCTCTCTCAAAACCTACCTCAGCAGCTGAGCAATCTAGCTGCCTCTTATTACGCAAAGTGTATATATGAATATGCCTAGCATCCTGTATTGAAGTATATTCCTACACATATGTCAGTTAAGTGTGTGTTAAAAGTACAATAGAAGTGATTCACAACAATACTGAGTCATACAGTGGTGTAGACTATGTATGTAAAACATCGCCATGTTGACTATAGCAGTCATATACTGTATTGTAAACACAGGATCATCCTGGATGGTCTCGTAGAGAAGCCGGGGCAAGGTTGACCAAAAATGGCCAAAATTACACAAAAACTGCCAAAATATAACCATATATTATAAGGCTTTTTAAGTGAGGGCCCTGTCAATATTAATCAAATTTCATATGAGAGAACATTTTCAGGAAATATGCAATACGAAATAAAAATGTTTATTATTTTTTTGGGACACCATAATGAATACCTGTGCTGTAGGTGTTTGTATGATAAAACATAATGAAGTCGTGATTGCAGCATGAATGATCAATCTCAATTGGTCTTTTGTCAGTAGGTAAGCAATAAAAACATAAATTATGAGATCATTTTCCTGGATCTCATAAATGGTGAATATTCATTGCTCACGTCAGCTAATATATTCTATTCTATTCTATTCTAGAAAGTATCTATCTATCTATCTGTCTGTCTGTCTATCTATCTGTCTATCTATATGTATATATATATATATATATATATATATATATATATCTGTCTGTCTATCTGTCTATCTATCTGCCTACCTGTCTATCTGTCTATCTATCTATTTATCAATATCTGTCTATCTATCTCTCTATCTTGACGTTCAAGTAAAATAATTTTACCTTGTCTACATGCAATTTATAATCTCTAAGGAACATCGGGTAGTTTATCAATCCAGAGGGTGTTATAATTACCCCTTTTAGAATTACAAATGCCTGTAATTTTAAAATATTTACCCCGAAGGCTTTTTTAATGCTATTTTCCAAATATCATGCACCCTCAACCAGAAACATTTTCAATGCTTTTGACAATGGATTCATAACAGACATTAAAACGCGTTAAATAGACTATAAAGGCTGTAAAGATTGTAAAGACAAGCTCAGTAGAGTTATTTTACAGAGATATTCTGACACTTTTTGACTATCGACAGACATTGCGACTTCCCACGACTTGTAAACTAGAACGATAAATGTTTCGAACCAATCCTCATAGACAGCCACTGACATTACTTGAACTGTGTGTGTTTGTGTTTAACGCCTCATCAGCACCTGTTGGGCTATGTAGAGGCTACACTACTTCATCATTAACTAGTCTGAATAGTGGATTTTCAAGTTTCTCTGTATTTCCACCAGGTGGCTACGACGGAATACGGCAATTTTATATGGCCAAATGTGCCACATGCGTTTTCCATACGTTTGGATAATCGCATGGTTTTTGCCTCATTATAATTAGCTATAATGCGTTTATCCTTCTCATGGAAAATGCACGTGGCACATTTGGCCATGTATTGGCTGAAAAAGTTCCCGCCTTTGACTGTGATTGGCTGAAGCAAAGTGCATCCTAGCAGCAGTATTTTTAGTTCATTTTAATGTATACTTGACACTTGATCATTTAGTTGATTTCTATTATTTCCCTGAGAAAATTATATTTATGGAATCAGTTAAGTATGACCTACTATGTCTGAAAAGCAAAATGAGTAATAAGAGGAGAGGAAGGACTTATGTCTTGCTGAATTCAGGGCTGCTCAGTGAAAATACTCCATCAAAATTTGTAAACTAGAGTGTACAATGATAAATGATATGAACCCATAGCCCTAGACAGCCACTTTGAATGATACTAGAGAATCTGACGCCATCTTTAAAACTACGAAATTTTAAAATGGCTCAATAGTGAATAGTTATAGGTGCGACTGAAGTTATAAATCAACATATAATCAGATATACGGTGACAATGACAGTGTAAGGAGAGAAATATGCAAGATTCTTATCAATAAACACTCCCTGGAATCGTTTTATTATTTATTCTTTTGAAAGGTTTATCTTGTATATGTGCAATGGAATTGCAAATGAAAAACACCTTGTTGTACATGGCAAAATGTGCTATGTGCGTTTTCCATGCGTTTATCCAAGCATGTGGCACATTTGGCCATGTATTGTATTGTATTGTATTGGAGCTACTGATCTGAACCTGAGTCATCATACATGACCAATTAGCAGGCCGATGTAATAATGAGATGATAAGGCTTCTTGAAGTCAATTCCACGTTCATCCATCGGTGGGGGCTTCCAATTGCCTCAGCATAGACACCAAGTACAAGGCACCACCAATACTACTACTACTACTACTACTACTAATACTACTACTCCTACTACTACTCCTACTACTACTACTCCTCCTACTACTCCTCCTACTACTACTCCTACTACTCCTACTACTCCTACTACTACTCCTACTACTACTCCTACTCCTACTACTACTCCTACTACTACTCCTACTACTAATACTACTACTCCTACTACTACTCCTACTACTACTACTCCTACTACTACTCCTACTACTACTCCTACTACTAATACTACTACTCCTACTACTACTCCTACTACTACTCCTACTACTACTCCTACTACCACTACTCCTACTACTACTCCTACTACTACTCCTACTACTACTACTCCTACTATTACTAACTACTACTACTACTACTACTACTAATACTCCTACTACTCCTACTACTCCTACTACTCCTACTACTACTCCTACTACTCCTACTACTACTCCTACTCCTATTAAGATAACACTGTAGAACAATTTACTCTTCAAAACCAAATACTTCATGGACACTCCTTATACCTTTCATCCTGCATTACAATATATGACTTTTCATCTTCACTTATCTATGAAATATTATCACAACTTGAGATAATATGATTATAAAGCCGATCTTCAAATTCTACTTTACTCCTACTATGTCTATAGACTATCCTATACTTTTAAGATACAGAAAAGTTGCACAATTATATGCTGCCATTTTATGCTCAATGCAGAATGGCCACTCCATAAAAGTAAACATGCCTATCTTTATCTTGAAAATCTACTCCTACAAACTTTTATTTAAACAGAAAATCTACTGTTTTGATTGGCCACTGTTTTATATACACAGTTATTACCATTTAATTGTTTAGTGTTTACAATACCAGGCTATAATGCAGGTGATATAGGGTAGAGGAAATACCTGTGAAATTTGTGTGTTTATGTATGGAGCTTTTCTATGGCTATTTTACAACAAAAATAATAATAAAATAAAATACAAACCAAAGTGACATACATAAATTCTACGATGACATGTCAAATTTGGTTTAATAAATGTGGATTTCTGATCCAAACTTCACATAATCTATATTATATAAAAACTATATGGTTTTCACTCATTTCAATAATTATTTTTAAACATTGTATTATCTGAACGAGTACCTATTTCTATATAGCCCAAAAAGAAACACTTATTATAATATTTATTGATTGAAACATTTCAAATCAAATCAAATCAAATCAAATGTAATTAAATCAAATCAACCTAATTAATTTGTCATGATTTATAAGATAAATTAGGAAAACTGTTTACTACATGGCCAAATGTGCCACATGCGTTTTCAATGAGAAGGATAAACGCCTGGAAAACGCATGGATTTTGCCTCATTATAATTAGCTAAAAACCATGCGTTTTCCATGCGTTTATCCAAACACATGGAAAATGCACGTGGCACAATTGGCCATGTATTGTTAAGTAAAATTTCACAATTAAGTCCACCTTTATTATCAACACCACCTCAAATTACCATTGATAAACTGAGTCAACTTATTACAATATAAAAAGCTGATAAACGAGTACAAGAATTGCACTGGAAACAGCCTTAACAACAGACTGTGCATTCCTGCCATAATTAAGTTATCACCAATGACCAGTGCATTTTCTGTAACAATGATTTCAGCATCATTTTCAGGGGTCATTTATTGTTCCACGTGAACTCAACTGTTGTCATTTCATGACATAAATCTCCTCATTATCGTGTATTAGGACGATTTATATCCATATTTAATATCTTTGGTTTAGTTCATGACTCTAAACAGGATATACAAAGATGCAAAAATCAGCCAGAACAATTTTCATGGAACTGATCAACATATATAAGGAATGTGTACTCACATTCATTTGCATATCGAGGTCATGACCCCTGCTCATGAGCATAACAAGGTCAATCTCGGGTCAACTGCTTTAAGACAAGATTGATAATGATTATAGTGACTTAGTAATTCCATGGAGTCTCCATGGTTATTCTGTAGTATATGGAATGTATATACATGTATATATGGCCCATATGGGTAAACTTGTTTAAGCTCGATCCATGAAAGATTGAGAATTGTAATAATCACAGCAATCATTATATTGTATTATATTGTATTATATTGTATGGTATTGTATGGAGGTTTAGCTTATGTGCCATGCTACAGGCAAATGTAATGATGAGATGAGAAGGCTTGGAGTCCACACCATGTTCTATGTTTACCCTATGGATGGGGTCTTTTACTTGCCTCAGAATAGACACCGAGTACAAGGCTTCTCCAACTTATCGTCTCATGCGATCGACATCCAGCTGCTGGGATGTAGCTCATGAAGAGTGCCCTGGCCAGAGATCGAACCCAGGTCCCGAGACCTTCAGCAGAGCTGGCCAATGTGGAATTGGCGGATGCCTTAACCGTTAGGCCACCGAGCTGCTCATAGAATGCTGTTATATGCCTCAGGCCAGGATTTGAACTTATGACATAAATTCACAGTCGCTAGTTATGACCTTCAATAGCTTGCATTATACATGCAGACAATTACCATCACACCAACTTAATCGCAACAAAAAACAAACATTCCGAGTTCACTCTCGTTCATTCTCATTATTCAAAACCAAAACATTTGTCTTTCTATTCTAGAGGACAAACAACATATGCCACCAATGTCCTCTACAAGGCCCTTGTCACAAAATGACCTTTGACCTACAAAGGTCACGTGACCTATGTTGACCTATTTATGTCTCCATGACCTCTAGCTGTAGTTTTGACACCTAGGTCGTTGGGACGATTCTCATGTTTAGTATTCTATGGATATATTATGCATGTTGAAGTGTCCTGGCCCACCTCATGATAACAGCAAGAACAAATTTAATGAAACTTTTGTAGAATAGAGTCTATTGACTGAGCAGCCCTGAATTCGGGAAGACATAAGTCTTTCCTCTCCTCTTATTACTTATTTTCATTTTCAGACATAGTAGGTCATAACTAACTAATTCCATAAATATAATTTTCTCCTGGAAATAACAGAAATCATTTCAATGATAAGATGTCAAATGTACATTAAAATGCACTAAAAATACTGCTGCTAGGATGCACTCAGCCAATAGAATTGCAGTATTCTGTCGTAGCCACCTGGTGGAAATACAACGAACCTTCTGTGAAAATCCACTATTCTTTGGTTTAACTTACTTTTAGAGTAACTGCTTTTACTAAAAGAAACCACAACTTATTTGCATGCGAATAAAGGATGATATGATGATGAGTATAGCCCATGTGATGAAACAGGGATTGAGATGTGGCTCATAAACAGTGCAGAGAGTGAGGTTTGAATCCATGCACCCACAGTCACTGCCATAGAAGAGCTCTGAATATACTAACCACTAGCCCACCCATTTCAATAAAAGCAGAAATCGATGAATATATCTATCTTGCAGCTGGGTAGTCTAGTGGTAAGACGCTCACCTGCTCCTCTGAAGGACCCCGGTTCAATCTTTGGTCGGGCTAAATCCCAGCTGCTTGATACTTTTATTAAGTTTAAAGTGGCAGTTCCTTGTATTCGGTATCTGTGCTGAAGCAAGCAGAAGACCCCATCCACGTACGTGATTATTGTGTTGCCCTGCAGGGTTGAACTTGAATGAATTACAGACATAAAATAGGAAAACAATAATAGAAGAAAGTTAGTGTTTCTTCTGGTTCGTTTCTGTTATTTGGCATGGTCCCCATTTTACATAAAACTGCATGAACTGGCTCTCAGAAGCTGCTCAGTAATTTGACGAAAACTCTGTCCTAACATCATTTAAAAATATTTTTAAACACAAATACAAGTCGTCAAACTTTTATTGCAAGCATAGTGCGGGATCACCCGTTTAGACGAAGGGTCTGCATATGAGCAAATAACGCATAATGTTTTAGGGTGGCTCAAGACTTTTACACAGTACTGTATCTACCACTAAATGTCATATACAAACATGTACAAAATTCTCACTGAACATAATATTATCCTTGTTTACATAGAACACACATAAGAGTGCTGAATTACTGAGAAATTCAAAGAAATCTTAGACTACAGCAGTCACTGACCCACTGTGTTGTCATGTATAGTCATGTAATACTCTGGGCTAACATTACCAAATATTAGCTAACAACAAAACCACGTGATCACACAATTGGTTACCATGGCAACAGATGGCCTACTGTACATTCAACACTTGCTCAAGTACATGCATTTAGTTGATATAGTGTATTACATGTCAGACATTTTCTTCAGAATATTATGATTGTGTGTTTGCTAAGTATGTTCTGTACATAGCCATACAAATAGGATATATTATGAAAGTATGGAAGTTTGGTAAATATCACAGGGGACTTCAACCTATTTCTAGAGTAGTGCCATGTGGTCAATGCATTTACTCTGAATAGTCTTTTCACTGAGCAGCCCTGAATTCAGAAGGACATAAGTCTATCATCTTTTCTTATCACTCGTTTTGCTTTTCAGACATAGTAGATCATAACCAACTGATTTCATAAATACAATTTTCTCAGGGAAAAAGTGGAAATCAATTGAATGATAAGATGTCAAATATACATTAAAATGCACTAAAATGCTGATGCTAGGATGCACTTTGCTTCAGCCAATCACAATCAAGGGCGGAAACTTTTTCAGCCACCTGGTGGAAATATAGCGAACCTTCCGTGAAAATCCACTTTTCAACAAATTCTAACTTATTGGTTGTATAAGCTAATTTATTGTCACCGCCACTGCATGTGAACTTTTAAATAAGGTTATTAATTAAATCAACCAATGAAAAATCTTGGTGGAGCTGATTGGTAAACTTAGACCGAAACATTGCTGTCATTTGCCGATAAGACGTCGTGAGGCAGTTTGTCGGACTATGGTAAACTCACTGGTCATCGTTGGTCAATTCAACAATATTTAAGTTGCAATGTGAAATAAAACATTGGTTAATTTAACCCAAATCTTGGTTGGCATCATATTGGCCATTGGATTTGGCTACAACAACCAATTTCTAATAAGACTGTTCCATAAGTGGACATTTGTTAGATCAAATTTGGTCATAATTAAATTTTTGCAGATTAAAAAAAAAGTTGAAAAAATCAAAGCATTAATTCAACCTCGGTTGCTTAGCAACACAAATCACTACTTCATTTCTTTCGTACAACATATTTATCATGTTTTACAGGACAATACATTCACCATATGTGGTCGCCGATTAACGCATAAATTGAATCTTTTTATGACACTTTTCAAGTAGTCCTCCATATTTAACACTTAATAATTCGTATTTTTCATTAATTATATATTCAGAGCAAGTACTTAACTTAATGAATCACAAAGTTAAAAAGCTTAATGTACATTTTCAATTCATATTGTAATAAGAAATTTTGATTTAACTTCATCTAATAATTCAATAGAGGTCTACATACACCGTCTTTCCTTTTTATCATAGCCCTTTTTTTTCATTTTCAAAAATTATATTTGACAATTTCCTTAAACGTGCAATGGGTGTGAAGCTTGGCCAGCTCATATGAGCAGCTGTTAGAGGCAGACGTAATGAGGAGGAGGCAAGGCAGCTTGGAGTCCTGGCGTACGAATACGAAATAGTTTAGCGAAAAAGTACATTTTTTCATGTCACACACTATCTCATACAACTATCTCATATTTATAATTCCATTATTTCCAAGTTATCTTAAACAAATTGTAGATTTTAAAAAATTATAAAAACATCTTATTAAATTCTTATTAAAATAACTTATTCCAGTTAAATGTTTATGTAACTTTCAATTTAGCTATTTACTGCAAATTTCATAGAACATCAAGTTGAAGGTGACAAAAATTGCCCAAATAAATTAAGTCGCTAAACATAAAAAATAAACAATCTAACAGTACATAAATAAAAACTAATTCTATGCGCGGAGTAGTTTTATTCGCATAAATCCTCTTTGAATGATTTTATTTTATCTGTCGCTAACATTAAACATAGCAGCATATCCTCGGACACAACCATAACAGTGTCTGAGCCTGCAGGGGGTTAAGCTGAGTGGAAAATGTTTATAAAATGAGTGAAAATAGCAGAAAAAATCAAGAAAGCCACTTTATGAGTCTTCATTTGACCATATATGGCTTTATTCAGGCAAGTGGGGTGCGGAAGATTTATGCGATAAAATTTGAATAACATCTCAAAGAGATGCACACCTCGAGCGGGTAATAAAATTGAAAGACTGGCTTAAATATTTTGAAAACACTGGGAGTTGCCTTGTATTCGGTGTCTATGCCGAGGCAAAAGACCCCATCTACGGGGTAAATTTGTAACATGGTGTGGACTCCCTTTCAACCAACAATCACAATATCTTAATCCAAATCAACCAACTCTAATTAAGACCACCCCATGGTCTTGTATATACTTGCCTCAGCATAGACACCAAGTACAAGGCACCTCCAAATCAACATCTCATGCAACTGACATCCAGCTGGGATGTAGCTCATCAGTGCTTATGAAAATCACCTAACCATTACAATTCAAGTTTGACAAATCTACTTATTCCACTTGTGCTATACTTGACAATTACTTAGTAAATTTCATTTATTTTTCAAGTAGAAATGTTGTATCTTTCAAAACACAATACTTTTTCAATTACAAGATGAATTTAACTGTCCATCAATAACTTTCAAAACACACTCTTGAAATAATTTCTTATTTTTTTAAACTTGCAAATTGTTTTTATGACACTAAAATCTCGAACACTAATCACCATTCAATCAGGTCCTTCACAATTGTATACCAAATCCTTTTTTTAATCTCAATTTTGAGCAAAACATCGGTTCGATCCCATCGAAACGCATTAAGATTCTAACGGAGTGTTTACTTTACTCGAAAATGAAGAAATTCTTTCTTTCAAAATCGAAATAATTCAACCTTTCAAACAAATGAAAAAATTGAAATTAAAAGAAATTCCTTGAGGGAAGAAGTAGTCCATTAGCAGAAATTCCTGATGTATTTAAATAAAAAAGACAAGAAATGTCAGTAACCACGACAAAGGATTGTTATTCTTGCCAAATCTTGTTTGACTAAGTATAACGCTCGTAAAATCCAGTAACCTACAGCGAAATAAAGATTCGCAATTTAACGCCCTGAAGGACTGACTTACAAGAATATTCTGTATCATTATGACGTAAAACGACTATTTTTACCTTTTTTTTTGGAGCATATTCATATGTTTTTCAACAAAATTTATCGATTTCATTTATATTCAAGGTTGTTGACAGATCCTCTGGGCATATATAGTAAGAATAAGATTACTTCAAAAATAATTCATATTTCACTTACAGTACATTCTGAAATATAGCTAATTATAAAACAGCCTTCGTGTGACAAATAACATGATAAATACAAATCAAGCATGTTAAAATATTGCAAATAGACATGCGCTGTGTCATGTTACTTAGAAAACACATATATCAAAATGCAAGCAGAGATAGGTAGAGAGATAGATAGATAGATATGGGAAGTGCAGCCCTCTAAGGCAAGTTCTTGCCGCTATCGAGGGTTGATTGATGAGGTAAGAGAGAGGAGTCCACCCACGTTACACATTTACCCCATGGGTGGGATCTTATACTTGCTATAGCATAGACACTGTGTACAAGGGACCACCAATTGAACGTCTGCAAACGATAGAGCGATATATAGATAGATAGAGCTAGATAGATAGATAGATAGATAGATAAAGACTGTTCAGATAGATAGATAGATAGATAGATAGATAGATAGATATGTACTTAATAGCCCCCAAAATGGTCATTTTACAAGTTATACACAGCACAGGCCGGACGTTATTTGACCATATATATCTCAAGGATCCAGCGCATGGCTATTTGGCATTTTCATGATAATATTCATGATATTAGCTCATCAAATGTTGTCTCAGAGATTACATTTATTTGCAGACTGCCTTATACACATGTAAGAAGGCCATGTCAATCTCTACATACATTATTGTACATAGCATGACTTAGTATTGCTCTTAGAGACAAACAACAGAAAGATTAATGGTTGAAACTGTAACTAACATTCCCACACAGACTGGGTATTATGACATTAGTCTGCTAAGTATATGACAAAAGTGTAACAGCTGATCATATATTGACTGAAGTTAACAACTTTTTGTGCACTTTATTTGTTGACCAACGGACTTTTGACATCAGCTGCTCACTTTTGTATTTTTCCCTCTTTTTGCTAGCTTTGGTTTCTGCATTTTCTGTCCATAGAGTGTGATCTCAGAGTAGTTTCTCTGACAAAATGGTAATTTATAAGACGTACACAAAATATACTCTCACTGTCACAAAAATGGCAGTGACTTGTACTTGGTGTCTATGTTGACTGTTGAGGCAAGTACAAGACCCCACCCATAAGGTAAATGTACATAGTGTAGACTCATCTCATCATTACGTTAGTCTAAATGCTATCAATAAATCAATCAATCTATCAATCCATCTATCCATCTATCTACCTATCTATCTATCTATCCATCCATCCATCTATCCATCTATCTATCATCCATCTATCCATCTATCCATCCATCCATCTAGCCAGCCATCCATCCATCTATCCATCTATCCATCTATCTATCCATCCATCTATCTATCTATCCATCCATCTATCCATCCATCTATCTATCCATCTACCTATCTACCTATCTATCCATCTACCTATCTACCTATCTATCCATCTATACTGTAGTAGTGACTGCATGCAACAGACAATGGACTCAAATACCTACATAAAGTAATCACTAATCATTGAGTATAATCTTCTGCAAAATGGGTTAATAACTTATTAACCCAATGCTCCCAGTCCATGAGATAGTACAGCAGCCTAAATATACTAGACTATATTGCTATAATTGCACTGTATATATATAATAGCCAGTGCAGTAGCCTAAAGTCAATATCTACTGATTACTATGATTACATATAAACCTCTTTGATAAGACCAAAATGGTTTTGTTGTAGAGGTCACTTTAACTAGAACTCTGTAATTGTAAACAGTCACTAGGCTTCACCAACTTGATGTGTGTATCAAACGTGCACACAATGTAAAATGTGATGCGTTACATTGCGACATGTTCCGCATTTGCAATTTTTACTTTTTGTGTCAAAACTTTCAAGGACATTTAATCACAAGATTCGAGGCCATTTGCATGGTATTATAATGGTTTGAGACATATATCAATTTTAAAATCATAAAAATTTGAACGGAAATTGACCTGTGACCTGGTAAAATAGGTAAAGGTCACTAAAACTAGGTCAATGTAAAGGAGTCATCCGAAGGGTAGTACCTTATGACAAAGTTTTACTTCAAAAATAAAAAATTCAACATCTCACGCGAACGACATTCAGCTGAGATGTAGAGCTTTCATAAAGAGCACATGAATTTAAATTCGAACCCAGGACCTTCAAAGGAGCTGGCCAATGCCTTAACCGCTAGTAGACCGAAATATTGCTGTCATTTGCAAGAATCAGTTTGTCGGACTAGACCACTAGGCCACCCAGCTGCCACATTGGTACTACCTATTAAATACAAATATTCAATCATAATTATTTGTTACATTGTACAATATAAATATATGTTGTACATCCAGCCTACAATACAGAACATTACGTTACAAGTGAGGCCCACTGCACATTTAATAATATCTTGTCCATATTTGGCAGTCTAGCTGTACAGCATGTCCATATTTAGTGCAGTTCAGTCATATACCCCCGAGGTATAATCTTTATAGTCTGAATCAGCATCAGACTATAGCGACTAGACAATACACAAAGCTGTGGAAAATACTGAGTGCTTTTACATTTATCATGGTAAGATATCAATAGGGGAATGACAGAAGGTTACTGTCAAAAATTAACATAAAATAATTAAATAATGACCTTCTCTATTTTTACTAATTACTAAATATTTCCTGGAGCCTCAAATAATAATAATGTAAATTTCTAAAAACATGACCCACAATATCAAGACCATCTTGATTTTAAGACCACTTTACTGAAAAAGGTATTAAAAATTTAACTACAATAGTTACCATGTGAATGTTTCAGAGTTAAGACCACCTCAATATTTAAGACCACTTTGGTAAGTCCCATAAATGTGAATATCATATAGAAGTTTCAGATAGAGACCACTTCAATATATAAGACCATGGAGGTGGCTCCGTGATAAGACCATCACAATATTAAGACCACCACAATATTAAGACCACCTCAATATTAAGACCACCACAATACAAAGACCATTTCTGTGATTCCCAAGGGTGGTCTTAATAGCGAGGTTACACCCAGTTATTTAAAAACTGAAGTCGCAAATGTTTTTCACCAGACTTTCAATTATATCACTTAAATGAAATATGGCAATCAGTCAAAAAAACTAATAATCACAAAATATATATAAATATATATTTAATCTCGATATTCTCTTTAATTTTTACAATTATTTTTACGTAGTTCTTTTAATTTCGGCTTGTAATTGTCTCATTTAAATCTTATTTCAATATATGTACATCTATTCATTGAGGCAATCAAATAATATTATTATTATTATATAATAACATTTAGTGTAAACCCAGCAAGACTTAATAATAAGAAATACTCCTACATGTAATCTAAATAAACCGGGTAAACACATGAGAAAGACCTCGGTACAATCTAATATTACAAGTCTCACATAAAAGAAGAAAATAGAAAGAAGAGGAAAATCCCAATGGCAGTGAGATCAATATTTCCTTATCATGAGTTCTAGACTTCCAGTCATGCATTGATCAAATTATATCGAGCTCAGCTCACGATAGAACATCATTATTTACACTATACAATATTTGAACACTTCTTAGCACTTAAGGAATCATGAACATTTGGCGGATTAGGAAATATTTGATTCACGAATTGTCACAAAATAAATTTTTGGTAAGATATAAGATTTTGTTTTTGTTTTTGACGTTTTGTTTTCAGACTATCATTGGAATTCTTCTGGATCTAACATATATAAATTAATGTTAGTCTGCTGCTAGACCAGCTGCAAGAGGCAGATGCAATGATGAGATGATAATTAAGGTTTGGCATCAACACCGTGTGATACATTTACCCAATGGGTGGGAGTCTTTGCTTGCCCCAGCACAGACACATTTACTAAGTCCCCTATTGCTTCACAAAAGCTACAAAATTATGACCAAAAGTAATATATGCCTTCATAATATATTAGACCACCTAGTAAATGACCTATCTATTAAGTTCACCCCACTAAGCTGCTGAGATGAAATTGGCTTGAAATAAATAGTGACTTCAATACTACCAAGGCATTGATAGACTTTTAACATATTAACAATGATTCAAGCATCTATATATAAATATACATATTCGGTGATCATTTTACATTTGTTATTGCTAACTTAAGGATACCATACAGGTATAGATTAATGTCCCTGACTCTCTATTTTGTGCATACTTTTTAATGTACTCAATTCACCTTTATGTATTTAAGTGCACCCATTTGGAGTTACATAACAGCACAGATCATACCCAAAATACCCCTATTTTTGGCAATGTAAACAATAACACCTTTAAGGCAGTGAAATTCATATACCCTTAACTTATATATATATATATATGCATGATATACCCTTCCACCTGTCCATAAAACCCTTCTGAGTGGAATGTGTTCTGAATTACAATTCCCAGTTTAGGTCAATTTCTCCTTTTTTACATGTACAGAATACTAATTTTGAGATTTTCAAAGATTTTTGGCTCCTAGGCAAGATTTAAGTATTAAGGTGCCAACTGGTTCAACATATATATAGGCCTAGGCCTTATAGGGCCTTATAGGGCCTTATAGGGCCTTATAGGGCCTTATAGGGCCTTATAGGGCCTTATAGGGCCTTATAGGGCCTTATGGACTGAATGGCGTTTGGCATTACAGCACCTGATTGTGATGTCATAAAGGAATGTTTTGCTGCACGTTCTCATACAGTGTTATGGGACAGACTGGAATTATGACGTCACTTATTTATTCATAATTTGGCTTTTAGAACCTAAATAAGCAGACTTCCTACCTAGGGCTGTACACCGGTTCTCGATATACCGTTTATACCGGTTCAAGGATAACGATGCGGTTATTGATTTTATATAATAACGGTACAATAAAAAGGTATGCAGATGGGCATTTTTGAGCTAATAAGACACCTGCTACCCAGATTTTCCAGTGATTTTGCAGAAAAATATCAGCCCACTTTCATTGCAATGACATTAAACAACAATATGGAATTATTCCATTAAGAATTTGTTCATTATATTTCATTGTGAATGGTCAATATTGTAGGCTATGATTATTCTCCTATTGATACAGGTTAACGATACGTATCAAGATACGTATCATATCGGTTTAACTGTATCGCGATACGTTTTATTAAAGATAAAGGTGTACAAGACTTACTAATGAAAGGCCATAAATACTAATATATTTGATATCAAATGATGACAATCATCAGAATAACTTTCCAAGACTTTCCTTATTACTGCTAACATTGCATTAACTAAAAATAATCAGGCCTAATCAATGAAATGTAGCAAAGTACCAAATTAAACATTTCAACTTTAAAACCTCATTGATAACAATTACATAATTCCCTGCGCAATAGTGGATTTTCACGGAAGGTTCTCTGTATTTCCACCAGGTGGCTAAAACAGAATACTGAAATTCTATTGGCTGAAAAAGTTCTGGCCTTGGCTGTGATTGGCTGAAGTGCATCCTAGCAGCAGTATCTTTTAGTGCATTTTAATGTATATTTGACACTTCATCATTTAGTTGATGTTTATTATTTTTCTGAGAAAGTTATATTTATGGAAGCAGTTAGTTATTACCTACTGTGTCTGAAATGCAAAATGAGTAATAAGAGGAGAGGGGAAGACTTATGTCTTGCTGAATTCAGGGCTGCTCAGTGAAAAGACTCTATTACATAAATTCCTGCACAATTTATCAATGACTGAAAGCCATTACAAAGCTACTATGCTGTGTGACGTCACAACAATGGTTCTAATTAGAACCTTGGAATCAGTGCTTGTTTAGCAGACGTCATCACTATTGCATGCTAAAAATTCCATATCCTGCCCATCTGTGACGTCACGTAACAATCTGTTCCTAACCCTTTTAGCTATCATTGGCTCTTTGATAGCATTTTTATCAATGTTACATGTACTTATCAATAATTATTATTATCATCATGTCATTAATGAGTTATAACATATCCTCACATTGTTGCAATTCATATATTAGTGATAACTCATTAAGCCATAAATACCAAACATTTTATTATCATGATATTTGATCATAAATGTGTTTTTGCATATGAAAATATCATTTAGCGTGTTTTATCAATGTAAGTAATTCTTCATCATTCATATCATGCTAACACAATCTAGACCACGCCAATGTAATTACTAGATTGGCAGCCAACATGCCATAAAGCATCATCATGATTATTTATTGCATGTAGCATGTTAGCATGTGACTACATTAGCCATCGCTTCAACATCATAACATGTGCAATAATGTGGGTCATTATAAATTGATTGACCCAAATAGCATTTCAATAACAATCAACTAATCTTGTTTGTAATATGGGAGACCATAAAGTTCTATTCTAGGACCACTCAAACATTTAGACCACCTCATTATTAGGATCACCTCACTATAAAGACCACCTCACTATTACAGTAAGACCACCTTTGTATTAAGACCACCTCAATATTAAGACTACCTCACTATTAAGACCACCTCACTATGGAGAAAATCTCACAATTATAACTACCTTATTATTAAGACCACCTCACTATCAAGACCACCTCACTATCAAGACTACCTCACTATCAAGACTACCTCGCTATCAAGACTACCTCGCTACCAAGACCACCTCACTATCATGACCACCTCAATATTAAGACCACCTCACTATTGACACTTGATAAAAGATTTAATTGTTCAATTGTAGTTTAACAACACATTTAATGAATAAACATTGATGGATACATTGAATTGACAGATCTCTCTGAGAGTAATTACAGAAAAAAATAATAATATATCTTTTTTCCAATTACCAAGTTTATTTTCTAATTAGTTTGCAATGTTCAAACATCTTAGAACCTTGGAATTTTATCAAAATGTACCACCTAAATCAGGTAATTACTTATTAACTAATTAGTTTATAATCACTGACCTAGAATTATGAAATTTCATATCCAAATACAATACATATTTATCACCTTGTGTTGAATTTATGTGATGATTCGAATATCAAACAACATAATGAAGGTCTGAATATAATACTTTAATTACATATTACTGTTATTTCATGAGCTAAAAAATATACATAAATCATAAACATGATAAATATGTATTTATTGTTATTTCATTAACAATTTGTCCATGCAATAATTGCTAAATACAGCAGAACCCCCAAATTAAGACCACCATTGGGAATTACGTAAGTGGTCTTAAAATCATGGTGCTCTTAATTTGTAAACTTCATTAATTATAACTGATTTAATACTAGAGGTCGTTAAATCGAGGTGGTCTTAATACTAAATAGGCTTCGTTGTAAGATTTCACCCCAAATTTATAAGAGAATAATTATGAAATATTTATAAAAAAGACCAAATTCCTAACTACATATATTTCTTTTAAATATTTAACCGACAGAGATTGTCAATCGAACGTATCAATTTCAGGGCGGAGTTCTTACAATCTACGGTATTGATCCAACTGATCGTTTGATCATATATTGATCTTTCGAAAAAATATGTGCAAAATATTTAGCGAAGATAGTAATATGCTAGTTACTAGAAAGAACAATAATTCATAGGTAGTACAATGTACTCTTCTCAGTATTCTACTATCTTCGGCTATCATGCTATCAGTATGCACATGATATGTAATTAATCAATTCACTATATCAAATATACAAAGTGCAACTTCTCTATTATATACCATGTATTTCCTATTTCAAAATCCTCTAATTAGACCATAGTATCCATTGTATAAGGATCTCACAATTCATTTTAACACCGCATATTTGAGGCAGAATTTACTGGTCTTTAATAAGAGAGGTGATCTTCATCAAGGTAATGTGAGGTGGTCTTAATATTGAGCTGGTCTTAATAGTGAGGTGGTATTAATAGTGAGGTGATTTTAATAGTGAGGTTGTCTTAATAGTGAGGTAGTCTTGATAGTGAGATATCATCTTAATAGCGAGGCGGTTTTTAATAGTGAGGTGGTATTTATAGTGAGGTGGTCTTAACAGTGAGGTGGTTGTAATAGTGAGGTGGTCTTAGTAGTGAGGCCAGTACACCACTGACAAGAATACAACTGGTTCAATATAATGTTCTTAATTTCGAGGTACCCTTAATAGTAAGATGGTTTCATAGTACTCAGGATATATAAATAATGATTCAATGATATTTAGAAATATATATTTGCTTTTTGGCCAAATGAAATGGCCATAACATCATTAAATATGTTTTAATTAAGACAGCATCGCACCAATTCATGTTAGTCAGGGAATATTCACCATTGTCATGCAAGTAGTGTTTCAAATGTGTCAGAAAAATCAATACAAAACTTCCGAAGTTAGCAGGTCTACTTGCTCATCAGACATTTCGACTCTTCAAAGAGTCATTTCCAATCCACACTATATGACTTCAAACGGGTTGATATACTGCACTATTGTCACAGTATTGTGTTCAGTGTGTTATGCTATTATTTGAAGTCTGGACAAGTACACCTGTCAGATGTTTAGTTTAACTCAGCTAATTTTAAATTGTCTGGCACACAATAACATTAACAAACTGACATATTTCAAATTTCAAGGCGCTGGTATAGACATATAAACAGATAAATAGATCTATGTTCGGAGATAATGTATAGTATATAATAGACAAGCATGAGTCAACTACTATACAATATACCTGACATATATCTGCACACACAGTAGCATAGCACTACCGGTTCAGCATGATATCAAAGCTGATGACGGGTAGGAATTTTTTGAACTCACCTTTAAGGAGCTGTAACTCGCCTCCATCACGGTAAAATCCGTTCCATTTAGCTGCAAACAGACAAGATTGGCTTGTAAATATTTCAAATCCTGAACTGAGAGTCTATTCCTACTGTCCGCACACTAGCCTTGATAATATCGGAGCGGAGTTTCCAAATTCGGCCTCTCGAAAAGTCCCCACCATGTATGGTAGTGATTCAGGTGTTTCCCGTAAGAGGCGCTCTTGTCGCAGGTGAGAATTTGACCTAGTTTTGGAGTCCCAATAACAGACGTCGTTAAAAAAAACCGCCTCGGGGGAAAAAATAGGCTGTAGTTATTTATGCTGAAGAAAACCTAAATTTATGATTGAATATCGTATAATTTCTCAGATTGTCGAGATATTGACGCCCCGTGTCACATGTTGCACGTGGAGCGCGCGCATATTTCTAGGTCAAGGGTCAGGTAGCCACGTGGTTTTGTTTACATTGAGAACACAGGTAGCTGTGACTTGGTGGGCGGGATCCAGTGGCTGTATTGTGTAATTTCAAATATAACGGAATCACATCCGGCCTAGAGTTTTTCAATAGGTCTAAATCTGTGCACTAGGTCGGGCATAATAGGAAAATTGCATGAGTTTCACAACACACTTGAAGTTCCATCAAGCAATTGAAATACGGAAAATACTTCTGTTCAGTTTACAAAATGTAAACATGGTCTAATGTGGTTCTAAAGACTGCTTTGCAGATAATGATAAAATGAAATTACTGTTTAAATCTGCTTAAATTATCTTAACAATATAAATGTTAATATTTTCATATTTTATTTATGCATTAATTTCTATTTCTAGCGCCTGATATTGTTATTGGTTATCTTACATTTTGTGTCTTACCTACAAATTGCAATATTGATTATCAATATTAAATCTATTCTCTATTTAATAATAAATGAATTTTGACTAACCTTGCTGGCGCTTGAACGTGAAAACCTCTCCACCTGAATCCCGAAGTCTTGAATTTCTTTGGAAATTAATTTGTGATCCTCAAAATCGTTTCTGGCACTTCGGAGGTTTGTGCTATACTTGCTATCCATTAATTGTGCCTGAAAGATAAAAATAAATAAATAAATTTATCAATCAAGCAAACAATCAAACAATCGGTCAGTCAGCCAGTCAACCATTCCGTCAAACAATCAGTCACTAACTGACAGTCAATCAAGTAACCAATCATTCAACAATTTAATCAATCAATCAATAAATAAATAACCAATTAGCCAATCATTATGTAATTCAGTTCATCAATCAATCAAGCAATCAATCAGTCAGTTGGTCAGTCAGATGTTTCCATAATCAATCAATTCGTCAATGAATCAGTCAATCAAGTAATGAATCAGTCAATAATTCAGTCACACAAGCATTCAAACTAACAATGAATCAATCATCCACTTGTCAATCTATCAATTAATCTATCTGTCTATCAACTATCAAACTATCTATCTATCTATCCATCTATCCAACTATCTATCTATCTATCTATTTATCTATCTCTGTCTATCTATCTATCTCTATATGTCTATCTATCTATCTATCTATCTATCCATCCAGCTATCCAGTTATCTATCTATCTATATATCTAAACAACATTCCGTCAACTCCACTTCCACAGTTCTACAGTTTATAATCTGCAATAAAACTTTACCTTATAAGTCACAAATAAAAGTCATACACGGAGTCATATAAGCAGACTTTTAGTCAACATGAAAGCAATGCCATATCTGCTATACTTGTGAATATATGTGTAATTCTATTGACAACTAAGACCAATTGAATTCCTACAGCTAAGATTTGTGACCAATATATAATAAAGGCATTGTAAAGCAACTTATGGTACTTGGCCACTGTCAATCAAAGTTGAATGAGTCAAAAGAAGGATTGAAATGCAATTTGCCTGAATATTGAATAAGTCCCCTTTGAGAATCTAAGATATATTCACTGTAAAGTCAAATATGGTGAATTCGTATCTATAGGAAAAATGCCATTGTTGTGAATATTGTTTACTACAAAAACAGATGGCAGAAAAATTCTTAAAATCTTACTATTAAAAGCTTTTTACTTTTTTTTTAACAAATATAATCATTCATATTTGAACAAACAAATAATATTTTTATGAATGGTAAATCAAGATTTTTAAATCTAATACTGCAATCAACTGGTTCATGTTGATATATTTTTCGTTGAGAAATTTCAAAAATGTTACGCTGTAATCTCAGTCGATACATTTTAAACCAGGGCTGTTACAGAGGACCCATGTACTCGTGTACTCATGTACTGGAGTACACCATTCCAAGCGCTTGTACTCAAGTACACCTGTAGATGTACTCAAATAAACTACAAGAATATGTTCAGGGGAGAATTATTCAAATACCGACCGACTGACCAACTGACCACCTGACCGACTGACTGACGTGCTGACTGACCGTCTGACTGACTGACCCATTCACTGATCGATCAATCAATAAATCGAATGACAATATTTAATTCCTCACAAACCTACAATCTGCAGAATTGTTACTAAACATTGTGTTTTAAAGCGCGAAAAAAACACCGTTGAATCTGACGTTATTTAACAGACAATACTAAAATGTGACATATGTCAGTTGTGTTTGAAAACATTAGCTCAGAGGGCAAAGGGGATCAGATTTCAGGCTCCACCTAGTTAACAAAGAAAGTCAGAAAAGTCCTTCAGTTATTTACTTCTTAGGGGTGATTTCAATGCACATGATACATGTCTGGCTATATTGTATTGTGTTATTTCATATTTTGTTGTATGCTACTGGCCTGCTGATTGGTTAAAACACATGACAAGTTGCTAGAGGCAGATGTAATGATGAGATGAATAACAAAAGACAGAATAGATATTTGGCTGTTTACTTCTTAGGGGTGATTTCAATACACATATATGATGCATGTCTGACTATATTGGATATTGTATTGTGTTCTGTCATATTGTGTTGTGTGCTATGTTGTATGCTACTGCTCTGGGGCTTGGTATAACAATACATGACCAGCTGCTTGAGGCAGACATTATGATGAGATGGTTAACAAGACGATATTCAGTTGTTTACTAAGGGGTGATTTCAATGCACGTAGTGACATTGACAATACAATACTATACAACACAATACAATACAATACAAGGTCATATTGTATTGTATTGTATTGTATTGTATTGCATTGTATTGCATTGTATTGCATTGTATTGTAGTCCAAGAGGCAGACGTAATGATGAGTCTAAGCATAAACAATATGTTACAATGCAATAGATCTATATTGATACCAATCATGGGATATCGATTATATCTATATAATGATAGCTTAAACCTCCTCAAAAATTGGCGAATAATAATCTTAAATCATTTATTACCTTATCCATCCAAAAACTAATTCTCTCTTAAATGGTAAAAGATATATATTTCATATCAAATTTTACCTTTTTGTTTTCAATCCACTTGATTCCATCCTGGATGGTGTGGATTCTAGGCACATCCGCCATATTGGCTCTGAAATAGACAAATAAATAATTAAAATATGAAACAATATGGCAGCAAAAAATTAACATATTGCATTAAAGCAACATGCAAAATATGTATTTAATACTAATTAAATTAATAACATATCCTAAAAACAATATACCACACCTAATACTGATATGTAAAACAGTACTGGTGTACCATAAATCAATAAAATATAACTTATTATGAATATATATATATATTATAGGCAAAATATCCAGGGCTTTTTTTTAAACTAAAAAATAACCTACTAAATCTACAACGCCCAGTATTTAAACACTTAGTATAGTACAGAGTGTATTTGAATAACAGGACCTGCAAAAGTGTCAAATATCTAGTTAGTTTATATTTCACCAAAAAAAATAAAAAAAGACCCATTGATGTGTTTTTATGGCTGAACTCTATTTGAATTCAATTGTCATGTAGAGGTCTATAATAATGAACTTGAAACTTTGACAATTATTATTATCATAATTATATACCATATATAATACAATTTGTTCATGCTGTAGTAATTTATTTACTCTTAGCTAGGCTCATGTAATTATAACATACTAATGGTTCACGATTCAACTTTTAAATTAAGTAAGCTTTATAAATAGGCTATTAAATTAAGGGTTAAAATATATCAATATCAGATCTGAATAATTCTAAATATGCCCTATATATACTAGAGCTCTATTGTACTAACTATATACACACACAATATAAGGTCTGTGACATATTCTAGCTAGCCTTGATGTACATTGCCCTAGGTAATGAGGCTAATTACCGCAAGGTGGGGTATGTTAATCACCTATTGATAATGACTCCGTTCATGAGAAAAAAGCACTACATGGAGCGTATGTAAAGATGGTGAATAGATAAAGGAATTTTAATGATTTCGTGAATATATAATTGCTAATTATGAGATTTTATGTTCTATATAATTACAATAATATCAGCAGAAGATGAATGAAAAATTTGTGAGGATAACAAAAATCTTAGATTTGCACTTAAAAGTACATGAGGCATAAAATAACACATCATATGTAATAAATTGTCAATGAATTATAATGCTGCTTAATCCATTAAATCTTCAATATTGTTCAGTGGGTTTAAAAAAATGTATTTGATATTTTAGTAATTAAAAGGCGGGGTATAATATATAAGCCTGTTTCTGAAAATTTTCGAGATTCTGATCAGGACTAGAGTGACCTTCACGTGTAAAGTACAAATTCTACATATTTAATCATACAATGAATTTAAATCATGAACAAACATCAGATGATCAGTCTCACTAAGTAGTCTGCTAACAAGCTTTCTTAAAGATCATACGTCCCTGCTCACAATATTGTTCAGTGGGTTTAAACTTCTTTATTTGATATTTTTGTAATTAAAAGGCGAGTCTAATATAATAGCCGTTTGATATCTGGTGTCTAGCCTTTTCGTGTTAGTTGTGGTTGTTGGAATTTGTGCCCGTATTGTCAATATTAATTAGATGATTTGTGACCTATAAGCCCATAGGGCTGGGGAGTCATTGTTTTGTTATTGTTGACTACAGGTCAATAAAGATTTATACATACATACATATATAAGCATATTTTCTGAAAATTTTGTGATTTTAATTAGGACTACATGATGACCAAATGCGCTACGTGCGTTTTCCATGAGAAGGATAATCGCATGGAAAACGCATGGTTTTTAGCTAATTATAATGAGGCAAAAATCATGCGTTTATCCAAATGCATGGAAAACGCACGTGGCACATTTGGCCATGTAGAACGAGTGACCTTCACAGTACAAATTCTACATATTTAATCATATGATAATTTAAAATTGTGAATAAACAAAATGATAAACATCAGTCATTTAGAAGCTTCTACAAGCTTTCTCAAAGATCATACGTCCCTGCTCGTGATCAACAATATACAGTACTAACAACAAAAAAAAATTTAAATCTTAAACTCAATGCACATTTTCAGCTATTTTCATTTGATGAACACCTATCAAAATCTTCACAGCTCACAACACCACCTCTTTCCATAATATCTAACCATTTGATAGGCGACATAGCCTCATAACTAACCATAAAACCAACCGGTGTCATATCTGACTACTCCTGACAGCTAGCTGCCTCGGGCTGTATAATCATAATGCATGTCCATCTCTACAAAATATGGACAAATGAAACCTGCATGAAATCACAGCTGTCTGTGCTCTTAGGACGACATTCAAAAAGATAGTATACTGTCTATGTGCTCGACTGCACTTATTACAGAGGTTTCCTTGACCAATTTCAGGGTATCCACTCAATTCCCTATATTTTCCCAGATTTTTCCGTTTCACTAGAAATTTTCCCAGGTGATTATACGGCCTCCTGGTACCCAATAGCTGTACCTTCACCACCAAAATACCACTAAGTTTAGTGTAATTATTAAATCAACAGAGTCCATTTCAACCTATAAAACTTGATAAGCCACACTGCCATTCAGCGTTATCCATTTCCGATCAAAATTCTGTCAGCATTTTACGTATTATTATGTATATTATGTAGACAAAATTCCCTGTGTTTTCCCTGAATTCATAATCTAACATCAAATTCCCTGAATTTTCCCTCCAGGGAATTTCTTTTTTTACAATGTCCTTGTTTTTTCTGTCCAGTGGATACCCTGAACCTTTATGATGCTTTTAAAGCTGGATTGACAAAAGGTTTTTGTACCACTAAAAAAGCTAAAATGAAAGAAAATGCTTCTGACTGTCGAATTCAAGAACCCACATTGTCAAATTAATAAATATCGGAGGATACAATGCAATGTAAACAAATCGGCAATTTGAAGGCATGAAAAATTAAATGCTGGGGATGTTTATTAATTTTATAGAAATAGTGAACCTAGCAAGACCCTGATGGGATTTATTCCACCTTTTTAGAAGCACTGAAATGAATGCAACCGATTTTGGCCACTGTCATATTGAGTGACAATCCAGCTTTAAAATTGTTCACTAGGAGGGGATTTGCTGAGGGTTTGCTGTCGCGCAGCCTATGTTTTTTTGTTGTTTTGTTTCAAGGAAGGAAGGAAGGAAGGCAGTTTGTTCTAGTATAGTTACAAATAAGAGCAGAAATAACTTTCCACATAAAAGTCTGAGATAGGCCTATGTACTAGATAATACTTTTACCTAGGAATATTTTTCTAGATAGCTTTAGATGATTTACCAGTTAATAAATATACCAACAGCAGGTTATGTTTATATTAATCCTTCATTACTTCTTTGACAAAAAGGGCTTTATTCATAGCATAAATGCTTGTAAACATGGAAAATTTGACCATACATCTAATGTCAATACAACTTACTAATGTTAGTATTTAATTTACTCCCAGCTGGTCAAACATGTCACTCGAAAACTACTAAGGATAAATACACACTTGTAAAAATGGTATTAAGTATATAGGTCCATCAATATCAATCTATCAATAGCTGTAATCAATACACTGATTGATTTCTTACAAAAACGATGTTTCAATGAGAGCTTTCCTAATGCAGATATACAGTACTACCCAAAATAACGTTCAGACCATGACGAGCTAGACTGAGCTAGACTTGAGTTAGACTGAGTTAGACTGAGCTGGAATGAGCTAGAATGAGCTAAACTGAGCTGGAATGAGCTAGACTGAGCTGGAATAAGCTACAATGAGCTAGACGGAGCTACAATGAGCTAGAATGAGCTAGACTGAGCTAGAATGAGCAGGACTGAGCTAGAATGAGCTAGACGGAGCTACAATGAGCTAGAATGAGCTAGACTGAGCTAGAATGAGCAGGACTGAGCTAGAATGAGCTAGACTGAGCTAGAATGAGCTAGACGGAGCTACAATGAGCTAGAATGAGCTAGACTGAGCTAGAATGAGCTAGATTGAGCTAGATTGAGCTAAATTGAGCTAGACTGAGCTAGAATGAGCTAAACTGAGCTGGAATGAGCTAGACTGAGCTGGAATAAGCTACAATGAGCTAGACGGAGCTACAATGAGCTAGAATGAGCTAGACTGAGCTAGAATGAGCAGGACTGAGCTAGAATGAGCTAGACGGAGCTACAATGAGCTAGAATGAGCTAGACTGAGCTAGAATGAGCAGGACTGAGCTAGAATGAGCTAGACTGAGCTAGAATGAGCTAGACGGAGCTACAATGAGCTAGAATGAGCTAGACTGAGCTAGAATGAGCTAGATTGAGCTAGATTGAGCTAAATTGAGCTAGACTGAGCTAGACTTAGCTAAACTGAGCTACAATGAGCTAGCCTGAGCTAGGCTGAGCTAGAATAAGGCTGAGCTAGAATGAAACTGAGCTAGACTGAAACTGAGCTAAACTGAGCTAAACTGAGCCAGACTATTACTTAAAATACCCTGCTATCCGCTGCCACTATTAAAAGACATACCAGCACCCTTATAGCGAAAGACAAAAAGTATTTGTCCAGGAACGGACTTTTTGTCCTTTTTTGTTAAAACGTACACTTTTTTTAAACATTCCCAAATACCTCCTTCTTTTCAAGGTGGCAGAACAGATAAATTGCTCCATTAAACAATTTGAACATTTGTCATGAATCTGACCCTAGGAAGTAATGGAACATAGAAATTCCATCCCATAATTTAAAGTTCTTTAAGGATATTTCACAGGTCTTTCCTTAACCACAATAGGCACATTGTATATCGAACCATGCTTAACATAAACACTGACAATTGAACCCTATATTCTCAATAGAACTTGACAATAAGTATCATTATGAATAGTCAATGATGCATTGGGTAGAGTATCAATGAGAACTATTCATATCTCACATTCTGAGAGATATCAAAATACTTAATACAGCATAACCCAAAATTAAGACCCCTGAAATTACTGAACATGGTCATAATATTGAAGTGGACCTTATTCTGAAGTATAATTACATGCATAAATATGCTATGATGTATATATTATATATATACACAATAGTTAGTTTTGGGACTTGTAACAGAAAGTTGTCTTAATAGTGGTCTTTATATTGGGTGGTCTTAAATTGATCCTGATTTGTAAGGTACTACTGTTTAACTATGAATTAGATATATTTCTGAAAAATATTCACTATAAATTCTCTTATATATGATTATAATCAACAATTAGGAAAGTATGTCATGAAATAATAGTAATTACACATTTGATAACAATGTATTTACGACCAATTTGTGACCAGATGTTCAAGATATATCACTTTATGAGGCTGTTACAATGATATAGAATACAGTGGAACCTTGCTATTAAGACCACCCTTGGTGCAAATTTACTGATTTTAATGGTGAAGTACTGGTGGTCTTAATAGTGAGGTAAAATACAATGGTATTCTTGGGTCTAAAAATGGATCTCATTAGTAAGGTGGTCTTAATAGTGAGGTGGTCTTAGTGAGATGGTCTTAATAGTGAGGCAGTCTTATTAGAGGAATGGTCTTTATAATAGTGGGGTGGTATTTAATAGTGGGGTGGTCTTTAATAGTGGGGTGGTCTTAATGATGAGATGATCTTGATAGTAAGGTGGTCTTAATAGTGAGGTGGTCTTTAAAGTGAGGTGGTCTTAATAAAGGGTGGTCTTAATAGTGAGGTGGTCTTAATAGAGATGATCTTATAATAGTGAGGTGGTCTTAATAGTGAAGTGGTCTTAATAGTGGCCTTAATAGTGAGGTGTATTTAATAGTGAGATGTTCTTAGTTAGATCTTAATAAGTGAGGTGGTCTAAAATTCTTAACAGTGAGGTGGTCTTAAGTTAACAGTGAGGTGGTCATACTATTGAAGCTCCACTGTAAAGGGGTAATAGAGTAAATGCTATGATACCCAATGGTGATTTCAATACATCACAAGAACTGTGAAGAACACTGACAAAGAATCTCATTGAAGAGAGCTTATCATGAAAACTGAAAGGAAAATAAGCCAGAAAATCTCAGAAATGTTGAACCAGAATAAAAATACCCTCATTACCCCCTTTGTCAGGGTTAGGGTGCCACAGGGTAACCATAGAGTAACAAAGGTTTACCTCAGAAAAACGTGCCATTCCGTAAGCTATAGTAAAGGGAATCTCAGACAACAGGTGGGCATAATAAATCCATCTATGTGTATTCTCATGCCTTTGATGCTGTCATATTATTACTACTCATGGGTTTGCACTGTAATATTTACAAATATGCCAATATCTCTACAATTTATGAATTATATATTATTATTTTCTTATAAAAGGTAAGATGTGATTAGTTTATGAATATGTGACCATTGACAAAAAATCTGTCATTGGTAAACATAATGATGAGATGATAAGACTTAAAGTTCAAGCTAGAATCACATACAATATGTGTGACAGTTCCTCCATGGGTGGGGTCTTTTCTTTGCTTCAGCAGAGAATCCAAGCAAAAAGCACCTTGAAAGGTCTCACAAATTATGCCAAGCTATAATGACGAAAGTGAAAAATTATCCAATCACAACTTAAGTTTGTCTATTAAGACTTCAATTGAATACAATGAATAGTGAATTGATCAGCTAAAAAATGGAGATTTGAATATTTGATAACATTTCTGTACATGTTATATGTTAACATTATTCCCCTAAGTTAGAATTTTCCAAAACTAACAAAGAAAGTGTTGACTTTTTAGAAAAACAAGTGTTGTCCTGAAATGCCATAAATTTGAGGAAATAACTGCCAGGGAGGGAAGGGTTAACTTCGGGGGGTGTGAACAGGGGGATAATGCACAAGGACATATTCACCCCAAAATGACCTCGATCTAGGACAATTGGGGTCACTGAGGGCACTATGGGAACTCTGACCAATGCTCAAAAGGAACTAAAAGGTCTATTGAAATGATCAACTCAATTCTGTCAGAAATAAACACAGTTTTGTCATATTAATAAGGAAAATATGATCAAAGAAATTCTTGCCAAAAAAAAGCGACGAAGAAACAATTCATCGAATAAATCCGGGCTGACAGAAATCGACACTATTTCAACAGATAATTTTCTTATTTGATCAACGAAATGGTTAACGTTTAAAAAAAAATGCACAAATAGATAACAAACTAAATTCCTATCAGAAATAGATGTCATTTTGACGGATTATTAATACAAATGTGCTTTCTAAAATAACGATATAGAAAGAAATAATCAAAAAATCTACAAGAAATTTTTACAGATCGATGATCGAAGAAATGTCTATAAAAGAGCACCAAATGAGGAAATAACTAAGCGCGTAGAATGTGGTAGATAACGTAAAAATTTATCTTTTAAGTAGTTTAAATATTCAATCCACAAACTTAGGTTTAATATAAAATAATCAATGTCTTTATTTGCCCCACCCTTATTTCTAGTATGTTTATTGACCAAAAACCACTGAATTATCTTATTCATCTGACATATTGACAATGCCAAAAGCATTGCAACGTTTATATTATATGCATGTTTTCTGACTGACTTGATTTTAACCATGAAATCTTGTGAGAAATTTTGTCTGATAAACATCTTAAGCTTGTTGATCATGCAAAAGCTTTAGATCATGTTGACTAGGGACATGTAGCAACTTTGAAGATCTATAAATTCTGACATTTTTAAAATTCTAAATAGTGTACAATACTGTAAACATATATACTTAATACAGCAGAACCCCATAATTAAGACCACCCCTGGGTATCACTGAAGTGGTCTTAATATTAACGCGGTCTTAATGTAGGAGTTCCAATATCTATTTCCTGAATGAATGAAGTGATTAATTCATAAATGAATTAATTAATTTTAGTAGGTATAACCAGTGATATAAACTTAGAAGTAGTTCAATAAATGGAAAATATTATTACTTTTATATTAAGTTTTTAATGACCTTGTACTTAAGTTTTAGAGCTAATATAGGCCCCTATCAAACATTCCAAAATACAGTGTACTGCAACTACATGTCTACTATTGATATTACATACCTGTATATTATATAGAGTAAATACTGATTTAGTATTTTGCACTGGGAACTGCGTAGTGTGTACATTAGTACGCATCAGTGATGCTTACATATTATTGATCAAAGCAAATTAGGTTACTTGCAATTTACAGTGAAAGAGTAAAAAATTGATAGTATATATCCACCAGTAGCGGATTTAATAGGGGGGCGGGTAAGCGGGTTTTAACCCCCCCCCCCCCTTAATTTATTTAAGCCTATTAGTATTACATTTTAATTTTTTTTTAAATGCTGTGGTCCCCGCATTGATTTTTCTGGATCCGCCCCTGCCTGGTATACTATACCTTAAAATTATACATATACATTAATAAAAAGTTTACCTGGTTTTTAGTAAATCGCCTTAATTAGTCCAATTAGTCTACATGTTCACTGGATCGTAAAAACATTATAAATCCAGTTCGTCACAATTAATGCATGCTATATTCTTTGCAATTTTTGGTAATCCGTGCACCAATATCGTTAAAATATTCCCCACATTTTTCTGAACCCTACGATACTGTAGTTCAACTGAAACTGATTTTGAGAGCGCAAATGTTACCATATATATATATCCTACCGGTTCAATGACAACCGCCTCAGGCAAGCCAAAAAAATTCGCACATGGTTGAGTTTTCGTCATCTCCGCCAGGTGGCGATAATTGTTGGCAAATCTCGAAGCCACCTCGAGTTCAACAAGGAACTAGATTTTCATTGCAAAAAAAAAAATAGTAATTCCCCTACATAAATGTAGCGACAGCAGTTGCAAAATTTAAATAATATTAAGCTAAATAGCAGAAGCAGGGTAAATAAAAGAAATAGGCAATGGATTTTCTGCATGTAATGAATTTAATTGCATGTTTTGTGTGCAAAACTGATTGAGGATCCAATCAAGACTGACGCCTGATGGAATTATTCATAATTAAATGTCAGTGAATGTGCCCCTGTGTTCTCTGGACACTATTGGAGTTATTGCAACTGTTTACAGTTTTGTAGTTTTGCACAGAAACATGCAATTAAATTTTTCATTACTGTTGCATTATATATTTCAAGATTGCACAGGTCTGCTGTTGCTACATTTATGAAGTAGTGCTATCATTCCTACTGCTTTCATTCACTAGACCAATCCTTCCTTTTAGGGGAATTACTTGTAAATCATTACTGTCTATCTCCAATTGTTCCCCCTCTTGGCTCATACATATATTGCTAGTATTGCTTGTCACTATGGCCTGAAAAATAAAAAAAATCCATTTTAAACCTCTCATAGTCCTTAGGGCAATTTCTTATTGCCAAGTAAGTCACCTGCATCACCCAGGGACCCATAACATGAGCTTACGTGCCAAACATTAATCATTTCACTTTACCTGTGGGCGGCGGTGGACATTCAAGGGGTATATAGGCTAATAATGACGTAATGATCTATAGGCCTATTCATTTATGACTAAAAAAAAAATGCATTGGATTGGCTGGTCTAACCGAACTTTGCAAACTGAAAGCTTTGCCGTTGAATGAATGAATGAACAGGGGTTAGGGTTAGAAAAATTGCAGGAGAGGGTTGCCAAATCAAAATATATTGCGGGGAGCATTTAATTTAAAATTTACTAGGCCAAATGGGCTCTACTACTGAAGGGGAGGGTCCTCTCCCCCCCCCCCCCCCTCAGGATCCACGTCCCTCCCCCCTCCAATGGATCCACTACTAAATGAATGAATGCAATTTTGGCAACACATCTACACGAGGTTTTTTATGTGGCCCAGAATAAAAATTACAATAAAAGCAAATGCATAAACTATAGAGATAAAAACATGGTAACAGTTTGCAGGCACATTTAAATTAGACATTTAATGACGATTAACTAAATAAAAAAAAATTTCTGTTTAACTTGATATCAAGAGACTGCAGGAGTGTTGCATATCACTTGGTGAATCATTCCAAAGTACAGATCCACGACAAATAAATGATTTTTTCAAGTTATCAGTTCTGCAATATGCTACACGGTTGTTCAAAGTATAACTATTTAGGTTATTAACATCATTGATATCGCAAGTCATTAGACTCATTACATTGGAATTGACTAAATGATCTGGAGCATATCAATGAATATAATACAATTATACTTTTGCATTGACAAGCAGTAATAAATTTTTTGAAATAGTCTGCCAATTTAGTTGCTCTACGAGGTCAATACCTCTGGTGTCAACAATGTCAAATTTGCACAAATAATTCTAGCTCCTCTTTTGTAGTCTTTAAATTGTTTTCAACATTAGCATTGTACATGCATAATCATTGGTAATCAAAAATAGGTTTTATGTACATTTTAAAAGTTAAAACAATCACAGGTTTAGGAACGATTACAATATGACATGTCTTAATCTTGAAAAACAACTTTGCAGATCACTTTCTACTAAGTTCATTGACACGAGTATCAAATTTCAATGGTTCATCAATGTTTTAGAGAGTGACCAATTAATTGGTGTTCAAATCATGGAATTAATTCATATCAGGGATGAGTTGTGTGAAGACTTTAGTCTCAGTAAAAAAGATATCTGTGATATAATAGAACATTTAGCCACAAATTGATTATCTGGGGTTTTTGCTAACCCTCTCTTTTTTTCATTGTTTATAAATATTTAGTTTTTGTTATTAATCTTGAATTTATACTGTATATTTTATACGAATAAAGCTTATAATAATGTGAAAACCCAATTATTTAGTTCTAGAATTATCTAAATTCACCGAAAATTAATTCCTGTGCATTTTCAATAGATCTGCCTAATTAACATGGTATTTGTTTTGTCAACATTCAAAACAAGTCTATTGGCTTTATACCAGTTACCAATATTTAATAATTCATCTTGGAGGTTATGTGATGCATTTTTATAATTTTCATCATTACATAGCATAATTGTATTGCTTTCATACATCTGCCGTTACTTAGGTAGATTGTTCACCAAAACCATAAAAAGAAGAGGTCCCAGTGTGGACCCTTGGGGCACCCCTATATTTACATTTGCAGACTCAGAGGGCTCATTGTTGTAACTCTGGCTTCGGTCACATAAATAACATTGAAACCAGTGTATTATGTACACCATATTTGCCTATTTTTTTGTAATAGAAGAGTATGATTGATTGAGTCGACACATTTTGCTTTGTCAAGAAAACAGACACCTGTGAAAGCTTTTTGTGAATATTCTGCAACCATTCATCAATGATAGTATGAAGACATTGAATGGAATTTGGGCTAAGCATACTGATCAAGAGTACTAAATTGGTGATTTACCAAAAAGTACATGAAATTGACATTGCACAAAATTTTCCATAATTTTTGCAATGAACTGAAACTGAATAGGTCTATGATTTACTGCATTTTCAATGCCACCTTTTCCTTTGTATATTGGAGTAACTCTTGCATATTTCAATCATAAGTTACATATACCACAGCTAAGTGACAAGCTGAAAATATGACATAACTGTTTTGCAATATTAATACTTGATAATCTTTGGATTACAATAAAAATTCAAGATATCCACAGAACTACAAAAAAAAGTACTGATTTTGGCTACAATGTTTCAGTTTCTTGTACATCATTAAAATTGAATTGATAGAAGCCCTCAGGTCCTTTTCAAAGTAAATTAATTTCATCTGAGAGATGTTTAGTTACATAACTTACATTATGACCAACAGTGCTAAAGAATTCACTGAAATTGTTTTCAGTTAAATATTATTTTGACAATCAGAAGGAATTCCACCTGTTAACGTTTTTTTAACTCTTTCCATAATGTTTTTGAATCGTTATTACCTTCATTGTACAATTTTTCATAATAAGTTTTCTAGGAGTTTTTTGTTTTTGTACATTGACTTCATTTCGAATTTATTTGTACTCATTGGAAATTTTAATACAAGAAGTTTTCATTTCAATTTTATGAAGATAATCCCTAACAATATTCAGGAATTTCAGACAATAGAACTTTAGTTCCAAAAATAAACTTTCAAAATTTACTACCAGCAAGAGTATTCTTTTAACATTGTATTTTAATACTGTGAATACATATTGACAGAAAAAGTTGCATTATATTAAATCTAAAAATAACTTCATATTTGGTCATTTATTTCGAAAAGAAATCTATCTTCATCTGTGAATATACTGTTTCACAGTATACCCTCAATAAATAAATACATTTAATTTAATCATTTAATAAAACATCGATGCCCACGATACCACCAAAAATAAATAAATAAAAATAAGAAAAGAAAAACCAATTTAACATGAACTGCCAATAACTAAAGATAAGACAGGTAAAACAAAAGTATTTCTAATTGGAAAAAGTCAGCAAACTGCTTGAAGTTAAACCAAATTCCTGCTGTAAATTTGAAAATTGGAGACATATCTTCAGTCTCTTTTTTTTTTTTTTTTCAGAACTGGACCAGCAGTTCCGCAAGAATGATGTTGGGGAACTCCTAAAAATTGCACGCAAGAATAAGTGCATAGTTGTGGGCAAGTTAGCTAAAACAAGATGCCTAAAAGCTAACGCTTTAACTTCAGTTTTCTGTTGGATTTTGTAATTTATCATTTTCTACAATGTCAACAGAGTAAGTAGACTGCATCTTATTGGAAATGTTTCTAAAATTGGTTATTTTACTTTGTTTGTTTGATAGATCTCCTGTAATTTGAAGTAGAGTTATTTTTAAGACATGTATTATTGCATAGATCACTGAATAGGTTGGAGTGTATGCTGTATAGCTATACCATATACAACAGGACATAGGAAATATAAGTTAAATATTGCTGAGATGAGATGATGAGATGAGATAGATAGATAAATAGTTAGATAGATAGATGGATAGATAGATAGATGAACTTAGATAGTTAGATAGTTAGATAGATAGATCGATAGTTAGATAGATAGAAGAAATAAGATACATACATACATAGATAGATAGATCGATAGATCGATAGATCGATAGGTAGATAGATAGATAGATAGATAGATGGATAGATAGATAGATGAACTTAGATAGTTAGATAGTTAGATAGATAGATCGATAGTTAGATAGATAGAAGAAATAAGATACATACATACATAGATAGATAGATCGATAGATCGATAGGTAGATAGATAGATAGATAGATAGATAGATGGATAGATAGATAGATGAACTTAGATAGTTAGATAGATAGATCGATAGTTAGATAGATAGAAGAAATAAGATACATACATACATAGATATATAGATAGATAGATCGATAGATCGATAGGTAGATAGATAGATAGATAGATAGATAGATAGATTGATTGATTGATAGATTGATAGATAGATAGCTGGCTGGCTGGCTGGCATAGGCGTAGGAGGCACCTTTCTTTTGGGCGGGGGGGGGGGGGGGGCAAAGGTCATCTTGCCCGAATTTTAAGAGTTTTATTAGCACCCCTTTATGCCCGAATTTTTCAACTTTTTTCCCGAATTTTTGGCTTTCTTGGACACTTGCCCCCCACCTCCTACGCCTATGCTGGCTGGATATAGAAAGATAGGTCGGAAATAGGGTTTTTAAATTCAATAGACAGGCCTACCTGGATTTAATGATTGATTGATTGATTGATCCACAACTGAACACAATATTCACAATAGATACCAATGCAAAATAAGGAAGATCTAATTAAATATAATTTTAGAAACTTCTTCACATTCTTAACATTTAATATATGTTTGCAAAGAACCCCGTGAGGACCCCACTAAATTGGCCTTTCATTGCCATGACAACGTGAAAAAAACATATATCTTCACTACATTTGTACAGTGCTGGTTTCTTTCTAGATATATCTATAGGACGAAAAAAAAGAAGCTGTTTTCACAATAGTGCTTGACAGGTGTTTTCTGAAGTTGACCTGTTTATTGTATATATTTATACATGATCTATAGCTTATAAACTATCCAATTTTACACCAAAACCGAAAAGCATTGAGTTTCTTTTGACTATTTACAATTATCTAATATATATAGACATATTTAAAATAAAGTAATATATAGATGTATAAGTGTGTAAAATAGTAAAATAAACGATAGCATTCCAAATGGGGCCAGCGTCGTTTCTATGTCGGCCACCGTCGTTACAACATTGTTTTGACATCGCCGACATCGTGCCGACGTTGAAACGATTTGGAATGCTATCAGGGGATTCCATCACAAAGCTAAACGTTAGCAGGTGGAGCACTTATTTGACCAAAGTGTACTATGGTCAGATCCAATATTACTTTATCAGGTATTTATATTTATAGCCACTTCAAATATTTTGGATTTCTTCATTTGGTTGGTAGACGAGTATTTCAAGCATTAAGATGTCTGGTGGTCCCCAGATAGCATTCCAAATTGTTTCAACGTCGGCGCGATGTCAGTGATGTTAATAGGATGTTGTAACGACAGTGACCTATATGGAAACGATGCTGGGCCGATGGAATGCTATCTTGGTCATGCTGGTATAGCTTTCCTCAAATCTTAGTTTATTACAAACAACTCTTCAGTCAAGAATAATTTTAATTTAACTTTTATTTTCAGCGCAACCAGAATGACCAGTCCCACAAGGGTGACATCCCTCTCTTCGACTCCAATAATAATTAAAATCTTACCCACAATTACTCCACTTACAACAAAACGAAGGGTTGTCCAACTAACTTCAGAACCAGCCAGAAACATTCAAACGTCAGCTAAAGCTACGGATATTAAGACGACACCTAAAATTTTGGATATTCAGTCGACACTTAAAGTTGCAGATATCTTTACAACACCCAAAGCTCCAGAGGTTCCAACAACTGAAATCAGGAATAACAGAAACGTTCCATCAACCGAGGTCTTTGTACATGCTGACATTACCACTGATCCGGTGATAACCACACCCGCTGTGGCACCCACTTTTAAGCCAGTGGCTCGAAATTTTGATCCGGTGATAACGACACCTGGTGTTGCGGTGCTAACTTCTAATCCTTTGGTGCCAACTACTGATCTGGTGGCACCAAGATCTGATCCGGTGGTGCCAAGATCTGATCCAGTGGCACCAAGATCTGATCCGGTGGTGCCAAGTTCTGGTCCACCATTACCCAACTCTCGGCCAGTGACACTGACGCCTGCGGTGGCTTTTAAACCGACTTCCAACTTCCCGAGCACCAAATTCAATGACAGACATGAGAACAAGGTACAACCAGTCAGTTCATCCAGTGCAATTAGTTCAGTAGGTGAGTGGAATTTTGTGTTTATCAAAGTACAAAAAAGTTAAGGACAATCAAGCAACAACATTGGACCAACTTTGGCCGACTCTTCACAGACATCGAGCCAGGCTGGTATTTCTTATGGGAAATGGTGCATTTGATGGGACACCGAGACAGCCCAATAGTATCATAATATAAATACAGCTTATCGCAATCATTGCACCTCACCCTCACCTTGCACTCACTGGAACTGAGGATGTGTGGTGGTGGGTGGAATAAGGCATTGGGACAATAGCTTTAAGAAAACTTAAACCCATTTATTCATGATTTCTTCAGTAGGTTTCTATATTGCAATGGTTCCAACTTACAACAGTATTAAGCCCGACCAAAAATAGTTAATCGTGCTTATCCTTGTTCATACGTAATTAATTTGTCGAGCAATGTACAGATACTCCTTATCCATAGAACGCTTGTAGTCCCTCCAGATCACTCAAGAATGTCCGTGGAGAGGGCATAAAATTTTAAACATGGTTTAAAAATTTGGCTGACGTTCGATGAGGGAAATTGTTTACCTTTTTACGGGAATCACACGGGAGTTGCTCGGACGAGTGGTGGGCAAGTAGTTGGCGAATGGTTGGCGAGTGATCCACGGACGTCCGTGGCCACTCATGGCCACTCGCGGCCACTCACGGTTCACAGGGGAGGCTGTCCACAGGAGAGGCTGTCCATTTGTGTATACTCGCCAACCACTCGTGTTCACTCTTGTACAGCTCGCTGAGCACTCAGGAAACACTCGGCGGACCTCAGTAGCCCGCCCGTCATTCTTCTGTTGACCGTCCGCGCTGGCACCGTGCCCATCCCTTGCCACCCGTGCCCATCCATAGCCTTCTTCTCCTTCACTCATGGACCACTCGTCTACGAGTGCTTAATGGACGCTCGTCACAATAATTTATTCGTGATTAACCAAGGCATGAGTGAGCACGTATAGTACGTCTTGGAAGTCTGTGATCACTTGTCTCTCTTTCTCGTGATAGTGTGAACGGGGCTTTACCTGCTTAGCTCTTGGTCAAATCTGTGTTATATATCCATTGCTTTGGTACGCATTGTGTAGTACTTACATGTATTTGTATATCCTCTAATTTTCTCATTTCAGATAATTTGAAAATAATCTTGCCAGTTGTGGCTGCCAGTATTATTCTCCTCGTTATCATATTCATTATCATAGTGGTTGCCCACAGAAAGAAGTAAGCCTATTTGCTTATTAACTGTGTGTAATATTAATATTTTAATGTAATATAAGCTCGTACACTTATATTGTAAGTTTTTGTTGTTCTTTGGTTTTAGAAAACTGAGAAAACGGAACCAAGAATCTGAAACATTTGGAGACTTTGCAACACAATATGCAGATTATGACACAGGTATATATCCAAAATTATTGGGATACTCTTGAATTGGATATGACTTTTTCCACAAGTAGTAAATGGTAAATACATTGAAATCACAGCCACAGATATATATATAAGAATGATACCATAAAATGCAAAACTAAAATCACTTTTACCTCAGTTCAAAGTTGCACGCGATTCTTCGAAAAAATTTTGAGTGAACGGTTATGAAATAAACCACAACAATTTTTATAAGTCATGTCAGGGTTGGTTTTGGGCGAAATTATGGTCCTTTGCTATGTTGAAGTCATAATAATAACAATTACAAGTGACGACTGTGACGTCATTGTGATGGTTGTTATTGTGAAGTCATATTTCTTCGAGCGTGAAATAATGTAAAAACCCAGACATGCAAACTGACCCTGAATTGCCGGGTCAAACCTGGAAATTGAACACTGAGCAAAAAATTACAATACATAATGTAGGCCTATTGTGCATAGAACTGCATGTGATCTTCGGGCCTCGCCTGTCACTGACCCGGAAATGCTTCCTCCAAAGTTGGCATGTCTGAAAACCTTCCCCTGAGCCATTAGTAAATATTTATAAAATATGTCTTTCCCATGTAACAATTTTAAAGATTGAATTTCTTTGTATTTTTATGGAGCCCAGATAAATCCTACATGTTTCATCACGAAACTTGGTCACTCTGCGGGCTTGTCATATATTGTGAATCACCAACCCTGGTCAGGCTTACATTGGTTCAATTACAGTGGTGCCTCTGGGTATATATTCTGTGAAACGGTAAAAAACAGCTAGCCATAGCTAGGAACCTGAAGCAACAGGAAGCTGAACCAAGCTGTACCAACCTAGCTAATAGTTGGATCAATTGCAACTCCATACAATTATGTAATGGGGTGATTAGGACATCTAGGGTATTACTGCTGCACATACCAGATAGCATTCCAAATCGGGTCAGCGTCGTTTCAGTATCAACATGGCCGACATCGTGCCGATGTGTCCCAATTTGGAATGCCATCTGGGGAGTAAAACATACACTGAAATCACCCCTTCATTTCACCATGTAGAAATATGAAATTTTTCTCTTACTGTAATCTTTGTCTATTTCAGGATCCGATATAGGTGTCCGGCCATTCTACAATAGAGAAAGCACCAGTCCCCCTAGACAACATGTAGCTGGGACATTACATAGCCAGACTCCCCAGTTCTTCTTCCAGGACACTTCTGGACCATCGAGCGCACTGGATAGCGCTAGTCGATTTAATACGTATTACGATGGACCACCTTTGCCTCCGAAGGCGCGTCGAAAAAGATAACAGCAGAACACGAAGAGTGATTCCGTATGTGTTATTGAATAGCTTTATACAGATGGTTTATCTACATCTGTTTTAGTTGAGGATGCTATAGTATAAGAAATTGCACCTGGAATTATCACATACTCAGCATGTACAAGGTGGATTGTTTTAAACTTTTTGCATGCAAATCCAAATTACCCATACAGATGCTTTACTTTCATCTGTCAAAGTGTTGCCTATTTATCTCGGACTAGTTTGTTCATATTACCATTTTACTTGGAAGCATTCTTATGTATCACTTTACACTGTAAATAAAATGAACACATTTAATGTCTAAAAAGTGTTCCAAACACGACTTACTTAAAAATGTCCAACCAAAGTTTAGATGCATCACATGTCTGAAATGTGTTCTTCACAGCCGTGCAATGGTGTCATGGTCTTTTATGTAAGACATTCGTGGCAGACACTTTCGCAGCAGTCCGTCTTGCGGCGATCTAAGAATTTCACCTCTCACACTGCAAGAAAACTCATGAGTATACCATCATCAAACCACTAGAAACTGTATATGGTGGGAGGGGGGCCTAGCTCAGTAGTAGTGTGCTGGGCTTCCAACCACTGGGTCCTGGGTTCAATTCCTAGTCGAACCTAAGTTGGATGGCTGTTTCATCCTTCATCTCATTGCCATGGTCCGTGCCTGTCCTAATTAGCCCATCAGGTGCAGAAATACAGGATGTAAAGCCAAAATCCACCCTCCCACCACAGGAGTCATTTTGCGAGGGAATTCTGTGACCTACATTTAACTTCAGGGGTTCCTGGTGTCAGATGTTTCCCCTTTCGGGGGTCATTAAAGTATGTATGGCAGCATTGGCAGGTCGAGGGTTACTATATATATGGTTTTTATTGACATTGGTTATATCAGAAAAGATACATATGTCACATTATAACTACAGCTCTACTCACTAAATCTAACTAAAGCTACACAGTTCTACAGAAGTATGATAAACAGGTTCTCCTTATTTTATACATAATATGCGAAATATAGCTAAAAATTCAAGGTCCCAGTTGCCATAAGTGTATGTTCGAAGTAAGATATATGTAAAAGATAAATCACAGATCAAACAGTAAAGTTTTAACAAATATTGATCACAACATAAATATAACATTAAATTTTACATAATTATAATCAAATACTGATAATAATATTACAATACAATTAAAATTGACAGTTTACATATTTAAAGAAGTTCCACACAAAAAACCAAACATTGAAGAGAAAACACCAGGCAACATTGCGCCGACTCTGGCATTTCTGTATGTGTAATTGGATTATTGGATAGCTTTGATTACTGTGATGTGCATGGCTTTTTTTCCTTAAACAGTGGGAATGCTGTCTAGTAGATGTGGATAGTCGCATCATCCCAAGTCGGAGGATGGCTTTATTATTATTAAATTATTATTATTATTTTATTACATACTTATAGTGCATTATCTGAATAATCTGAATAAAATCCATTCTAATGCCCTTTACAAAATAGTATATATAATAGATATAAAAATAAAAGTTATAGAAAAAAGGATTAAGTTACAAAGTCTTCGAAATCAGAAATTTAAAAATTGCAAAAGGTAAAGTCTTTAAAATCAGCTAAAAATTGAAGTTAAAAAACACAGTCATAAAACACACTGTCTGGGTTAAGGAGTAGACCTGTTGGTGTGGCAGAGGCAGAGGCAGAGGAAAGGGACAGTGAAATGTTGAGTATGTCAGTTTGTTGGTTAAGAGACTGAGAGAAATGGTGTATGAAACAAATATAACCGTTTGATGGAGCTGCATATGGCAAACTTTATTCACTCATTTGTACAATGATATAGCAGATGATTTGGAGAAGCTACATATGTTATTTTATGTCTTCAAAGTTTGGAATCAGCTGGTCTCCAAGTGATGTTAAAGGTAGGTTTCGCATTCTGGTCGAGAACTTTTTCTCGGTTGAAAGTAAAACCATCAATGGGATATTGCGTCCATCCGTCGACCGCCATCTCGCTCAAGATTTTACCCAGGAGAGAGGCAAATCTGGAGAAAATATCAGCAATAAATTAATATGTACAGCAAATAATATAGTAAACCTGGCATAAGTTAATTTTGTGGCTAAATTGAATCTTTCACAACTCCCATACAACCAATTTTCAAGGATCATTGGCTATTTATTTCATTAATGAATCTTTGGATGAGTCGACAACTCAAAACTTTGCCTAACTTCATTATCGTTGTAATCTTTTCTTCTTTATACGTGACATCATGAGGGATTAAGTCAAACATACTGTTAACTGTTAAACTGTTCAAATTAAGTCTTAGTTATGTCAGGTAGACTTTTACAATGCTATCTTGTTTGGCTTGAGTATTGTAATTTATAGTGCTAACACAGGAGAAAACTGACGTCATGCTCTTAGAATCAAGAGAAAATTGAAGAGCGATTCTAAGTAATTATTACAACAATAATAATTGACACACCTGATATTTTGTTATTACACAATTTAGTCGTCAATCCATTTGAATTCGACTTATGCATGTTATCAAGATTGAATGCATAAGAATAGAAAGCCATGCTTAAGAGTTTTTCCGAATGATAGATGATATTAGAACGCCTTTAAAAGTAAATGCTCTTGTATTATAACTCTGAATAATAAATCAACAGAATGCTCTTCAAGCAGGGGCGTCGATACAGGGGGGGGGGGGGGGATGTGGGGGATATATACCCCCTACTTTCTGGGAAGGGAGGGATGATCAATGCAATCATCCCCCCCCTGAAATTCACAAATGAAAATGACCTTTTTTGACACTTTTTTGTTTTGGAACATTTGTACTTTGGTAAAGTTTTACACTTGGTATCACCAATCACATATCAGTATTAAGTTTATAGCTTGTAATCAATGATTCCCCATTAATTTACTTTTGGCCAGTGTCTACGCGTTAACTGCGGTCACTTGTACAAGCGAGGGAAAGTTACGGTGGGACAGACGAAGTAGGACTGCATCCCCCCCCCCCCACCCGTCAAGAGAAATCGACGCCCCTGTCTTCAAGTCAAACAACAAAACTGAAGACATATATAAGAACAGGTTATTTTAATATACAGATATTAAGATTATGTTAGCATTGTTCTGATGATGAATATACTTCAGTAGTTCAGATGTAGTTACAAATTTATTTGGTTAGGATACTTTTATAAAACAGGTACCTAATTGTAAAACTCCAATAAAAAGTTCTTGTGAAGTATTATCATATTAAACATTGGAACTTGCTTTGCTGCAAATCAGGATAATTATTAATTGAAAGTTTAATTAAATTATCCAGAGGCCTATCAGCAAAGTTGGTGTCCTGTAATACACTTGATAAATTCATAATATATATCTTATTCGTATTTAAATGCATATATTTGATATACATGTTTTTATCAATTCCAGCAATATTAAACTATTTATCTATATAAAACTTCACCTGTAGTTAGCAGACATTATGCACCTTGTAAAAATAGCATGTATGCATTTATGAAAGCATTAAATTGGAGTGAAAAGAAAGTTGTGAAAAGAATCACTGACTTGTAAGCATGGCCAGCTCCCATGCACAGAATAATCTGGGGCATTCCTTTTAGACTTAAGTCATCCACAACAAAATGCCTGTCATGGGTCATGGCATATAGGCAGGTCTTCGTGTACATGACAGGCCCTGCTGCCTGAAATTAAAAGGATGAAGATTCATAAATAGTTTATTTGATAAAAATATTCACACAGTGTAATTAAATAGTGTTTTATGTAATTGATTTTAAATTATTTTATTTTAGTCACATAGAGTTATTAACATTAAACACAAAAACAACAGGTATGACAATTGTAACTCCCCAGCCCACTCTGGCTTACAAGTGACCTAAACCGCAAAATTTCATTAGGCGCTAATATTATAATTAAAAAAACAAACAAAAAAAAACAACATTGAATAACATTAAATTTGAACCAATGTATAAATGAATTATCGAATATTAATAGACCTATATCATAGAGCTTGGGGTCTTGGCACATAAGCGAATATTTGGATGATTACGGATGACATAAAATGTCAGTCGAAAGCTGAGGCAAACGAGGGTTCTGTGTTCCAGAAGGGGGTTAAGATCGGTTCTGATGGGACTGAGACCCAGGAAAACCATGAATTTATCCCAGATAGCATTCCTTATTAAACCTGTCTGCAGCCGATATCGTCAGTTGGGCCAAAGGTGGTGACACCGGCCGATATTGACCCGATTTGGAATGTTATCTGGGAAATGCGGATGAATGTGGGTCAAAGAGGGTACACGTAGATGAATATGATATGGATGAACGTGGATATCAGTGCAGTATAGCTTTTTGTACGTACAGGGCCGGTCCGAGGGCAACGCAAGCAAGGCGGCTGCGTTGGACCCCACACCTAAATAGGCCTCGCACAATAGTATTGTAAGGCGACTCTCAAAAACTGAAGAGCAAAAAAAAAAAGAAAAAAGGGTCTTCACTTTTTAAAATGAGGAATAATTAGGAGGCAATAACGCCCCGCTTTGGGTCCCACTTTGGGCCCCCGCTTTGGGTTCGCTTTGGGCCCCGCTTTCCCAGGTCAGTAAATTGGTCATGATTATGCTAGGACTGGCCCTGTGTACGTAGTTAGTGTAATGGCATATTTTCAGTACTCCAAATATCACAATATGACTGTCTTATAATTTTGATAGCTAACCTATTATAAATATCCACAAAGAATCATGATAACCGATTGTACCATTCACTCGATGCTCTATCAGTACAATGTAGCCCAAACAATAAATATGTTATGCATTAAAACTATGTCATGGTACAATAGTTGGAGTTGGTTTAAACCAGAAATGATTTATCAGAGAAAAAGGTGCATTAAGAGAAAAACAATGACATTATCACCAGTGCAGGTTGACACGTAAACAGAAATTCCATCAATTAAATTTGTTCTGAGTTCTGAGTTCAACTAATTCCAAAAAACTAATTTATATATCTAAAAACATTTAAAAACTGATTCAGAATTAAATAATATCTGTGCAGTGGAGTTCCTATTTAATACTACCCCCTATCATGTCTCAATGCTACTGGTCTGAATCTCAGTCAGCTTATATGACCAGCTGCCAGAGGGCATACGTAATGATGAGATGATAAGGCTTGGAATCCACACCATGTTTCACATTTACCTCATGGGTGGGGTCTTTCACTTGCCTCACCATAGACTAAATCTTTAAAATTCCCAAGTTGGTTATATCATGAATTAAAGATATTTTATCTCACAATCTGCATCACCTAACTTTTCAGTAAATTGGTCATGTATATGAATGCATTTTATTACATCTTTCAGACGGTAACTAGACCAAAAGGTCAGTGACCTTAACATGTCATAAGATAATTTCCCCAAGAGACTACATACTGTTTGCATGTTACTATGTGTAAAGCATTGCTGGCCTACCGTTGCATGAGATTCCTTATTTCTTGCAAGCTATGCACCGTAATTCCTCAAAGTACTATAGGAGTCTGAATTAACACTGAATATTTACTTTTTAATTGTTGTAATATATAAAATGAAGGTCTTTTCGGAGCATATCTTATATCAGAAATTATTCCGACACTTTAGAAATAACTCTGTCACATATCAGGAATATGACATAAAATTCTCCAATGTCATTTCAGAAATTAATGTCAGTGGCTGTATTATTCTCAGAACTAATTATTTGTTGAAGGTCAGAAAAGTCTAATTTCATGATTTTTCTATACTGTTTTCCAAGTTCAACAGTGTTCCACACAAACGAAATTAATTCAGCCTATATCTCGCTTGTGATGCAACATCTTCCTACCTGAGAAATTGGCTTATACCTTACAGCCATATGCGTTGGAGGCACCTTTCTTTTGGGGGGGGGGGGGGGGCAAAGGTCATCTTGCCCGAATTTTAAGGCTTTTATTAGCACCCCTTTATGCCCGAATTTTTCAACTTTTTGCCCGAATTTTTGGCTTTATTGGACACTTGGGGCGGGGGGGGGGGGCAATTGCCCCCCCCCCCTGCCCCCCCCACCTTTTACGCCTATGCTTACAGCTGATTTCATTGGCATGGAAACAAAACACCAGATGATGTCATATGAATCCGGGAATACCATTGGCTGATCGAGGGACTGCCTTAGCCAATGGAAGTCCTGGATTAACAATATGTCATCCGGAGTTTCTTGGCCAAGTCAATGAAAAAAGCTTTAATAATACTTGTCCTTGGTGACTTCATGACATGGGGAGTAGCAAAGTAAGTAATTTGTTCCAGGGTGACAGCTGTGGGGCCCATCACCATGCAACTGACAATGATAATGGTGATGATGTGGATCATCTGGATAATGATGATATGATGATGATGGTGATGAATAAAGTTCTGCCAGACCACACAGTTTATTTGTGTGTTATGCTGTTCTCACCTCTGGCACACATATCTTGAAGAAATCCAAGCAGGGTGACTGCTCTAGGGCCCATCACCATGCAACTGATAATGATAATGATGATGATTTGGATCATCGGGATAATGATGATATGATGATGATGATGGTGATGAATAAAGTTCTGCAGTTCTAACCACCAGACCACCCAGTTTATTTGGATGTTATGCTGTTCTCACCTCTGGTACATATTTCTTGAAGAAATCCAAGCAGTATTTCTCTCTCGCCAAATCTGGTGTGAAAGTGCGGGTGTCTGCTGTAACTGGAGGACCACCCGCGTCAATGCCAAGTTTCGATCCTGAATTTCCATGGATTGGAAGACCGTAGACATCCAGCCTCTCTCCATGATAGATAAACACTGGGAATCTAATAAGTGAAATGATCAAAAGAAATGATCAAAAACACTGCCAAGCCCAAAATAAAAAACATTTATAAGGAAATTATAACATGGAATTAACACTGAGAATCTAAGAGTGTACGTAATTGGTGGAAAGGTGGTATTTAATGATATTACTTGTCCTTGGTGAACTTCTTGACATGGGGAGTAGCAAAGTAAGTCACTTGTTCCTGGGTGACAGTCAAAGGAACATGGATTCCAACTGATCCGAGAACATGGTTAGCCCAGGCACCTGCTGTGATGATTAGCCTACGACAGCTAAATACCCCCTCTGGTGTGAAAACCTGGAATCATATCAAACATGGAGGTAGCAAGAAACACTGCCATTAGTTTGGCTGATATATACAATGCAGGCACTGCGGACAGCCAGCCAGTCAGATCACCTGTTTGAAATCACAGGTATGGTGTCAATAACTTGTCTTAGTTTGTTGACACAGTACCATCCAGATAATATAAAAGTACAGGTGTCAGCGTTCATCATTAAACTATGCAGAATACCAATATAATAAGATGGTTGCGCACTTCACCAAAACCAGCAAATACTCTGCTGTCCTTCTGTTCAGATTTACCTGACCCCGACTTGCATGAAAAAGTGAGCATTTTCTCTAACGTCAGCGTGTGTCTTCTCTAAAGTCCACGACTGTCTCTTGCAGATGAGACGTTTTCTCCTCGGTAGCGGAGTGTTACAGGAGTGCACAACCTTCTTATCATTTATTATATACTGCATATTTCAATGAATAAATTCTCTGGCTGATGTCTGGTCCTAACTAGCCCAACAGGTGCAGGACATAAAGCCCTAATCAACCCACCACTGGTTAATGTATATATTGTAAAATCTACCCTGTTAATGACCCAGTACCACAAGAGAGTTCCTTGATAATGGGAGACTTTTCAGTCAACAGGGGGACTCGGGAGCTCCATGCCAGTCCCTACTACCAAAGAATAACAAGAACACACACTCTCGTAAGTAGGTCGCGCTATGCCTACAGGGAAAAGGAGGCGCACACAATCGGTACAATTATGTCACTGTTATAAAATGATGACGTCACATTGGCCTTTGTCAATCCTGTGTTTGCGCCTCCTTTTCCCAGCATTCCCGGCGTTGACATGTAAAGTATAGCGAGTGGGGCTTCTTGGTACTTATTCTTTGCTACTACCATTGTGATGTCATCAATGCACTGAATGACCTGATTGTACGATGACGTCACACAAAGCCTTCATGACCTGACTCGTTCCAGTCTCAAGTAAGGAGACAGGTCGGGTCTGTCGATCGGAAGGTGATGTCACAATGTGCGGATGCTAGATATCAATCAATCAGATCAGAGAATTCGCCAGACCCTACCGGAGTGTTTCTTCACTTAGGGAACCAGAGAGTTCAGGACTGTCATATAGCTCCCCCTGTTGACCTGAGAGTGCCCCATTGCCACAGCACTGTGGTAGCAGCCATTGCATTTTATATTAAAACTAAATTATTTATTTGTTCATACCAAGGTATTATCATTGTCGATAGGTTTAACACTAAGCACAGGGCAGTTGTCAATGACAGTTGCCCCATTAGCTCGTGCTACTTGTACGTGCACGCTGTTGCCCATGGCAGCGTCTACTAAGCCTCCATCTGGCTGGTGCAGAGCGATGAAGTCATCAGGAACAGTCCATTGGGGAAACCTCTGTCTCAACTGAGTCGCAGTCAGACGTGTGAAACTACAAAAGAATATTTTAAATACGAATGAGTAGGAATAACCGCATTGCGCACAGCCCTGTGTTGGTGACCAGGGTTCGAGGTCTTCACCCACAGTGTTACCATCCTTGCCACGAGGTGGCCTACGACTTTAGAGTATTATGAGGGGACGATGTTTCCAAGCTGCTGCTTTTATTACCAATGCGCATTCACTTAAACTCCAAGTCTTCTACACAAGTCATTTGTCATAAATGCATCAATACATTACATGGAACTTGCAATGCATATCATTTTATTAGTTGAGGATGACTGATTTTGATGTCACAAATTTACATGTCACCAATTGTATGGATAAAGCATACTCATCGTAAATAGGCAACGTCTATGGCATGGAAATATTATTTTACTAACATTTTGGTGTGCAAAATTAAAACAAAATACGCGGTGTACTTACGGAATATTTTGTTTCTCCATGGCTTGCGCATATTTCTCAAGAACGTAAGATCTGGGATGGCCTTTTTTCGTTAAATCCAGGGACCCCGTTTTCCAAATCAACTGAACTCCAGACTCCTTCTCGACATCTTCCCATCTGATGAAGCAAATTTAAAAAGTAAATGGATGTTAATGTGAAATTCAATCTAAGCACTGCTCGGTTTTGCGACAGTCTCAGCGATCCATACCGAAAATTACAACAACTTACGCTTTGTACGTATGAGGTGTAAGTTTGGTGTATCTTTCATCGTCGTACATAAGGCGACTGGAAATGAAATGATCATTATAACTAAACACTACCTATGATTAAAAATTGATGCTTAGTTATATTAGTTTAACTTTGGCAATGATCTTATTTTTTTCTTGTTTATTTTACAAAATAATTTCTGAATCTTACATGATCCTTGAGTGGTCTTGGGATCCTCCATTGTCATGTCCAAGTTTGAACTGTTCCAGACCAAGAACATCTGACGAATAAATTCTTAATTTTTAGCAAATGCAATAATTATGGGCTTTTTCAAGTTATGGCACCAATTTAGAGTGCCTAGCATATTAGTGGTTATACAGTGAGTTGAGCAAGAACTGAAAATTCAATTTCTGCCAAAGTCCTCATGTGACGTAGATCATTGCTTTGTGCTATTTAATTTACTCAACCAGCCAAGAGTTTCGACCAACAGAGAGATTATTATCCTAATGTTGTATACTGTGTTTTATAAATAATAAACAGTCAATGTTGGCTGGAGATATTAACTGCTTTTTAGCTTAAACCTACTTATCATTAACAACTAATGTGACGTGGCAGAAGCACTTTGAAAGACAGAAAAATGATGCACTGTTTGCCTTCGTAACCAATTTTTTGCTAGGCACTATAATGACTGCCCGTAAGCAAAAACATCCCAACCAAGACCCGTAAGTCCTAAGTCATTTTTTGTTAACTAGACCACATTAGGCATACGACAACTGTCCAAGAGAAGTTTGCTCGCATGTGACTAACTTCAACCTCAGAGATTTTCAGTGTCGACCACACTATTACCTACGGGTGGCTGAAATGTTTTACATACTTGTCTTATTTGCAATTGTAGCATGTACAATGCAAAACAACATCAAAGAGATAGGTGAGAAGTAAATGTTCACTCACTTTTGCCAGCTCTTTTGGACAACCAGTAGAGAGCGCCACTGCCTATTCCCCCACAGCCGACTACAATGTATTCAAATCTGGAAGAGAATGTTCAATTTAAAAAAGGCAGTGGTGCTACCAGTGCTGTGTCAGTTACCAAGGAACTCTCTGACAGTACTGTGTCAATAACTGGGTAACTTCTATTTCATCTGGACAGTACTGTGTCAACAAAACAAAGACAAGTTACTGATATCGCACCTGAGATCTGATACAGATGATCTGATGAAGTCAATAAAAGAGCAGTGTCTAATTATCACCACAGAATTTCCTATTATATTATTACTTTTCTTAGTAATTTGTTTCAATGTTTATTGACATATAACTTTATTTGTATGAGCAAATACTCCGTATGGTGTCACTCACAACATATTGTAAAGATATCGACTTTGACATATCATAGTGGTAAAAAATTGAATTGAATTGAAGAAAAAAAATATTGGAAGCAATGTTGCCAGTTGTATTTTCTCAGTATTGATATGACCACACATTGACCAGCTGTCAGAGGCAGATGTAATGAGATAGTATAGCTTGTAGTTTTTGCTTGCTGCAGACAGAGACATATGCAATAAATCACCGTTGAATTGAATGTCTCATACAAACTGCTTCCAGCTGACATATAACTAATAAATACAGTCACACCAAAAATCATTCAGACACTTTTGACATTTCACTTATATATATAACCTTCCATAACTTGTAAACAACATTAGTGAATACATAGAAATCACAGCAACAGACAAGAGAATGATACCATGTAGAATCCAATGCCACCTTAAGTGCGTTGACGTTCAATGGACGTTCGACGTACGTCTGATGGAAGTCCGCCGAGCATTTTACGAGTGTTCTATGAGTGGACGCGAGTGAATGGCAAGTATATACGGTGGAGAGTGGCTACCTATGGCTACTTATGGCTACGTATGGCCACGCATGTACGTAGGACCTCGCCAAGTGATTCCCGAGCAAGTTACATAATATAAACAATTTACTCGTAGATAGTCCGCCAGAGTTTTAAACATGTTTTAAATCTTTTGCCCTCTTCACGTATGATCGTGAGTGGTCAAGCGTAACCAGGAGCATCCTACGAAAAGCTCGGCGAGTGAATCACGTATAGACAAGGATGAGCAAGAGTAAAAAATAAATTCCATCGGTCGTCATATGTAGGTCTTATCCGTGATAGTGTGAACGCCCCTTCAAATTAAATCACTCTACTACAGTCACCCCAAAAATGATACACTTTTAACTTTTCCCGAATAGATAACCTTCCAAATCTTGTAAACTACATAGGCATTGCAATCACAGCCACTGACAGCTGTTGACATATATTCATGAGAATGATACATGAGAATGATACTATAGAATCCTATGTCACCTTCAGCTAAATCGCTACTACAATTTTCTGAACAATTGTTGGTGTGACTTTTTAAAAGCAAAGAGTTCCCTGACCAGTATTCGAACCGAGGACCTTCACTGGAACTGCTCAAATGTACATACAGTTAGTTTCATAAAATACGGTTGACTCTAGCTGTCTGTAGCGACCTGTACCTGGCTGTGGTCTAACCATGCTGAAGCCAGCTGCTTCTCTCCACTTCTACAGCCACTAATCGGCTTACATCTATCACCAGATAAATATAAACCTTGGTAAATGTAAGAAATTATTCTAACGTATCATAAATATGTACTTTTAGATCTGGTTTTGAGTAGCCAGCTTTGAAAGCTTTATCTAGTTTCAATTTGACGGGCCATTTTTAATTAAACGAACTGTAGAGACCGGTGGAGCACAACCAACTATAATAGCATAATATTATGCTCAACCATAAATAATCAGTTAGGTTTAATCACATCATATAACCACTAGGCGTTAATGCTAATATAATTAATTAATTTATTTATTTGAAAGATAGCATCTAAAAGTTGTTAACCCAGTATATTGCCAATGTTAATTTACCATTTCAATTTCACGTTTTGTTCATGGTTATTTTATAACTATACAATTGTGATCATTTGTGCTTGGTGACACAAGCGTCCCAGAAAATAACAGAGTGCTTGTGTGTCGTATATCTTTGAACTTGACCTTTTTAAAAGGCCTATATTGCATAGTCAATTTGAATGCATGAAAGATTATTGAACACATTGAACTGTATGTTTCTCAACAATAGATAACACTATAGACGTACGAAAGTGGTACATTTAACAATAATACGTGCAAATGTTGAAAAACTTTAATTGGTTAGATAGATAGATAGATAGATAGATTGAAATAAAAAATTGAATTGGATAGATAGATAGATAGATAGAAAGATAGAAAGATAGATAGATAGATAGATAGATTGAAATAAAAAATTGAATTGGATGGATAGATAGATAGATAGATAGATTGAAATAAAAAATTTAATTTGATAGATGGATAGATTGATAGACAGATCCCAGATAGCAGACAGATCCCAGATAGCATTCCAAATCGTGCTGGCTCAATTTCGAATGCTATCTGGGATAAATTTGAAAGTTAGATTGTTTGTAATTATAACCTGTGGATAGAAAATGTCAAATAGCATTATTGCTGTAAATTTACAATGTCAAAATTTTACCTTTTTGGTGACTCCGCAGTCCCTGCCATTTTCACTGTTACTTGTAATAAGTGTTGAGCAACTGTGCAACTGGCCTAATAAAATCTATGTTCTTATATGTGGATCAGTTGTATGGGACATGACCTGTGCTATCAAATTATAATAGACTTGTGCAAAAGAAAAACCACCCCTTATGTTTATACAATTAAATGGGACAAAGGGCAATAACTGACACATAAACATTTCAAGCATTCAATTATTTAATCTCTATTGATTTCCCAATTATCTCGATAAATGGAAAATGAAAGTTTGGACTCCGAAATATTCAATCTTAAATTTGGAGATTGGTCTCAACCAGTTTGTACCAGTTCTCCTCTCTGTGTCTTGAACATGACTGAAAAATTACATTTTAAATTTTGGGTTGATTTACATGATGATCCTTGACATAGATGATAGTCAGTATAATGTGAAAAACAATATTATGATGTATTTGAATATCACTATCAGCCAATTTGGACCAGTTCTCCTCATTGAATCTTGAATGTTATGCAAAAAACAATTCGTTTTTGTCCCCACTGGTTTAGTTATATTTATAATATTAATACAGATGATCAAGTCTGTATATTGTGTGTAAAAAATAATAATCTACATGTAGTTGTTTTTCTTTTTTTCTGAAAATCTTTCTTTTTATACACAATTAGTCTGTAATAAATGAAAAAGGTGATGGATCTTGTAAATTTCTAAAACTTTGATTCATGATAAATTTACCTTAATATGTTGCTTTGATTTTTTTTTTTGCTTTAAATAACATGTTTTTCATCTTCTTAAAACTATTTGACCTAATGTTATAAAGCATACAGGTTGTCATTGCACAAATACATAAAATCATTAAAAAACAATTTTCAATATCATTAAGTCATCAATATGATAGACCATGAATACTCATATCATTACCTGGATGATGAATTCCTTCATATTTCATATCAGGCTCCAAATGTTGTTAAATTTTATCTAAGCCCAAGGACAACAAATTGTCTTAATATCATAGAAATGGGCATAATGCTTCCCGTTCAGCAAGTAGTTTCTGGATCCAAACACTATAAAGCCATACCCAGCAGCAGCATGCAGATTATTGATCCATGTGATGCTGCCACATGGCATGCTCTTTGTCTGGCTCCTGCATAATTTATGCTAATGACTCACTTGCTTGAATAATAATGAGCTTGGCTGATGCAGCTGCATGCTGCTATTGCAGTAGTGATCACATTGTGTTGTTTTGGGGAAGCTTCATAGGAAATATGCTTTTTATTATGAATCTTGCATGGTTCTGTCATTGAGAAAATCTAGGAGGGATTAGGTTCTCATTTTAGCTGGATCTGATAGACTATAAACACTGAGGACAATGGATGAATACTTTAATTTGGTGCTGTCATTGATAATTCTCACAATATTACAAGCATGTGAGTCTGCAAATGTTATTGGACCCCAGGATTACTGCACAACAGAAATATTTGAACCCAGTTGTAATAATAATAATGACGTTGTTCTGATACAATCAGCAACTTATGGCAAAATGAAACCAGGAAAATGTTTTCAAGAAAACGATGGAAATTTTGGATGCTCTGCTGATGTGAAAAATATTCTAGATTCTCTCTGTTCAGGGAGACAGTCCTGTAGTGTTCGGCCTCTCAATCCTGAAGTATTCAGCACCAAACCTTGTGGTCCCAGTATAGTTGGATATCTATCCATTTCCTACTCATGTCTAAAAGGTAAGATCTTGTTATGATATCTCATTTCAGGTAATTTTCAAATGAGGCACAAACCACTACATAATTTTTGCCAACGTGCGTTGAAATTATCCATTAAAAAAACTTTGTGATTGTTTTTTTGCAACTGATTGTTTTTACCTGCAATTAATTGATAAGTTCAGAAGTATTAGCATTTTATTTTGCTTTTTTGTAATCAAAATGACCAGGTATGATATTTTAGGTTTTCAGATATCATTTGGCACTTTCTATGAAGTCATTAACCCTTTTTTGTACATTTCCAGTATTCATGAAAGACTAGCAAAGCAATTTCACATCATTGTCATTTTTACCAGAACCCAGTATCACTTATTGCAACAATGCATGCTGTCATTTAGAGAAGGAAGGGATAGACCAGTCTAATTCTCCATATTTTTTTAGAATTGCTAGTATGTAATATCTATTATCTATTATATCATTTCAGTGACCAATGTCAAAGAAGCATGTCACAATCAGAACCAAGTTGAACTCAAAACAAATGATGGATATTTATCATCTTCTGCTTCAAAAAGTTCTTTTGGAAGAAGTTGTCCAGTCTCCATCAAAGTTCCATCAGGAAGACTCATTAAATTTACAGTTTTCAACTTCATGAAAACCACAGGATCAGCCTGTTATGAAATAGCAGTCGTCAAAGAAAAAGACAATCAGAAAAGTGTCCATGTTTGTCAAAGTGACCCAAGAACGAAGGAAGTGATGATGACATCATCAAGTCATGTGACTGTCCACTTCTCTGACTTCCAGATGGGAGAGTCTGTTGGGAGTTTCCTGTTGCATTATGAAGGTGGGTAAAATGCTTCAATACCAAACCCTTTTACCCCAAGTATTTAAAAAAATTGTCATAATTATGGTTAAATTAGAACAGCTAATAAAATTAATCAGTTGAATCAAGTGTGGACCCATACAGTGTAGTCAGAAATAGAAACTGAAACTAGTTTAAAATGGCCAAAAATTGAATGAATATAATTTTGGTTTGAGAGTACAAATTTACTTCTTGATGACCTGCCAACAAAACCAATCAGCCTCTATATTACTTTGTACTTGTAAACTCCACATTTACAGTAACATTTAGCAGAACATCTTTATTACTGTCTCTGTTGGGGACCCTTGAATCTTCAGGGTCCCTGGAATCTTAAGTGGCCTACTTTTACAATATCACTATGCACGTACAACATATTGCTGACTGAACGAATTAGTTCAATCTTTACCGCCCTAGATTGCTTTGTCAACAGAGTATAATATCCATTTTGGCAGTTATTCCTTGAAAAAATATTGAGCAACATGAATCGAGGACCATAGGTTAATTATGCCTGGGTTAGTTGTGCGAGACATTTGGTGAGTTGCTCTAGTTCTCGCCCGCTAATTAAAATCACTATAAATGGTGTGAGCAATAGACTTGTACATAGTCTCTATTACATAAATGATCTTTAATAATTGTGCTTTCAGCAACCGGTTGTCCTCAGCCTGAAATTCCTGCAAATGCCCACATGGCCAGAGACGGAGACAGAGCGAAAGTCATCTGCAACAGTTCAGACAGTTCTTGGTTCATTTACTGCAAAAATAACGAGTGGACAGGACTGGACAGAAAGTGCCCTCAAGGTGTGCAAGTTCCTAATATATATGAATTAGAATGTACATATCTTGGCAATGTTTGAAGGGTGTGATGAATTCAATATCTCATGGAGGCCAAATTCAACATTTAAAGTTTAGTTCATGTATATTTGGTATGAAAAAATAGACAAAAAAAATTTAAAATCTGAATCAGGTGATTGATTTTAATGAATGATTAGAAAAATCTAATTTGAATGATAGTCTATTTTAATGTATTGATAATTTCATGTATGTATCATGTATCATTAAAAAAAATATATCATTTGCAGATTGGGGAATCTCTAAAATTTTCAAGACAGAATCAGGATTTCCCTATGGTAAGCCATTGATGCATTATCAAATGTTTGATACTCTCTATGATGTTACATTATTTTTCTAAACTATTCCTTCTTTTTATTTGCTGTCTTATATAAACTTTGGCTTCCAGGACAAAAGTTTCCATGAGTTAACCTTATTCATTAGAATAAAAAAAAATAAAAATATATAGGCTTAGCCAAATTTCAGGTCTTTATTCAAAAGTGGCCTGATTAATAAGATGGTCTCTAATCAATGTTCAAGTGCATTTCCTGGAAATATTGCACTATTATTTTTATGTTTTGTTATTTAGTAGTTTGTAACATTATGAAGTATTTTCTCATTCATATGTTTTTTTCCAGGTATTTTCTTGACTTCGTTTGTTGGAGTTGGAATTGGCATATTCCTAGGAGGATTTCTTCTTTTCATTGCAATAAATGCATTTCAAAGGTACTTTTCATTGTTTCTTTAAGAGTGAAAATATAATCATGTTTTTGCATGTATGGTGCCGAAATAATTATGTTGAATTTTCAGACACCAAAGGCGATTACGGCAAGGTTATGGAGCCCCTCCTGTGATCCCAGATCCTGATTACAAGATCTATGACACTTCCAAAATGGACTTCACTCTAGTTCCTGGTTTTGGCACAGTGGGGCGACACACTATTCCTAGACACCAGATGTCACCACCTCCTGTACCATCACAACCTCCAGAGGATGACAGGAGATTCTCAAGACACACTTACGAAAAACCTAAATATAATTCTACTGATAATTCACCTTTTGTAGAAGCATAAATAAAATAAAAAAACATCACTCATTGAAATGCATTTTACAAATATAAGAACATGGATTTGACTGGCCTGTATTGATATTGGGAGACTTTTCAGTCAACAGGGGGAGGTCCATGCTGGTCCTTACTACCATTGTGATGTCATCAATGCACTCATTGATCTGATTATATGATGACATCATCAAAGAAAGGCTATAGGACAGGCATATAGCCCCCACTGTTGGCCTGAAAGTCCCCCAAATGCTACTGTAATATCAAATAAAGTTTTTCGAGAATATTTATGTATTTTATTTGCTGACTGACAGGGTAATAACAATTAGGTTGCATGGGTGGACAGTTACTGTTAGTGATGTCAAAACATTTTCAGGGGACAATCATTTTAGTTTGATTCATTTGAGTCATTTGGTCCATTTTTATAGACTAATGCCTTGAATATAGAGCAAGATAAAATCTTGGTTTGCAGATTCTTATGTCTTTTTACAGAATTTCATGAACTTTTGAAATGCTGGACAAAAAAAATGTATATATTGCTGGAAGTAGGTGTTTATGGTTGAGACAATAATTAAAATTTGACATATTCTCAAAATTAAAGAGATACAAAAGTATAGTCTGTACTTCATAACACTACTTTTAGAGAATAAACTTTAAATTCACAATGCAAGAAATACCAAGTAGCATTAGTTACACTATACAGACAAATATTTATTGTATAGGTAGAGAGATAATTACAATTTAGTTATGAAAATCAACAATTACCTGATCCATCTTGTTCATGGCTGCACTCAGGCTGCAAAACACACCTTAGCTGTAGTTGAAATAATGGTAAAATGAAATGTGATGTTATATCATTAACCTAATGTCACCACATGCACCAGTGTGGCAACAATAAATGCCTAAAACCAAAACAAACTGTGTTAGATATTGTAAATAACAAGCACAGTCCTCATTCTTGCCTCTGCTATGTTTCAGTTGTAACAGCAGCATGCAGATTATTGATCCATGTGATGCTGCCACATGGCAGGCTCTTTGTCTGGCTCCTGCATAATTTATGCTAATGACCCACTTGCTTGAATAATAATGAGCTTGGCTGCTGCTGCATGCTGCTATTGCAGTAGTGATCACATTGTGTTGTTTTGGGGAAGCTTCATAGGAAATATGCTTTTTATCAATCTTGCATGTTTCTATCATTGAGAAAGATCAAGGAGGGATTAAGTTTTCATTTTTAGCTGGATCTGATAGACTAAACTCTTAGACAATGGATAACTACTTCAATTTGGTGCTGTCACTGATAATTCTCATAATATTACAAGCATGTGAGTCTGCAAATATTATTGGACCCCAGGACTACTGCACAACTGAAAAATTTGAACCAACTTGCAATAAAAATGAAGTGGTAGTCATGGAAACTGCCACATATGGAAGAATGCAACCTGGCAAATGCTTCCAACAGGAAGAAGGAAACTTTGGATGCTCCACAGATGTCAAAAACATTTTAGATTATTTGTGTTCTGGAAGGAAAACCTGTGATGTGCCCACTCTCAATAGAGATATATTCAGCACAAAACCATGTGGACCAAGTGTTGTTGGTTCTATGTCAATTTCATACTCATGTCTTAAAGGTAAGAGAAGTTTGTTTCCACTCACTTTTCCTGAATTAATTTGTTCTCCAATATTAGAGCCTCAGATTATCATATTCCAAAAGTTAGCTATTTACAAAATGAGTAAAATTATAAGACTATGCATCTAAGTTTTGCCTTTCATCAATAAAAAGAAAATCATCTGATTTGGGGTAAATATATTCCATTCCGTAAGAATAAAAGATATATTGCTAGATACTTTCATATGCAAAAGAATATCAATAGTGAGTTGGTACATAACTATAACATGTTGCCTTTCAACAAAATAAAAGCACAATATTTACAATATATATAATTATAAATGCTAATGCAATTACGTTGGTTGGTTTCAGTGACAAGCATTCAAAATGACTGCCTCAACCAGAACCAAATTGAACTCACAAAAAACGATGGATACCTTTCAAACACAGATTCAAAAAGTTCTTTTGGAAGAAGTTGTCCAGTCTCTATCAAAGTTCCATCTGGAAGACTCATCAAATTTACAGTTTTCAACTTCATGAAAACCGCAGGGTCAGCCTGTTATGAAATAGCAGTCATTAAAGAAAAAGACAATCAGAAAAGTGTCCATGTTTGTCAAAGTGACCCAAGAACAAAGGAAGTGATGATGACATCATCAAGTCATGTGACTGTCCACTTCTCTGAATTCCAGATGGGAGAGTCTGTTGGGAGCTTCCTGTTGCATTATGAAGGTGGGTAAAATACTTCAATACGAAACCCTTTTACCCCATTTGGAAGTATTTAAAAAAATTGTCATAATTATGGTTAAATTAGAACAGCTAATAAAATTAATCAGTTCAATCAAGTGTGGACCCATACAGTGTAGTCAGAAATAGAAACTGAAACTAGTTCAAAATGGCCAAAAATTGAATGAATATAATTTTGGTTTGAGAGTACAAATTTACTTTTCGATGATCTGCCAACAAACCAATCAGCCTCTATATCATCATTGCTTTGTGAAGTATGTCATATCAACTATGTACTGCTATACTCCACATTTACAGTAAAATTTAGCAGAACATCTTTATTACTGTCTCTGTTGGGGACCCTTGAATCTTCAGGGTCCCTGGAAACTTAGTGGCCTACTTTTACAATATCGCTATGCAAGGTATTGCTGACCGAACGAACTAGTACAATCTTCACAGCTCAAGATTGCTTCGTAAACAGGGTATAATATCCTATTTGCAGTTTTGTATTCCTTGAACAATATTGAGCTACATTGAATTGAGGACCATAGGTTAATTATGTGTAAGTTAGTTGTGTGAGAAATTTGGTGAGTTGCTCCAAATGCCATATAAAAAATGGGTCTGTTTTTGGCCTACTACTTACGTCGGTAGTGTCAGCAGTTCACCTAATACCCCAGGTACCAGACGTCGGGAAGGCTTTGCTTTGTCTGAGCTGCTGACTGTCGGTATTTGCTGTGTTAATGACAGCTAAATTTCCAGCAAAAAGGTTTTCAATGACATGGGTTAGTAGCTAGCCTGGCAGCATTCCTTTCATTTTTCGTGGTATTGTGCAACAGGCTGAATAAATATTGTCTAGACAGTATTCACACATCCGTGCAGCTATCACTATTTAACATCGTTGAAAATGAGTGATTAGTTTTTATCGGCCATGACTAAGTGATATAGTGATAACATTAAAAAAAAAGGTTTTTGGAAATATAACAGCATGTCAAAATTAGTAATAGTGTGTGCACTCATTATTTTTCAGTATAAAATAGATTCAGGTAGGTAGGAAGGCTGTAAAACTGCGTGCACATTAAATCCCAAGAAAAAATATAAAGACTGCTGCATGGCCCTCATTCTGTAAACTCGGACGCAAAGGAGGGCCATGTTTGCTTGGCTAGTTAGCAGCCATATTCAGTACAGTACAGTGGAACTCCCGACCATCTCTAGACAGTCTTCAGGGGATATTGCTTATTGAATTGAATCCAATTGGTAACATGCCAGTATTAAAGATCAGTAAATGCTAGACTTAAAAGTTTCAGTTGCCGGAAATGGGAAGCTATATGAACCACCACTGACAATACCCATTTTTGGAAGCTGCTGACGTCTGTAGTAACAGGTTTCCTGTCCACTTCTGACGCTCCAGACGTCGGTAGAACACCTGTTTTGTGCTCGTTTCTTAGCTCCCAAATGCTCGCTGTGCTCACCCGCTAATTAAAATCACTATAGATGGCGCGAGCGGTGGACTTGTACATAGTCTCTATTACATACGTGATCTTTAATAATTGTGCTTTCAGCAACCGGTTGTCCTCAGCCAGAAATTCCTGCAAATGCCTACATGGTCAGAAACGGAGACAGAGCAAAAGTCATCTGCAACAGTTCGGACAGTTCTTGGTTCATTTACTGCAAAAATAACGAGTGGACAGGACTGGACAGGAAGTGCCCTCAAGGTGTGCTAGTAACTAATTAATTATGTTTGAAGGGTGGGATGAATTCAATATCTCAGAGAGGTAACCCTGCCAAATTCAACATTTAACATTTAGTCTATGTATACTTGGTATGAAATAATAGACAAAAGAAAAATCTGAATCTGGTCCGATTGATGTCAATGAATGATTAGTAAAATCTCATGTGAATGATATTAAATTTTTTATGTTTTGATAATTTTATCATGTATCATCAAAAAAATATATATTTGCAGATTGGGGAATTTCTAAAATTTTCAAGACAGAATCAGGATTTCCCTATGGTATGTTTGATGCTCTCTATGTGATGTTACATTATTTTTAAAACTATTCCTTTTATTTGCTATCTCTTATAAATGTGCACTATTATGTTTATTACAAAAAGAAAGCTTAAAAAATTTTGGTAAAAGATATGCACTTACTTAAACTTTGGCTTCATTAGAATATCAACAAAACTATACAGGCTAAGCCAAATTTCAGGTCTTTATTCAAAAGTGGCCTAATTAATAAGATGGTCTCTAATCAATGTTCAAGTGCATTTCCTGGAAATATTGCACTATTTATTTTATGTTTTGTTATTTAGTAGTTTGTAACATTATGAAGTATTTTCTCATTCATATGTTTTTTCCCAGGTATTTTCTTGACTTCGTTCGTTGGAGTTGGAATTGGCATATTCCTAGGAGGATTTCTTCTTTTCATTGCAATAAATGCATTTCAAAGGTACTTTTCATTGTTTCTTTAAGAGTGAAAATATAATCATGTTTTTGCATGTATGGTGCCGAAATAATTATGTTGAATTTTCAGACACCAAAGGCGATTACGGCAAGCTTATGGAGCCCCTCCTGTGATCCCAGACCCTGATTACAAGATCTATGACACATCCAAAATGGACTTCACTCTAGTTCCTGGTTTTGGCACAGGGGGAAGACTGACTATTCCTAGACACCAGATGTCACCACCTCCTGTACCATCACAACCTCCAGAGGATGACAGGAGATTCTCCAGACACACTTATGAAAAACCTAAATACAATTCTACTGATAATTCGCCTTTTGTTGAAGCATAATTTTCAATAAAAAACTTTATTCATTGAAATGCATTTTGACAAATATAAGAACATGGATTTGATTGGCCTATATTGATATTGGGAGACATTTCAGTCAACAGGGGGAGCTCCATGCTGGTCCTTACTACCATTGTGATGTCATCAATGCACTCAATGATCTGATTATATGATGACATCATCAAAGAAAAGCTATAGGACAGGCATATATCCCCCACTGTTGGCCTGAAAGTCCCCCAAATGCTACTGTAATATCAAATAAAGTTTTTCGAGAATATTAATGTATGTTATTTGCTGACTGATAGGGTAATAATTAGGTTGCTGCAAGGGTGGACAATTACTGTTGGTGATGTCAAAACATTTTCAGAGGGACAATCATGTTAGTTTGATTCATTTTGTTCATTTTTATAGACTAATGTCTTGAATGTAGAGCAAGATCAACCTTGGTTTGCAGATTCTGATGTCTTTTTACAGAATTTCATAAACTTTTTGAAATGCTGGACAAACAAATGTATATATTGCTGGAAGTAGGTGTTATGGTTGAGACAATAATTCAAGTTGGATATATTCTCAAGAATTAAAGAGATACAAAAGTATAGTCTGTATTTCATAACATTACCTTTAGCGAACAAACTTTAAATTCACAATGCAATAAGTACCAAGGAGCATTAATTACACTATATAGACAAATATTAATTATATAGGTAGAGAGATAATCACAATTTAGTTATGAAAATCAACAATTACCTGATCCATCTTGTTCATGCCTGCACTCAGGTTGCAAAACACACCTTAGCTGTAGTTGATATATCATTAACCTAATGTCACCACATGCACCAGTGTGGTAGCTATAAATGCCTAAAATTACAAAACAAACTGTGTTAGATATTGTAAATAACAAGCACAGTCCTCATTCTTGCCTCTGCTAGCTTGCAGTTGTAACAGCAGCATGCAGATTATTGATCCATGTGATGCTGCCACATGGCATGCTCTTTGTCTGGCTCCTGCATAATTTATGCTAATGACTCACTTGCTTGAATAATAATGAGCTTGGCTGCTGCTGCTGCTGCTGCATGCTGCTATTGCAGTAGTGATCACATTGTGTTGTTTTGGGGAAGCTTCATACGCAGTATACTTTTTATTATGAATCTTGCATGTTCCGATCACTGAGAAAGATCTAGGAGTTACTGGGTTTTCATTTCAGCTGGATCTGATTGTCTAGACTCAAAGACAATGGATGAGTACTTTAATTTGGTGGTGTCATTGATAATTTTCACAATACTACAAGCATGTGAGTCTGCAAATGTTATTGGACCCCAGGAATACTGTACAACTGAAAAATTCGAACCAACTTGCAATACTAATGAGGTTGTTCTTGTACAATCTGCAACTTACGGCAAAATGAAACCAGGAAAATGCTTCCCAGAAGACGAAGGGAATTTTGGATGCTCGGCTGATGTGAAACATATTCTAAATTATTTGTGTTCAGGAAGGCCCACTTGTGAAGTTCCCACTCTTAACAGAGATATATTCAGTACCAAACCATGTGGTTTAAGTACAGTTGGTTATATGTCCATTTCCTACTCATGCCTCAAAGGTACGATAAGTTTTGTTTCCATTCCCTTTTTCTGAATTCTTGATGTTCTTCAAATTTGGGGTTTCAGTTTGTGATTTTCCAAAAGCTAGCTATTTACAAAATGAGTAAAATTATTAGACCATGTATCTGAATTTTGCCTTTCAATAAAAAGAAAATAACTGAATATTTAGAATTAAATCTGATTTGGGATAAATATATTCCATTCCGTAAGAATAAAAAGATTTATTGCTAATAATTTTATGTATTTGGATGTAAAAGAAGATATCAATAATGAATTAGCACATAATAAATAAAAGTTCAAAACATTACATTAATAAAATTTATATCAAGCGCTCATGATTGGTTTCAGTGACAAGCGTTTCAAATGACTGCATCAACCAGAACCAAATTGAACTCACAAAAAATGATGGATACCTTTCAAATACAGATTCAAAAAGTTCTTTTGGAAGAAGTTGTCCATTCTCTATCAAAGTTCCATCTGGAAGACTCATCAAATTTACAGTTTTCAACTTCATGAAAACCACAGGGTCAGCTTGTTATGAAATAGCAGTCATCAAAGAAAAAGACAACCAGAAAAGTGTCCATGTTTGTCAAAGTGATCCAAGTACAAAGGAAGTGATGATGACATCATCAAGTCATGTGACTGTCCACTTCTCCGACTTCCAGATGGGAGAGTCTGTTGGAAGCTTCCTGTTGCATTATGAAGGTAATCATGATAATGAAAATGCTTTATAGGATGCTTAAATTGCAACAGGCAAATAAATTAATCAAATCAATCAAGGTTTTAGCATGAAGCTCTTGTACTTAATTTTTGGTCAAAAAAAGTCATCAAAGAAAAAGACAACCAGAAAAGTGTCCATGTTTGTCAAAGTGATCCAAGTACAAAGGAAGTGATGATGACATCATCAAGTCATGTGACTGTCCACTTCTCCGACTTCCAGATGGGAGAGTCTGTTGGAAGCTTCCTGTTGCATTATGAAGGTAATCATGATAATGAAAATGCTTTATAGGATGCTTAAATTGCAACAGGCAAATAAATTAATCAAATCAATCAAGGTTTTAGCATGAAGCTCTTGTACTTAATTTTTGGTCATTTATAGACAAAGAAATTTTCATATTTAGGATCAAACTTTCAACAGTCAATTTAATCAGAGTGTTTTTGTTTACCATACAAATGGGCAGTGTAGTTAAAAACAAATTGAAATTACAATTAGTTCAAAATAGCCTAACAAAATTGTTATATCCGCTGTGTATTTTCATTTTGACATAGAACAGCTTTATTACATGATAAATGATCTTTAATAAATGTGCTTTCAGCCACCGGCTGTCCTCAGCCAGAAATTCCTGCAAATGCCCACATGGTCAGAGATGGAGACAGAGCAAAAGTCATCTGCAACAGTTCAGACAGTTCTTGGTTCATTTACTGCAAAAATAACCAGTGGACAGGACTTGACAGAAAGTGCCCTCAAGGTGTGATTGCTACTGCTAGCAGCTAATTATTTAAGAAATAAATATCTTGAAAGGGTGGGATATATCAAGTATCTCAAGGAACCTTGCCAAATTCAAACATTTAATATTTAGTCCAAGTTTCTTTGGGAAGAAATATCAGATGAATAAAAAAAACCATAATCTGGTTTGATTGATGTTTATGAGGGCTTAGTGAAATCATTGTACATTTTATATATCTGATAATTTTGCTTTTGGGTATATGTCTTGTTTAAATGTTATACATAATTTGCAGATTGGGGAATCTCTAAAATTTTCAAGACAGAGTCAGGATTTCCTTACGGTAAGCCACTGCTGCATTTATTATCAAAGGTTTGAAGCCCCAATGTGACATTAACAGAATTAACTTTATTTCTATTTGCATTAATTTGTTTACTCCAAGGGTAAAGACTATACATATTAAGGGCTTAGTTCTTTTTGCAAAGGTTTCCATACTGAATTAAATTTATTAATTAGAATTTTTTTTTTAATACAATAACTATACAGTGCATTATTTTTTGGTGTGGTAATGGCATGGTATTTTAAATGAATTATATTCGTCTTGTTCAGATAATATTATTCCTGTTATTTATTCTTCAGGTATTTTCTTTACTTCATTTGTTGGAGTTGGAATTGGCATATTCCTAGGAGGATTTCTACTTTTCATTGCCATCAATGCATTTCAAAGGTAGGCCTATTTCTCAGTGTTCCTTTGTAAAAGAAAATTTTGATACATGCGTGGTGCAGAAATAATTATGTTGACTTTTCAGACACCAAAGGCGATTACGGCAAGCTTATGGAGCCCCTCCTGTGATCCCAGACCCTGATTACAAGATCTACGACACTTCAAAAATGGACTTCACTCTAGTTCCTGGTTTTGGCACAGTGGGGAGACACACTATTCCTAGACACCAGATGTCACCACCTCCTGTTCCATCACAACCTCCAGAGGATGAAAGGAGATTCTCCAGACACACTTATGAAAAACCTAAATATAATTCCACTGATAATTCACCTTTTGTAGAAGCATAATACAAATAGAAGACTTTATTCATCGGAAAACAGTTGAAATATAATAACAGTGGATTTGATTAGCCTTTATTAAAGGTGCCTTAAAATGGAATTTATTTTATTTTATCTAGATGTTGGAATTGATATTGCAACCAATCTTTCACTGGTCATGCAAAGAAGTGATTTTAAAACACTGAAAACTGCAAACTTAGAGTGAAACTCCTGCTTAAAGTTTTGGTCTAGCCACAGTGCCCTCTAGTGGGCCAGTGACGTCACATCAAGATATCCATCCCATGATTTTATTAAGCAGCAGCCAGCCAATAAACAACAGGTGAGCTGTGATGCTAGTTATAGCATCCTTACATCTTGGTCACACCAAAGTGATTCCCAGGCACTTGGGCCCTGACAGGGCAATAAGTTCCTTATGTGACGTCATACATATGTAATGAGCTACTTCTTCATCTGCAGTAATTCTCATATGAGAATGTCAACTTTAAAGTCAGTTTTTTTTAGGCTCAACCTTAACCGATTAATCTAGGATTCTGGAAATTTGTATTTTAGGGTATATTCTTTCACATAAATCACAAAACTAAAAAATTGCAAGTTTCACTTTAGGGCACCTTTGAATATGGGTATGTTACTGTATTATTAAATAAAGATTTTTTTTTTCAGAATCACAAAATTGAGTTTGTGTTTTTATTTATGTGATATTTTCTATGACGTCAAAGAAGTCATAGCAAGATTAAACCTGGTTTGGAGATTCTGATGTTTTTCAGAGCCCTTCATGAACTTCTGCAGTTCTTGGACGAGATTTACATGCAGTATAGCAGTGGGCATTACAGTTATGAATTATGAAATTACCTACATTAATTTTCCACCCATGCAGCAATATAAATCCGTTATTTCTGTGTCAGTCATTTTGGCATATTTTCCAGAATAAAAAAAATACAAAAGCATAGTCTGTGATGTTACAACACTGTAGTGGAGAAAGGTAGTTCATGATGAATTCCTTGCAAATATAATCCTCTTTAGAGAACAAAATTTCCACACACTACAGCAGCTGAATATTCCCAATACAAGAAATACCAAGGAGCATTAGCTGCTGTATATACCATGTTTACTTCATGTAATGGCAAACCAGTCTGGGTTTGCTCATTCTTCAATTATAAAATTTAACAATTGCCTGACCCATACTATCCATAGCTGTGTTCAAGGAGCAGAACCCACAATCAGCTGCAATTGAAATAAAACTTAAATATGTCTCATACTGATGTAACCTAGCTAACTTCAAAGCATGCAGCTGTGGTACTAGGCAGCTATAAATGTCTAAAAATATCCAAAACCTTAATCAACTCTGTCAAATATTGTAAATAACAAGCACAGTACTCATATTCTGCTTCTACTAGGTTTCAGTTTTAACAGCAGCAGCATGCAGATTATTGATCCATGTGATGCTGCCACATGGCATGCTCTTTGTCTGGCTCCTGCATAAATTATGCTAATGACCGACTTGCTTGAATAATAATGAGCTTGGCTGCTGCTGCAGCTGCTACTGATGCTGTAGTCATGGGGTTGTTCTTGTGTTGCTACTGTTTCAAAGCTATGTGTCAATAGAATCAGATTATGAAGGATCTACTGCATCATAGGATGGCTTTACTAAGAATATAGAGAAATACTGAAGTAGGATTGTTGAATTTGTAAACCATGGAGCCTTTGTACACATTGCATTGGTTTATATTTGTGCTTGCTGCAGCACTGCAGAGATGTGGATCCTCCAACATTATAGGTAGGGCTGCTTTATCTCTGGCAATATTGTTTCTCAATCATTTAGTAAAATATCATTCCAAAACAATAGCTCCAGAAGGTATATTGTAGAATAATTTTCATAATTAATGGGATGATTGGCCGAATTTGTGAATGTGCCCTTGGCAAAAGTCTAGAAGGAAACTCAAAAGCGTTTTTGATATTTTTTACTATTGCTGACCAAGTATTAATGAGCTAAATAACTTATCTAATATATGTATAGTATATATCTTTATAAATATTTGCATGACGTCAGCTTGAATTGTACAATTGATAGAAACAATCAGCATTATCTCAAAATTTTTATTATTTCAGGGCCTGCAGATTACTGTGTTACAGACAAATTTCAACCATCCTGCAATGCAAATGAAGTAGTTATGATAAAATCTGCCAAATATGGAAGAATGGAGCCAGGGAAGTGCTTCAAAAAGGCGGATGGAAATTTTGGTTGTGAAGCGGATGTGCAAAATGTTTTGGATTCCATGTGCTCAGGCAGACAGTCATGCACAGTATCTCCATTAAACAGTGATATTTTCACAACAATGCCCTGTGGAGCTAGTAATGTTGGCTATCTTTCCATATCATATGAGTGTTTAAAAGGTAAGCTGGAATATTTAAGATATGAAGAAACGGACAAAAAATATTTAGAGATGGTTTGGACAATTTAGCTGATATCGTTTAATTATATAATGAAATATTTGGCTTAACATTCTGATGAATGTACCTTTTGGAAAATATGCATAAGCATAAAATGGCCTGCAATATACATGTATGACCTTGAAATAAATTAATATGTATACAATTTCTTAACTGATTAAATTGACTTTACCTCAGTGGAAGAAGGCATGTTTCCTCAAATATGCACATTGATAACATATATTGATATAGCCCTTGAATTACTGTACAATTTGTACAGGTATAGGCACATAATGCACTTCATGAAGTTGTGCCTGTCTCTATTGCATGCAAATATGGAGTACATTTTTCACTATATTAACAAATTAGTTGTAATTTTGAGCATGACTTTCTTTGTTCATTTATCTCAATTTATTTACGTATTTATTTCAGTTACACATGTTAAGAATGAATGTTCCAGTGGAAGACAAATTGAGATAGCAGAGACTAGTGGTTACCTTTCTCCCGCTGCATCAAGGGATACATATGAAGCAAATTGTCCACTCTCGATCAGAGACCCATCTGGGCGTCTTCTGGTTTTCACTGCTTACAATTTCATGAAGAAGTCAGGCTCTGCGTGTTATGAAATTGCAGTCATTAAAGAAAAGGACAATCAGAAAAGCATCCATGTTTGTCAAAGTGATCCAAGAACAAAGGAAGTGATGATGACATCATCGAGTCATGTGACTGTTCACTTCTCTGACTTCCAGATTGGAGATTCTGTTGGAAGTTTCCTTCTACATTATGAAGGTAATATATTGTCACCAAAGAGGTGGATATTCATTTAGTTTTACCGAAAAATAAACATTTAATTGAAAATGCATATCTTAGAGAGTCAGTAGCAAAAATATGAATTGCTAATTGATGAAAGTTACAACAAGAAATATGGGATTCCTGTAAATATGGCTGATAAGTGGCTAGTTCTGTGGAAAAAAAAGGTCTGCCAAACAATTTCATTTACATGTCTGTTAATACTTAAATTCATATTCATATTTCAGCAACCGGATGTCCCAAGCCCAATATTCCTAAGAGCGCACACATGAAACGTGATGGTGACAGAGTAAAGATCATCTGCAACAATTCTGACAGTTCTTGGTTTATTTATTGCAAGAATAACAAATGGACAGAGCTTGACCGGGAATGTCCTGAGGAAAAATGTACGTTAAGATATTTCATATTGATATCGTTATTTAATTATAAGCTTTGCAGAGGTATTGTGATAGACTGAAATACCACTTTTGTTTATTTTCTTTTTGCAGCGGACTGGGGAATCTCCAAGATTTTCAAGACAGGCTCAGGATTCCCTTATGGTGAGCTACTATGTTGCATGTGGCAATGAAACTATTAATGAGATAACCAAAAATATTACCATGAAAATTCTTTAATTGTGCATTTATACTTCATTACCAGGTATTTTCTTGACTTCATTCATTGGAGTTGGTATTGGAATATTTCTTGGTGGATTTTTGCTTTTCATAGCAATTAATGCATTCCAAAGGTAAGTCCGATGAAGAAATGTTTTAAGTAATAAATTGGAATAGTGTATAAAATACGATAATCCTTAATATTGAAATTTCAGACACCAAAGAAGACTGCGTCAATCTTATGGAGCCCCTCCTGTGATCCCAGACCCTGATTACAAGATCTATGACACTTCCAAAATGGACTTCACTCTAGTTCCTGGTTTTGGCACAGTGGGGAGACACACTATTCCTAGACACCAGATGTCACCACCTCCTGTACCATCACAACCTCCAGAGGATGAAAGGAGATTCTCAAGACACACTTATGAAAAACCTAAATATAATTCAACTGACAATCAGCCTTTCGTTGATGCTTGATCAATGCAAATATTTCTTTAGCATGACAAAATGTTATTGTCAATCATCCTTTTGTTGAGCTTTCATATATATTAATCAGATAGACATTCAATGGAATTCATCAGATTTCAGAACAACTTTATTCAATCAATTATTTTAGGCCGTCAAGGCTTAAAAGAATTCAATGGGACAGCTGAGTTATACATAGACAGGGAAAGTTAGTATGTTGTAAATTTTAAAGTATAAAATGGCATTGCAATCAAGAGAATTGCGCATTTAAACTGGAAGTTATACGAACAAGATTGTGAACATAAATCTGCAGCAGGACGAGGGAAGAAGATGTAACAAATTTATGTTGTACAGAAATAAAATGAAACTCTTTACACAATTTTAGACTTTTTGTCCTTTTTATTATTTACAAATTACATTTGAACCCAAAATAACATAACATTTCAGCTATTATTAATTTACATTAGTACACCCATTTAAAATTATATATATTGGTTAAAGAAAGATTCTTTTGTTTATGGACCAACTTAAATTACCTTTTTAAAAGCTTATTATGAGTTGTGATATTTAATATTGTCCAAATGAGACAAACATTCTGAGACAGGTCTAAGCTTTGGTCAGGGATGTGATCATTTACGGTTGTGGTTCAATTTTGGGTTGATGGAAATTATAACAGGAATGTGCCATGATCAATGGCATTGTAACCTTTGTAGTTACACTGAATACTATTGTTACACACACACAATTATTGGTTCAAAATAGTATGTCACACCTTAGTAATTTGAAAATGAGAATATTTGCATTCAAATAGGCATTTGAACTCTATTTCGGTAATGTTGAAATGACACGGTAACACATTGTTACAAATTTGCTATTTTGCAGAAATGCAAAATAAACAAAGGAATCTGTTCACAGGAAATAAACTTTTACACAAATTGAAAAACTCTTGACCTACATGTTTTGCAGTATTATGAAATATTTTCAGCTAAAATATCAATTATTACCAGCTGAAATCGTTATTAAAGTTACCAATTACTTACTGTAAGTTACTGACTGTAATCTCATGTTCAAGTAATATTATTCTCCCTTTATTAAAAGCATGAAATATCCTCTGTAGCACTGAATTGCTATATTCTGTTCACATTAAACTCCCTCTTGCCTCTGCTAGCTTGCAGTTGTAACAGCAGCATGCAGATTATTGATCCATGTGATGCTGCCACATGGCATGCTCTTTGTCTGGCTCCTGCATAAATTATGCTAATGACCCACTTGCTTGAATAATAATGAGCTTGGCTGCTGCAGCAGCAGCTGCAATAGTGTGTTCATATTCAGTTTAAATCATAGCAACTGGATAATAGACAATGTAGTATTTGATAGTGCTTGGTGGAATACAATTTAGTTAAGGATACAATACACAGGATTTGCAGACATAGGCCTATCATGGATACAAGCACAGTCTTTGTAGCTAGTGTGTTTATTGTGTTGCATGTTGTTATTACGCTATGCAGTGGAGATGGAGCTGCTGAAACCATGGTGGGTAGGTATTGTTGATGATTTTGACAATTTCTAATCAGACAACTGACTTCTATCTGAATAACTTAGCTTCACCAACATAAGGTCACAAAAACCTATAAGAACATGACCATTGTCTCGGTAAGCTTATTAAATCATGGTAAATGCTGAATTTTATATCCTTTAATGTTTCATGTCAGATATAAAAAATTAATGAATAAGCATGGCATTTCTGTAGATGAGAAATCAACTGAAATGGTGGAGCACTTGCTTAGTGTGAAAGCTTACCAGGGCCAGTACCTGATGTTTCGAAGAACGTAACTTCATAAACATGGCCAATGGAGCACTGAACATTTTATGAATGCTGAGATTACTCCAGTTTGCATTTGTATACATTTTCAGGTCCAACAGATTTCTGCACATCAGAGAAATTTGAACCTCATTGCAATAAAGATGAAGTTGTGATAATTGAATCTGCGGTTTATGGAAGGATGGAACCTGGAAAATGTTTTCCAAAGGAAGAAGGGACATTTGGATGCTCAGCAGATGTAAAGAATATAATTGATTCTTTGTGTTCTGGGAGGCAGTCGTGTACAGTGCCCACATTTAATACTGAACTTTATGATACAAAACCTTGTGGAATAGGGTCGTTGGGATATTTATCAGTGTCATATAGATGCATGAAAGGTACGTACAATGTATTTTTATGCTCTTTGATCATGTCATTATCAATGTTATAGCAAGATATTTTTTTATTTATATCAATATGAAAAAAAAAATTTTTTTTAACTCCAAAGCATTATTTTTCCAATAAATTAAATGTAAGTTTCTTTATGGCACATCTTAAAGTGACATCAGAAACTAATATTTGGATCCCCCTATGCCTAATGTGCCATAGTCTAAAAGGTAAAAAAGCATGTAAAATACATGTCTTCCTTTAGCGTAAGTCACTGCTAATTTGATAATTTTAAATTGTATTTCAGTTCACAAAGTAAAAGATTTCTGTGCTGGTAATAGAGATACAAGCATTGAGAATACAAGTGGCTACATTTCTACTGATGCATCAAGTACGATTTCTAGTGGACAGTGTCCAGTTTCTGTCAATGTTCCTTCTGGAAGACTCATCAAATTTACATTACATAACTTCCTAAAGAAATCAGGCTCAGCTTGTTACGAAGTAGCAGTAATTAAAGAAAAAGACAACCAGAAAAGCATCCACGTTTGCCAAAGTGATCCAAGAATAAAGGAAGTGATGATGACATCATCAAGTCATGTGACTGTCCACTTCTCTGATTTCCAGATTGGAGAGTCTGTTGGAAGCTTTTTATTGCAATACGAAGGTACATGTGCACTACTATTAAATCAGTGTTTATCAGTAGTAAATATGCAATATTTTGGTCAATTGTATTTTTAAGTGATCTGTTTTAACTTCATTTTAAAAAGGATTAAAAACCTGAATATGTATTTGTAAATTTATTAGATGGCTAAGCCAGTTCACTGGTATGAAGTAAGTAAAATAAAGAAATTAATGTTGAAAAAATATCACAAACTCGAAGTTTCAATTGACATTTTGCTTTCAGCAACTGGATGTCCTAAGCCTAAAATTCCCACCAATGCCCATATGATGCGGGATGCAGATAAAGCTAAAATTATTTGCAACAGTTCCGACAGTTCCTGGTTTATCTATTGCAAAAACAATCAGTGGACAGAAATGGATAGGAAATGTCCAAAAGGTAAGATGAGCACATGCAAATTTCTAAAATGTCGCTGATAACCATTATTGAATTCCACAAACAAACCTCCTTTGTTATTTCAGATTGGGATGTCACAAACTTGTTCAAATCTGAATCTGATTTCCCATATGGTAAGAATGTATTTTGTGCAATTTTTAATGAAAAGGTATTCATTTAGATAACATAAACTTAAAATGTTTTTGTCACAATATGGCATTAATCAAATCCATTAAAATTGGGATTACTAAATATCAATACTTCGTCAGTTATTATTCAAAACTATTAATTGTGCATTTTTTCTAGGAATTTTCCTCACATCATTTATTGGAGTTGGAATTGGCATATTCCTTGGAGGATTTCTTCTTTTCATTGCAATAAATGCATTTCAAAGGTATTTTTCAGTGTTTCTTTAATAGTGAAAATATAATCATTATTTTGCATGTATGTGGTGCAGAATTAATTATGTTGAATTTTCAGACACCAAAGGCGATTACGGCAAGCTTATGGAGCCCCTCCTGTGATCCCAGATCCTGATTACAAGATCTACGACACTTCCAAAATGGACTTCACTCTAGTTCCTGGTTTTGGCACAGTGGGGCGACACACTATTGCTAGACACCAGATGTCACCACCTCCTCTACCATCACAACCTCCAGAGGATGAAAGGAGATTCTCAAGACACACTTATGAAAAACCTAAATATAATTCCACTGACAATCCGCCTTTTGTTGAAGCTTAATATATATCACTCAAATCTAACTGCCTTTCTTGTGAAAATATTCAGATGCTAAGTCTCATCAATTAAATATTCATTTGAATTCATCAGAACTGAGAACAACTTTATTTAATCAATTATATGGATTAAAATAATGCAAATGATTAGGACAACCAAACTGTAAATGGCAAGGGAAACCCAGTTTTGTTATAATCAAGAGAATTGTGCATTTAAGCTAGAAATTATCTAAATAAGACATAACTCTGTAAAGGTATAAGGAAGATGATGCAATAAGCTTATGTAGTAAAAAAAATAAAACCCTTACACATTTTTGATGTCTTGTACTTTATTTTTTATTAAATACATTTAAACCCAACAGATGGCTATTAACAATTTACATTAGCAAGACCATTGAAATTTAGATGCTTATTTGAAAAAAAAAAAAAAAACCATTGTTTTGTACTTCTGATGAGTTGAGACATTTAATCTGTCTGATCAGACAAACATATCTTAGAAGAATGATCAGGGTGTGATCATCAAAAATTGGGATTACATTTTTTTGGTGACAGAATTTAGCACAGGAATGTGTTGTACAATGGTGTATAGCCTAAATAAACCTTTTTAATTATATGCTAAATACTTTTATTAGGCACATACAGCTTATGGCAGTATGTACATTTTTCAAACCTGAGTGGTCAAAAACGTTTGGCCATATAACATATTTTGATTAGCATTTGAATACTTGGTGTACCCTATTTCTGATTTCTGTGATATTGAATAGACAAGTAACAATGGCAACACAGTGTTGCTTATTTGTTATTATGCAGAAATTACAAATAACCAAGGGAATCTGTATGTAGTAAATAAGCTTTTACACAAATACAGAAACTCTTGAGCTGCATGATTTCCAGTATTATGAAATATTTTCAGCTAATATATCAATTAACACCAACTGAAATTGTTATTAAAGTTATCAATTACTTACTGTAAGTTACTGACTGTAATCTCATGTTCAAGTAATGTTATTCTCCCTTTATTAAAAGCATGAAATATCCTCTGTAGCACTGAATTGCTATTTTCTGTTCACATTAAACTCCCTGTTGCCTCTGCTAGCTTGCAGTTGTAACAGCAACATGCAGATTATTGATCCATGTGATGCTGCCACATGGCATGCTCTTTGTCTGGCTCCTGCATAAATTATGCTAATGACTCACTTGCTTGAATAATAATGAGCTTGGCTGGCTGCTGCTGCTGCTGTAGTGATCACATTGCCTCTGCTCAGCATGTTTGTGTTGGGTAGTCCTCTTTGTATTTAAAAGGATATTATCTGAGTTTGGAGTTATCAACTGACCTGTTTTATAACCAAGATATTTTATCATCATTTCAATGGAAGACATCATGCATTTAGAAGGCATGATGTTGAGGTTTACTATACTGCTGACTTCACTCCATTGTTATTCATCTAGTACCATAGGTAAGTTTAGATATCATTGTTGTTACAAAGGAGGCACATGTTTGAGTTTTCATTTTAAATGTTTTACAGAGCAGCAAGGCTGCATTAATTAATTGCTATTGAGTGTATTTCCATTGCTTTCTTTGTTTACCATGGCATTGCATTGACTAAGTGTAGTTAGTTCTATTGTTGGACTGTATAGACTATGAGATTGGCAAAGCAAAGTGGGTTTTACACAGATATCAATGTATGCTACATGTATAAGATGTATTTTTATCCCCGTAATAAGTACAACGTTTTCCATGAAATTTTGCACAGTCTCTGAACATGAAATGACTTTAGGTCTTGTCTGCTAAATCCAATTTTAATGCCCATTTTGCATAGATTTCAAGTTTCATGAGAATTTGGTAACAAGTCATAGAGTACAAAAGAATTAAAACAAAATCTCAAAGGAATAGCTAAAAAGAACCAAACACATGAGAACTATATACAATCAAACAACCTATTTATTATAACGATGCAAAAAGCTACTTCCATTCCTCACCGGAATAATGCTATATACAAATGTAATTAGTGATTGTACCATGGCAAAAAAAACTCCCTGTGCCCCGGAGTAGGGTGTAATTAATCTACAAATGATATGATAGGCAGAGACAAGTTATGTAAGATCTCTTTCACATCAACATTCGACCTTCAGACAAGCAACATCTTAAAAAATATAACCAATCTGTGCGTTCATTTATGAATGAAAGACCATGGCATCATACTTAACAGATTAATGGATAGTGAGTATCAAAGTGACAGAAGACACACACTTTGACAGTTTATGCCCTCGAAAAAAAAACCCCTCCCTTTCATTTCTCCAGTATAGTAGCCACCATGGCTTATTAAAATATAAGTAAATTTAGTATGTATGTCCCATGGGCAGGATAACTTATGCAGTCTTGTTTTTGTTTAAAAGCATATCTGCTTGGTTTCCTTATTTAATTTGTCTAAAAATCTAAATTTTATGCCATGTGTTTGTATCTTTTCAGGTCCTCAGGATTACTGTACATCAGACACATTTGAACCAAATTGCAATAACAATGAGGTGGTAGTCATGGAAACTGCAATATATGGAAGAATGCAACCTGGAAAATGCTTCCAACAGGAAGAAGGGAATTTTGGATGCTCTGCAGATGTAAAAGATATCTTGGATTCTCTGTGTTCCGGCAGACAAAGTTGCTCTGTCCCTACATTCAATAATGAGCTGTTTGCAACAAAACCTTGTGGACCCAGTATAATTGGCTTCCTCTCTGTCTCATATTCATGTTTGGAAGGTAAGTAACTTCAAAATATTTTCATACTAATGAAGATGTTGTATTGGTAATCTTTTGCAATATTTCGTAATGTCATTCTGATGAAAAATAATTAATAGATGAGTAGAAAACTTTGAAGTATCCTAACTGTAAATAAGACATTGTACCACGTCAATGTGAACGTTGTCTAGTATTTTGAATAATTTTTTTAATTTTTCAGTGACTATGGTAAAAGCAAAATGTAGTGGCACAAAAGACATTGAAATCACCAGTGACAAAGGATACCTGTCCACGGCATCTTTATCTTCAACTCCAACTGTAAATTGCCCAGTAACAGTCACAGTACCCAAGGGTAGACTTATCAAATTTACCTTATACAATTTCACAAAGAAATCAGGCTCAGCTTGTTACGAAGTAGCAGTCATTAAAGAAAGGGACAACCAGAAGAGCGTCCATATTTGTCAAAGTGATCCAAGAACAAAAGAAGTGATGATGACATCATCAAGTCATGTGACAGTCCACTTCTCTGACTTCCAGATTGGAGAGTCTGTTGGAAGTTTCTTATTGCATTTTGAAGGTAGGTATAAAGAGAAATGTACATTAATGATAATGTGCATGTATGATATCAATTTGTATAAAATGAATTCACTCTGTAAAATTCTGTTCATGAAATGGATTTCAACCAATACATTTTGTTACTTTGTAATATTGCATTACCACACACTGCCACACAGATATCCAGGTGGATATTTCAGTATTCTTAAATGATATAATCTTACATAATATATAAATATATAAAGTAACTATTGTACATATTAGCTACATTTCAAGGTGTATAGCATGTCTTTATTTTCAGCCATCGGATGTCCACAACCCACAGTTCCACAAAATGCCCATATGGAAAGGAATGTAGACACTGTCAAAGTCAAATGCAACAATTCTGACAATTCCTGGTTTATTTACTGCAAAGATAATAAATGGACTGATCACAGCAGAAAGTGTCCTGACGGTAATTTTATGATAATCCCTAATCCCTAAATTTGAACTGAATTTGATTTTAAGGATATGTATTCCTGATCTAGTGACAAATAAATAGTTGATAATACATTAACGTTTGGCTGCCATAAAAGCAGAACTGTGTCAATTTGCTGTTTATTTTAGTGTAAATGCAATAGGGAACTAAATTAAATATTAAGATAATGTGTATTGTACAGTTTTTTTTAACTAGACATAAACATTTGTAATAGAGAAATATTTGATAAGTAGATCTTTCTGTTATAGACTGGGGTATATCAAACATTTTCAAGACTCAGTCATCATTTCCCTATGGTGAGTATTTCATAACTATCTTTGAGCACTTCCCAAAATGAATCGTTATTTGTAAAAGCAAGGGAAATCATAATTGCATTCATATTAACCAATAATGCAAATACATATATTTCCAACAGGCATATTTCTTACATCATTTATTGGAGTTGGTATTGGAATATTTCTGGGTGGATTTCTTCTATTCATTGCAATCAATGCATTTCAAAGGTAGGGAACAAAAATTGCACTGTTGTGATCATTACAATTTACTTTTAATTTTATTGATTACAAGAATGCATATGTTAAAATTTTTCAGACATCAAAGAAGACTAAGACAATCATATGAAGCCCCTCCTGTGATCCCAGACCCTGATTACAAGATCTACGACACTTCCAAAATGGACTTCACTCTAGTTCCTGGTTTTGGCACAGTGGGGCGACACACTATTTCTAGACACCAGATGTCACCACCTCCTATACCATCACAACCTCCAGAGGATGAAAGGAGATTCTCAAGACACACTTACGAAAAACCAAAATACAATTCAACTGACAATCAGCTTTTTGCTGAAACTTAATGTGACTGTCATCAACTTTTTTTTTGGATTTAAAGGATTGAGGAGATGATTATGAAACAAATGAACTCTCTGCACCTGCTGACAATTAGGAAGCAATTCTAATGATTCAATGTTTGCATAGACTAAATAAATATCAAATGAAATGCTTTTTTCAGTCTTTTTTTTAGTTCTAGTAAATTGATAAAATCAATATAAAACTGTAATCTTTCATTTCATGTTTTCTGCATAAAAAGTCTGAAGTGTCTAGTTCCATCTAAAATTACAAGAAGGTTATTGCGTTGACATGTGTATGATAATAAATACTGATAATAATCAGTTTGATTGAGTTATGTAGTAAAGTTATTGATTATTATGACAGCACAACAAAAATGCATTAAAATAATGATTACCTTAGCCAATGAGTAAGCAAAACCTAACGAAAGCATCAGTATTCCCACAGCAGTATGACAGTTGATAAGTCATCGCCATGATAATATGAAATTGAGCTGTGATGAAAGCCGAATGAATATACATGCAACACATCTAACAAACATTACATAAAAACATGTATATCCTGTATTATGAAAATCTCAACAGAACTGTGAAAACAAAGACTTCCATTTTAACAGCAGCCACTGAACACACTGCTGCATCAGCAGCAGCATGCAGATTATTGATCCATGTGATGCTGCCACATGGCATGCTCTTTGTCTGGCTCATGCATAAATTATGCTAATGACAAACTTGCTTGAATAATAATGAGCTTGGCTGCTGCTAGTGCTGCAGTAATGCTAGTATGTATGCAGACAGATTCTACTGTGATGCTGTGGAGATGTTTACTGATCTTACATGCCATTTAAATGGCCTGTAGTTTAGACAAGCAAAAGGATTACAGCTGAATGTAGGATTCAGGTGAAATAAGGACAATAAAATGGATAAAGAATGGAGTATTAGCGATACTGTAAGGTCTCCTTGGAAACACATGTTTAATACCATTGGACTGCAACCCAGCTCAAGCATGTTGATAATGTTATTGATGGGGACCCTCCTCAACCAAGCGCATTCAATTGAAGGTATGTGATTACATTCATTCTAGGTAATCTATACAATCTGTACTTATTAATTGTGTTGATCTGGAGTTGGCACTATGTGCAGCATTTACTGCACTGCCAATTTGAAGTCTTATTTCAGCAGTTGCAACCTGAAAGACTTGAGCTTGAATTTACAAGTAAACATTTCATACTGTTACACTAAATTAATCCCCAGAATTTTCTAATCATACCATGTAGCTATAGCTTTTGTGTTTACTGTTTAGTGTATACATTATATCATATCCAATATCTGTGTACATGTAGCAAAAAAGCTTAATGTTTTTGGTTATTAATTATGCAAAATATTTGGCAATGATTTTAAACTGTTGCAGGTCCTACTGATTACTGTATGACAGACACTTTTGAACCAAGATGTAATCAGAATGAAGTGGTCATGATTGAAACAACTTTATATGGAAGAATGAAATCAGGAAAATGTTTCCCTGCTGAACAAGGAAATTTTGGGTGTTCAACTGAGGTGGTGTCAATAATGGATAGTCTGTGTTCCGGGAGACAAAGTTGTTCAGTGAAAGTCATTCATCCTGACTTATTACTTACCCAACCTTGCCCTGGGTCTGTTGGATATTTGTCTGTGTCATATTCTTGCTTATCAGGTAAATCATATGGCATAGTCTTTGTTTTTAGATAAAAGTATTTTGTGTATTTGAATTAATCTGCTCACTATGAGTCAGAGACAATTACAAAAACATACTAATTACTGTTTTTGTTCCTTAAAAAGAATAAGTTATCCTCTTTGGCTAATACAATTATAGTGTGTAAAATAAATCGATTCAGATCATTCAAGTGGCATTCTACAAATAATAGAAAAACATGCTTCGTGTTGATATATTATAACTAAATTATTAACTCAATAACAAAATAAGTATACAAACTGATAATACAATTATACACTGATTAAAGTGACCCATGCTTGGCTTGGTACCAGATCTGTATTTACTGCCAGCCAATGGCTAAATTAAAGCCAAGATAGCATTCCAAATCATTTTAACATCGGCGCGATGTCAGTTATGTGAAAACGATGTTTGTACCGATGGCGGCCAACATAGAAACGACGCTGGTTCGATTTGGAATGCTATCTGGGAGTGACCAGAGGTCAGTGTGGATGGTCATACTTGGGTAATCACATCCTTTCCCCCTCTGTGAGGTTTAGGGTAACATAATGATGAAATTATCAAATAGGACCAAGTTAAAGGATTAAGTGGCGTTGTTATGCTTTGGTTTTATTTTGGTTGCGGAATAACACATTCTGTTGTGAGATTTACTTTGAGTATATTCCTTGTTATTTCAGTGACTAACATAGCATCAAGATGTCAGAATCAACAAGAAATAACAATATCCGAATCCAAAGGCTTTTTGTCAACTGCAACATCACAAGGAAATGGAAAACCTACCTGTCCAATCATGATCTCCAGTCCCTCTGGACAGCTTTTGAAATTCACTGTTTACAATTTCATGAAAAAATCAGGCTCAGCATGTTATGAAATAGCAGTCATTAAAGAAAGGGACAACCAGAAAAGCATCCATGTTTGTCAAAGTGATCCAAGAACAAAGGAAGTGATGATGACATCATCAAGTCATGTGACTGTCCACTTCTCTGACTTCCAGATTGGAGAGTCTGTTGGAAGCTTTTTGTTGCATTTTGAGGGTAGGTAAAGAACAAAAATAATGATGTGTTTACAAGAATTATCTGTTTGATAATTTTATTGATATAGTCCAGCAGCCAAATCCAAATTTTAGGGGGGTGGGGCTACCCTCAAATGTTGTCTATAGTTTTGATCTTGTTGTCATTTGAAAGCTAAGAATGTGTAGATTAAGAATCTACCGGGGGCCCACTTGGTCTCCAATATGGCTGCCGAAAGTCAAAGCCGATTTGTTCTCTCCAAATTAACCTAGAAACACAATTTACTGATGAAATTTGAACAATAACAATACATGTTACCAAATCAACCAATGAATCACATGTAACCTCATAAATTGGATCAATAAAAATTGGTATGGGTTCTAATTTTATTATGTAGGAAAAAAGCTCCACTTTTCTCTCATAGATTTTGTAGTATAATTAACTTTTCAAAGTCTATCTGCTAAAAATTGGCAAATTTCTAAAATGTTACTATAGCAACAAAGGAAAACAGTGAAAAAAATTTGCATGTTGAAGGCATATAGATGATTGTTTCATCGCGTCAAAATGAAGGATATCCACATTGTTTAATAAACTAATTAAGAAATAGTTATGTAGTTGGTACTATCTCCAAAAGCAGAATGGTTGCTATGGAAACACAAATAGCAAAAAAGTGACCCACCTTTTAAACTCTACACCACCCGGATTTTGAAGGTTCCAGGTCTTATCTTTCAAATGAGACCAATTTCAGCCTGTATCATTCAACGGCAATGAAACTCCCTAAAATATTCATGATTTGTGGCCTTGGCTCCAGAACTATCGCAATGAGGTAAATATTATAAATTTCTAGATGTATGGCATGTCTTAATCATTTTCAGCTATTGGATGTCCACAACCCACAGTTCCACACAATGCCCATATAGAAAGGAATGGAGACACTGTCAAAGTCAAATGCAATGACTCCGACAATTCATGGTTTATTTACTGCAAAAATGATAAATGGACTGATGACAGCAGAAAGTGTCCAAAAGGTGCGTTCATTATATTTTCTTACAATTTGATATTTCCTAATAATGTAGCACCATAATACTGTTATATCAAAGCAAACTTGCATTTTCAGATTATCTGTGAAAGGTTTTAACGGAAATAGATCTACAGACATGTATTTTAAGTCTATCGACATGTCAATAGTTGATTAAAATTAATTTTTGGCTGCCATATATTGCAGAATTGTGTTTATTTTAGTGTAAATGCAATAGGCAACTGATATAAATATTAAGAAACAAAAGATAATTTTGTATTTTTTTATTAAAATATTTGACATGTAGATCTTTTTATTATAGACTGGGGTATATCAAACATTTTCAAGACTCAGTCATCATTTCCCTATGGTGAGTATTTCATAGCTCTTGCAAAAACGAATATTTATTTGCAAAATCAAGAGAAAGCATTATTGCATTCATATTCACTAATATTGCAAATACATTTATTCCCAATAGGTATATTTCTAACATCATTCATTGGAGTTGGTATTGGAATATTTTTGGGTGGATTTCTTCTGTTCATTGCGATCAATGCATTCCAAAGGTGAGGAAACCAACTTCTATTTTTGTGGTCAACTGTCATTTGCCATTTATTTCATCAATTAGATATAAGAGCATATTTATGAATTTTCAGACATCAGAGAAGGCTAAGACAAGCCTATGGTGCCCCTCCTGTGATCCCAGACCCTGATTACAAGATCTATGACACTTCCAAAATGGACTTCACTCTAGTTCCTGGTTTTGGCACAGTGGGGCGACACACTATTGCTAGACACCAGATGTCACCACCTCCTATACCATCACAACCTCCAGAGGATGAAAGGAGATTCTCAAGACACACTTATGAAAAACCTAAATATAACTCAACTGATAATTCACCTTTTGTTGATGCATAATTAAATCATCATTTTGAACTGAGTGAACAGAATCATCAGTGTGTGAAAAGGAAGACAGTTGAGGCATATATTGAAGAATGCAACATACCAAATTTATTACATTACATTACATTTGGAACTCTATACTCTTTCCTAAAGCGGCATGTCATTAAGCCTTTGGGAAGAGTAGCTTTATTCAATAACAATAAGCGTGGAGAAAACAAAGTCTGGGGCAATAAAAAAATGGACTCTGTCACTACAACCTTGCTAATAGTATTGTGTGTATTTATTGCCGATGCATTCATTACATTTTGCAATAATTTATGCACGTTGTAATGCCAAACCTTATTGTAACCGACAGTGTGAAATATTGAACATAAAATAAACATACAGAAATGAAAAACTTCTCAAATATTGTTGGTTTCATTGATTGCATAGAATGACATTTTTGAGAAGCTACTGACAATGATGTTATAATGATATTCTAAAAAGTTAAAATCAACTGGACAAGGCATATTTTGCCATGTTTCATAAGATGCACAGTGAGCTGAGCAGCCACTTCTGTCTGCAGTATGTAGACTGAAGCAAAACCCATAGATGCAAGATTGATAAACTAGTATTGGCAACAAAAATTTCAACTGAGCTTTCAGCCCTTATAAAGCACAGTGCAGTGCAGGCATTTAACACCATGGAAAAGATATCTGCCATTTCTATCAATACTTCACTTACTCAGTCTATATCCATATATATATGTTATAATGATCAAATTATGATTCCACCAAATTTGTTATTTCTTGACTCCTTACAGATAACATGCTGTGTGGTGAATATAAGAACCGGAATCAAATGAAGCAACTCAGTAGCAGCAGCAGCAGCAGCATGCAGATTATTGATCCATGTGATGCTGCCACATGGCATGCTCTTTGTCTGGCTCCTGCATAAATTATGCTAATGACCTACTTGCTTGAATAATAATGAGCTTGGCTGGCGTGAGTTGCTGCTGCTGCTGCAGTTGGTGATGCACTGTTGCTATTGTGTAGATCATTTTCACACAATGTTTTCTACTTCACCATTGATGATTGTCATGCTCTTGTGAGCAAATAGGACAACCTTAGACACATAATAGATATATTTATCATGGATATATTTGGTGGAAAGTTGCAGTGCAGTGTAATGCTCTATTTGAAAGGATTTCACTGCAGAATGAACATGCTAGCTCTGATTATTGTTAGTGCTTTTCTTCAACACAGTGGGTCAGTTATTCATGGTGAGTGATGTTAGTTAGTAATTTTACCATTAGAAACAATGTATGTAACATAATTATAAAATATGTGATATATAAAATGCATAAATCAACCTTGTGAATAGTCCAGATTATTTTACATTTGTCTCAGGTAGAGTATTTGTTCAACCAATGAGATACAAGCTACGTTACTGCGTATGATACAGTAATCATAAAGGCTCATTTATTATTTTTTGAAAGGTATTGTAATAAATTTCCTTGTTTTTTTTTATGCAAAGAAATAAAGAATCTGAGTCTGAGTCTGAATTTTATTAGCACTGTTCACATTTTGTTTCTTCTGTATTCACACTCATTAAATTGAATCATTAAATTTATACTTGAAATGAATATTTACGCAGACAATTTCAAATCTACTTGAAGGTCCTACAGATTTCTGTATGGTGGATACATTTGAACCAACCTGTAATCAGAATGAAGTGGTCATGATTGAAACAGCTCTGTATGGAAGAATGAAACCAGGAAAGTGTTTCCCAGCAGAACAAGGAAGTTTTGGATGCTCTGCGAATGTTCAAGCAATTATGGATGGTCTATGTTCAGGCAGAAAGACCTGCTCAGTTAGTGGTTTAGATAAAGAGCTAATACTGACCCAACCATGTCAACAGGGGTCCGTAGGATATCTTTCTGTTTCATATTCGTGCACAAAAGGTATGTACTAGTCTACCTCTTCAAAACTTTTAAACTTGAAGCTCCATAAACTATTGAGAGGCAAATATAAGTCTATAGAAATACTAGAAATCATGGCATTAGCCTTTGCAAGGTTCTAGTTGCTAGAACATTTTGAATTTACATTGTATCATTTCTAGTGATTTGGTGATTATGACAACTTATATTTTAAGACCAAACTAAGAATGTCACATAATTATCAATTAAGATAATCTGATATCAATGTCATGGGACAGTGTAGAATTCAATGCTAAGACAATTCCAAACATATGTTATTAATACACTATAATGGTGATTTTGTCTTTTTGCAGTAATAGATGTGAAGGAGAAATGCAGAACTGGACAGTCTGCCAAAGTTGAAGCCAGTACTGGGTACCTCTCCTCTTCATCAGATACTTCAGGACATGCATGTCCTGTTTCAATCACTGCTCCTTCTCAAAGACTACTTAAATTCACTGTTTACAACTTCATGAAAAGTAAAGGATCAGCTTGTTATGAAGTTGCAGTTATCAAAGAAAAAGACAATCAGAAAAGTGTCCATGTTTGTCAAAGTGACCCAAGGACAAAGGAAGTGATGATGACATCATCAAGTCATGTGACTGTCCACTTCTCTGACTTCCAGATGGGAGAGTCTGTGGGGAGTTTTCTGTTGCAATTTGAAGGTAATAAAGATTTTTATTTTTATTTTCCAAAATACAACAAATTACAGGTGGCATATGCATCCATTTAGCTAATAATTTTACCAAAGAAAGAATAAAATAAAAATAAAAATACGAAGTTAAAAGGCAAATTCAGTTGGAAAAACATTTGTTAGAAAAAGGGGAAAAAAGCACTCAAAACAATACATACAGTGTCTGCACATTATCATTCAATCAAAAAATTATAAAAATGGGTTTTGAAATGAGGTTTATTTTTTTTGTTATGTTGCTTTTTTTTTACAATCCTTTGAATGAAATTTTTTTTTCTATTTATAGCAGAAATATTTTTGATTTATTCTGTCACATTTTTCAGCGACTGGTTGTCCAAATCCAGAGATACCAGCTGATTCTCATATGACTCGAGAAGGAGACAGAGCAAAAATCATCTGCAACAATTCTGACAGTTCATGGTTTATTTATTGCAAGGAAAACAAATGGACTGGAGTTGATAGAGAATGTCCACGAGGTAATTATATAGACTTGCTATGGCAACATTAATTTGAAAGATATTCTGATCCATTAAAAACTGCAGAATAATTATTTTAATAATATCTTTTCATTTATTTAATTATTGAATTGATTTATTTTGTAGATTGGGGTATTTCTAAAATTTTCAAATCAGAATCAGGCTTTCCCTATGGTAAGTAACTAAGTAAAAACCATGCTTAGATCTCAGAATTCTGTGGCATTATCATACTTCATTAAATTTATATTTTAAAAAATGTATTATTTATTGAGTAATTAACTGTTGTTTTCAGGCATATTCTTGACCTCGTTTATCGGAGTTGGCATTGGCATATTTCTTGGAGGTTTCCTGCTTTTTATAGCAATCAATGCTTTTCAAAGGTAATATATTTTATCATGGTGACACTGCATTCATCTAGAATAAATTAAAATTTACCATTTCATAACAGAAGTCTTGACTAAGATCAGTAATTTAAGGCTAACCAAGAGAGCATGCCAGATCAATGTGAAAGCAAAGCAGGCACATGTTGGCTGATTTAGGAATAAATATATATGTGTAATCCTGTTATTTATTTAATATCTAAAATTTATGTGAATTTCAGACATCAAAGAAGACTAAGGCAAGCATATGAAGCCCCTCCTGTGATCCCAGACCCTGATTACAAGATATACGACACTTCCAAAATGGACTTCACTCTAGTTCCTGGTTTTGGCACAGTGGGGCGACACACTATTCCTAGACACCAGATGTCACCACCTCCTGTACCATCACAACCTCCAGAGGATGAAAGGAGATTCTCAAGACACACTTATGAAAAACCTAAATATAACTCCACTGATAATTCGCCTTTTGTTGATGCATAATTAAATCATCGTATTGAACTGAGTGGACAGAATCATCAGCATGGAGAAAACAAATGGATACTGCCACTACAGCCTAGCTAATAGTATTGAGTGTGATCATAGCCATGGATAATGTCATTTTGCAATAATTTATGCACAATTTCATACTCGAATCCATTTAAACCCAGTGTACATAAAAATAAACTCAAAGGAAACAGAACACTTGTCAATTAAGCATTGTTGGTTTTTTGCTTGCATAGAATGGATGATACTTACAATGACATTATAATGATGTTGTAAGAAGTTAAAATCAACTGGACAAGGCATTTTTGACCATGTTCCTTTAAGATGCACAGGCCACTGAGAAGCCACTTCTGTGTGCAGTGTGTATAAATTGAAGCAAAAACCATGAATAATAGGTTCATAAATACTTATTTGTTTCATATTAACCAAATTAGCAACAAAAAACACAAAAGCTCTCAGCTCTTACAGAGCACAAATGAAGCGCTTTGTCTCCGCTTGACATTGTGTACCAAAATATCTAATATTTCTATCAATATTTCGCTGACTCTGCATCCATCTGTATGTACTATATATGCTATAATGAATTTCAATTCCACCAAATTTATCACAAAACTCACAACTATTTCATGGTTCAAGCTCCTTCCAGATTACATGCTGTGTGGTGAATATAAGGACTGGAATCAAAACAGTGAAACAAAATCAGCAGCAGCAGCAGCATCAGCATCAGCATCAGCAGCAGCATGCATGATATTGATCCATGTGATGCTGCCACATGGCATGCTCTTTGTCTGGCTCCTGCATAAATTATGCAAATGACCCACTTGCTTGAATAATAATGAGCTTGGCTGGCATGAGTGGTTGCTGCTGCTGCAGTTGATGATACACTGTTGCTATTGTGTAGATCATCTTCACACAATGTTTTCTACTTCACCATTGATGATTGTCATGCTCTTGTGAGCAAATAGGACAACCTTAGACACATAATAGATATATTTATCATGGATATATTTGGTGGAAAGTTGCAGTGCAGTGTAATGCTCTATTTAAAAGGATTTCACTGCAGAATGAACATGCTAGCTCTCATTATTGTTAGTGCTTTTCTTCAACACAGTGGATCAGTTATTCATGGTGAGTGATTTTAGTTAGTATTTTTACCATAAGAATCATTGTATGCTACAAAATTCTGAGAAGATGTGACATATATGTCACAATCAAATGGGTCCTCTATTAAATTGTGCCTCAGGTAAAGTATTTATACAACCAATGAGATAAATGTTCTGCTTATGGCATAGTAATCATAAAGGCTCTGAATCTTTTTTTAGCACTGTATACATATTGTTTCTTCTATATTTATATTGCAGTAACTCATTGAGTTGAATGTGTACTTGAATATTATAAATGAATAATTACACGGACAATTTCAAATCTACTTTTAGGTCCTACAGATTACTGTATGGTGGATACATTTGAACCAACCTGCAATCAGAATGAGGTGGTGATGATTGAAACAGCATTATATGGAAGAATGAAACCAGGAAAGTGTTTTCCTGCAGAACAAGGAAATTTTGAATGCTCTGCAAATGTTCAAGCAATTATGGATGGACAATGTTCAGGCAGGAAGACCTGCTCAGTTAGTGGTTTAGATAAAGAGCTAGTATTGACTCAACCTTGTCCACAAGGTTCTGTGGGATATCTTTCTGTTTCATACTCATGCACAAAAGGTATGTACCAGACAATTTAATCAGATAAATAAATTTCATATAATATCAATGTTATGAGTCAGTACAGAATTCAATGCAAAAACAATAGTTTAAATATCTATCACTTATGGCAAATTAACATACGTTATTAATCTCAGTGAGGTGGTTAGGGAAATACACTATAATGGGGATTTTGCTTTTATTGCAGTGATTGATGTCAAGGAGAAATGCAGAGCAGGACAATCTGCCATAATAGAAGCTAGTGATGGATACCTCTCCTCTTCATCAGATACATCGGGATATGCATGTCCAGTGTCATTAACTGCTCCTTCTAAAAGACTGCTTAAATTCACTGTTTACAATTTCATGAAGAAATCAGGCTCAGCCTGTTATGAAGTTGCAGTAATTAAGGATCGAGACAACCAGAAAAGTGTACATGTTTGTCAAAGTGATCCAAGAACAAAGGAAGTGATGACAACATCATCAAGTCATGTGACTGTCCATTTCTCTGACTTCCAGATGGGAGAGTCTGTTGGGAGTTTCCTGTTGCAATTTGAAGGTAATGATTATTCTTATTTTATTTTCCAAAATAGTACAAATTTCAGGTGGCATATGCATTCATTTAGCTGATAATTTTACCAAAGAAATAATAAAATAAAAATAAATAATAATAAAGTTAAAAGGCACATTCAGTTGGAAAAAAAATTGTTAGAAAAATGAAAAAAAAAAAGCACTAAAAACAATATATACAGTGTCTGCACACAATCATTTAGTAGAAAAATTATGAAAATGTGCTTTGAAATGAGGTTAATTTTTGTTGTTATGTTGATTTTTTTTGGAGTCCTTTGAATGAAATATCTTTTTCTATTTATAACAGAAATATTTTTGTTTTTATTCTGACACATGTTTTTCAGCGACTGGTTGTCCAAATCCAGAGATACCAGCTGATTCTCATATGACTCGAGAAGGAGACAGAGCAAAAATCATCTGCAACAATTCTGACAGTTCATGGTTTATTTATTGCAAGGAAAACAAATGGACTGGAGTTGATAGAGAATGTCCACGAGGTAATTATATAGACTTGCTATGGCAACGTTAATTTGAAAGATATTCTGATCCATTAAAAACTGCAGAATAATTATTTTGGTTATATCTATTCATTTATTAAATCAATTTATTTGTTGTAGATTGGGGTATTTCTAAAATTTTCAAATCAGAATCAGGCTTTCCCTATGGTAAGTTACAAAGACTTGACATGACATCTCAGAATTCTGTGGCATTATCATTCTTTAACAAATATAAACAATTATTATATTTAGTATGAAACTGTTGTTTACAGGCATATTCTTGACCTCATTCATTGGAGTTGGTATAGGAATATTTCTTGGAGGTTTCCTGCTTTTTATAGCAATCAATGCTTTTCAAAGGTAATATATTCTATCATGGTGACACTGAATTCATCTAAAATAAATAAACAATTACCATAACATATTGACCATGTCAGTCATTTAAAAGGCTAACCAAGAGATCATGCCAGATTGATGTGAAACCAAAGTAGGCAGATGTTGGCTGATTTAGGAATATTTATATGTGTGTTGTCCTGTTATTTATTCATTTAATATCTAAAATCTATGTGAATTTCAGACATCAAAGAAGACTAAGGCAAGCATATGAAGCCCCTCCTGTGATCCCAGACCCTGATTACAAGATCTATGACACTTCCAAAATGGACTTCACTCTAGTTCCTGGTTTTGGCACAGTGGGGCGACACACTATTGCTAGACACCAGATGTCACCACCTCCTGTACCATCACAACCTCCAGAAGATGAAAGGAGATTCTCAAGACACACTTATGAAAAACCTAAATATAACTCAACGGATAATTCGCCTTTTGTTGATGCATAATTATATCATTATATTGAACTGAGTGGACAGAATCACCAGCATGGAGAAAAAAAAGCCTGGGGCAATACGAAATACAACCTTGCTAATAGTATTGTGTGTATTTATTGCCCATGCATACATCACATTTTGAAATATTTTATGCACATTCTTCTGCCAAAACTTATTGTAACCAACAGTGTGCAATATTGAACATAAAAATAAACTTCACGAAATGAAACACTTCTCAATCATTGTTGGTTTCACTGATTGCAAATAATGACATTATTGAGATGCTACTCACAATGATGTTATACTGATATTCTAAAAATTTAAAATCAACTGGACAAGGCATTTTTGGCCATGTGCCTTCAGATACACAGAGCGCTGAGCAGCCACTTCTGTCTGCAGTATGTAGGCTGAAGCAAAAACCGTAGCTACAAGATTGATAAACTAATATTGGCAATAAAAATTTCAACTGAGCTTTCAGCCTTTATTAGGCACAGTGCAGTGCCTGCATTTAACACCATGGAACAGATATCTGCCATTTCTATCAATACTTCACTTACTCAGTCTATATCCATATATATATGTTATAATAATAATATTATGATTCCACCAAATTTGTCATTTCTTGATTTAAACTCCTTTCAGATAACATGCTGTGTGGTGAATATAAGAACTGGAATCAAAACAGTGAAGCAACTCAGCAGCAGTAGCAGCTGCAGCATGCAGATTATTGATCCATGTGATGCTGCCACATGGCATGCTCTTTGTCTGGCTCCTGCATAAATTATGCAAATGACCCTCTTGCTTGAATAATAATGAGCTTGGCTGGCATGAGTTGCTGCTGCTGCTGCAGTTGGTGATGCACTATGCTATTGTGTAGATCATTTTCACACAATGTTTTCTACTTCACCATTGATGATTGTCATGCTCTTGTGAGCAAATAGGACAACCTTAGACACATAATAGATATATTTATCATGGATATATTTGGTGGAAAGTTGCAGTGCAGTGTAATGCTCTATTTGAAAGGATTTCACTGCAGAATGAACATGCTTGCTCTGATCATTGTTAGTGCTTTTCTTCAACACAGTGGATCAGTTATTCATGGTGAGTGATTTTAGTTAGTATTTTTACCATTAGAATCAATGTATGTAACATAGTAATAAATAGGTGTGACATGAAACTGCATAAATCTGATTCAATAAGAGGAGTACTCAATATTATTTTGTGTCTCAGGTTGGGTATTTGTACAAAGAACGAAACAGATTTTACTGCTTATGCTATTGTAATTATAAAGGCTCATCTTACTGTATACATTTTGTTTCTTATATATTTATATTTCAGTAACTCATTAGGTTGAATGTGTACTTGAATAGTATAAATGAATAATTACACAGACCATTTTACATCTATTTCAAGGTCCTGCAGATTATTGTATGGTGGAAACATTTGAACCAACCTGCAATCAGAATGAAGTGGTCATGATTGAAACTGCTCTGTATGGAAGAATGAAACAAGGAAAATGCTTACCAGCAGAACAAGGCAATTTTGGATGCTCTGCAAATGTTCAGGCAATTATGGATGGTCTATGTTCAGGCAGGAAGACCTGCTCAGTTAATGGTGTTGATAAAGAGCTAATAATGACCCAACCCTGCCCACAAGGCTATGTGGGATATCTTTCAGTTTCTTATTCATGCATACAAGGTAAGTAAGAACCACATTAATCAACCCTTATAACTCTTCTAACTCCATTAGTAATCAGCATTGTTACATACTGTCGATTTGATGTAACATAATTTGTTCTGATAAAGTAGCCACTTCAAAATTGTTTAATGCACTTTAGCTTTAACAACAGGCTCCCATTTCACTAGAATTACTGGTGGTGATTTAATGATAGCGATGGAACTCTATTTTTAAGATCACCATATTCTGGCCACCACTAACACTTTGTCATGTTCCTAACTTGAGTCTACAATGGCCAGTAAAGAGCACCTTGCTCAAGGCTTGTGATTTAATTTTCTTCAATGATTCCAAGGGTGGTATTTATTGTGAGGTTTCACTGTATCTTGAATTGTGAAGCATGCTCCATAGGTACATGTATCATGGCCATGGGCCAGGGCAAAACTCAGAGAAGGCTAATGCAGGCTGAAGTTAAACATGATTCTGTGACTTATTGCAATATCAACAAAAAGTGTTACATACACAGTGTGGCCTGAAAACTTGCAACAGGCTTCTCATCTTTCAGGATAGCTCTAGGTCACTGAAATGCTTATGAGGTTTTTTAAAGTTTTGTCACATTTAGTCAGGGTATAAGCAATTGGTCACTGTGATATTTTTTATCTGATAATTTCAGACAATATCAGTGTCTGAATTATAGAGAGGGTGCATGCTGCAGGGCTTGTTCTGAGTGAGACCAATGTATGGTGAAACATACCACAGAAGTCAGATTTCTACCTGCTTGCTTGGTGGCTCTAGTTGCAGAAAAGTTTACTAGTAAGAGATTTCCTAGTTACTACACCTCTGAAGCCACAGAAAATATAATATTTGCACAGAATCCTCCTTCAGTGTTTTTTATATGAGCATATATATATTATGGTATTGGATGATAAGAAGGTTGTTTCCAGTTTTTAACATAAAATTGAAACAGAGAAATATAATGGCATTCCTGATGGACTATTTGTATCTGCAACTAATCTGGAAATAATCACATGATTTTCAGGAGGATGGGCCTGTTAATTTGAAAGAAAAGACAGAAAACTGACCTGAACCTAAAATGGCACACTCCGCCTCAAATGTTTCAATGCTCTACCTTCTTATTAAACAGGAATCTATTTGCCGTATTTTTGGTGGCAAAGGTCAAGACGGGTGTCTGTAACACATCTGTATGATCAGTGACATAATCTAATGCTTATAATGCAAAGGCAAAGGTGAAAATGACCCGAAGGTGTGACAAGTGCTATATTTAGATCTGTATTATCTATCATTCCCGAGGAAACAAGAAAAAATATTCTTAAACATAATTTAGGACTATTATTGTGCGTTTGATTGCAGCTGCATCCGATCACTTTCAATTGAGATAATAACAGAAGCGGAAGCAGTAGCTGCTAGTGCAAGTTTTTATGCCGCACCCTGTATGATTATGTTATTTATCTCAGTGAAGTGATTAGGAAGATGAACAATAAAGGTGACTGTGTCTTTATTGCAGTAATTGATGTCAAGGAAAAATGCAGAACTGGACAATCTGCCAAAATAGAAGCCAATATTGGATACCTCTCTTCTTCATCAGATACTTCAGGACATGCATGTCCTGTTTCAATCACTGCTCCTTCTCAAAGACTACTCAAATTCACCGTTTACAACTTCATGAAAAGTACAGGATCAGCTTGCTACGAAGTAGCAGTCATTAAAGGAAAAGGCAATCAGAAGAGTGTCCATGTTTGTCAAAGTGATCCAAGAACAAAGGAAGTGATAACCACATCATCAAGTCATGTGACTGTCCACTTCTCTGACTTTCAGATTGGAGAGTCTGTTGGGAGTTTTCTGTTGCAATTTGAAGGTAATCATGATTTTTATTTTCCAAAAATTGAAAAAATTCCAGGTGACATATACATTTGTTAGTGTTCACAATCTCTGAATGCAAAAATTAAATGCTGCATAAAGTTTACAGCTGAAGCATACAGAATAAGAATGCAAATTTAAGTGGAAAAATATTAATTAGAACAAGGAAAAAAAAAACATTTATGATAGAAAGTCTCTGCATGAAATTTTTTTTGAAAAAGTTTATTTTTGTTGTTCATGTTCTCTCATGCCATTTGAATGAAATATCTTTTACAAATGTCTTCCAGCAACTGGTTGTCCTAATCCAGAGATACCAGCTGATTCTCATATGATTCGAGAAGGAGACAGAGCAAAAGTGATCTGTAACAATTCTGACAGTTCATGGTTTATTTATTGCAAGGAAAACAAATGGACAGGAGTTGACAGAAAATGTCCACAAGGTAACTATAGAGACTCGCTATGACAACATTAATTTGATAGATATTCTAATCCATTACAAACTGTGGAATAATTATTTTGGCAATATGTATTCATTTATTAAATTCATTTTATTAATTTACTTTGTAGATTGGGGTATTTCCAAAATTTTCAAATCAGATTCAGGCTTTCCATATGGTAAGTAAGGAAGTCTTGACATGACGGCTCAGAATTCTGTGGCATTATCATTCTTCAACAAATTTATATTTCATAAAAAGTTATTATTTATTTAGTATGAAACTGTTGTTTTCAGGCATATTCTTGACCTCATTCATTGGAGTTGGCATAGGAATATTTCTTGGAGGTTTCCTGCTTTTTATAGCAATCAATGCTTTTCAAAGGTAATTTATTCTAAATTTGTGACACTGCATTCATCTAAAATAAATGAAAATTTACCGTTTCATAACAGAAGTCTTGACCAAGGTAAGTCATTTAAAAGGTTAACCAAGAGAGCATGCAGGTCGATGCGAAACCGAAGTTGGCAGATGTTGGCAGATTTAGGGCTGACTTTGAGTGTATTTAGCGTGTTACTTAGGAATATATATGTCATCCTGTTTTTCATTCATTTAATATCAAACATCTATCTGCATTTCAGACACCAAAGAAGACTAAGGCAAGCATATGAAGCCCCTCCTGTGATCCCAGACCCTGATTACAAGATCTACGACACTTCCAAAATGGACTTCACTCTAATTCCTGGTTTTGGCACAGTGGGGCGACACACTATTGCTAGACACCAGATGTCACCACCTCCTGTACCATCGCAACCTCCAGAGGATGAAAGGAGATTCTCAAGACACACTTATGAAAAACCTAAATATAATTCTACTGATAATCAGCCTTTTGTTGAAGCATAATTAATGCATTATATTGAACTGAATGGAGAGAATCACCTTCATGGGGGAAACAAAGTTTGGAGCATTTTGACAATCAGCCTTTTGTGGAGGCATGGTCATTGAAGTTATACTTACTGAGAAACTTACAAGATTTCATTGTGAAGATTTTGTTGCAAGCAGAAAGTATTTCAGTCATTTAGCAATGAATCTTATATATATATATATATATATAGAGAGAGACTCTTTATTATAATGAAATGGGCTCATGACACTCGTGGCCTAGCCCCCAGCCCTCTTGGGCTTACAATTCACATGTAAGGACTAGTGATAAAATAAGGCACTCAAAAGACAAAACATAATAATATAGCATAAAAAAACTACATAACAAAAGACAACATAACGACATAACAAAACATCAACAATTATATAGGTGTAACAACTGAAATTATATGTGATCCTTGTATTTGAGTACTTTTTCAAATGTTGAAAATTATGATACAATCATGTGAAATGTTTGTTATAAATCTTGTCTAACATCACCAATAAATGCAAAAGGAATTCAAAGTGTAATTAAATGGATGCGGAAGTGCATTTATTCTGTCAATAAATTGCTTGTAACATGTCATTCTTGAAGTTATTGATTTTTTGGTCGTTTTTCTGAAAATTACTCCATTTATCATGCTACAAAGGTAATACATTCTGTAATTTTATTTTTCCCTTAGGCTGAGTGTCACAGTGTTTTGCAGCTAAAAGAAGTACTTACTAGGTCAATAATTTAAATAAAATAAAAACATTTCTGAAATTGATATGTTTCAGTTATAATGATTGACAAACATTTTGTAAAAACATTTTTAATGCTGTTCTGGTAGCAACCAATTATTTCAAGTAGTTAAAATAGATAGTCGACAAACCTTAACAATCTCATTGAGGTAGAAATGATCAATACAGCAATGCGTGAATAGAATGAAAGCACATATTCTTTGCACGAGACTAGAAATTACCTTGAATTAACTTATTGGCAACTAAAATAATCCAACAATTGTTCCATCTATGTTTGAAACACAGAACAAGTTTAAAGCAGTGACATCAGTGTACTAAACAACATAATGACAAGAAAAGTTGGAAGTGGCAGCAGCAGCAGCATGCAGATTATTGATCCATGTGATGCTGCCACATGGCATGCTCTTTGTCTGGCTCCTGCATAAATTATGCAAATGACCCTCTTGCTTGAATAATAATGAGCTTGGCTGGCATGAGTTGCTGCTGCTGCTGCAGTTGATGATGCACTGACGCTGTTGTGTAGATCATGTTCACACAATGTTTTCTACTTCACCATTGATGATTGTCATGCTCTTGTGAGCAAATAGGACAACCTTAGACACATAATAGATTTATTTATCATGGATATATTTGGTGGAAAGTTGCAGTGCAGTGTAATGCTCTATTTGAAAGGATTTCACTGCAGAATGAACATGCTTGCTCTGATCATTGTTAGTGCTTTTCTTCAACACAGTGGATCAGTTATTCATGGTAAGTGATGTTAGTTAGTATTTGAACCATTAGAATCAATGTATGTATAAAAAGATGTGACATAAAACTCCATAAATCTGATTCAATCAAATGAATACTCTATTACTTTGTGTGTCAGGTAAAGTATTTGTACAAAGAATGAAATCGATGTTACTGCTTATGACATAGTAATTATAAAGGCTCATCATCTTATCAGCACTACATAAATTTTGTTTCTTCTATATTTATATTTCAGTAACTCATTGAGTTGAATGTGTACTTGAATATAAAAAAATAAATGAATGCTGACACAGACCATTTCACATCTATTTCAAGGTCCTACAGATTATTGTTTGGTGGATACATTTGAACCAACCTGCAATCAGAATGAAGTGGTCATGATTGAAACAGCTCTGTATGGAAGAATGAAACCAGGGAAGTGCTTACCAGCAGAACAAGGAAGTTTTGGATGCTCTGCGAATGTTCAAGCAATTATGGATGGTCTATGTTCAGGCAGGAAGACCTGCTCAGTTAGTGGATTGGATAAAGAGCTAATATTGACTCAACCATGCCCACAAGGCTATGTGGGATATCTGTCTGTGTCACATTCTTGCAGAAAAGGTAAGTACAGTGTAAGAGGCAGTTAAAAGCTAATGAGCATCAGCAGTATCAAACTTGTTATAGATTTCAATGAACTGAGGTTTCTGTTCATATTGAAATACACTCTTTAAAGTTGTGTTATATTTAATGTACGGAAAATTTTGAATAAAAAAAGACAGCTTTAGTGCTGACTTAGTGATAGCAGTCGAGCCCCAGATTTAAGATCACCATATTATACACCTGTTTCTTAGAGTAGCCATGTTGGCATTTTTGCCTCATTGACATTTCTTTGTACTCAGCTATAAATATTGTGATGTCATCAGTAGTCAATGGCCATAGTGAGGTGACAGAGTTCAAGAAAAGTGGTCAAGTAATGAGCATAATTATTATGTAATTCAAATGAGGCTAAAGCTGCTGCATAATAAAAGGTGCATAGCAACTGCTGGTTTTATAAAAAAAATTGAAAGTCCCCATATAAACACGTTGCTCAAGGATTGCTGTTAAGCCTCTTTAATGATTCCAAATGTATTAAAATACATGGAAACCAACCTAAAGGACTTGGAAGCAAAACTACAGAGGACGTCATTTGAGTCCAGGATCACATTGGCTGAGTGACTGCCTTGACCAATGGGAGCCCTGGATTCACATGACTTCCTCTTCGGTTTAACTTTCACATCCTTCAAGTTGATTTCCATGTCTACAAAATTGGCTGTAATTAAGGGGTTTACTATTAAGAGTGTGAAGCCTGTTCAATGGTATGAGAGGGTACAAAATTCAATACTAAAGATAATATTTGGTATTTATCTGAGTGATGTGATTAGGAAGATACTCTTTAATGGTGATTTTTGTTTCTTTCTAGTAATAGATGTCAGGGAGAAATGCAGAACTGGACAATCTGCCAAAATAGAAGCCAATACTGGATTCCTCTCCACTTCATCAGATACTTCAGGACATACATGTCCTGTTTCAATCACTGCTCCTTCTCAACGACTACTTAAATTCACTGTTTACAACTTCATGAAAAGTAAAGGATCAGCTTGTTATGAAATTGCAGTAATTAAAGAAAAAGACAATCAGAAAAGTGTCCATGTTTGTCAAAGTGATCCAAGAACAAAGGAAGTGATGATGACATCATCAAGTCATGTGACTGTCCACTTCTCCGACTTCCAGATTGGAGAGTCTGTTGGAAGTTTCTTATTGCAATTTGAAGGTAATAAGGATTTCAATTTGAAGGCAAAAAGGATTATGTTATTTTTTTTTAAAATAGAAAACAAAATGCCAAGTGGCATATACTTGCACATCTATTAAGAACTGCCAAAATACAAAATTTTTAATGGTGATATACGAAGTTCACATATTAACTTTGCAATTTTGGAGGGATAAATTCAGTTTGAACGAAAGTTAATCAAAAGAAGAAAAATAACTGCATAGAAATATTAGGAAAAATGTTTTTCAAATGAATTTTTTTTATGTTGTTCATGTCTCCAATATTGCTGATCCTAATGGCACATTTTATTCCAGCAACTGGTTGTCCTAATCCAGAGATACCAGCTGATTCTCATATGGTGCGAGAAGGAGACAGAGCAAAAGTGATCTGTAATAATTCTGACAGTTCCTGGTTTATCTATTGCAAGGAAAACAAATGGACAGGAGTTGATAGAAAATGTCCTCAAGGTAATTATACAGACTTGCTATGAAAATATTAATTTGAAAGATATTCTGATCCATTATAAACGGTAGAATAATTATTTTAGCAATATGTATTTGTTAATTAAATTCATTTATTAATTTACTTTGTAGATTGGGGTATTTCCAAAATGTTCAAATCAGAATCAGGCTTTCCCTATGGTAAGTAACAAAGTCTTGACATAACATGGATAGACCTTGAGCAGATTTCTGTGGCATTTATCATTCTAAATTTATATTTTATAAAACATTTATTATTTATTGAGTATTATACTGTTGTTTTCAGGCATATTCTTGACTTCATTCATTGGAGTTGGTATAGGAATATTTCTTGGAGGTTTCCTGCTTTTTATAGCAATTAATGCTTTTCAAAGGTAATATATTCTATCATGGTGACACTGCACTCATCTAAAATGAATAAACATTTACCATTTCAAAAGAGAAGTTTTGACCAATGTCAGTCATTTAAAATGCTAACCAAGAGGGCATGCCAGATTGATGTGAAACTGAAGTAGGCAGATGTTGACTGATTTAGAAAACTATATATGTGTAATCCTATTATTCACTCATTTAATATCTAAAATCTATGTGAATTTCAGACATCAAAGAAGACTAAGGCAAGCATATGGAGCCCCTCCTGTGATCCCAGACCCTGATTACAAGATCTATGACACTTCCAAAATGGACTTCACTCTTGTTCCTGGTTTTGGCACAGTGGGGCGAAACACTATTCCTAGACACCAGATGTCACCACCTCCTATACCATCACAACCTCCAGAGGATGAAAGAAGATTCTCAAGACACACTTATGAAAAACCTAAATATAATTCCACCGACAATCAGCCTTTTATGGAATCATAGTGTATGTAGGATGGAGACAAGAGTAGAGTATAAAACTCAGAAGAAATAATGCAAAGATGTCACAGTTCACGCATAAGCAGGTCCCCAGAAAATGTCTTTATAAAAAAGGGAGCCACATATATAGAGACTATAACAATGGTGCAATGGCTATGTCTTAATATTCCAAGCTTGCTGATATAGTAAATGAATTCCTACTTTGAAAGGTAGACAGTGAAGTGTCTGTATGGAAGAATAAATTGCTGATTGCTTTGTTTGACTTCATGAAAATTCCTTGACGATGTTAGTTAAATGGGAAAATATATATGTGATGTTCCCCTCAACTATGTGGCAATTGCTTCAGAAAATGTTAAATAATTATCTTGTTAATGGCTCCAGGTTTGATTTGATTGAAGATCATCTTTTAGTTACACAGCAACCAAATGTAAAAAACAAAAAAAACAAACAAACAAGGATGGACTGCTGAACTTCAGTTGAATATAAGCATAAACATGGTCATTCTTTTTAACTAATAGAATGACAATCCTGACAGTTTTTGAGACACATTGAAGCATTAATCACAGTCATTATAATGATTTAATAAAAAATGCATTGATTCCATGTCTTTCAATTTAAATTCTATTGCATATGTAGGGCTCTTAACCTCAACACATTCATTTTCTCAAGTGAAAAAATGTGATTGTTGTGACCATTGTGAATAAATGGGTTTACCACACCTCATCTATTTTTGTATTATCTGGATAAAGGTACACTACCTGAATTTCTAGGTCCTTAGGATTGTCTTAATCTATCCTGGTTGCAGATAAAAATGATATTCAGAAATAAAGTATGACTTCATAACTGAGTTTTACTGAATGAATCTGAACATTGATATTTGCAACAACAGCAGCAGTGCGAATACATTCAGTATTTATCTAACTTAGAACCAGTGTTTAGTACTCACGTGTTCCTACAAATATAAACAGCATCTTAAAGATAATGCACAATAAATGCCGAATAATGACCATTAAAATCATGGAAGGTATCCTCAACTGACATCAAAACTAAACAAAGAAGCTCAGATAGCAGCAGCATCAGCAGCAGCATGCAGATTATTGATCCATGTGATGCTGCCACATGGCATTCTCTTTGTCTGGCTCCTGCATAAATTATGCTAATGACCTCCTTGCTTGAATAAGTAATGAACTTGGCTGCTGCTGCCTCAGCTGCAGTTATCACAGTGCATGGTTCTATGGAAGAAATGGAAGGGAAACATGCATGATTGCTATAGCTATATCACTGAAGGAATAAGACCATTGCACACTGTTGGATAGGATTGAAAAAGGTTATATAGGGTAGCAGGACATAAAGACTTAATACACAGTCAAATCGTTTTGTAAATATGGATATTCTAGGCATGATAACGCTTGTTATTGTTGCAATATCTGGATTTTCTGAGGCTGTTATCCATGGTAAGTACACTTTACTCTATAATTTCTCATGTGACTGTATTGTTGATCTGACATTTGGCATAGATTGCATACAGCTTGTATCGCACAAAATTTATACATCATCATCAATAATACCTATATTTCAATTGATATATAAATGGGATCTGTGACGTTGGCATTGGGTTCTAACAAAACAATGCCACGGATTGATAGAATGCAGTATTTTTTATTTGTTTAAGAGTAGTTGGTTGTTCTAATTTTTATTAGAAATGATGACAAATTAATAAGCTTAAGAATCTGAAACCATATTTACTGGAAAAACTGTGAATTTGAAAGACATGTTATTAAGATAATTTTTTTTATTGCAGGGCCGACGGAATACTGTATGGATGAAACATTTGAAGCAAATTGCAATAAAGATCAAGTGATAATAATTGAAACAGCATTGTATGGCAGGATGAAACCTGGAAAATGTTTCCCTTCAGAACAAGGAAATTTTGGATGTTCAGCTAATGTACAGACCATTCTCGATGGTTTATGTTCAGGAAAGAAATATTGTACAGTTAGTGCTCTTCATAAAGATATAATTCTGACTCGACCATGTGGAGAAACCTTTGGTTATTTGGATGTATCCTATTCATGCAAAACAGGTGACAAAATTTTAATGTTGAATGTTATATCTTGAAACATGGAATTGATAGATTATATTGAAAATTTCCCTTGAATATGCAAAGAGTAAGCAAGTCCATTTGGACAAAATGTAGCAATTTCTCAAGTATATATGCAATTACCTTCCCTCTTTAATAAATGTAATTTTGATTTTCAGTGTATTCAGTTGCTGATAAATGCACATCAAATCATCAAGTGTCAATGACAGAACCTAGTGGATATTTATCAATAACATCTGAATCACATTCTTCAGGGAGGAACTGTCCAGTGTTGATAACAATTCCTTCAGGAAGACTCATTAAATTCACAGTCCACAACTTTTTAAAGAAACCAGGATCAGCCTGTTATGAAATAGCAGTCATTAAGGAAGGAGACAACCAGAAAAGCATCCATGTTTGTCAAAGTGATCCAAGAACAAAGGAAGTGATGATGACATCATCAAGTCATGTGACTGTCCACTTCTCTGACTTCCAGATTGGAGAGTCTGTTGGGAGCTTCCTGTTGCATTATGAAGGTACTGATGATTTTCATTAAAAAAAATAGAAGAAATGCCAGATGGCATATATACAACCATTTGGAACGTACAATCCCAAAATTTACAAAAAAAAAGGAGGAGCAAATGATGTATACATTTTACAAATGAAGTATACAAAGTTAGAAGGTAAATTCAGTTGGAAAATATTGATTAATAAAAAGAAAAGGACAAGAAACATTTATAGTATACAGTGTGTGCGCACAATCCTTTGACAGAATAAACATAAACTTTGCTCATGTTTTTTTAATGAAAAATTTTTCTCAAGGAAATGGACCTATTTATGATCTTATTCTGACATATATCTTCCAGCGACTGGCTGTCCAAATCCAGAGATAACAGTTGATTCTCATATGGTTCGAGAAGGAGACAGAGCAAAGGTCATGTGCAACAATTCCGACAGTTCCTGGTTTATCTATTGCAAGGAAAACAAATGGACTGGAGTTGATAGAAAATGTCCACAAGGTAATTATATAGTCTTGCTATGACAACATTGGTGTGAAAGGTATTCTGATGATTCAGTGTAAACTATGAAGAATTAATTTTTTCATAATATTTTATTTATTCATTTATTTATTTTGTAGATTGGGGGATCTCCAAAATGTTCAAGTCGGAATCAGGCTTTCCCTATGGTAAGTAATGGAGCAAAAACAAAAATATATTTATAATTTTGAAGTCTAGAAATTAAATGCACAGATCATAGAATTCTGGGGAATTATCAGGTTTGACATTGAATGATTTATTTTCAGGCATATTCTTAACTTCATTCGTTGGAGTTGGTATAGGAATATTTCTTGGAGGTTTCCTGCTTTTCATAGCAATAAATGCTTTTCAAAGGTAATATTTTCTATCATAGTGAATTGGTCTCACTGCATTGATATAAAATAAATATACCTTTCCCATTTCACAACAGTAAACTTGACCAAGGTCACCCATTTAAAAAACTAACCCAGGCTGCATACTAGCTCAATATAACCACTGTTGGCAGTTTTTGGCTGATTTAGGGATGAATTTGAGTCTATGTGCAATATTACTTTGGAATAAATATTTTATTCGGTTTCAATTAATTTTATATGTTAATCCATATGTTAATTTCAGACACCAAAGACAGTTGAGACAGGCATATGGAGCCCCTCCTGTGATCCCAGACCCTGATTACAAGATCTATGACACTTCCAAAATGGACTTCACTCTAGTTCCTGGTTTTGGCACAGTGGGGAGACACACTATTCCTAGACACCAGATGTCACCACCTCCTGTACCATCGCAACCTCCAGAGGATGAAAGGAGATTCTCAAGACACACTTATGAAAAACCTAAATACAATTCTACTGACAATCAGCCTTTTGTGGAGGCATGATCATTCAAGCTATGCTTAATGTGAAACTCACAAGATGTCAGTGCGAATATTTTCCTGGCAAGAAGAAAGTATTTAAGGCATTGAACAATGACCATTATATGTGATGCTTGTTTTTAAGTACTTTTTCAAATATTGAAAATTATAATACATTCATGTAACATGTCATTCTTGAAGTGATTGATTTTTTGGTTGTTTTCTAAAAATTACTCCATTTATCATGGTTCAAAGGTCATACATTCTGTAAATTTATTTTTCCCTTAGGCTGAGTGTCACAGTGGCTCATGGCTTAAAGAAGAAATTATGCTGTCAAATAGATTAATTGCAAAATATCATATGGTTAAATTAAAAGAAATTAAAGACATTTCTGAAGTTGACATGTTTTTAGTTATTTTTATATGATCAGTGTTTTCATAATTTATAAATGATTAACAAACATTTTGTAAAATCATTGTTAATGATGTTCTGGTAGCAATCAAATATTTCAAGTTAAAATAGACAGAAAACAAACCTGAACAATCTCATTGAAGGTAGAAATGATCAATACAAGTAATGTGTGAATAGAATGAAAGCCCATATTCCAACCATTAGACTAGAAATTACCTTATTGACAAATAAAATAATCCAACAATATTCTATTGATGCTTGAGACCATGAACAAGTTCTAAGTAGTGACATCAGTGTGCTAAATAACATAATGACAAGAAAGGCTGGGTGTAGCAGCAGCAACAGCAGCAGCATGCAGATTATTGATCCATGTGATGCTGCCACATGGCATGCTCTTTGTCTGGCTCCTGCATAAATTATGCTAATGACCCACTTGCTTGAATAATAATGAGCTTGGCTGCTGCTGCTGCAGCTTGGCCAGTACTGTAGCATACACACACTTTGTTTTGTGAGGTCTGGAGGATATCTGGTGCTGCATGCATGACTTAAGAAACACTGGATAGAGTTGGCCATTGCTACTGCAACTGTAGCATATTTGCAAGCAATGGAATACTTTATCATCTTAGTATTTGTTTTAATATTGCTAGTGGCGACTAGTTCACTGATAGCCCAAGGAAAGACAATCAATGGTAAGTAAGATTCCTGGTCAAAATACATTTCTTGATCCATGCTTTGTAGATACGACAAGGAATTTTTTTTGTATCCTTCTGTTATGTATTTGTACATTGGCCATATAGTAAAAGAGTCACATAATCAAGTAAGACTTAATATAATATCTGACATTAACATTGGCTATCTGTTTTTTGCATCCACTGTTCCACATGTTTATAATGGAAAACGTACACCCATATACTTCTGTTAGACTGCTGCACTTTATGATATTATATAATTAGAATCAGAGATAGGACATATTGAAATTTGTAACAAAATTTATATAGACAGAGTAAACATGGATACTACACAAATTTAATGTGGTTTATTAAAATGTGTAACCATTGAAAATTCTGATCTTAGTGTATAAATCAAAATTTGTGGAGTATTCGAATCATTCTGAAATCTACATTCCTTGTATTTGGTTATTAAATGCACTTTAATTACCTCAAATATACTAATTAATTCTAGAGGGATTCCATTGCCATAAAATTTATACTATCGAGCCTCTTAAGACAATGTTTAAATTGATTAATTTTATTATTTTGTAGAAAGGGCCCCCCCTTGAGTTGTTTAAGTCACAGAAAGTGTCAATCCCAAACTACTCTAGGCCTGGTTGTTTAGAAAGTTATTTAAGCATTTGTTTAATCATTACGGTTCTTAATTTTATTTTAGGTCCGAAGAACTATTGCATGACTGACAAATTTGAACCACGATGCAATCAAAATGAAGTTGTAATGATTGAGTCAGCAGTTTATGGCAGAATGGAACCAGGAAAATGTTTCTCAAGCTCAGAAGGAAATTTTGGATGTTCTACTGATGTGAAAAATATCTTAGACTATTTATGCTCTGGAAGACAGTCTTGCACTGTTCCAACTCTGAATAGCGATTTATTTACAACTGAGCCCTGTGGACCCAGTGTTGCTGGCTATTTGTCTATCTCATACTCATGTTTAAAAGGTGAGCTGTCTTTAATATTGAAGCTATTATACATACATATACGTACATGTGTATTGTATACATATTTTTTTCCATGTTGCTACCATTACTTTCATTGCTGATGTTTTATATGATATATGTCATAACCCTGCTTTTAGTCTACCTCACCATAAATGCATAATAGACCACCTCATATTTAAGGCCACCTACGTTATGTCTTTCTATTGATTTATGCTTCTTTATCAAGATCATTAGACAGATTTGATAGGATTTATTCACCATTATGCAATTTATGGCCAGCAACATTCGCAAAAGTAGTCTAATTGCATTCAATGCATTAATGTGGATCTCCATGGACTTTTACACACTTTTTTTTTTAATCTGAAAATTGTTATTAGTTTTAATATTGCGTGCTCCATCTATGTAACACAATATTATATTCAGTCAAAATTAACAGACAAGGACATCATGATAGATCTTTTTTTTTTAAATAAGTTGACTTTTAATGAATATATTTAACAATTGTGAAACATTTTTACATTTCCACATTGCATGCTTTTTTTCAGTTGTAAAGGTCAAAGACCAATGTTTCAACAAAAGAGAGATCACAATATCACAACCAGACGGCTATCTTTCAACTTCATCCGCCAACATGGCTCATAACTGTCCTGTCTCAATCAAAGTTCCCTTTGGTCACTTAATAAAGTTCACTGTTTACAACTTCATGAAAACTTCGGGGTCAGCCTGTTATGAAATAGCAGTCATCAAAGAAAAAGACAATCAAAAAAGCATCCATGTTTGTCAAAGTGACCCAAGCACAAAGGAAGTGATGATGACATCAAGTCATGTGACTGTCCACTTCTCTGACTTCCAGATTGGAGAGTCTGTTGGAAGCTTCCTATTGCACTTTGAAGGTAAGTCTTTTGATTGCTATATTAATATATTAATTGATCATTACATTATAATGCCAAAACCTAACATAGCCTTAAAAAGTTATTTTTTTTATGTATTTTTCAGCAACTGGCTGCAAAAATCCAGTGATCCAACCCAACTCACACATGGTCAGAGAAGGAGACAGAGCAAAAATCATTTGCAACAATTCTGACAGTTCATGGTACATTTACTGCAAGGAAAACAAATGGACAGAACTGGACAGAAAATGTCCACAGGGTAAGTGCAATTAATTTTCAATGAATGTACATTATAAATACTGTATTGTACATTGTAAATTTGTGCAATGTTTGTAATTATAATTAGGTATGCCTTTCTTTGCAGATTGGGGAATCTCTAAAATTTTCAAATCAGAATCCAGATTTCCCTATGGTAAGCAATTAAATATCAATATTTGTGTATACTGCTTAGTAGAGCTTTAAATATGCCAAGGTATAACATTCTAAAATTAATCTGATCAATGACATTGTATTGTAATGCAAAATTATTATTTTCAGGCATATTCTTGACCTCATTCATTGCAGTTGGCATTGGAATATTTTTAGGAGGATTTCTACTCTTCATTGCAATCAATGCATTTCAAAGGTAACTTTGAATACACACAGAAAAAAAGTTTTTCAATAAAAGTAAGAATACCTTTAAAATAAATTTTCTGTTCTGGTAATTAAGGCATCAAAGAAGACTAAGGCAAGCATATGAAGCCCCTCCTGTGATCCCAGACCCTGATTACAAGATCTACGACACTTCCAAAATGGACTTCACTCTAGTTCCTGGTTTTGGCACAGTGGGGCGACACACTATTCCTAGACACCAGATGTCACCACCTCCTGTTCCATCACAACCTCCAGAGGATGAAAGGAGATTCTCCAGACACACTTATGAAAAACCTAAATATAATTCTACTGATAATCCACCTTTCATGGATACTTAAAAAAATTAAGATTATTGACTTTTTATTTCATATATTAGTATAATTTAACTGACAATCAGCCTTGTGTGGAAATATAGTTGATTTAATATGTACATCATTACACTATAATTAAAGGTCTAATTTTTTTGTTACAAATAGAAATGGATACTGAATGAGTCATGGCATGTTAATTCGAATTTGACAGTATTTTACTTGAAATGCCACTGTTATACATTATTTGTATAAAATATACAGGCAATAAACTTTTTAATTCAAACCATAGCACTTGTTTTTATTGCATGCATGTGAAAATTTGCCTGAAGTGAACCAATAACAAATTTTGCAATGAATACTATGTTATCAAGACTTCAGCCACAATCGCAGTGACAAAGTCAATACATATCAAGTGCAAGAAATTGTATTATTCAGCTGGCAGGAGAAGCATTCCACCTATTTCATTGTGAAAGTTACCATATACTGTGTCAGCTGTTGAGATAATGTGAAATTTACTTACTAATTACTATTACCAGAACTCTGCGGTGTGACAGATATGCACTCTAAATGGATTGACTATTCAGTAAAATCTGACATTTAAATTTGATGTTTCTCAACAATAAAATGCATTATTTGTTTTACATTTTCCAGGTAACTGCTGTGATCCCTTGTCTTATATTATCAAGTAGATATTAAAGATCTGTAATCCAATTGTGTCAGTGTTGTGATGTGGCTTGGTGCATGTTCAAAAGTGAATTTCCTTTGTGCACTTACTAGAATCTGACAGTAGCAGGAGCAGTAGCAGCAGCATGCAGATTATTGATCCATGTGATGCTGCCACATGGCAAGCTCTTTGTCTGGCTCCTGCATAAATTATGCTAATGAGCCCCTTGCTTGAATAACAATGAGCTTCGCAGCAGCAGATGCAGCTGCAGTGGTTATGTTGTGAATCTCACTGCATTCAAATAATGTCTTTGCAACAGAAGATCACTTCATTTGTGTTGTTGAGCTGAAACTGGGATAATACTAGAAGGAGTAGCTTACTGCTGGAATACAGTGGCTCTGAACACACAGAAAGTGACAGTGGAGATAACAAACAATGGATAACATGGATTTGGCATTGCTATTGTGTGTAGTCATTCCTGTGCTAGCTGAGACTGTTGTGCATGGTATGTATAGTATTGCTTCATATTCTTATTGCAAAGTAAACGTACACATCTAAGATTAGTTGGTTTAATGGGGTATTTAATTTGAGAACACATTGTTATATACACTCATGTGGCTCATCTTAAATGATTTTCAATACATAGGCTTTTTCATTAATTTTCCAGCAATAACAAGGTTATAGGTCTCTAAAATCTCACTTGACTGATGGATATTGCAAAATGTCAGCACAACTACAAGCAATACTTAATTTGTGTTACAAAATATGATACTGTGTGTTTAAATCTATTCCAGGGCCAGCAAATTACTGCATGGCAGATACTTTTCAACCACAATGCAACAAAGATGAGGTGGTCATGATTGAAACAGCATTATACGGAAGAATGAAACCAGGAAAGTGTTTTCCTGCTGAACAAGGAAACTTTGGGTGTTCTGCGAATGTGCATGACATCATGGATAGTTTGTGTTCAGGACGACAATCATGTTCAGTTGATCATGCTTTCAACAAGGATATAGTACTTACTAAACCATGTGGAGAATCCTTTACTGGCTATTTGTCTGTTTCATATTCTTGCAAACCAGGTAAGGATCATAGTTTAATTTCTAATATCTTGGATTTTGTAGATGCCTGACACATATTGCATGCTTTTGATTTAGATACTGAAATTTAAGATATTTAATACAACATTAATATAATTATTAAATAACAATTTACCACACAAGATACAAATTTGGAAATTGGCAACAAAGATACATAATAATGATGCAAATAGCAAGTAAATTTACTCATGTAATATTAGGGAAAGAAGTGTGATGAATTACAATTAATTTAGAACCATTTGTTATCCAAAATTATGGTAGCATCTGAGTCATAAGCTACTTCATCATTAATTAAACATACCTTTTCTTTTCATAAATACTTTCAAATTATTTTTGTCTTAAACGCAGATTACCATTATGTAATTAATATGTGTTTCAGTGTATAGTGTGACAGACAGGTGTGCATCAACCAATCAAGTAACAATATCAGGCTCCACTGGATACCTTGCCACATCAGTTGGCTCACAATTAGGACAGAACTTGTGCCCAGTCGCAATCAATGCTCCCAGTGGAAGGTTGCTTAAATTTACACTTCACAATTTTCTCAAGAAATCAGGCTCAGCCTGTTATGAAGTTGCAGTCATTAAAGAAAAGGACAGCCAGAAGAGCATCCATGTTTGTCAAAGTGACCCAAGAACAAAGGAAGTGATGATGACATCATCAAGTCATGTGACTGTCCACTTCTCCGACTTCCAGATTGGAGAGTCTGTTGGGAGCTTTCTGTTGCATTATGAAGGTATTTAATACATAATTGTATGTCTTGATAATCTCAGTTCTCATTTTCCTAATATAATTGTATTGTATATTCAGTTGTTAGTTCATACTAAAATCACAGGTGTTCGCCAACGTGATAGCGCGGTGTCAGCTCCTAGCGGTAAACACTTTACTAATACTAAACAGTAATGTTCACTGCTAAAAACTGACACCGCGCTATCATGTTGGCAAATGCCTCTGCTAAAATGTTAGCATTTATTATACACTAGAAATTATGTTATATAACACCTCTTATTTAATGCCTTCACTCAGAATGTTGTAAAAAAAGTATGCTTGCCAAAATGCATTATTTCTGCCCTCTTTAATGGGCCCATGGGACCCATTTGTTTTTCACTTTCACCCCCCCCCCTCCTCCATTTACTAATCTCTGATGCTACGATCCATCTGCATATGTATCTAATAATAATTAATGTTTTTAATGTACTTATAAGACCATGCTTATTTCTTGATTTTTCAGCAACTGGATGTCCCCAACCCACAGTACCAAATGGCGCTCACATGACAAGAGAAGGAGATAGAACGAAAATCATGTGCAACAATTCTGACAGTTCATGGTTCATTTACTGCAAGGATAAGAAATGGACTGAAATGGACAGAAAATGCCCTCAAGGTTACTATAGTCTTTTTTAAAATATAAATGAGACACATAAGATGCCTGTAATCTTTTTAAATTGTAAAATATATTTTTCTTTCAGACTGGGGTTTGTCCAAAATATTCAAATCCGAAGCATCATTCCCATATGGTAAGTTATTAAGTTTAGTGGTTATTAATTTGTTAAGGAATTTACATCAATATATTTTTCACATAGCATCAGTAAGGGTGGAAAGCAAACGTGCTCCTTTTATTCATTCCACACATTTTGGTCACTTATGAAAGTGTTAAGAGTCCAATTGAAATCTGGGGGGGGGGGGGGGGGGCATTACAGCAACCACACATAGTGTCTTGGAGATGTCCTCCCCATACTACACATACTACGGATTTATTTCTTGCAAATTATGTTGCAGCATATATGAAATAAAAGTTCTGAGTTTGTGTAAACTGTTTACCTAAGCAACTTATTTTATTATTCCAGGTATATTTTTGACATCATTTATTGGAGTTGGCATTGGAATATTTCTTGGAGGATTTCTTTTGTTTCTGGCAGTTAATGCTTTCCAAAGGTATCTTCTAGTTTTATTTACTATACCATTGTTGTTAATCATAATTACAAAAACTAACAACTGACTTAATGAATTGATTGTTCACTTCCAGACACCAAAGAAGACTGAGACAAGCATACGAAGCCCCACCTGTGATCCCAGACCCTGATTACAAGATCTATGACACTTCCAAAATGGACTTCACTCTAGTTCCTGGTTTTGGCACAGTGGGGCGACACACTATTGCTAGACACCAGATGTCACCACCTCCTATACCATCACAACCACCAGAGGATGAAAGGAGATTCTCAAGACACACTTATGAAAAACCTAAATATAATTCCACTGACAATTCACCATTTGGTGAAGCTTAATATATTTCAGCCAAATGTCACAGACTATTGTTAAAAAAAATGTTGGTGAAAATAATTACATGCAAACTTTGAAAAGCCTTAATTTTGAGGATGCTTGGTAAATTACAGATTTATTGAAAAACTATATGCTTTAGCTGAGAAAAAATAAAGAGTAATTATATTATGATGATTTTGAGCATTTTGTGAATTTAATCCCCTCTCTTTAATGGAAAATAATTTTAATATACCAGTTGTGGGAATGTCTAGTGTCTGAAACATGATACAACCTACTGTTCCTTCCTTTGAGTTAACATCATACTAACAGAAAAATTTGATACAATTCAGTGTTATTAAATTTACTCCTAGTCACATGCAAGCGTATTTTATTGTCTCAATCTCCTAGTCAGCCTACATGACCAGCTCTAGAAGTAAATGATCAGATGATAAAACTTTCAGTCAACCCTAATGTTATAGATTTACCCCACAGGACGAGTCCTTTAATTAGGAATATTCCAGGCCGGGTTCAAACTTGAGGCTGTTCAAAGGAGACCAGTGCCTTAACCACTAGACCACTCAGCAGACCATGTAAGAAATATAATTATACTTTAAGGCCATGCACAGGTTAGAGGAAAAGGTGATTTAAGCTAGTTAATGTTAAACAATTAAGCTTCTCCTTCAACCATTTAGTTTAGAGGAAATTACAACACATATTGATTAAGTCTTTATTAGTTCATTTTCATAATAAAACAATTTTAACAATATTTTGGGTGAGAATGATAAATAAATATTTCAAGTAATTGAAGATATAATAATTCATATCATTACCATTGTTTTGTATTTTAGCTCTCACGATGATTAGATTTCTTAATTTAATGAAGCTGAGGCCCTGTTTAAGTATCAAATGCACTGCTCAAACTCCCTTTGTTGCCATTGTATCTCACAGTGTGAAATCCTGAGTAATAAAACTGTATAATGGCTGTCCAATAATAACCCAGACTGCAAACTGATAAATTTCCATTATTTATGTAACTTATGATGTTTATATAAAGTTCTCCACATTGTAATTTCCTTGACTATTCTGTAGAAATACCCTAAACTGACTAAATCTGCAACCTTGCAGCAGCTCAGCAGCAGTAACAGCAACATCAGCAGCATGCAGATTATTGATCCATGTGATGCTGCCACATGGCATGCTCTTTGTCTGGCTCCTGCATAAATTATGCTAATGACCCACTTGCTTGAATAATAATGAGCTTGGCTGCTGCTGCTGTTGTTATGATCACACAGTGGCTGTGAGTAGTAGTGTATGCATGTTTTGCATTGAATGTAAAAGAGTTGATATCTGTACAATTTACCTTAAAGGAAGGATGCATTTACCAGCAAGTCATTAATGGGATATCTCAAGTTTGAATGAACAAGGGAACTAATATTTCTGCTCATAAACAATGGATACAATGGGAATATTTTTGTTACTGTCAGGATTCATGCCTTTGCTGGCCAAAGCTGTTGTTCATGGTTAGTGATACTTTGTTCTATGCTACAGTAACTAACATCTTGCAAAATGAGACAAATAGGTGCAGGGGCTTTTGCACGTGCATTAAAATGAAACATTTTTCTTCACTTTTGGAACATTGAGCAGAATAAATCTGACTCCAGTACTTCATTATTTTTGCAATTTATTATGAATATTTCCATGAGGATTAATTGGCATCTTTTGCCAAATGTAAGACATTTACTGTTAAATATATAGAGTGTAAATATTTACTGGTAAGCATATTGTAGAAAATATCATTGATTGATTAATAATCATAATTGATTTTTTTCCAATTTCAGGGCCAAATGACTACTGCATGACAGACAATTTCCAACCAAGCTGTAACAACAATGAAGTAGTCATGATTGAAACTGCATCATATGGAAGAATGAAGCCTGGAAAATGCTTATCGGCTGAACAGAGCAATTTTGGGTGTTCAGCGAATGTGCAGAATATAATGGATGGGTTGTGTTCAGGAAGAAAGACTTGCTCAATCAATGCATTGAATCAAGAACTGATTCTTACGCAGCCATGTGGAGACTCTTATTTAGGATACCTGTCTGTATCATATTCTTGCAAATCAGGTAAGTGAATTATGAATATTAAACAGATACAGTATATAGATACAGAAGACTTTTACAGTACAAGTAGGAATAATACAAATGTACTTGTGAGAGCCATGGAGACCAACATTAAGGCATTTGTTGCCACTAGCATGTGGGTCACCTTACAGCATCTTGATTTTCTTAATGTGTATAATTGTAGTTAGTACTTAAATATTATGATTTATTCTAATTTATTGATGCAATACGTAACAATTTTGAATTTTGCTTGTCAATGGATAAACATGCTTTTGAGATAATTGACCAATCCATAGAAACTAGCTACCAGAAAAAAACTATATATATCCAATGCCTTCCCTCCCTTTAGATTTAATTTTTTACTTCGAAAAGCACCTTTGTTTTTATGCAGTAATGAGTATATATTTAATACTGCTATCACATGACTAAATAACTATTAAACTAGCCACCATTGTTGTGTTTTGCTTAAGCAGGTGGTGAGTGATGCCGATAGAATGCAAGAAAGTTCTACTTTATTTTTTCAGTGTTTAATATCAAGGACAGGTGCATGTCAACAAGCCAGGTGTCAATTACAGATCCCAGCGGATACCTGTCCACAACTTCTGCCACAGGATCAACATTATGCCCAGTTAGATTAGAAGCTCCTTCAGGAAGACTTATCAAGTTTACCGTTCACAACTTTTTGACGAAATCAGGCTCAGCCTGTTATGAAATTGCAGTCATAAAAGAAAAAGACAATCAGAAGAGCGTCCATGTTTGTCAAAGTGACCCAAGAACAAAGGAAGTGATGATGACATCATCAAGTCATGTGACTGTCCATTTCGCTGACTTCCAGATTGGAGAGTCTGTTGGAAGCTACCTGTTACATTATGAAGGTAATGAACTGGTTCTTGCATGTTCTGTTATCTGTTAATATAAATTCTGTATGGGTGCCATTATTCTTTTTCTTTAGCAAATAACAAATATTTCATTTGCAATGAACAACTGAGTTGCTCAATAGAATTTTATAGAAATACTACAAAGTCTAATATAATACATAACATTGTTAAACTAATGGCACTTATCATCTGAGGTAAACTGGTCACCGAAAACTAAAAGAATGGTCTGAAAAGTATAATAATGGCCATAAACTGCCTAATAAAAAATAATAAAAAATTTATCATACATAATCAGACAATATTTCTTTGTATTTAAGCAACTGGATGTCCTCAGCCAACAATCCCTCTTGGTTCTTATATGATGAGAGAGGGAGATAGGGCAAAAATCATCTGCAACAATTCTGACAGCTCATGGTTCATTTATTGCAAGAATAATGAATGGACTGAGATGAACAGAAAATGTCCACAAGGTATGTCTTATTTTAAAATTTTAAATTACTCTGGTGTTGTATTCTGCAATTTAGATCATGTATCAATATAACTGCTGTCTATTTTCAGATTGGGGTATTTCTAAACTATTCAAGTCTGAAACTTCATTCCCATATGGTAATCATCCATCAAAAACTTTGTTATTCTCCATTTCATGACACTTTTGAATAAATATAATTGGAATTAAGAAGCATCTAAAGACATCATGAAAATATGAAAGACACCAATATTTTTTGGTTTTATATATTTCAGGTATTTTTTTGACGTCATTCATTGGTGTGGGAATTGGAATATTCTTAGGAGGTTTTCTTTTATTCATGGCAATCAATGCTTTTCAAAGGTATTTACAGAACTGTCAAACGAAAAAAAAAAACACTTTTACATAAGATTCATGATTTGCACTTGATTATAAATGAAATTGTCAATTTCAGACACCAAAGAAGACTGCGACAAGCCTATGAAGCCCCTCCTGTGATCCCAGACCCTGATTACAAGATCTACGACACTTCCAAAATGGACTTCACTCTAGTTCCTGGTTTTGGCACAGTGGGGCGACACACTATTGCTAGACACCAGATGTCACCACCTCCTGTACCATCACAACCTCCAGAGGATGAAAGGAGATTCTCAAGGCACACTTATGAAAAGCCAAAATACAATTCCACTGACAATCAGCCTTTTGTTGAATAGTAATAGATTATTTGAAGAGACAATGCATAAGGACACTGCATTGGTCATGTAAAAGTTACATGTGAACCATGGCCTGAATTGTTTATCAAAAATACCTTCTGTGAAATATGTATATTGAGCAAACATTATTGGTGAGTGCTGAAAATGGCATAACAGCTGTAGTAACTGAAATAATTTTAACTGAATTAATCAAATTTAGTAAATTCAAACACTTTTTTAAATGATTACATGAAATTGTCCCCCCCCCCTCCACCTGAAACACTTGCTTTATTTTATCATATATTTATTTCTTCCAGTATTTAAAACTTTCAGAAATGTAGATTTCTTTCCTAAATAATAAAAAATTGGATTGTATTCTTTGGAAGTGTTGCATTCTGACTGCACAATAAAGATCTGATTTTATAATAATAAATTTGTATTTTTTGAATTTCTTTGCCAGTGACATAATCATGTGCCAAAAGAGTCTCCTTGGGAAACAAATATCTGCTTTGATTGAGCAATGTATTGTTTTCATTTGTTTGCATCTAGAGAGTACTGAATATTACAATCAGAGTTAATATCCCTCAAAAGGGAGAATATTGGCTCGGTAAAACATTGATTCTTTATTCAATGACAAAATTTGACAATGCAAATGGCACTAAATGCTGACAGAATATTATTACAGTTACTAGTTGCAATATCTTATCTCAGGGATAATATATTGAAATATTTAAAAGCCAGAGTATCACCAACATTGTTAATAAAATGTCATTATACTTTACCGTTAGAAAAAATATATAAACAATCTGACAGCATCCCTTGTTTGTGTATAATTCCATGATGTGACTAAATAAGAAACTAATTATAAGAAATGCTGATGATCAATGTACATGAACTATAAATGGAGCTATAAAGTAGCTTTTTAAAAGCACAAATCAATAGGTAATATCCCTACAGCCATTGCCATGTGATCTTAACTAATATTTTGAAATCCAGAGAGTTTCTGACAAAGACTGAGACCTAACAGCAGCAGCAGCAGCAGCAGCATGCAGATTATTGATCCATGTGATGCTGCCATATGGCATGCTCTTTGTCTGGCTCCTGCATGAATTATGCTAATGACCCACTTGCTTGAATAATAATGAGCTTGGCTGCTGCTGCTGCTGTTAGTGTTGGGGCCATGGCATGTAGCTGCATTCTAATAGTAGGGGATTTTCAGTGTTGAACCTGGACAAAACTATGAACACATACATCAGAGACAGGTAGATAGAGCCATTAACTAAATTAGGACATATACAGGACATATATAATGATGGGGATGAGCAAAGAAGCTGGAATTTTAGTGGAGCTGACCCTGATACTCTGTCATTTAACACTGAGCTCACAGGACAAAGTCACACATGGTGAGTTTGCCTGATATTTGCATTTGGTAAAGTATTATTTTCAACTTGTTACTAAATAAGTCATTCATTACATAGTCTAAATAATTAAGGAGATAATTATGTTGGTTTATTGTACTTAGTTATATTTTCAATTATAGTCAAATGCCTGCACAATAATAACAACATGATTATATAGCGAAAAGCACTAGGCAGAAGTTTTGTTTGTCTTGGGTCATACATTGTTTATGTGAAGCCTGATATAATAATGTTGGTTTATGTATCTAGTTATATGTGTCATGACTGTAACAATCTTTTTATATTGCTACTTATATTTGTTGCTTAACATATGAGCAGATAATTTTACCCGGCTTATTGAAAAGCAACTTATTCATTTATTTTTCAGGGCCCCAAGATTATTGTACAGAAGATAAATTTGAACCACATTGTCAAGTAGATGAGGTTATTCTTATGGAATCTGCTGTATATGGGAGAATGGAGTCTGGCAAATGCTTCCCTAATGGAGAAGGAGATTTTGGATGCTCTGCAGATGTCATACAAATCTTGGATCTAAAATGTTCTGGAAAACAATCATGTACTGTCCCAGTTGTGAATAATGATTTATTTACCACAAAACCATGTGGTCAGTTCACATTGGGCTATCTTACAGCATCTTACTCTTGTGTGAAAGGTAAATACATTGCAGTTATACATACAAATTGTCTTAGAGGGGTTTCAGTGCCTCTTTTATTGTCACCGTCTGCCCAGTGAGCCAATTCAAAATCTTTTCATTGTAATCTTTTCATAGTCATATTTGATATACTAAAAGTGTAGTTCACATCATAACTGAACCATCCTACAAATAAGACTTCCAGTTGTAAATATTTCATGATTTGCTATTTCTATCTCTGGTTTTATTGTACATGTAATAGCATTTAGAGCCGGCTTGGATTTGATGCTTTACAAAATAAATTATTTTTATTTAATTATTATTACTAATTTTGAGACTGTCAATAAACTAGTATAGCTAGAATAGCCCCTCAATAATGGCAACAATATGGAAGATATATTCAATGAATTTTAATAAATTTAGAATCTTAACTTTTAAAATCATTAACATACCTACAAATGAGAAAATTTAATTTAAAAAAATTTCGTTCATGTTTACGATTGTACTTTTTCATGGAAAGCATGTAGTAGCACAAAACCAGCTTTCTGGCCTATAAAAACCACCCTATTGATTAATTGCCTATCTTTGCAAATGACAAATTTTTTCTTGCCATTATGGCCATTTGCCATGGTCCCAGAGTAACAACAGAAATGTTAATGGTGCAATATGTAACAGCAGTCAGTATATTAATTGTCATGGAGGGTTTGCAAGAATTAGTCAGAAAGTTAGGGCTTTACTTATTGATAAAATATCTGTCAGCCTTGTGGTCCTGCATGCTTTGTATGAAACCAAAAAAATTAAAAAAACATTATGCCTTTATTTTGAATCTTATTGTAGTCTGATCAAATGCATATTATGCTGATATATTTGAACATTTTACATTTTGAAGCAATTATAAACTTTTTTTTTTGCAGTTACCAGAGTGCAAGTATGTAACAACGATGTTATAGCTTTATCTACAACAACAGGGTACATATCTACTGCCATCTCCACTGACAGATTTGGTACAAATTGTCCCATATCACTAACAGCTCCTTCAGGAAAGCTTATTAAATTCACAATTTATAACTTCATGAAGAAATCAGGGTCAGCTTGTTATGAAGTTGCTGTAATTAAAGAAAAGGAGAGCCAGAAAAGTGTCCATGTTTGTCAAAGTGACCCAAGAACAAAGGAAGTGATGATGACATCATCAAGTCATGTGACTGTCCACTTCTCTGACTTCCAGATTGGAGAGTCTGTTGGAAGCTTCCTGTTGCACTATGAAGGTAATAGTTTCTAAGTGTGAAATAATTTGTTCAAAACAAACAATGCACCATAAAGAATCTTAATGATATATACAAACTAATCAATGATATTGATCAAAAAATTTAACAAAAAGTACGGTGAATATTTTAGCCATTGTTATTTTATATTTCAGCAACTGGCTGTCCACAACATTCAATTCCTGCAAATGCCCATCTTCTAAGAGAGGGTGACAGAGCAAAAGTAGTCTGCAATGACACAGACAAATCTTGGTTTATTTACTGCAAAAATGATAAATGGACAGAACAGGAGAGGTCTTGTCCTCAAGGTGAGTGAATTGGCTGTTGATGTCCCTTGTGATGATTAATACACTCTTCACTCACTATAAGTGATTTTGAAATATTTAGTTTCAGATTGGGGAATTTCTAAAATATTCAAGACTGAGTCATCTTTCCCATATGGTAAGTATAACCACAACCAATATAGGTAGACCTTACATTCCATGATAATTATATTAAGCACTGGACACCAGGGTTTGTTTTAGTTAGTTTGTTGATTCAGGCTTTTTGGTCAAAATTTTTAGTATGGGTTTGATTTATACTGTCTTATTTTTCTTCAACCCACAAATTATGTATCTAAGTAATAATACTGATTTTACAGGATTATTACATATTTCAGTATTGTTCATGTAGTTTTTTCTAGCTCCGGATAACTATGTGGCTCTTTAAGAATAGTCTGAAGGTTCACTGCCTAATTGTGCTGCTATGATGCAATCCATTTTGTGGCAGCAGGTTAAATACAACTCTTCATTCATACAGGTATATTCCTTACATCATTTGTCGGAGTGGGCATTGGTATATTCCTTGGAGGATTTCTGTTGTTCATAGCTATCAATGCATTTCAAAGGTACACCATTCAAATCTGTACAAGTGACCGATACAGGTGTTATTTTTTTTAGTGCATTTGTCTTGGGAAGACCCTGGAAGTTGCCACTCTGTTTTCTAATTGTTTGGGTTTTAATTTCAGACACCAAAGAAGATTGAGACAGGCATATGAAGCCCCTCCTGTGATCCCAGACCCTGATTACAAGATCTATGACACTTCCAAAATGGACTTCACTCTAGTTCCTGGTTTTGGCACAGTGGGGCGACACACTATTGCTAGACACCAGATGTCACCACCTCCTATACCATCACAACCTCCAGAGGATGAAAGGAGATTCTCAAGACACACTTATGAAAAACCTAAATATAATTCCACTGATAGCCCACCTTTTGTAGATGCTTGAAAGGGATGTTCATTTGGCTTCTTATGTCATAATTATTTTAATTACTGTGTAGATTATATGACAAGAGCTTTTTTTCTGATAAAGGACATACCTTCATCTGTGATTCTTCAAAGTTTCACCTATATTCTTTCTATAAATTGCAATACTAGTTTGACTTACATAACTGATCACCCCTAATTTCTTTGTGCGAAATAGGCTTTGCCTTTGTCAATGTGTCATTATTTGAATTTTTTGTTATGTAGCCATGACCTGGCATAAATAAAAATCTCTGTCTCTTTGTCTGACATTTTGCATGGAATATTTTTGCATTTTTTAAGGAATATTATGCTTGTTGTTCAAATTTAATAAAACTGATGTTTGGAATAGTGAAATGGCAATAAAGGAATTTATTAAAACAAGTTTACAAAATTTTCCTAATCAACACTAGAATGAAAAAGAACAAATAATCTAACATAAGCACTAGTAAAGATAAATAGTACAAGAACAGATTTATATTCCAATGAATTCTTAGTTAAATAGAACTAGTATAGATAAATAGTACAAAGACAGATTTATATTCCAACAAATTCTTAGTTAATGGTCTAAATATAAAATGAACTTCACTATTACAAATGCAATTAATGCCTTTCATGAAATTTGAAGAACAATAAAATAATGGTATTTAATTCTCTGTTGTGAATGACAGTGACCAGTTGCTTGTTATGCAATAAATATTGGCAAAATCGAGTTAATTCATTGCTGAATGGAATTCAGGTGTGATACCCAGATCTCATATGACCATTAATTCTCCAATATTGGGTCAACAAAAAGCTGCTTTAAACCATTTATAAACAACAGTTATAGCTACCCATCCTTAATGTTGCAAAACATGACAAATCATTTCCTTAGAAGAATATAAATCCAGTTTGAAGGCCCAGGATCTACTAAAATAAAGCCATAAGAACAATGAATACTGAAAGTTTGATAAAACTCAAACATCAACAGGAGCAGCAACAGCAGCATGCACATTATTGATCCATGTGATGCTGCCACATGGCATGCTCTTTGTCTGGCTCCTGCATACATTATGCTAATGACCCACTTGCTTGAATAATAATGAGCTTGGCTGCTGCTGCTACTGTTATGATCACACAGTGTTGGATGTGAGTAGTAGTTTATCCATGTTTTGCACTGAATGTAAAAGAGAGAGTTGCTGTTATATCTGTACAATTTACCTTGATGGAAGGATGCATTTACCAGCAAGTCATTAATGGGATATCTCAAGTTTTAATGAACAAGGGAACTAATATTTCTGCTCATAAACAATGGATGCAATGGGAATATTTTTGTTACTGTCAGGATTCATGCCTTTGCTGGCCAAAGCTGTTGTACATGGTAAGTGATACTTTGTTCTATGCTACAGTAACTAACATCTTGCAAAATAAGACAAATGCGCATTAATATCTACTGCTGCTACCATCATTGAAGCCTAGATTACTCTTCATTTGGAATATTGAGCAGAGTGATTGATATGACTTCAGTTCATTATGTTTTTACAATTGCTCATGTCCAGCAATATTTCGATGAAGTTGAATTGGCATCTGTTTAGACATTTACTGGTAAATATATTGGTTGTAATTATTTACTGGTAAACATATTGTGTGTATATCGAAGAAAAAATCAATTGATTCATAATCATAATTGATTATTTGCCAATTTCAGGGCCAAATGACTACTGCATGACAGACAATTTCCAACCAAGCTGTAACAACAATGAAGTAGTCATGATTGAAACTGCATCATATGGAAGAATGAAACCTGGAAAATGCTTAGCTGCTGAACAGGGCAATTTTGGGTGTTCATCAAATGTGCAGAATATAATGGATGGGCTATGTTCAGGAAGGAAAACCTGCTCTATGAATGCCCTGAATCAAGCTATTGTTCTAACCCAACCCTGTGGAGACTCCTTTGGGTACCTCTCAATATCATATTCATGCAAAGCAGGTGATTAAATTGATATTTAAACTTAGAAATGCAGAAAGCCTCCTCTTTGAAACTGTTCAAGAAAAAAACAAAAACACAAGCCAGTCACATTTCAAAAATATTTTTAATTAGTTATATACAATGTTATTAATCTGAAATTGATTTATTACGATTTTGTTAATATGACTTATGATCACGAATTACATGTACAACCTATTATATATGGTGTAAACTTAATAAGAAAACTTCTAACCTTTACATAATAAGTAGTGAGTTACAAATGAGTAAAATTGAAGTCAAGAATCACAATAATATGAAGACCTATGTTTGGCCTATTCCTAGAAAGAAATACATATTTAGAATTCCATTGTGTCTTATGTATGCCATTCAATTTTTTTTTCAGTGTATAATATCAAAGAAAGGTGCATGTCAACAAGCCATGTGTCAATTACAGAACCCAGGGGATACCTGTCCGCCACCTCTGACACTGGATCGGAATTATGCCCAGTTAGAATAGAAGCTCCTTTAGGAAGACTTATCAAATTTACCTTATACAATTTCATGAAGAAATCAGGCTCAGCCTGTTACGAAATCGCAATCATAAAAGAAAAAGACAATCAGAAGAGCGTCCATGTTTGTCAAAGTGACCCAAGAACAAAGGAAGTGATGATGACATCATCAAGTCATGTGACTGTCCACTTCTCTGACTTCCAGATTGGAGGGTCTGTTGGCAGCTACCTGTTACATTATGAAGGTAATGAACAGGTTCTTGCATGTTCTGTCATCTGTTATGATCCCAATTTCTATAGAAGATTCATTACCATTTTTCAGCAAATAATAAATATTTCATTTGCAATGGACAACTGCATTGCCTAACAGAATTGTATAGAAATACTACAGGGTCCAATATAATTTATTATATAGTTTTAATAATGGCACTTATCATCTGGTCATTAAACATTTTAAAAACAACAAACTGTCAGAAAAATTAAATGATGACCATAAACAGCCTCATGTGTCAAAAAAAAAAAACAACACTTTTTATCATACTTAATCAGATAATGTTTCTTTGTATAACAGCAAGCGGATGTCCTCAGCCAAAAATCCCTCTTGGTTCTCATATGATGAGAGAGGGAGACAGGGCAAAAATTATCTGCAACAATTCTGACAGCTCATGGTTCATTTATTGCAAGAATAATGAATGGACTGAAATGGATAGAAAATGCCCACAAGGTAGGTTTAATTTTACCATGAAATAACTTTGTTGTGTTGTAAATTAATTTCAATGGATCCATGTAAAAGTTGTCTGTTTCAGATTGGGGTATTTCTAAATTATTCAAGACTGAAACTTCATTCCCATATGGTAACCAGATTTTTAATAAACTTTGTTATTCTCCATTTTGCACAAAAATATGATTTAGATAAGTTTTTCAAAGAAGCATAGATATCATGCAAACATAAAAAGAATGACACTTGTTTTAATATATTTCAGGTATATTTTTGACATCATTCATTGGTGTCGGCATAGGAATATTTCTTGGAGGTTTTCTGTTATTTATGGCAGTCAATGCTTTTCAAAGGTATTTTCAGAAATTTTAATATAAGATTTGTGAACGAGAACCAGATATACACGATTACTTGAATATATATGTAATTATTGATTTCAGACATCAAAGAAGATTAAGGCAAGCATATGAAGCCCCTCCTGTGATCCCAGACCCTGATTACAAGATCTATGACACTTCCAAAATGGACTTCACTCTAGTTCCTGGTTTTGGCACAGTGGGGCGACACACTATTGCTAGACACCAGATGTCACCACCTCCTGTACCATCACAACCTCCAGAGGATGAAAGGAGATTCTCAAGACACACTTATGAAAAACCTAAATATAATTCCACTGATAACCCACCTTTTGTTGATGCATGATATTTTATTCAAATACTTTATTTCAAAATTTGCATGATAACATCAGTATACATGCAATTTGTAATGAAAACTTTGTCTGAATTTTTCTGAATGGACAGTCCTGATGATGCTATATGAAGGCCTTATATTACACTATTGATAGTTACAATACATTTCATTATGTCAATACTAAATTTTGCAAATTGTTCAGCTGCTTGCTCTTTCAAGTAATACTCTTTTGTATAAGAATTATGTCCAAAAAAAAAGCTTTACTGTAGATTTTTGTATTTTAATTGCATGCATTGTAATAATGTCTAAAATACTTTTGCGGATTAAATTTGTTTGATGAAATCCCACATCAAAGATTAAAGTTTAGCATAAATTTGTTTCATTTTTAAAGTCCCATGATCATGTAATAATTCTATTCAATGATTAGATAGTAAATATCAGAAAACTTTACACTTCACTCTAATGAAGCTTGTCAACTTATGTTGCAGTGCTGTCCAAGCAATTTACAGTCAAAATTAGAGCTAAGTGCAGCTCATCAAGCTAGGTCTTGCCTAAACAAAGACCCAATAATATCCAAACATTCAGTTCTAACCATGGAAATTGAAAGATATGCAACACATTCGTGCTGAGCAATGCTAGCATTGGATTTACTAAAGATGCAGCAATAACACAGGCATCCACAACAAATTGAATATATATCATTAAAGTCATTTTCTTAAAATTATTTAATCCAACTGATCTCACATTCGTCTTAATCCAGAGTTTTGATAAGCAGCATCACACAAAGACTGGAAAATAGTGGCAGCAGCAGGAGTTGTAGCAGCAGCAGCAGCAGCAGCAGCAGCATTATTGATCTATGTGATGCTGCCACATGGCATGCTCTTTGTCTGGCTCCTGCATAAATTATGCCAATGACCCACTTGCTTGAATAATAATGAGCTTGGCTGCTACAGCTGCTGCTGCTGCTAGAACACTGAAGCCATGTCTGTTTGGGGGCAAGTCATGTTTTAGCGTTGGATGTGGGTAACAAGAGGAATATATGGTACAGAAACAACTTATAATCATTGTTGACTCATATTGACAAGTGCAGGGTCTGTGATATTGAAGGCAGTAATGGAGATTACCAGAAAGACTAACATTATTGTGGAATTTACTGTGCTCCTGATTCATCTAGCTCTGAGTTTGCAGACCAAGGTTACACATGGTGAGTAGAACCACTGTTTTTTTTATAGTTAATGCAGCTGCAATGTAAGTGAAATTTACTGTAGTCCTATTTATTGCACTGGATAAAGAAGATCATTATACCCAGCAGACAAAGGAAAGGCCAGGGCTGGGTCAAACAGTTAAAGCTAAAATAAAATAAATATTTTTATCCACAGAGGGAATGCTACCAAACTATTCAGAGAAAGGGCTAAAAAGCAGAGTAATGAACGGATGAATTCAATTTCATACTTTAATTTGAATAAAACAATATAATGTTAAATAAAGAAATTTATATTTGGAGTGGCTTTAATTCGCACTTATTTATCTCACCATTTACCATAAAAATTAAACAAATTTGACCTATTGCATTGTAGCTTTACTTCAATTCTTTTCTCCACCAGGGCCACAAGATTACTGCACAGATGACAAATTTGAATCAAATTGCAAGGAAAATGAAGTTGTTCTGATAGAGTCAGCTGCTTATGGCAGAATGGAACCAGGAAAATGTTTTCCAAATGGTGAAGGAAATTTTGGATGCTCTGCTGATGTTATTGAAATACTGGATTTAGAGTGCTCGGGCAAACAAACATGTGTGGTTCAAGTAATACATCCTGGTTTGTTTGCAACAAAGCCATGTGGCCAGTTCACAGTGGGCTATCTATCAGTGTCATATTCATGTCTAGCAGGTAAGAACTATGATTATATCTGAATATCCATAATCATGCATTAATAATGAAAAAACAAATAAATATATCTAGTTTAAAAATGATTATGTTATATGCCAATGAAATAAATGCAATTATTATGAAGAACACATAAATATATGAAGTTCAAATATGACATGCAATAATTCAATTACAAATAAATATGATAGGTTATGGATTAAATATAAACATAAAATCGTCAAAACATAAACAAGTTCAAAATTATATTTAATATCTCAATCAAACTGATAAAGTAAAATACTCTATTAAAACATCTTTTTTAAAGAAACATTGAGTAACCAACCCAACGAACATCAACTAATATAAGAAAAACATGAATCTCAAAGCTACTTAAATGGACTGCAATGTATAAAGTATATATTCTAATGTAAATTTCAGGTCTGGAGAAAATGATGCATTTTCTATGGAAAATACAGTGCAGTTAGAATGGAGATAATCAACTTAATTGAGAAATGCGGTCCAATACCACTTTAATATAATCACATTGCTTTGATCTTTTGTAGATTTATAAGAATAAAATATTGTGTTAACTTTCTCCACATGAGGACTATGTCCTATGATACCTCTATTTTAACCAAGATATACCCATTGTGTAGCAATTTTCAATATCTCTTTGCAGCAATTTTCAATATCTCTTTGCAGCAATTTTCAATATCTCTTTGCAGCAACCAATGCAAAAGAAGAATGCAGAAACAACCGAGAAATAATTCTATCAGATGTCGAAGGATATTTGTCTGCAACTGCAACTAAAAATGCTTTCAGCTCAAATTGCCCGATATCAATTACTTTTCCATCAGGAAGACTTATCAAGTTTACAGTTTATAACTTTTTGAAGAAATCGGGCTCCGCCTGTTATGAAGTAGCAGTAATTAAAGAAAAAGACAACCAGAAAAGCATCCATGTTTGTCAAAGTGATCCAAGAACAAAGGAAGTTATGATGACATCATCAAGTCATGTGACTGTCCACTTCTCTGAATTCCAGATTGGAGAGTCTGTTGGCAGCTTCTTGTTGCATTATGAAGGTAATATGTTTATGATTTTAAAAACATAAAAATCTAAATTTTTCTGTGTCATGCAAGACTCAACTTTGTCTGAATGTTGCTTTATTGTCAATTTTGAATTTCAAGGACCTTATTCAACTTTGGCAATGTATTTTACCCCTTGAATTTGAACTTTTGTGAACTAAAACAACCTCTCAAATTTAGATGTTTTCACATATTTTTGAAATTATTTCATTTATCATAGCTTAGTCTTCCAATATGATTAAATTTTTCCGTGGTTGAATGGCTTTGTCCTACCCTTCCACCGAACAAACATTTCAACAGGACACTCATTCCAAAGTGCTTTGTCCGGGTCTTGCGCTCATGCTGATCTACCTGGTGCAAAAGCATACTCACTCAAAGCACAATATCTGATTCCAGCATTACAACTGTGCATTTTATGCCAATCCTACGTTGGTTTGGCTTAATTTTCTGGTATAAATGTCTAATTTTGAGTTCACCTATAGTGTCACTGATTTTTCACTATTTTTCTCCCTAAAATGTGAATGGAACTGATCATATAATCTTTTTCCACATCATATGAGGACTTTCTCAGTATCAATTTTGCCCATATTCTGTAGCTGAACATGAAACTGCAGTAAGATTGATTTTCACAACTTTGAATGCAAATGCCAAAGTATATTTAGCCATTATTATTTATATTTCAGCAACTGGCTGTCCACAACCTTCAATTCCTGCAAATGCCCATCTTCTAAGAGAGGGTGACAGAGCAAAAGTAGTCTGCAATGACACCGACAAATCTTGGTTTATTTACTGCAAAAATGATAAATGGACAGAACAGGAGAGGTCTTGTCCTCAAGGTAAGTGAATTGGCTGTTGATGTCCCTTGTGATGATTAATACACTCTTCACTCACTATAAGTGATTTTGAAATATTTAGTTTCAGATTGGGGAATTTCTAAGATATTCAAGACTGAGTCATCTTTCCCATATGGTAAGTATGACCGCAACCAATATAGTTGAGGTAGACCTTACTTTCCATGATAATTATATTAAGCGGGATGCCAGAGTTTACTGTATAAGTCAGTTTGTGGACTCAGGCTTTTTAAAGATCAAAATAAAAAAGATGTAAGTACATTCAAGCCACAAACTATGTAATTAAGTGATAACAACAAGTCTGATTTGACAGGATTATTACATATCTCCAGCTGGGCATAGCTTGTTATTGGTTCATGTAGTTTTTTCTAGCTCCGGATAACTATATGGCTCTTTGAGAAAAGTCTGAAGGTTCACTGCCTAATTGTGCTGCTATGATGCAATCCATTTTGTGGCAGCAAGTTAAATATGACTCTTCATTCATACAGGTATATTCCTTACATCATTTGTCGGAGTAGGCATTGGTATATTTCTTGGAGGATTTCTGTTGTTCATAGCTATCAATGCATTTCAAAGGTAAACCATCTAAATCTGTACAAGTGGCCAATACAGGTGTTATTTTTTTAGTGCATTTGTCATGGGAAGGACCTGTAAGTTGCCACTCTGTTTTCTAATTGTTTGGTTTTAATTTCAGACACCAAAGAAGATTGAGACAGGCATATGCCCCTCCTGTGATCCCAGACCCTGATTACAAGATCTACGACACTTCCAAAATGGACTTCACTCTAGTTCCTGGTTTTGGCACAGGGGGAAGACTGACTATTCCTAGACACCAGATGTCACCACTTCCTGTACCGTCACAACCTCCAGAAGATGAAAGGAGATTCTCAAGGCACACTTATGAAAAACCTAAATATAATTCCACTGATAACCCACCTTTTGTAGATGCTTGAAAGGGATGTTAATTTGGCTTCTTATATCATAATTTTTGAAATTACTGTATAGAATAAATGATCATAGCTTTTTTCCGAATGAAGGACATACTTTGATCTGTGATTCCTCGAAGTTTCAGCTATATTCTTTCTATAAATTGCAATACTAGTTTGACTTACATAACTGAACACCCCTAATTTCTTTATGCAAAATAGGCTTTGCCTTTGTAAATGTGTCATTATTAGATTTTTTTTATGTAACAATGATCTGGCATAAATAAAAATCTCTGTCAGTCTCTCTGTCTTGACATTTTGTATGGAATATTATGCATGTTGTTCAATTCAGTGAAACAGCAATGTCTACACAATGTCATGTCTGTGTACCACTAATAAAACTGATGTTTGGAATAGTGATGTGGCAATAAGGGAATTTTTTATGTGTAAGGCAAAACCAGTTTACACAATTTGCTATATCGACACAAGAATGAAAAAGAACAAATAATCTAACAAGTATAGATAAATAGTACAAAGATATTCCAATGAATTCTTAGTTAATGAGAATTAGTATAGATAGATAGTACAAAAACAGATTTATATTCCAATGAATTCTTAGTTAATGAGAATTAGTATAGATGAATAGTACAAAGAGAGATTTATATTCCAATGAATTCTAAGTTAATGGTCTAGAACAAAATGAACATCACTATTACAAATGCAATGAATGCCTTTCATGAAATTTGAAGCACAATGAAATATTGGTATTTAATTCTCTGTTGTGAATGATAGTAACCAGTTGCTTGTTATGCAATAAATACTGATAAAATCTAGTCAATTCATTGCTGGAAAGAATTCAGATGTGATACTCAGATCTGATATGATCATTCATTCTTCAATATTGGGTCAACAAAAAGCTGCTTTAAACCATTTATAAACAACAGTTATAGCTACCCATTCTTAATGTTGCAAAACATGACAAATCATTTCCTTAGAAGAATAAAAATCCAGTTAGGAGGTCCAGGATGTACAAAAATAAAGCCATAAGAACAATGAATACTGAAATTTTGATAAAACCCAAACATCAACAGGAGCAGCAACAGCAGCATGCAGATTATTGATCCATGTGATGCTGCCACATGGCATGCTCTTTGTCTGGCTCCTGCATAAATTATGCTAATGTCCCACTTGCTTGAATAATAATGTGCTTGGCTGCTGCTGCTGCTGCTGCCCTGGCTAGGCACTATGATGCTGCTATTCAGAACACTGAAACAGTCAGAATGGATCTGCTCTCATGTTTTTGACTTTAGTGGCTAAGTACCGAGTTACAGTGTGACTTTTACAACAAAGCAGTAAATATGAAGAATGTTACACTAGATATTATGACTGGAGCACTGAAATACACATTGATGCTGCTCTACATAGTCATGTGCTTTCTGCAACGTGCTGATTCAGTAGTGCATGGTAAGTCCTTGAATTTGCTAATTAGTGCAATATTTTGTATCCCATTGAACCTCTTCAGAGAACCATATAAATGTATATCAATTGATATATAAGTACTTAGTTATCTAATCTAATGATATAACCTCGCACTCAAAACTTAAGACACTGAATTCCACATTATGTATTTATATTTTAAGGTCCAACAGATTATTGCATAGCAGACACATTCGAACCAAGCTGCAACCAAAATGAAGTCATCATTATTGAATCAGCTTTGTATGGTCGAATGAAACCTGGAAAGTGCTTTCCTGTTGACCAAGGCAGTTTTGGATGTTCAGAAAATGTCTTGTCAATCATGGATACCTTATGCTCTGGAAAGCAATCATGCAGAGTCAGTGCTGCTTATCAGGAACTTGTTCTGACCCAGCCTTGTCTTGGATCAGTGGGATATTTGTCTGTGTCTTACTACTGTCAGGCTAGTAAGTTATTTATATAATATAAAATATATTTATTTCTTATTTACTATTCTTCTTTTGTTGTGCTACGTACACTATTTAAGCCGATAAACCTGTAAAAATCTATCTAATTTTTTTGGATAAAAGTATGTAAGTATGCCAATTAATGGTCACAGCCTTCCCTTATGTCTTTTATTTTGTCAACAATGCATGGGAAATATATAGATTGTGTTTATGGCAATCAATCAATCAATCAATCAATCAATCAATCAATCAATCAATCAATAAATCAATCAATCAATCAAATTGAAGTTCCTCGTTGTATCATATATCTCAAAATGGTCTTATTGGTACCTATAACCAGTTGAGTATATGTCATAGCTATAATAGTAGTTTCACTTTACAAGGCTCAGTACAAAACAGTTCAGAAAAGTAGTTCCAGAGAAGAATCGAGCATGTTTTCAAAATCAAACAAAGCACTTCAAAATACACGTTTATTTTTTTTTCAGTTGTCAACACAGCTGATGTGTGCAGAAGAAATGAAAAAATAACAGACTCGCATGGATATCTCATGTCACTCGAAAAAAGTCAATCTTCATGTCATGTGTCCATTGAAGTTTCATCAGGAAAACTAATCAAATTCTCAATCTACAATTTCCTCAAGAAATTAGGCTCAGCCTGTTATGAAATAGCAGTAATCAAAGAAAAAGACAATCAGAAAAGTGTCCATGTTTGTCAAAGTGACCCAAGAACAAAGGAAGTGATGATGACATCATCAAGTCATGTGACTGTCCATTTCTCTGACTTCCAGATTGGAGAGTCTGTTGGGAGCTTCCTGTTGCAATATGAAGGTAAAATATATATTGAAGTATTTAGGGAAATGATGAAGGTTTAAGAAGGGTTTCTATTATAGTCTTTCGCTAAATGACTTCCATTGTTTAGGTATTTCTTCATGAATTTATTTCTTTACTGCCATTGTTTAATTTGTATTAATTTGTCAATCATATATCTCTTCGAGCATTACAGGTGTTATTGAATTTCAAATAATTTTGCTCCTAGATTGGTCAAGTTGTAAAAGTCACCATTTTGGAACAATGGTATGCATAATGAAGTCATGTAGTGCAAAATATATTTCACTTCATTTTTACAGCAACTGGATGTCCACATCCTGCCATCCCATCAGGTACACACATTGAAAGAAATGGAGATACAGCTAAAGTAATCTGCAATAACTCTGATAGTTCATGGTTCATATATTGCAAAAACAACAAGTGGACTGAGTCAAATAGAAAATGCCCTAAAAGTAAGTGCATTAAGAAGTAAGGGTACTCTAAAAAAAAACGCCAATAAAGGAATATAGGCATTTTAGTAACATCCATTTTTGTACAAAAGGAATTATGAAAATTTCAAAGTCTTAAAATGATCTTTCTTTCAGATTGGGGTCTTACATCAGTATTCAAATCCGATTCTGATTTTCCGTATGGTAAGTACATATAAAGACACATCTCTTTGTAAACATGATGGAACAGAAAAAAAAAAAGTAATCGCTCTGACAGATAATCACATCTTGTATTGATAAACCTAATTTCAGGAATCTTCTTGACATCCTTCATTGGAGTTGGCATTGGCATATTCTTGGGAGGTTTTCTGTTATTTTTGGCCGTCAATGCGTTTCAAAGGTAAGAGAGTCCTTATTTATTGCATTTAATTGAGAAGGATAAACGCATGGTTTTTAGCTAATTATAATGAGGCAAAAACCATGCGTTTTCCATGCGTTTATCCAAATGCATGGAGAACGCATGTGGCATAATTGGCCATGTATACTAGATGCTTTAGGGACCATTTGTTAGCCAACCAAGACCTCATCATTATCACAGGGGGCTCCCCTGTAGCAACAAATATTTTGCCTTTGGGGGGTCTCCTCATTTTATATAGTTCATCCATTCCATGTCATTCTATCAAATTATTCTTGACATCACATGATTATGAATAAAATAAAAGAGAAAAACTGTCTGTCTGTCTGTCTGTCCTATTCAGATATTGCTTAAAACATAAATCCTAGTGTTCAGATTGCCATTTGTGATAAATATATTCATAATGATATGAATTTATTTGAATGAAAAAAAAAAAACATTTAGAGAGTTAGCCATCAATTAAGAAATTTTCAACTTGAAATGTCTGAAACTTCTGGACTCAATATCTATTCTTCAGGCATCAAAGAAGATTGAGACAGGCCTATGAAGCCCCTCCTGTGATCCCAGACCCTGATTACAAGATATATGACACTTCCAAAATGGACTTCACTCTAGTTCCTGGTTTTGGCACAGTGGGGCGACACACTATTGCTAGACACCAGATGTCACCACCTCCTATACCATCACAACCTCCAGAGGATGAAAGGAGATTCTCAAGACACACTTACGAAAAACCTAAATATAATTCAACTGACAATTCGCCTTTTATGGAAACATAAAGAATTATAATGCTGATCAAAGAATTTTCATGCATATAGATTGTTACAATTTTATGTCTGTGGGTATGTTTCTATAATACATGACAATACAATGCAATAACAATGCTACAAGCACTTGAGTATTGCTGATTTGATGCTATACTTTTCAGATATGTACAAGTATTTTGTCAGTTGCATTTACAATAATACACAACATACAAGATTCTTTAAATTGTAATGATTTAAATATGAAATAAATCATCTCAAGTCCAAACCAACTCCATTGCCTCAGAATGTTGTTTATTTTTTCGTCAGTTGCATGGTTAAAATTTTATAACTCCTGTAAATTGCAATGTATATCATTGGAAGATATGCAGTTAAGTACTGCCTATTTTGGTAGTCCTATATGAATTACTAATTTTCATAATAATACTAATTCCTTTTTACCAACAAAACACAGACATTTTGAGACTGTTGCTGGTGTAAACTAAATTCAGCAGCAGCAACAGCATGCAGATTATTGATCCATGTAATGCTGCCACATGGCATGCTCTTTGTCTGGCTCCTGCATAAATTATGCTAATGACCCACTTGCTTGAATAATAATGAGCTTGGCTGCCACTGCTGCTGCAGAGGCTCTATCATATTGTGTGGCCTCACCCAGCAGTGGGCATAATAGCATTGAGCTGAATGAGGCTTTGTTGATTCAGAAAAATGATGGTTGATGCTCTTTCTAGTGGATTATGCCTGTATTATGGTGTAGCATAGCTTCATAGTGCAAGTATTAATCATAATTGCATCACATCTAAAGGAGGACACACTTTATACACACTAAACACAAGAAAGGATGGATATAATCTGCTCTGGCTTAGCAATCCTGTTGGTTTATCTAACCCTTATCCATATCATCATGTGCAATTCTCCAATAGGTAAGTGTTTTTCGTATGTTTGAGACATTAGAAATCATGTATTTGATCAGAAAGAAAATGTGCAACATAAGCAAAAAGAGTTGCTAGAATTTATGGCATTCATTTTGCAAATATTTAAGGTATGCCCTATTGATATCAGTAGACAGTCAAATATACCTCAAGTTAATGCTTTTATTTTAATGTTTGAAACAATACATGGCTTGCCCCACACTACACCTACAAGTAAAATAAAAATACAAGACATGGATGCAATTAGTAAATAAATTCTTATGTCCTGAAGCATAGAGTACCCCTTGCACTCATCCCTCAAGAAAATGCTCCTTCACTAATAGCAGTGCCAAATCAACTTTCTTCATATATTGATAAGCATTAAACAGCTCCAAACCAAATCTGTTTCTTTCATACAATTCAATTACCTTTAAATGGCTTGCGTGCCCATGCTATAGTAATGTTTGATAATGCCATACTGACCCAAACATGATATTTTATATACTTTATCATGTCTATGGTTGTTGTGTGTTTTCTCTGATTTTTATCAAATAATATCCCTTTCCCTTATTGCTATGCAATCACATAACTTTTGTTGGCCAATATTGAGCAAATAATAGATGTAAAAACATTATGAAATATGTTTATGATGTGGGTTTCTTTGCTAAAACAATCCTTGCCTTTATACTGAATATGCATCCACATCAACTTCTTAGGTCCATCAGAATTCTGCTCATTGGAAGAATTCACAGCAAGTTGCAAGGATGATGAAATTACCATGATAGACTCAGCCTTATATGGAAGAATGACCCCTGGGAAATGTTTTCCTCAGTCTGAGGGGAATTTTGGATGTTATTCTGATGTAAGACACATCCTTGATTCCCTGTGCTCAGGAAAACACACATGTTCTGTACCAGTAATACAGAGAGAAATATTAGCAACTAAGCCTTGTGGGAGTATGATGGGCTACATGACTGTGTCTTACAAATGCATGAAGGGTGAGTACGTATATGATTGAATATTATGGATAATTGTAATAGAGTTATTATCAAAATAATTTGTTTGTTTTTCCCATTTTTGAATGCTGGTTTCAAAATGATGTACACATATATTATATAATTAACAAAATTATACATTTTGCTAGGTGAAGTAGGTTTACCATACATATTCCTCGCACCACGAAATCAGCTTCAAGCAAAAAGGATAAAAAAAAAGGATAAAAAACATAGCAATAAAAAAAACCAACAATTTACTGTTGAATAATGAAAAATTAATAAATTTAGAGCCTCTTGCATATGATATTATTTGTAATCTCGTATATATTTTTAAAATAGATTTATATCGAGACTTATTTATTTGTGTTCCAGTCTCTAACCCCAAGCACCTCTGCACAAATAGCCAAATGACCATTACAGAACAAAATGGAATCCTGTCTCCCAGCAACCAGTGTCAAGTCATTCTAAACATTCCATCAGGACGTCTTATCAACATCACTGTTTACAACTTCATGAAGTCACAAATGTCATCAGCATGTTATGAAATTGCTACTATAAACTCACAGAATAAATTGACCAGCGTCCATTTATGTCCAACTGATCCAAGGGTTAAAGAAGTTATGCTGACCACAACAAGCTCAGTGACCATTGAGATGACCAATGTGGATTTAGGCCAAGTGCCTGGAGGATATTTGATTCAATTTGAAGGTAAGTAGAGAACAAAGAATGCTGTCTCCCAGCAACCAGTGTCAAGTCATTCTAAGCATTCCATCAGTAAATAAGATATGTTTCATGATAATAATTAGCCTCGTTAAAAGAATCAAAGAAAATTTACTTTCACTCTTTTTTGGTTAGAATGATTCAATGTCCAAACAATGTATGAGCATATAAAATTAAACAATCTCTAAATATATCAATTAGTAAAATAATAAACAACATTAAATTGATAAAACTTGATATATCGAGTAAAAAAAAGTATATTGTTGAGAAAATAAACTCGCCCGTGAAAAGTGAGTGTTTGAAGTAAACAGTCTAAATATTTAGGAAGAAAATATTCAAAGGTATTTCAAGAAATCATCTTCGTCTTATATTAATTTCAGCAACAGGATGTCCTCAGCCCACAATTCCACCAGGGACTCACATGGAGAGAGATGGAGATGCAGCAAAGATACAATGCATCAATTCTGACAATTCCTGGTTCATTTATTGCAAGGAAAACAAGTGGACAGGACAGGAGAGAAAATGTCCACAAAAAGGTACATTAGGTTTCTAGATCACCAAATTCTGGATCCCATTGTATTTCTATTGCTTTTATATATCTCATAAATAACACCAGTAAAAGTAAAAAGGTGCATCAGAAAAAACATTTTAAACACAGTATTATGATACTGTTAGCTACTAATTGCAATATTCCATCATGAATGCATGTTTACAAGTAAACAAAGTGCATCAGAAAATGCTTTTTAAACACAGTATTGTGATACTGTTATCTACTTATTGCAATATTCCATCGTGAATGCATGCTTACAAGTAAACAAAGTGCATCAGAAAATGCTTTTTAAACACAGTATTATGATAATTTGTTTTAATGCTTCTTTCCAGCCTGGACAATATCAAAGATTTTTGCAACAGACTCATCCGATTTTCCCTATGGTTAGTGTGTTGAATTCATGCAACCTTTTGATAACTTGCTTTTACTGAGAGCAAGCAATTAATTTTCACCAAAGTTACATTATTTGTTTACATAATAAATGTGGTGATCTTAAAATAGAGTCTTTTCACTGAGCAGCCCTGAATTTGGCAAGACATAAGTTTTTCTTCCCCTCTTATTACTTATTTTGTAGGTAATAACTAACTGATTCCATAAATATAACTTTCTCAGAAGAATAACAAAAATCAACTAAATGATAAAGTGTCAAATACATATAAAAAATTAACTAAAATACTGTTGCTAGGATGCACTTTACTTCAGCCAATCACAGTCAAGGGCGGGAACTTTTTCAGCCAATAGAATTGCAGTATTCGGTTTTTGCCACCTGGTGGAAATACAGAGAACCTTCTGTGAAAATACTATTACCATATTTTTTACATTGTTTCCTGATTTGGCAGTGTTTCCTTCAGACACAGTGATATTTCATCTATTTTCAGGCATTTTTCTAACCTCATTTATTGGAGTTGGGATTGGAATATTTCTAGGAGGATTTCTCTTGTTCCTAGCCATAAACGCTTTCCAAAGGTAACAATTCTGCAACTTTGCAATAAACTAATGTAAGGCCTATATTTTCGAAAAAGGAGAGAAATGCCTGACATATCAAACAACATCTTTTATAATTTGTTTTAGGCACCAAAGGAGATTAAGGTCATATGAAATGCCTCCTGTGATCCCAGACCCTGATTACAAGATCTACGACACTTCCAAAATGGACTTCTCTCTAGTTCCTGGTTTTGGCACAGGGGGAAGACTGACTATTCCTAGACACCAGATGTCACCACCTCCTATACCATCACAAAGTCCAGAGGATACTAGGAGATTCTCAAGACACACTTATGAAAAACCTAAATATAATTCCACTGATAGTTCACCTTTTGCTGACTCTCAGGATATTGAGATCACAGGCATAAGCCGGTGAATTTAATCATTAAGCTATTTGCAGAACAGAAGAAGATAGTGCACTCAATTAGATTTGGAAAACTCAACTGCCCAGGAGATGGCAATTAAGTGGTCACAGATTTAAAGGAGACACCTGCACACACTTGCTTTATCATGGAAATTGGGGTCAGGTCCTCGTCCAGGGGCAGAAAGTGCACTACCTTCTCTTTTATTTTCATTTTGCTGAGCTCAATGATTCAAATCTTCTGCTTTTAGATTAAGATGTAATTATGTTTATAACTGAATTTGACATTATATTCACTTATTAAAGGAAGTGGTGCTAAACTGTGCAGTTGTTTTGATGCAATGTAATGAACAAAGATTCAATTCAATATATAAAAGAAGCTGAAGCTAAGTTTAATCGTTCAAGTGTACTGATGCATACAATATCCAAAATTTTGTTTATAATTTATGCATATATCTGTGTTTTTTTTTATTCTGATTTATGACAATCCAGTTGATGACAACTTCATCATGTTCATTTTGAAACTGAAACCAAATAGATAATGTCAATTTATTTGAATGTTGTTGTATTTTTCATTGCCTCATACATGTTCAGTTGATCTGACCATTTTGTAAATAAGATATATTGAACCCCAGTGGTCTACACAGGGTTCTGCATGATGCTCATGACATAAAAACGAGTTGTGTCATTTATTTATAAGTAGTATTAAAATGTTTATAAGCCAAATACATCATATTCCTCAATCCTCTTAAAGGTGTACAACACATTAATTAATAAAAGATAGACTTTATGGGTTACACAGGTCCACACTAAGGAGAACATGCTGAATTTTCAATATTAAAAACTTTGGCCTAAGGAGATGTATTTGTCTGACAATCTGATCGAAATATTCCCATAAAATACTTAAATTTCTGAGTTCTCAAAAATATTGTGGTATACTCCTAAATCAACCAAGTAATCAATCACTGCAGAAAAGCCTTGTGAAACAGATATTAAACAACTTCCAAATCTACAAGTGTACTCCCTGACTATGGCAAATCATTCCTAAAACCCTAAAATATAGCCCTTTATAAAGATAACATCAAGAAAAATCCATGAAAGACGGCCTACGTTCATAACACACACTCTCCATTTGATAAAACTGATAATCTGTGCTGCATTGAGCAGCAGCAGCATACAGATTATTGATCCATGTGATGCTGCCACATGGCATGCTCTTTGTCTGGCTCTTGCATAAGTTATGCTTATGACCCACTTGCTTGAATAATAATGAGCTTGGCTGCCACTGCTGCTACTGCTGAGGCTGGTGTTGCCTTTGTGTGAATTAGATGTTGATGTTTTTCACACATACTACAGTAGGATTTTATTTTGTGGGGAAGAATGATGCATAGCCAATCATTACGCTGATAATGGGAATATTACTGAAGATATACAGAATGGATGTATTGGCTGAGATTGGACGTTCACCCATCAGCATAAAGACCACGATTTTGACCACGATTTTGGTGGTGTTACAACATGCTGAAGCAGTTGTTCATGGTAAGTTTTGACTGTGCTATTTGGCATTATAGAGTACTAACCAGATCTTAACACAGAATAATATGTCAAAACCATGTCCTGTAATGATTTTCATTAGTTGCAGGAAAAGCTATAAAACATTGGCATCCAGTTTTTTATTGCTGCATTTTACATATTGCTAGTATGCCTTATACAGAATGTTTTAAATTATAAAATTTTATTGATAGTGCTATGTATGCATTTTTGTATAAGCCTACATTGTGACCTTGCGTGATCCTTTCTGGTCTCCCTGACTTTTGTGCCGAAATAAAATCAGGTCTGAGTTTGTGTCTTAGTCCCAATAATTTTGAATGATTTTGAGACAATCAATGCAATTTATGCAAAGAATATGAATTTTTAGTAACCTCGGCTGTACGCTGCACTTACCCAACAAGAGATCAGGCTTTATAATTCCTAGCTAAGAGTAAGCTCTACTCAAAACAGACATACGAGAAAAATATAGAAATACAGTGTACAGTGTCATTTTAGATAGCCGGTTGTAATGTTTAACACCTATTCATCCATCTAACCTTGGTTATGAAGCCATTTATTATTAATTTCAGGTCCAACCGATTATTGTATGGCAGATGTCTTTGAACCAAATTGCAATCAGAATGAAGTGGTCATGATAGAAACAGCATTGTATGGGAGAATCAAGCCTGGGAAATGTTTTCCTTCTGAAGAAGGAAATTTTGGATGTTCAGCTGATGTCAAGAATTTGTTAGACAGTTTTTGTTCAGGAAGGCAATCATGTTCTGTTATTGGTTTGCACAAAGATTTAGTTCTCACAAAACCATGTGGTCTTAGCTCAGTTGGATATCTTACAGTATCATATTCCTGTGTCAAAGGTAAGTAAAAAATAAAGGATTAGTCAATTAACAGCTGCTCTTTCCCCCAAAGAAATTTACTCTCTCTTTGGCCACTGTGCTAGCCTGCATAAAGCTAAATATCATAAACTCCACTGACCAAACATCTTTTAATATTTCACAAATTTTTATGGTCTTTGCTGATTGTTATTTATCATTGAAATACTTCATACTGCAGTTGAAAATGCCGCAGACAAATGTTCCGGTTCAAGAGAAGTCAAACTGAATGAAGAAACTGCATATCTCTCAGCTAATTCTCTACAGACAACATCACAAAGAACTAACTGCAGGGTTTCAATAAGTGTCACATCTGGAAGGCTCATCAAATTTACCTTATACAATTTCATGAAGAAATCAGGCTCAGCTTGTTACGAAGTAGCAGTCATCAAAGTAAAAGACAACCAGAAAAGTGTCCATGTTTGTCAAAGTGACCCAAGAACAAAGGAAGTGATGATGACATCATCAAGTCATGTGACTGTCCACTTCTCTGACTTCCAGATTGGAGAGTCGATTGGAAGCTTTTTACTACATTATGAAGGTACAATGAAATACTTTAAAAAAACAACAACCTCATATCGTATGAAATACAAGTCCAGCAATAGCTCATGATTGACTGGCAGTCATAGTATCATGTTTCATATATCAAAAGATTAAACTCAGAATATTAACTGATTTGAATGTGAAGCATGTAGAGTTTCTTTGATGCTTTTCAGTAAGTATTCCAAGGTGATTTATGATCATCTCAACTCGTAAGACTGAAACAGTTAAACATGAAACCAATTTACTGCGGCATGACATTCATGTTCTATTTTTTTCATTCATGTCCTGTCATTTTCATTCAAAGCTACTGGTTGTCCACAGCCGGATATACCTTCAAATGCACATTTCACAAGAGATGGCAATACGATAAAAATCATGTGCAATGGCTCAGAAAATTCCTGGTTCATCTACTGCAAAGATAATGAATGGACTGGGCAAGACAGGAAATGTCCCAAAGGTGAATACAAGCAAAAATATTTTAATTAAAATTGTAACTTGTTCATACAGCAATTTAGTGGCACCTTATTACATACTTAAGACCATATATGAGTTTATTATAATATTATTTCTATTTTCTGTTCAGATTGGGGTATTTCAAAAATATTTACTTCTGACACATCATTCCCTTATGGTGAGTATCTCTATTTCACTTCAGCCCTTCAGCTTGTTCAAGACAACACAATGATAATGAGCTTGCTTATCAAGGTTTCATATAATTTCAAATCAAGCTGGTCCAAATATTTTGGAAACATAATATATAGATCTGAGAGGTGAAGGGATATTATGGGAAAGATTCTTTAGTCATAAATAATATAATACATTTTCTATGTAAAATATGCTGAATCCATTAAGGTCTGTTTAATTGATCAGTTTGCATAAAATTGGTAATACGTCTTATTGATGAAAGATCCAACAACTGACTGAGTCAATAATACAGTAAGAGTTGTAAATATCACAAAGTGCGTGGCCAAAGTACAAACTATGCTTTGAAAAAATATATATATATATGTATATATATATATATAGGCATCTCCATAAAACTGGCAACCATGCAAATAGCACAATAAAATTTATTTTATTTTATTGTGTAACTTCATATATTGCTTATTCCCTTTTTCAGGGATATTTCTCACATCATTCATAGGAGTTGGCATAGGCATATTTCTGGGTGGATTTCTTCTGTTCATTGCAATAAATGCATTTCAAAGGTAAGGAGCATTTGTAAATTTTATATATTTGGTTTTCATATTTTATCTCTGTGTCAGTAAATTCTTTGACATACCAATCCTCTTAATTTCAGACACCAAAGAAGACTCAGACAAGCCTATGGAGCCCCTCCTGTGATCCCAGACCCTGATTACAAGATCTATGACACTTCCAAAATGGACTTCACTCTAGTTCCTGGTTTTGGCACAGTGGGGCGACACACTATTCCTAGACACCAGATGTCACCACCTCCTGTACCATCACAACCTCCAGAGGATGAAAGGAGATTCTCAAGACACACTTATGAAAAACCTAAATATAATTCTACTGGCAATCAGCCTTTCGTTGAAGCTTGAATACAACCAATAGATACAGTGTCTAATTTTTGTTATCATTATTCCTAATTTCTTTTATTCATTTTTGTTTCCCAGACATTTATCACAAAATCAAAAGTTTATTAAGTTGTGTTAAAAATAGCTTCACCAATGCTATTGATCATCACTGTGTCTGAAAAATATTTGCACAAATCTAATGAATGTGTATTCAATATTTAAAAATTGCTTATAATTAAAGATAAAAAAAACTATGCAGAGTTGTTAATTTAATTACTGTATTGTGTTAATTTAATTTCTTCAATAACATTAAGCACTCAAGCGACTAAATATTGTATTATTCAGCATAAGATTATGATTTACATGCTTCAAGCAGCAAATGATTCAGATCTTTTCAACATGATTTTGGTGCTTTATCTATTTAAGCCTGGCGAGCTCTATAATTTGATGAGAAAACATAAACTGCAATTGACAATTCCCTCAATCACTAGTTAGTGTGGATAAAGTAAATGTTGAAATAGCTATCATATTCAACTGCCATGGACGGCTAGAGTCATTGCAATTTGTATCATTGGATAAGCACACTTGTACAGTCACAAATCTTGAGTAACAGAATATATTTTATACATTGCAACTGAAATGTCAGCCTACCTCAGATTCATCTCAAATTAATGTAATTATCAATATCAGTATAACTCTTAAAATCTAGCTATAATAGCTAGCATATTCCACACTATAAGACTTCATAAAACTGAAGCAATTGTAGAACACTGCCCAACTCCCCTGCAGCAGCATGCACATTATTGATCCATGTGATGCTGCCACATGGCATGCTCTTTGTCTGGCTCTTGCATAAATTATGCTAATGACCCACTTGCTTGAATAATAATGAGCTTGGCTGCTGCTGCTGCTGCAGAGGTGGCTTTGTGTGTGTAGAGCCAGTGAAACATGACATGAAGGATGGAGAGAATTTTGTAACATATATCACACAATACTGAAAACTTGGATACCCAGCAAATGGTTTAAAGACATTTACACTATGTTGGAGCAGTTTGCTTTACTCGTTTTGGCTGCATTACACTATGCACACAAAGCACAGGGAACTATTCATGGTGAGTTCATTTGGTCTCTATCAACATGTTTGATAATGATCCTTAATTATATTGTACATTTTTTATACTTGTCAAAGCATTATCCTTATTGTTAGCATACCATGTTTGATTCCATGTTTACAGATAATTATCATTACCATAGTTATGAAACTAGGCAACAAATGAAGCTACATGTTCCTATGCTTCCTACCAATTTTTGTCAACGAATTATAAGATAAAACGGCGCTGTCATCTATAATTATTTTGCAGATATTGTTCCACAACACCTATCAATTAATGCCATGAAACACCATGTTAAAAAATACCTCCTGTACAATAGTTTAGAAACAACTTAAAATGATGTATATTATTTATTATTGGATTTAATATGTACTTAGCCGTTTATTAGTTCTCAATTATCCAAGCCATACATGAATATTGCATAATATAATTGTATATAGTTTACCAAATATGCACGTATGTGCATCTGGTTGGAATTATTTGAATTTTTAATATCATGTGATCTATATAATACTATGTATATTGTTTAAATCCAATAAATGAACTTAACTCAAATGTAGAGATGTTACATGCAGGTAACACTAAATATGCATGTGCTGAATTGTCATCATTTATATATTAATGATATCAATAACCAATATAAAAATCAAATGTAAATTGTACATATTAGTCTATGCATTTGCGCACTGAAATAGCTATTAAATACCTGACTAGACCCTTGATTATCTTAAATTGTCTAGCCAATAATTAATTTCTGTATATATACACGTATAAACACTTTTTTTTCAGGACCAACAGATTACTGCATGACTGATGTATTTGAGCCAAAATGCAATCAGAATGAAGTAGTCATGATTGAATCAGCATCTTATGGAAGAATGAACCCAGGAAAATGTTTTCAAGCCCAAGATGGAAATTTTGGATGTTCAGCAGATGTCAGAAATTTATTGGATAGCCTATGTTCTGGCAAACCATCTTGTTCAGTAAAGACAGTCCACGAAGATTTAATATTTACAAAGCCCTGTGGGAGCTCAATGGGATATCTTTCAGTTTCTTATAGCTGCATTGAAGGTAAGAACTACAAATATGGAAATAGAGGCAACATTAATATAACTATGCAATAGCTCATTAACTTTTTTCAAAAGACATTAACAAAGAATTTGGCATGATAACACCAATATCTGCCAAAGGAATTGATAAATTTGATAAATTGGTTAGCGTTGTTGAAGGCCAGATGATGTTTGATAGAGATGTAAATATTATGAGACTCAGTTTAAAGTAGTAGGACCGAAGGGCCAATTTACAGAAGGTGGAAAGTTGTATCACATATTTTTTCTATTTATGTTTTATTGTCAGTTAATACTGCAAACTTGAACTAATTAAAAATCACTTTTGTATCTATTTCAGTTAATAATGGTAGAGAAACATGCTCAAGCAATGGAAGAGTTTCAATTTCCAGCACCAGTGGATATATCGGGCCAAACTGCCCCACCTCTATAACGGTGCCATCAGGGAGACTCATCAAGTTAACTTTGTATAATTTCCTTAAGAAATCAGGATCAGCTTGTTATGAAGTTGCAGTCATTAAAGAAAAAAACAACCAGAAAAGCATCCATGTTTGTCAAAGTGACCCAAGAACAAAGGAAGTGATGATGACATCATCAAGTCATGTAACTGTCCACTTCTCTGACTTCCAGATCGGAGAGTCTGTTGGGAGTTTTCTGCTGCATTATGAAGGTACCATAATAACACCAAGGTTTTGTATGGAATACACATGTATTGAATGCATAGCAGATTTTCATTGCAATTGCATAATATCATGTTTTTTTTTTTTTTTTATTAATTTTAATTCTTAGATCTTACAAATTAAGCTTTTTAATGTTATTGTACAGATTTGTTACCATTTAAATACAATGGAGACATTCAGGTACTCTAAAATATATCAATTTTAGGCATTAAACATTAGAATGCAATGAATATACACATTTTATTTTAATTTTGACTTTTTTTTATTTTAAGCTACTGGTTGTCCAAAACCAAACATACCCAATGGTGCACACATAGAACGTGATGGTGATACAGCAAAAATTATCTGCAATAATTCTGAAAATTCCTGGTTTGCTTACTGTAAGAACAATCAATGGACTGGACATGATAGGAAGTGTCCTCAAGGTAAATTACAGCTTATCCATTAAAAGGCTGCATATTACAGTGCATAATAACAAAAAAAAAGTTTTTTAATTGCACATTTGTGCGCTTGAGTTCATATTTTAATCCATGCCCTAGATAAATATAATATAATAGTTTTTGAAATTCACATATTTTCAGACTGGGGCATATCTAAAATATTCAGTTCAGACACATCATTTCCATATGGTAAGTACATGTATCTCAGCAATCCATTTGCAGTCGAAATAGATGTTTAAAAATGATGACAGAACCTCTCTGTGACTAATATTCTAAATTGCTTTTATAACAATGTAAAATAATGCATTGAATAAAAATAGTGCTTCAGACCTTGAAAGCCAAAAATTAGGTTTATACACACAAAGGAGACACCTGTAATGTTACATAAAAAGTGCTAACATTAAAAAAATATTTTTACTTTTATTGCTTCATATCACTTTATCTTAAGGGCATATTCCTGACATCGTTCATTGGAGTTGGTATTGGAATATTCCTAGGAGGCTTTCTACTCTTTATGGCAGTTAATGCATTTCAAAGGTAAGATCATTTTGATGATAAGGACGTCATATCAAAACACACAAATATCAATTTTCCTTAACTTTCTATGCCAATTTCAGACACCAAAGAAGACTCAGACAAGCATACGAAGCCCCTCCAGTGATCCCAGACCCTGATTACAAGATCTATGACACTTCCAAAATGGACTTCACTCTAGTTCCTGGTTTTGGCACAGTGGGGCGACACACTATTGCTAGACACCAGATGTCACCACCTCCTATACCATCACAACCTCCAGAGGATGAAAGGAGATTCTCAAGACACACTTATGAAAAACCTAAATACAATTCCACTGATAACCCACCTTTTGTCGAAGCTTAACCGTGTAAATATGTAATAATTCAATGTTTATAAAATGTTTTTCTAGATTATGTGACCAGTAAGTTGACTAGAACATCTACAGTCATATCACATGCAAGACAGAGAACATAAAGACAAATATTTCACATATGTCATGCAAAATGTCTCTCAAGGTGCCCACATAAAGCAGCAGTGCTTATCAGACTATAGGCACCTACATTACAGAAACTTTACCTCTAACTTGGCATCCTGTGTATTTGCTGACAGAGTCGAGTTGTTCATTTTTAATTATTTCAACTGGATGTGACACCATATGCATTATTCTGTAAAATATTTAATCTGTAATTTCTTGCATTGCTTTATTAAGCATTTTGTTAATTCATTTTTATTTTTATTGAAATGTACTTTAGATTTTCAATGTCTCTGAAATCATGTAAACAAATGTGAACAAACAACAATAAACAATACAAATGTAAGGCATCAGTCTTTATTTTGAAATAACTAAAATATGAACCAATTAAGTAGATAAAAAGGTAATTTTCATAATGTTGTCATTGAATTCAGGGTCTCAGAACAGGCTAATAGACCAAGATAACAGGTTACCTAGCACTCCAGCATATCCTCAAACCTGATTTAGATTATAAAAACTGGGAAAGTCAAATGCAATTATGCATATAATTGAAATTCTGTCATACCTTATTTTAATGTCAGCAATTGTAGAAATATTTTAGTTTGGTAACACTACAATCCAGCAGTAAATCTCTCATGAAATGATAAAATACAATGAAGTCACTACTCCACCAAACACCTCTGCAGCAGCTTGCAGATTATTGATCCATGTGATGCTGCCACATGGCATGTTCTTTGTCTGGCTCCTGCATAAATTATGCTAATGACCCACTTGCTTGAATAATAATGAGCTTGGCTGCTGCTGCTGCTGCAGAGGTGGCTTTGTGTGTAGAGCTAGTGAAACATAACATGCAGGTGATGAGCACATTATAGCAACATGATCAACTAAATAGAGTTTTGTGGGACTTACTGAGCAAATATCGGAACACTGATGACATTTGGATACAGTTAGCATATTTTGAAAACATTTTAAATCATGCTGGAACAGTTAGCATTCATTGTTTTGGCTTCAGTAAAGTATGCAGAGGCAACTGTTCATGGTGAGTATCTCACTATTTTCATTGATATGGGTATGTTCATGCTCCCTTAATTCCAAAGATGTTCCTAAGGTTCGTAAGGGTAGCTGTAAGGGCTGTTACATGCTCTTTAATTTCAATGTATATTATTTAAAATGTGCACTGTCATCATTTCAAGTGTCTCATTTGACTGCAGCAAGATGAAACGTCTTAATACCTATTAAAATTTAGCATGCTGTATTGTTGGAGGCGCTACTTGTGAATAATGCATAGTGGGAAGGGCATTGTATTATTTATTTCACTATGCATCAAGTGAAACACAATGTAAGGCCTCCTATAAATAGTCATACATTTGACTAGCCCATAGCGATTTATGAAATGAACAAATTCTGATCCCACCAGTTCACTTAATATGTGTAAGAAAAAAACTTTGTTGCAGGATCAGCAGATTACTGCATGACTGATGTATTTGAGCCGCGATGCAATCAGAATGAAGTTGTCTCGATCGAAACAGCATCTTATGGAAGAATGAAACCAGGAAAGTGTTTCCCATCAGAGGAAGGCAACTTCGGATGTTCTGCTGATGTTATGAATTTATTAGACAGTCTATGCTCTGGCAAGGAAACATGCTCTGTTCAGACAGTTCACAAAAATTTGATTTTCACTAAACCTTGTGGGAGTTCAATGGGATACCTTTCAGTTTCATATTCATGTCTTGAAGGTAAGGACGTAGTACTCTTGCTTGCTTGCTTACTACACATGCAGTAGACTGTGTAGACAGACTTGTCAAAGAATTATAAGCCTATGTTGTTTATCATACTTATTAAGACTTAAATAAAGCAATGCATGCACATGCTGTTCAATACATAAATCTAATCATGTTTAAAAAAAAAGATAAAGACTCATACTTTATGAATTCTGTCAGGACAAAAGAACAATGCATCACAGGCTATGATAGTTTTAATCAAAGTGATATTACAGTTTACATAAAAGACATGAAAATCTAGTTGTCAAATAAAACGTCAACTTGTTGTATTTTTAGTGCAAAATGGTAAAGAAAAGTGCTCAAGCAACGGAAGAGTTTCAATTTCCAGCACCAGTGGATATATTGGACCAAACTGCCCTACCTCTATAACGGTGCCATCAGGAAGACTCATCAAGTTAACTTTGTATAATTTCCTCAAGAAATCAGGCTCAGCATGTTACGAAGTAGCAGTTATTAAAGAAAAAGACAATCAGAAAAGTGTCCATGTTTGTCAAAGTGACCCAAGAACAAAGGAAGTGATGATGACATCATCAAGTCATGTCACTGTCCACTTCTCTGACTTCCAGATCGGAGAGTCTGTTGGGAGTTTTCTGTTGCATTATGAAGGTACTATAATAACACCAAGTTTTTGTATGGAATACACATGTATTGAATGCATAGCAGATGTTCATTGCAATTGCATAATAATATGTTTTTTTTTGTTTTTTTGGTTTAAATTAATTTCATTCCTCAGATCTTACAAATTAAGCTTTTCAATGTTGTTGTACAGATTTGTTACTGTTTATATACAATGAAGACATTCAGATACTCTAAAATATATCAATATTTAGGCATTAAACATTAGAATGCAATGAATATACACATTTTATTTTCATTTTGACTATTTTTTATTTTAAGCTACTGGTTGTCCAAAACCAAACATACCCAATGGTGCACACATAGAACGTGATGGTGATACAGCAAAAATTATCTGCAATAATTCTGAAAATTCCTGGTTTGCTTACTGTAAGAACAATCAATGGACTGGACATGATAGGAAGTGTCCTCAAGGTAAATTACAGCTTATCCGTTAATATAAAATATAGGCTGCATATTACAGCGCATAATCCAAAAAGATTTTTAATTTCACATTTGTGCACTTGAGTTAGTATTTTAATCCATGCCCTAGATAAATATAATATAATATTCTTTGAAATTCAAATATTTTCAGACTGGGGCATATCTAAAATATTCAGTTCAGACACATCATTTCCATATGGTAAGTACATGTATCTCAGTAATCCATTTGCAGTCGAAATAGATGTTTAAAAATGATGACATTAAATCAAATGATACAGAACCTCTGCGTAACTAATATTCACAATTGCTTTTATAACAATGTAAAATAATGCTAAACTAGCATTGAATAAAAATAGTGCTTCAGACCTTCAAAGCCAAAAATTAGGTTTATACACACAAAGGAAACAACATTAAAAAATATTTTTTTGTCACTTTATTTTAAGGCATATTCCTGACATCGTTCATTGGAGTTGGTATTGGAATATTCCTAGGAGGCTTTCTACTCTTTATGGCAATTAATGCATTTCAAAGGTAAGATCATTTTGATGATAAGGACGTCATATCAAAACACACAAATATAAATTTTCCTTAACTTTCTATGCCAATTTCAGACACCAGAGAAGATTGAGACAAGCCTATGAAGCCCCTCCTGTGATCCCAGACCCTGATTACAAGATCTATGACACTTCCAAAATGGACTTCACTCTAGTTCCTGGTTTTGGCACAGTGGAGCAACACACTATTCCTAGACACCAGATGTCACCACCTCCTATACCATCACAACCTCCAGAGGATGAAAGGAGATTCTCAAGACACACATATGAAAAACCCAAATATAATTCCACTGATAACCCACCTTTTGTCGAAGCTTAACCGTGTAAATATGTAATAATTCAATGTTTATAAAATGTTTTTCTGATTATGTAACTAGAACATCTAATGTCATATTACATGCAAGAGAGAGAACATAACGACAAATATTTCATATGTCATGCAAAATTTTTCTCAAGGTGCCCACATAAAGCAGCAGTGCTGGTCAGACTATAGGCACCTACATTACTGAAACTTTACCTCCAACTGGGCATCCTGTGTATTTTCTGACAGAGTAAAATTGTTCATTTTTAATTATTTTAACTGGATGTGACACCATATGCATTATTCTGTAAAACACTTCATCTGTAACAATAACCGCTTTTTCACATATTAATAATACTATTGTGATGCATAAATGTCTTGCATTGCTTTATTTGTTCAATTAATTTTTATTAATGATTGAAATGTACTTTTGATTTTCAGTGTCTCTGAAATCATATTAACAAATGTGAACAAACAACAATAAACAGGTTATAAAAATTTGAGGCATAGTCTTTATTTTGAAATAGCTAAAATATGAACCAATTAAGTAGATGAAAAAGGCATTTTTTATAATGTAGTCATGGAATTCAGGGTCACAGATCAGGCTAATAGACCAAAATAACAGGTTACCTAGCACTCTAGCATATCCTCAAACCTGATTCAGATTATGACTGGGTAAGTCATATACAATTATGCATAACCATTGGAATTCTGTCATACCTTATATTAATGTCAGCAATCGTAGAACAAATATTTTAGTTTGTTGACATTACAATCCAGCAGTAAATCTCTCATGAAATGATAAAATACAACAAAGTCACAACACTACACCAAACACTTCTGCAGCAGCATGCACGTTATTGATCCATGTGATGCTGCCACATGGCATGCTCTTTGTCTGGCTCCTGCATAAATTATGCTAATAACCCACTTGCTTGAATAATAATGAGCTTGGCTGCTGCTGCTGCTGATGCTGTGGCTAGAGATAGCAATGTGTTAGGAGAAAGGAGCTTGTATTATGATGGAATCAGCACACCTAGCAGCATAATTGACTGACTTTAGGATTGTGAAACTTATTATTGACACACTGATGCTACCTGAATGGGAGTAACTTCAAAAGCATTTTAAATCATGTTGGATCAGTTATTACTGCTTGTCCTGGCTGTATCATGCTATGCAGCAGCAATTGTTCATGGTAAGTCCATATCATTTGCTTTTATTCATTGTACGTTCACATAGTGACCATAATACATGTATTATATATTGTACATATGAAACTATATTATCGTTAGCTGTGTAACTTTAGTCAGAAAATTAGTTGGGTCAGAATGCATCAATAAATTGTGTGCTGCTGAATGTGAAGAAGCGCAGCCAAATGCTGTTCAAACATTATCCTGGTTACATCACAGTTTACTTTGCTTTAGTAATTTTTAAAGTGAATAAGAACATGAAAGTAAACTAGATTGCTTGCAAACAGTCTTAACAGACAAAAGGCCATCAACGCATGGATGACCAGGAATTCAAAAGAAATGTGACTTTGCAAGCAGACTTGCAAAGTGAACTAGCTGCATTTCCTTGCATTCAGCTGTAATAACAAGCTTTTAGATGACAGATATTTACCCACATCTTTATCTTACATTTATTGTTTAATCAAATAAAAAACACTTATTGTGAAAAAATATCTTCATAAATGAAACTTGTGGAAGCTAGGATAAATTTAATCTAATTGTTATCTTTCAGGCCCTGCAGATTACTGTATGACAGATGTATTTGAACCAAGCTGCAATCAAAATGAAGTGGTAATGATTGAAAGTGCCCTATATGGAAAAATGAAACCCGGGAAATGCTTTCCAGTGGAAGAGGGAAACTTTGGTTGCTCGGGTGATGTGAAGAATATTTTGGATGGTATTTGTTCCGGGAGAAAGTCTTGTTCAGTCAATGCCCTGAACCAGGATCTAATACTCACTAAACCATGTGGCTTCAGTTCTGTTGGATATCTCACTGTGTCATATTCATGTCTTCAAGGTAAGAAACTCTTGAGAATTGAGCATAGAAAATAATAAGTAGGCCTAAATGCAAAAAAATAAAATAATAATAATAAATAAAATAAAAATGATATAAAATAAATAAGGAAACAAAATGGAACTGAGTGGCCTAGTGGTAAAGCATTGACTTGCACAGATGAAGGCCCATGTTAGTATCCCTTTCCAGGCACGATTAAATTGCTATTCAAAGAGCACATCTGGATAGTGTAATGCCATGGCATTGACATGCCATTGGAAAAAGAGGTTTGCTTAGCATTAAGCAATAAAATGGACAAACATTATTATCCTGATAACAGAAGTTTGTAAACAAGCAGTTCATTTCTGAAGATTGCCAATCATGGAAATGTATTTGCATCATTTTTATTGCAGTGAATTTTGTGAAAGACAGATGTAAGAACTCCAGAAAGATTTCCATGACAGATCCAATTGGATACCTGTCAACAATATCAAGAGAGCAAGATGGATCGATATGCCCAGTGTCCATCTCAGTTCCATCAGGAAAGCTCATGAAATTTACAGTTTACAACTTCATGCAGAAGAAGGGTTCAGCTTGTTACGAAATAGCAGTAATCAAAGAAAAAGACAGCCAGAAAAGTGTCCATGTTTGTCAAAGTGATCCAAGAACAAAGGAAGTTATGATGACATCCTCAAGTCATGTGACTGTCCACTTCTCTGACTTCCAGATTGGAGAGTCTGTTGGGAGCTTCCTGTTATATTATGAAGGTAATTTATGATTTATCCTTAAAAATGACAATTGCAACTGGCAGAATAATAATTTATTTCATAATGAATATTGTTTGCTTTGTATTCTTTCAGCCACTGGTTGTCCACAGCCAAGTATACCAGATAATTCCCATATTGAGAGGAATGGAGATACAGCTAAAATAATCTGCAACAACACAGATAATTCTTGGTTTATTTATTGCAAGAATAACAAATGGACTGGCCATGAGAGGAAATGTCCACAAGGTAAAATAATAGCTGTTCTTTTTCCTTTTTAGCAATAAAATTTCAGAATTGTTTTGGCACAATGTATACATTGCCTTTTATGGTGTGTCTTTGGTTACATTTGTACAAGTCAAAAATATATCACTCTGATAATTTATTTTATATTTTTATTATGTATGTTATATTCATTCGCTTTCCCCAGTATGAAAAATTAAAAATTAAATTGCATAAACAATTCATTTCATATTTTCAGATTGGGGGATATCAAAGATTTTCAAATCTGAATCGTCATTCCCATACGGTAGGCTTCATATAATTTTTGTATGGAGTAGAAACTTTTATACTTTTATATTCAGAATGTTAAAACCTTACTTGCAAGCATGTAACTGATTTACCAGTGCAAATACTTTTATTTTGAAGGCATTTTCCTGACATCATTCATTGGGGTTGGCATTGGAATATTCTTAGGAGGCTTCCTTCTTTTTATAGCAATTAATGCATTCCAAAGGTAAGTTTCATAACTAAAATGTGTAATAAATGATTTTGCATGTTAAAAACGTGAAATGTATAACCATTCTTATCAATAATATGGCTTAAATTTTCACTTCAGACATCAGAGGAGATTAAGACAAGCATATGGAGCCCCTCCTGTGATCCCAGACCCTGATTACAAGATCTACGACACTTCCAAAATGGACTTCACTCTAGTTCCTGGTTTTGGCACAGTGGGGCGACACACTATTGCTAGACACCAGATGTCACCACCTCCTATACCATCACAACCTCCAGAGGATGAAAGGAGATTCTCAAGACACACTTATGAAAAACCTAAATACAATTCTACTGACAATCAGCCTTTTGTTGAAATACAGTAACAGCTTTTATCAAGATATTGTTTATATATGAAAAATAATGTGTCCAGTAATATTTTTATCATTACTTTCAATGATGTTCAATAAAACTATGCCTGAATTAACTATTATGACCAACTCACTGGTAACACCACCATTAAATTTTGAACTTGATTACATCCCTACAATTAAATTTACCTAAATTTGGTGCAAGGGTGGTCATATCAGTGAAATTTTAGTGTTTCTCTATTGAATAATTTCATATATTTCAATTACTGATCATGTAGATGATATTTCAGAAGATTACTTGTCATTTACTTTTGGAAATTTAATTTCCACTGATTTATTATGAATTAGTACCTGGTAAGTGAATGTAAAAGCAAGCAGTTGTACAGTTTTAGAATTGAATCATATGTTATCAAGCAAGTTATGTAGCACATAAAACATATAGACAAGACAAAACTATGCACAAATGTTTTCAATGGAGCAGTCTACAATGTATTATATTCAAATATCTGAGCTGAACAATACAAAATAAATCATGTACTTTGCAAAATAAAGGATATGTTATTATACTTGAATCCTGTTGTGCATAGATATCCATATTAAAATACGCAATTTCTTGTTTCAAAAATAACAATTTACATCATGCACAGGGTGATTTGAAACAAACCATTTCTATCCTTAACACAAAGTGAAGCAGCAGCATGCAGATTATTGATCCATGTGATGCTGCCACATGGCATGCTCTTTGTCTGGCTCCTGCATAAATTATGCTAATGACCCACTTGCTTGAATAATAATGAGCTTGGCTGCTGCTGCTGTTGTGATCTTGACATTGTGCAACTGCATGAGGAGGAATATACTCTGTTCTTACTAAATATATGGCAATTAGTGGATTAATGCTCAGTGTAATTGCATAACAGGAATTTGAATTGATGCAGAGAACCTTTAGAATTGTTATCATTATTAGATTGTATATTTTGGGGCAGTAAAACACAAAGTCACTGACGTTTGTAATGTATTGAGCCTGTGATGTTTTGAATTGAGGAAAAATATCACTACCAATCTACTCTATAATGGATTTGTATGGAGAGCAGCTGTTCTTATATACAATAACTTTAATATTCTTAAAACACACCTTGGCTGATGTTATAGGTAAGTGCTCATCTTCTTTTAATGTGGTTCAACATGAATAAATAGCTATAATATGAAGATAGAGATTATTATTCCATACTTGAAATCTACCAGCAGTACTGTGTATCATGTTGAATACACTTGCTATTAACCTTGTAAAAACACTATGTGTATTTATTCATGGTTAATTTAGAACCTTGTGTTTACCCCATTCAGAAAATTGCTTTTCATTATATTATTAAACTTTGCAGGACCTTCAGATTACTGTCTACTGGATTCTTTTGAACCAATATGCAAAGAAGGTCAAGTGGTGATGATAGAATCAGCTCTATATGGCAGAATGAAACCTGGAAAATGCATAACCAAAGAAGAGGGAAATTTTGGTTGTTTTTCTGATGCAAAGTCAATAATTGACTTTTACTGTTCTGGACGACCAACTTGCTCACTTTCTCCTTTGAACAGAGATTTAGTAGCAACTAAACCATGCCCTGGCTCTGGAACAATTGGCTACATTACAGTATCACACAGATGTATTTCAGGTATATCAGATATTTGAGATAATCATTGCAATTTAGGAATTTTTATGAAATTACCTGTTTAGAATCTAAAGCATGACCATCAGGTATTTTTGCTATGATATGCTTGTTATCACAAGCATTTAAAAATGGTTACAGAGTCCAGATTATTATATTGTATTGAAGAGTATAACATAAAATTATATTTTATTCGATTACAGTTGTGAACAGTCACATGCAATGTGGGCTATCAAACCAAATTACAGTCTCTCAAAATGAAGGATTCATTGTGGCATCATCTGGCGATTCAAACTGTCCTATAAAGATCACAGTGCCATCTGGCAGACTTATCAACTTCTCAGTTTACAACTTCATGAAATCTTCATCCCATTCGGCGTGTTATGAAGTGGCAGTTATCAAGGAAAAGGACCAAAGAAAAAGTGTTCATGTTTGTCCCAGTGATGCAAGAATGAAAGAGGTTTATGTTTCATCTGGACATGACATCATAATTGAGCTGTCAGACTTACAGATGGGCAGTGAGACACACGGGTCTTATTTGATTGAATTTAAAGGTGACTTTCTATGATATGACTTTAATTAATAATTAATTTAGAAAATAAGTATCACCATAATTTTAATGTCATAAACAGTGAATGTATTCTATTACCATATATGTATAGCAAAACATGATTTTATCGAGTTTTCCTTTGCAGGGCAATTTCCTTAAAATTAATTTTTTCAATTGCATTAACAATATTAATGTACTCAAGACTCAAATCAAGGCACATTTTCTCTCAAATTTAAGAAGTATTCAAGTAGGCTACACACAAATGTTGTGGGAAGAGTGAAAAAAAAAAAAAAGGAAAATAAATAAATTTGATTTATTTCTTCAGCAACTGGGTGCCCACATCCCAATGTTCCACCAAATGCTCACATTGAAAGAGATGGAGACACAGCCAAGGTCAAATGCAATGACTCTGACAATTCGTGGTTCATTTACTGCAAGAATAATGAGTGGACTGATCACAACAGAAAATGTCCAGAAAAAGGTAAGATAACTTAGATGTGTGGTCATCAGTTAAAACATAGTAATTTTCTACGTTTATTTAAATTAGATTTTTAGACTCTGATTTTATCTTTACACTGTCAAGTGCATTTGAATGTTTTTTATACAGTAAATGTACTGTAACATGCAAAAATAATAAATAAATAAATACTTAATTCAAAATGCATTTACTCAATTTTTGCATGACAAATTTTGAAATGATTGAATTAAATGTGTTGAACCCTTACTAAATATGAAACATAGTAATCACAATTCAATTTAATGCTTTTTTATGAGCTAGGGCTTACCCTATTTACCTAACAGCCATTAACACAGTTAGCCACAGCTAGTCTCCCATTAAATAAGTGGCATCTAACACCGATTTTTGCACTGTTTTCAGCATGGACAATATCGAAGATTTTCAAAACAGATGAAGCCAACTTTCCATATGGTAAGTCGTCATCAAGCGTTGGTCATTGAAAAAATTTTTTTAAAAATATCATTAAGAATTCAGCAGCACTCATTTTATTGGATTGTGTGCTTCACAATTTTGCATTGCAGGTATTTTCTTGACATCATTTATTGGAGTTGGCATAGGAATATTTTTGGGAGGCTTTCTACTGTTTGTTGCTATAAATGCATTTCAAAGGTAAAATAAAATTTTCACAACACAAAAGAAACATTAAGTCATATATTTTTAAACTTATGCTTATTCAGTTTATACTTTTAATTTCAGACACCAAAGAAGGCTGCGACAAGCTTATGAAGCCCCTCCTGTGATCCCAGACCCTGATTACAAGATCTACGACACTTCCAAAATGGACTTCACTCTAGTTCCTGGTTTTGGCACAGGGGGAAGACTGACTATTCCTAGACACCAGATGTCACCACCTCCTGTACCTTCACAACCTCCAGAGGATGAAAGGAGATTCTCAAGACACACTTATGAAAAACCTAAATATAACTCTACTGATAATCCACCTTTTGTTGAAGCATGAAAATGTACATATAATAATAAAGCCATACCACCATTCTCTGATTAGTTAATAAAAGATAATAACATAACATTGTAATGCGTAATTTTATTATTATAAAAAACAGATGAGGGGCACCACATATTTTTACATAATTTGTTATTCAAGGCTTAGGCAATCTGTCAAACGATTTATATACTTCTCAGTTTCCAATCATGTACTTTAAATTTGTAAAAGTAGAAAAACTGAAATATTTTGTAGTATTTCACTTGTAACAATCTTTGGGGTTATTTCCCAATTTCAGCTGAAACATAATAAACAACGAAAGAGTCCTGTGCATTGCCCCAATAGTTCCTAGCAGTAAAAATATGTGAGAAATTACTGATTAGTCCTAAAGGCAGCACTTACTATAGAGAGTAAATCCAGTATTTGGAAATATGGACGTAACAAAATTGTGAAGACAAAGGTTGCATGGCATCTACCAAACAACAGTGATGCAGCAGCAGCATGTAGATTATTGATCCATGTGATGCTGCCACATGGCATGCTCTTTGTCTGGCTCCTGCATAAATTATGCTAATGACCCACTTGCTTGAATAATAATGAGCTTGGCTGCTGCTGCGATTTTCTGAATGTGATCTAGACATGATACTCTATACCCACAGCAAAGGCACAAGTGAAACGTTGGGAGTCTTTTTGTGCATCTTAAGTGCAAAGATATTATAAACCAGAAATAAGGACATTGTACACATCACAGGAAAATGGAACTACATGAAGCCAGAATTGTATTATGCATCATTTTGTATTGCAAGCAGCAGTTAATTCAAGCAATGATTGTTGGTAAGTAGATTGCATCTTATATTGTAATTGTTTATGTGCTCCTATGATTTCAAAATATGACTCCTTTGACTTTTTACCAACATATAACCTTCGTTAACTGGTAAATTACATGGGCGAATACACTGAAATCACAGCCTCCGAGATCTATTGACAATTACATAACAATGATACTATAGAATCTAGTGTCACCTTGCGCCACTTTACTGTGGTCCAAATTGCATGAAATTCTGAGAGTGCCTGAATAATTTTTGGTGTGACTGCAATGCTGAGATATGAGGAGATGGTCACACATTTGTCTCACTTACTTTGACACACACATATTTGAATAAAGGGCATATAATGATGAAGATTATTGTATTTTAAGGCACAATTTACAAAATGAAATATATAAAAATTAAGTGTGCCTTCGGGACACTCCCCTTAGACAGTCTTGTCGCTTTTAGGGAGCCACCCATTGGAGATTCCAGTCAGATACTAAGTTACATAGTTATGAGAAATTTGGTTTTATTTTATTTTATGAAGAATCACCAGAAACAAAGCATTTCTGAATGTTACAGTCAGTTGAATATGATTGTATTATTTTGTTTTTTGCATACTTTTTAAAAGTAAAAACGCTATGGGTGTAAATCTTTTCTTTATCGAATTTTCCATTCTTGCATTTATTTTTGGTATTCGGTAGTATACGCTTTGTTTCACAAATTCATGTCTTACTAAAGGTATTCTATAAATGTATTCAATTCCAGTATGCTTGGGCTTTTGGCAACTTTTCTAGGTGTAAGAAATGTTTGTTGGATATAATTAATTGAAACCTCGTTCACAGTTTTCTGGTATGTGTTTTTCTGGTATCTGTTTAACATCTCATACAACTGTCTTCCAATTGAAATTTTACAGCTGGTGGCATCTGTAGACTTCAAGTAGTTCACTATTCCATACCACTAAAATACAGTTGTTTTATATTGTAGCTTATACATTATAATAAATATATTTTTATCATTAAAGGACCCAAAGACTACTGCTCATTAGACATCTTTGAACCAAGATGTGGCTCAGAAGAAGTCATCATGATCGCATCAGCATTATATGGCAGGATGGCTCCAGGAAAATGCATCCAGGAAGGAGCTGGAAATATCGGTTGCAATGCTAACGTTTTGAAAATCATGGATTCTCTTTGTTCCGGAAGAACGACATGTTCTGTTCCTGCAATTCACAGAGATCTGTTTTCTACCAAGCCTTGTCAAGACATGCTGTCTTACCTTAGTATTTCCTACACATGCCAGAAAGGTAACTTTACATGATAATTGGGTGTTTGAATGCATTTTAAACATAGTGATTGGGTGAAAAACTTGACCCTTGAAGTACACCTCAAGCAACCATTTAACACATAATGTATTTGCTAGGCACTGCTGATAAACCACTGGGGCTATTTTTTTTATCATCTAGTCTCCATACAAGAGTCAGACAATTAATTACAATCAAATTTTACACTTAGGCCAATATTATGACACCAGTGTTGATCAATAATTTTTTTAACATACATGAAGGCTTAAACTGAAATGACTAAATGAGTTGTGACAAAAATGTACCTTCTAACTTCTATTTCAGTTGTCAAGACAAACAGGGCATGCCAATCTGGACAACAACAACAGCTGACAGCAACAGAATCTCCATCTTATCTCACTCCATCATCCACTTCCTGTCTTGCAACAATCACAGCACCTAGTGGACAACTTCTGAACTTCACAGTTTTAAACTTCATGCCTCCTGGAACAGCATGTTATGAGATTGGAGTGATAAAAGATGACAGAAACAGGAAAACTGTCCATATATGTGGAAATGACCCCAGGTCAAAGGTCATTCACCTGACCTCATCAAACACAGCTAGCATTGAGATCACCAGGCAGAGTGATGTGAACTTTCTAATTCAATTTGAAGGTATGTTTTCTAATTCAGTGATATTCAGCAATTCACTTTATCATAAAGAAAACAGTCTTTAAAACTTTCTGAGTTAATCATGTTGATATTACGAAGTTCTTTTATCGTGTGATTATCCAATAGTTTCGAGCTGTCATAGCTGATAAGGATGATAAAAAAATTAAGCATTTTGTTTTGTACAGTCCTTTAATTAATTTAAAGGACTAATGAGTTTTAGAGCATGTAGTGGTTGGTGTACTATCATATTTTGCAAGGCATCAGTTTGGTTTAATAGATTATAGCATTAATCACACTAAGCATGGAACTGAATAAATGAAGGAATCAAAACGCAATTATTTTTCAGCTACTGGTTGTGCCCAGCCTAAAATACCATACAATGCTCACATAGAGAGAGATGGAAATACAGCAAAAATTAAATGCAATGACTCTGAAAACTCATGGTTTATTTACTGTAAAGACAACGAGTGGAGTGAATAGGATAGGAAATGCCCTAAAGGTAATTATAACCTAGCTACAAGTCCCCTGTCCACAGGACAGGGTTACAAGGTCCTGGATGAAAAAATATTGACTTTTTGGCTTGAGTGGGAACTAGCCTTTTAGTAAACGTTTGTCACACAACATACACCCACTGTAGCGTTAGACATACCTTTTTTATATTGTGTCGCGCTCAGATATGGTTGATTTCTTCCAATATTAATCGATTTCTGTGCCATTTTCGAATTCACATTTCGGTAAACAAAGCTTGAAGCATGGCCGCCTAGTTCCGAAAAACACACAAGAGGGCTCTGGCGACGTTTCAACGCCCCTAGTGGCACACAGAATAGTGCTGACCAGTCCTCATTTCTGTGACTGCTGGGGGCGTTGCAATGGGGAAAGTTTAGTGAATTATTAACAGAGTTTTTGGTGCTTGTTGATGTACTTCTTGGGCATTCTACTGTCAGATTCCGAGTGGACGAAAAGCAGTCTGTATAAAGAGCTATCAGCACCGAATCGCACTGATGCGCCCTCTTGTGTATATTTACCACAAAAAGCATGAACTAGCAAACGTGAATTTGAAAACGCTTTTGAAAAGGATAATTCCACTGGCTTTTTCAGCGAAATATGAATACAAGTTGATAGATAACAGAGTCGTACTCCTGTGCATCACGACGAAATAAGGTATGCTGACATGTTTATGGAGAAATATGTGTCGTAAATGTCAACATCAAAGAATTCCCATACAACGCGTTCCGACCCTACATCGCATCTAATGCAATGTAGGTCGGTTCTGGCTAATTATAACCATGCTGCGCAAGAATAATATTTTATTGTACTTATAAATATTCTGCCACAGCAGGAATCGATGGTTAATGTTCTGACTTTTAGTCCCAAGGACTAGAGATAGAACTTTAGTCATTGTACCAAAGTGTCTCTGGTGCGAGGGCAACATTCTGCTCACACCAGGACCACCACACAACTTTAATAATTAATCCAAATCACTACTAAGCACCATCCAACACAAATGTAAATATTATGGAAATTTATATGTCAAATGGCTTATATAATATATACTTGATTTCAGACTGGGGTATTAGCAAGATGTTCAAATCGGATACAGATTTCCCATATGGTAAGTTGGTCAACATGTACTGAGAATTCTTTATCTTCTATGATATTCTAGATTTGTTTCATATGATTAATTTCAACCTTACAGGTATTTTTCTGACGTCATTTATTGGAGTTGGCATCGGCATATTTCTCGGAGGATTCCTACTCTTTATGGCAGTCAATGCTTTTCAGAGGTAAGATATCAACATTGCGATATTCAATAAAATTCAAAGACTTTACTTCGGAAAAAAAGGCAGGTCCATATCATTACTAGAACTACAACTATCTATGAACTACCCAGGTTATATCTGAGTAGAAGAAACATGTATATTATTGGCACCAAAATATCACGATATTATTTCATTACGAATATCTGATGTTATAGAGGGTTTGCTGTGTTCATTTCATTCCAGACACAAAAGAAGACTACGACAAGCACATGAAGCCCCTCCTGTGATCCCAGACCCTGATTACAAGATCTACGACACTTCCAAAATGGACTTCACTCTAGTTCCTGGTTTTGGCACAGTGGGGCGACACACTATTCCTAGACACCAGATGTCACCACCTCCTGTACCATCACAACCTCCAGAGGATGAAAGAAGATTCTCAAGACACACTTATGAAAAACCTAGATATAATTCTACTGACAATCAGCCTTTTGTTGAAGCATAACTTTAAATTCTGAGGAACTGTTAATTCTGCGAGTTTCTGCATGGGGGGAGTTGAACATATGGTGGTCGTTTATAGCAGTAATTTGCCAGCAATAGCGAGCAATCAATGAAAACTACATTCTATATCACTACACACATTCAGATGTATTGTGCAAAATAGTTCTTTATTTACTGCTTGATTGTTTCGCATATATAAATAAAGCGAATTATATCTTAATTTTGGCGGTTTTGGTTTTTTTTTTTTGGGGTATTTTTTCAGGGTTAATGAACAAAGATGAATTGAGGACCATAGGTCAAGAGCGGTGCAAGGTTGTATTGGTTATGTTCCTTTACTCAGCACCTTGTTAAGCAAACATTAGACAGAGGGTTGTAGGAAAAGTCAATTGGATTTTGCTTAGTATTTGTATGAAATGGCATACAGAGCATTTGTTCTGGCCTATGTACGATTATATTAATTCTATATAGATAATCTAACATTCATTTGGTAAATTAGATTTCCATGAATTTTAAGCAACTTGTGAGGAAATATGGGGGTCAAAGAGGCTGAAAGAGCACTGAAAATGTACTTGTTGCTGACTTTTACATCATTACAAGAAAACTAGTAATAGACAACATAAGTTTTATTTCAATAAAACTTGAAAAGAAAAGAAACTGTATTTGTTATATAGCTGCCTCCTAGCTTGTAGAATACCTTGTAGAATTATTAAATATTGTGAATTAAAAAATTTAAATGTAGGTGGAAGCACCTACTGGGCACGACAAAAGCGTCCTCTCGGGGATATGCAACGAACAAGACCATCAACATCGGCTGGAAATCACGTTCTTCAGGTGTGTGCATTGTTTTAAATTAAGGCTATTCACACGGTGTGCCTATTGTAATTACCATGTGCGCAAACATTTAGGGTTATTGTGTGTTTAAGTTACTTGTTGCATACTAGTAGAGGCGGTTGATGAGTATATATCCGGTTAATGTGTTATACCGTTAGAGGATCCAGACCTCATTATAGGGACGCAATGAACGAGAATTTGGTATCGAGTCAATTCGTCGACATGCAAAATCGTCGACAGCCAATTCGTGACAACCAACCCGTTGACAGGACGGCAAACTTGACAATCAACGCCCTCGGCTTTACCATCTCGTTGGCAGAAAATCGTGGCTATACCAACGTTGGTCAACTCGTTGACATGTCGATTTTTCCCGGCCGTCGGTCTCCGCTTGCCCCCCCCCCCCCCTCCTCGATCGCGGTTTTATGGTATTATCTCCTTAAATAATTGTGGAGTACAGAAATGTTATTTGACATCCTTTTATTGATCTCATTCATACGAATGTATTAGTGGCAAGAATACAGTTGTTAACAGAGAAATTGTGTGTCGACGAAATGGTCGTTGGGCAGATTAGCTGTCAACGACTATGCTTAATATGTCAACGAGATGGTAATGACCTGTCAACGAGTTGGTTTTTGTCTCCCAAATTTATACCAGTTGTTTTGTCATCGAATTTGTACCAGGCCTTCAAATGTGTCAACGACTTGGTTGTCGACGAATTTGCTTGTCGACGAATTGACCTGTATTCGAAAATTTATTAATTTTATGAGGACTAAGGACAGTTTGGTAAATTTGATATCAATATTGCCTGTACTTACTTAATTATGGTGTAGTTTATTATGTAGTTAATTTACTTAATTACAGTGTACATTTGAATAGTAGTTATCGAGTGTCCGATTCACAATGAATTTCCTTTATTTTCAGGTATCTCATGCGGATGCCACTGAGTGATAATATTTTCATCTGGAGGAACTGCAACAATGGCAGTGCTGTTGAACTCCAGTGACCAAGATAAAGTTACAAACACATTGCGTACAGAGAGGGAAAGTAGCAATGCTGATGAAGGCAGTGACAATGTGGATGAAGGCAGTGACAATGTAGTTGTGAAAATTGAGGGTGATCAATACGAGAACCTGACAGATGATCAGTCGTCTACAGATGAATTAGTGTGTTCTGATCAGACAGCTACTCCAGGCGAAAGTCGTTACCCATGTCTCGAATGTCACAAGACATTTCGTCAAAAGCAAGGTTTGACAAAGCATCTAACTATCCACAGTGGCGAACGACCGTTCAGTTGCTCAGTTTGTGAAAAAACATTCAGAGTGAAAGAGGCTTTGCAATCGCATCTTGCGAGCCATTCTGACGAAAAGCCATTTGAATGTGAGGAATGTGGAAGGGGATTTAAAGTAAAGGGCTCTCTGACCAGACATTTGTTGGTACACAGCGGAGAGAAACGGCATGTATGTTCAGTATGTGGCATGAGATTCACCCAAGCCTCGTCGAAAAAACTACACATGAGAATTCACACTGGTGAGAAGTTGTACGAATGTACTATGTGCCAAAAAAAGTTCTCTCGACAGAGTTACCTGACATCTCACATGGCCTCACATAGTGGCGTGAAGAATTATACCTGTCATCTTTGTGAAAAGAAGTTTGCCAAGAAAGAGAGTCTGCTGAAACATGCAAAAATACACACGGAAGATAAACTACACGAGTGCGGTACTTGTATGAGGTTGTTCAGCTGCGAAGCTGTACTTAAAATACATATGTTGACTCACAGCCCAGAAAGCCAAAGCGAAAGTTATACATGCGACGGTGAAGTTAAGTTAGAGAACACAGTAAATGACCAAGACATAATTCAATCGCATGTGGCGCTGAATATCCAAGAAACGAATAATCAAAGAACAATCAGCGATGAGGATGATACTTCGAATCCTGAAGTAGAGCAAATTCCAAAGGATGTTGATATAAACATCAAAGTAGAGGAACAAGAGGAACTGACTAGCGATCATCCTTCAAGGGAAGACTTCCAAGGCTCCGATTTGACGACTGTTAACACAGGAAGTCATCACCAATGTTCTGAATGTCACAGGGTATTTCTTTGTGAACGGAGTTTGAAGAGGCACCAAACTGTCCATACTGGAGAGCGTCCGTACAGCTGTAAAGTTTGCGATAAGAAGTTCAGAGTTAAAGAAGGGTTGCAATTGCACCTTGTTACCCATAGTGACGAAAGACCTTTCGAGTGTGAATTGTGTGACAAGAAATTCAAGCTCAAGCACAACTTGTCTAGACATTTGTTGGTGCACAGTGGAGAGAAGCCTTATAAATGTTCAATTTGTGGAGTGAGGTTCAGTCAATCTTCATCTCTTAACTATCACATGAGAATACACACAGGAGTAAAGCCGTATGAATGCAACCTGTGTAAGAAGAAGTTCAGTCGACAAAACTATCTCCGATCTCATATGATATCGCACAGCGGCCACAAGAGATTCAGTTGTGATGTTTGCGGCCGGCAGTTTTCACAAAAATACAGTCTGGTGCAACATAGCAGACTACACACTGGTGAAAAGCCTTATGAATGCGTAATTTGCAAGAAACAATTCACCTACCAAACCGGTCTCAAGATACATATGTCCTCGCACAGTGCGGTGGTTCCGCACAAGTGCAAAATTTGCAATAAAGGATTGAAGACGCGCACCTCGCTGGTGAAGCATATGCGAATCCACAGTGGAGAGAAGCCGTATCGATGTACTATTTGTGAACGATCCTTTGCGCAAAGTTGTGGTCTCGCAGCTCACATGAATGTCCATTTGAAACAAAAGCCTTTCAGTTGTCGAGAATGTCCGAAAAAGTATACGACAAAGAAACTCCTAATGAGGCATAAGAAGATCCATGACTCGCTTTTTAAATGTGTTTTATGCAACAAAGGCTTTCGGAAGGAGTCCAGCCTCGTGTCACACATGGCCAGCCACAAGACTGAAAAGGAGTTTGTGTGCCAACTTTGTCAAAAAGGATTTGATTCGCAGGCTGATCTTGATGTTCATACACAAGCATACCATGGTACGGTACAGTACTACAAGTGTTTATTGTGCTTCACGAAATTCAGTGATATGGCTCAGCTGAAAATGCACATGGCGTCACATGATGATGTTGAACCCCACGAATGCTCCATCTGCAAAGAGACGGTTAACGGAAGATGTGACTTGGCATTACACATGAAAACAAAACATAACCCTGAGAGCACCAAAAAGGAAAATTTGGATTGTGCGATTTGCAAAAAACGTTTCATATCGTACTATTTTCTCAGCATGCACATGAAGAAGCATTCGATCGAAAAACCGTTTTACGAGTGTGACATCTGCAAGTTAATTTTTGATGATAGTTCTCAATTGAGGACACATATGTGGACACATGGCGACGAAGATTCACACAATTAAATACCGAATATGAAGCAAGATTTAACGAGGTCTTCATATAAGAGTGCCTAAGGGCGGGGGCCTAGCTCAGAGGTAGCGCTCTGGGCTTCCAACCGCTGGGGTTCGATTCCCGGTCGAGCCTAAGTTGGATGGCTGTTTCATCCTTCGTCTCATTGCGATGGTCTCTGCCTGTCCTAATTAGCCCAACTGGTGCAGAAATACAGGACGTAAAGCCCTAATCCCACACAGACAAACATATTAGAGTGCCTGGCATATTAGTGCTTACACTGAAGTGAATACGGCAAGTACTAAAAATAACTCATTGCTTTGTTTTGTGAAACAACTGTCCGAAAGCTACTCAATTTGCTCAACCCAGTCGAGAGTTTTAACCAACAAAGGGATGATCCTAATATGTTAATTACTGTGTTTGACAAACAGTCAGGGTTGGCTGGAGATATTCAATCAGCTTAAAGCTACTAGCAATGACAACCGATGTGACGTGGCAGATTGTTTGCCAATGTAACCACTTTTCTGCTAGGCACAATAATATAATTGAAAAGTGAAACTTAAATGAATCTCCGTACTCGTTCTAGAGTTTATTTGTTCATAACTAAGTCAATCACTTAATGTTTGTTATTATTAATGTTTGTTGAACCTCTCCCCAAAGGCAAAATGTATGCCGCTTTAGGGGTGATTTCAAATGTGACATGTTAAAATTTGAAATATGTTAATTCGAATTTGGAATATAATTCGTAATTTGCAATTTACCTTTTACATGTGTCAATCATGTACATCACATTCACTACTGTAAGTTTGAATTGTTTAATTTTTAATGTAACATAAAAACTGTGTGTACAAATTTTTCCTTTAAAATTGTTTGGCATGGTGTTATAGGTTATTGGAAGCTTAATTGAGAATGGCGATATTTATAGAAAACTATAGCAGTTCTTTTGCTTTCTTGTTTTGTGTGTTATTCTTAATAAGTGATGGAAAAACGTTTCTTCAGAAATTTGTTTCCTGTCTCACAGATTCCGTAACATGTAGAATAAAATGTATTTACATGTCTAGTGTTGACTGGCCATATATGGGCATTAGGGCAGTGCCCGACGCAGCCCGAGGGTCCAATACTTCAGGGTAATGACCAAAAATGTATTATTAAACAGGCCCACAATTTGATGGTCAGTCCGTCCCTGTTGACTAGCATCTGTTTCGGTCATGTTTGCAATATTGGAGTAGCAGACAAGTTCCAACTGATGGGTCCCGTGTTCAATTCCCTGTCTAGCCTAAGTTGGATGGCTGTTTCATCCCTCATCTCATTGCCATGGTCCCTGCCTGTTCTATTTAGCCCATCAGAGGCTGAAATACAGGACCTAAAGCCCTAATCCACCCACTTACATGGCCAATTGTGCCACGTGCATTTTCCATGCGTTTGGATAAACGCATGGTTTTTGCCTCATTATAATTAGGTAAAAACCTTGCATTTTCCATGCGTTTATCCTTAGCATGGAAAATGCACGTGGCACATTTGGTCATTTACCCATCTGGTCAGACAAGTAATAACATTAGCCAGAACCTACCTACATTGCATTAGATGCGATGTAGGGTCGGAACGCCTGCTATAGGAATTCATGGACGCTCAAAATTACGACACATTTTTCTCAATAAACACGTTAGCATACCTTATTTTGTTGTTATGTACAGGATTACTACTCCGTTTACTACTTTCACGCAGATTTTACTGAAAAAGCCACTGGAAACATCCTTTTTAAGAGCATTTTCAAAATTCACGTTCGCTTGGTTCATGCTTTCACAGCTAGCAGGTCGATTCGTCATTGCCTGATTCAACCCAATGAAAACTGGTCCGTTCGTCACCCGAATTTGGTCGATTTGTCATCCGAAATTGGTTTATTTGGCCGGTACACAGTGTATGGTCACTGCTATTATATAAAATATGTTAACTGCCGGTGAAGAACCGACCTTTTGTTGAGTGATGAACCCTCCAGTTTTTACGAAGACGAATCGTGCTGTGACGAATCGACCATGTTATTGATGTCTACTTACACTAAAACTCACTAGAGGGCTCCGGCGACATCACAGCGCCACCCAGGTGCAATGGTGCAGATAAATATCTAATAATTTAGCTTCATTAGACCCATAGAACAGTGGAATCGTGTGGAATAGTTTATTAAAATATTTTAATTGTGAAATTGAGAAAACTACGGACTTTCCAGCGCTATTCTGTGTGCCACTAGGGGCGTTGAAACATCGCCAGAGCCCTCTTGTGAGTTTTTCGGAACTAGGCGGCCATGCTTCAAGCTTTGTTTACCGAAATGTGAATTCGAAAATGGCACAGAAATCGAATAATATTGGAAGAAATCAACCATATCTGAGCGCGACACAATAGAAAAAAGGTATGTCTAACGCTACAGTGGGTGTATGTTGTGTGACAAATGTTTACTAAAAGGCTAGTTCCCACTCAAGCAAAAAAGTCAATATTTTTCATCCAGGACCTTGTAACCCTGTCCTATGGACAGGGGACTTGTAGCTATAATAACATCAGTTGCATCTGTTGAATCTGAGGTGTAATGAATTTTAGCTTTCATGCAAGGAGTTCATTTTCTGTGTTGGATTGCTGTTTCATCCCTCATCTCATTGCCATGGTCCCTGCCTGTCCTAATTAGCCCATAAGGTGCAGAAATACAGGACGTAAAGCCCTATTCACACACACACACACATTCTGTGTGGAACACAATCTATCGGACACTGGACATGTTGACCGTAACAAAATGAAATCAATGGGCCCAGTAATCAAAATCAAAAATGCTTACTGATTATAGCATGTGAATTTCATTCTCTTCTGCATAGTTTGGCACCTGATGGCGTTCCTTAATTGTCTTGGTATTGCCTTAATGCTACTGGTCTGAAGCTTTGCCAGCTAGCTCATACGACCAAGTGCTGGCAGACCTAATGATTAGATAAGCTCAACACCAAGCTACACATTTACCCCATGCATATATGGGTGGGCTTCACCAATTTAACTTCCCGTGCGACAGCAGTAGTTCCAAGTATTGTATAAACCCCTATTCGCCGGAATTATCACCAGGTTATCGTGAACCTCCAGAATATCGCCAGGCAGCGCTATACATGTTAATTAAGATTTGGCACTTGGTGGCGCTGTTGTAACAGCCATTATAAGTTTTCTAAAACTAGTGCTGCTTCCCTCAGAATGGTTACATCAGAACGTGTATACCAAATCAAATTTAGGGTCACCCCCTTCCCAATAAACTGAAATTTAAAGAATACGTAAAATTCAATTTTAAAGCAATCATCTTTGTGACACTACACAAATTTTGCGCTACTGATTTAGATAAATGTCAATCTTTCGAAAGAGAAGCGAAGTGTTGGTCTGGGGCATCTGTTGGAGTCAAGTAAGCAAATCACAACCACACTATTGTAGATAACAAGAAAATTCTTTTCTAAGAAAAAGAATAGATATCTGGCTAGATACGAACAGCAGAAAAGTGCTTAACAGAGTCTTTTCATTGAGCAGCCCTGAATTCAGCAAGACATAATTCTTTCTTCCCCTCTTATAACTCATTTTGCTTTTCAGACATAGTAGGTCATAATTAACTGATTCGATTAATGTAATTTTGTCTTGGTAATAACAAAAATCAACTAAATGATAAGGTGTCAAATATACAATAAAATGCACTAAAAATACTGCTGCTAGGATGCACTTTGCTTTAGCCAATCAAAGTCAAGGGCGGGACCTTTTTTAGCCAATAGAATTGCAGTATTCTGTCATAGCCACCTGGTGGTAATATAGAGAACCTTCCGTGAAAATCCACTATTGTCCAATGTGAAATGGAATGAATGCAAATACATGATAATTTATAAGAAAGCTTTAATATAAAGAAATGGATAACATGTAAAGCTCTCTATAAAGAGAGCAGTACCAGACTTGTGTGATAATAGTCGATAGTAGATATTAATGACATGTCACATATTATTAATAAAAAAAAAATTTATCCTGGATTGCACTCCCATTCCCTTTTCAAGCAGAAGAATGCCTCAGACAATTCAGCCACTACTGCTAGCTGCAAGAAGCGTTTGTTGACGTTTTTCCACTGGCCATAAACTAAAAATATAGCGAGTATTTTCGTTCATTTGATTTATAGGTTGTTATGCATTATTGCATGAGTAATCCTATTCATTACTATGGCGCTCAGTACGGCTTTGGTGGTGGACGTAGCCATTTTCTGCTCACCAACCCTGAAGAGTCAACTGCCGCTTGCAGGCCCTGGCCTATAAGCTCTATTTATAGATTCTAGGCCATGTGGTCAATCGCCTGAAAAATAAAAAACTATGTTGTTCAGCTTGTTCTATTGCAGTAAAATTCCATGGTTACCAGTGGTAAGCAAGGGCTTTATCCAAAATTGGCTAAAACTATCATCACTGTAGAGCTCACCTGTGTGAACTATCATGATTTTGTAATCGTCAGGATAGTAGAAATTTGGACAAAATTTTCTTCATCTGACATTATTTACAAAATAATATATAATATTATATTAAATAATATATGAAGTCTTAAGATTTGTGTTTCATATCTTTCAAAGAGATTCATCTTGTTTTTTTCAATTTCACGAAGTAAACTGTTATGACATTTATGTAAGTTACAGATCCCAATCTCCTATCAGTCATTGACCTAATTATTGTCACAGAACTGAGAACCTGTTTGTTATATATATCTGGCATTTTTAAAGCTCATATCAGTCATAAATAGTTATATTGTGTGGTCTAGACACCAAATATAAAAAGCAAAGCTGACAAATTTAATATTACTCATTTCAGATCAGTATCGATGCATCATAGCAGTGTACACCTGCAAAAACATCAAATTTGTTCTTACATAGATTAGATATAGAAAATGGGCCACCAGGTTGAAGATAATGATTTGATAAAGAATTATTGGCCCATTGTTCTACTAATGGAACGTTTTAGAATCAAAATAAGTAAGCCGCATCATAGAATGTTAACATTTGTTTCGGAAGTTCACTGAGGGAAAATATCAACAATGGCAGTGCCTGGCCATCCAAAATGGTATGTTATGCATTTGAAAATGGAAACTATCAGCGGCAGAGATTTCGATGCAAATTCTATCTGTAACAGTTTATGAAGTTGCTCAGTTAAAGTCTTAAAGACAGCATAAAATTCTATATTATTGTTCATAAAGATTTGATTAATGTCTTACAATGAGCTACTGTGCTTTATATAGCTTAATAATTAGGAGCATTGATTGAAAGTACTGGTCCAATGGTTAAGACTCAAGGTGCCCACCTCTTTACTTAGCCTCATAATTAGGAGCATCAATTGGAAGTTTTGGTCCAATGGTAAAGAAGGTTGTGGGTTCAAGCCCAGACCATGGCATGGAGAAACTGAGCAGATCTTCTGTAACTCTTTGCTCCACTCCACCCAGGTGTAAATGGGGAATTCAACTCTGTGTTATGGTAGTCCCAAGGGATTTAATTAAGTTCAAGGTCAGGGGCACTGCTGTATAAAATTCAACCACATAAGTTACAATAAAGGCCTTGTACCCATATATAAACGTTATTTTTATCATGAATTAATGTTTTATTTCAAGGTATGATTATATCGTGATAGGCGTTGGTGGTATAGGTAGTGGGGCTGTCTACTGGTTGTCTCGCAGAAAAGGAGCAAGTGAGTGATTTGTTTTACAAGTTCTACCATTTCATCAATGCAACATTGTATATTAAAACATAATTATGTAGAGAGTGGCCCTTGAAAGTTTTGGGCCTACTCGATTGTTTGGGTGAACCCCAGTGGTCAACACAGGGCTCTGTGCCATGTACAGTGTACATGCGGTCTGATCGTCAACGATTGTAAATAATATCAGCATGCTAACCTGCTCAAATATTTGCCGCGTGTCAATAGTGACGAAATTACTTTCATAAAAATGACTTTTTGACTTAAATAAACACGTCTATGGTTCGTGGCATTTCAGCGTTGAAAGATCCTCGCTACTGAGGATAGCTAGCGACGATGTCTACTGTTCACACCTTGTTCAATACCATACAGAAAACTTCCAGCATTTGAGGACGTTGTCATGTTGATCAAAATTATAAGATTGCAAAAAGTTGTGCATTAGATGTGACAGCGTATTGGATAAAATTAGTGTCATAACATTGATTCGCAAGGCCTTATTTGGCCTGTCATTTGCAATTACAATTTGGAATTTGGAACAGATATACCTGGACGGAACCATATGTGATAACCTATTGGGGTCAATATTTAGGTTAGGTTAGGAAGTAATTTTATAGTTTGTATAAGTCTCACACCACTAGATATGTTTTTCCATTTGATAAGGACAGTGATTGACACATAAACATACATTCAAGACCAGTGCTATAACAATATGATATTAAAAATGTTGAGTCATTGAAAGTCCTGGGCCTCCTTGTGGCAAGGGTGGTTACACAGTGAGTGAAGACCTCAAAGCTCAGTGGCCAACACAGGGCTCTGCGTGATGCACTCTTAAAATGTTATACCTGTCATACGTCATAAAACGAATGACTCACTGATTTACTCAATCAAAATTTGGCAAACCAGTACTGATCAAAATTAAGTTATCAGCATTTAATTTTCTTACATACCACCAGGTGTTCTTGGATTGGAACAATTCAAACTTGGACATGAAAATGGCGGATCTCAGGATCACTCGCGAATAATGTAAGGAATATTATTCCAATTTAACACACCTCAATTATAACTTTAAGAATTTCATGGACCATTTACAACCACTTTTATTTATCTATTTATCTTTTTCAGTCGCATGGCTTACCCTGATGAACGTTACACCAAGTTGACCCCTCACACCTTCAAGGCGTATGTAACTGTATCACACTAAAATCTTGAATCCTTAATTATTGGTCTTATGCTAGCCTGGATCCTCACCAGTCCCTACATACTCTTCCTAAGCCCTGTTGTTAGTGTCTTTTCTTTACTTGTAAATTATTTCTTCAGATGGGCAGAGGTAGAGGAAGAATCAGGGTTTCCGCTTGTGTACAAAACAGGAGCGTTAGATTTAACTCGACGAGGAACACCGAGAGCTTATCTCATCTACGACCAGATGGAGGCCATGGAGAAACAGAACATACCGTAAGCAAATTCTGTTTTCTGAAATAAAGACATTCTAATTCCTCTGTGCCTGTCTTGGATTATTGCCATGCATTTTGGCCACCAGATTAGTTAAATAAGTCAAATTAATATGACGTCAAAGAAAACCCTGGAATTCCGACATCGTGCGCATAGCAGAGGAGTTTAGTGTTCTAACAAGCAAGAAAAACCTACCATAACTCAGATTTATGGTCGTATGCAGTCTTAACACAAATCTGTGTAAACTTCCCTAGGTTTTGCATGGAGTTCGCTACGACTGCTACAGCAGCATACTAAGACTATATCTACAGCAGGTATATTTTACTCATAATAGGGTTTTTTGACATAGGGTTCTACTCCATGTTTAGAGTTAAATAGATCTGTTTTTTGAGAGTGCACTCTTATTTGCCTACTAATTCGATGTACATTAAGGTTTGAGAAACTCACCGCTTCGCAAGTGCGCGAGAGGTTCCCACAATGGAAGGTGAAGGACGATGTCATTGCGGTCTACCAAAAAGATGGCGGCCTTGTAGATGCAGCGAATGGTAACAGTGTCCATATCCAACTGGCCCAATCAAGAGGAGCTACTGTTATTGACAACTGCCCTGTTATAAGGATCGAACCTTTGGAAGAGAATAAAGTGCTGGTAGGTTGACAATCAGTGCAATATGCAGGATGTGGTGAGTGACTGAGACCAACTGCTGTTATACGAAGCTCTGGACCATCCCTAAGTTTGTTGTTTGCCCAAATAATTGTTGATTCCAAGGAGGGCCTTAATAATTTAATGTGGGCCAGATTATATTGCAGCAAGTCTGACAAAATGACTATATAGATTTTTATTTTAATCTAGAGGCCCCTGCCCCACCCATGAGTACACTGTTTGCTAGATAGATAGATAGATATGGGAAGTTCAGCCCTCTAAGCCAAGGTCTTGCCGCTGTCGAGGATTGATTGATGAGGTGAGAGAGAGGAGGAGTCCACCCATTTACCCCATGGGTGGGATCTTTTACTTGCCTCAGCGTAGACACTGAGTGCAAGGGACCACCAATTTAACGTCTCATCCGAATGACATCCAGCTGGGATAATGCTCATGAAGGGTGCATGAGCCTGGAATTGAACCGGGGTCCTTCAGAGGAGCAGGCGAGTGTCTTACCACTAGACCACCAAGCTGCTAAACCTGTGAGCTTTGAGCCCACACTTGCTTATGTCACACGTCAACTATGGTGGGTTGATTGGATTCAATGTTGTCAGTTTGATTGAACAAGCAATAACAATTATACTTAATTATAAATTTGTTGAAATATAACTGATAATATATACACATGCCTGTCATTTGGCCTCAAAATAAACTAGAATTCAATAATCATATCATTATGGACTACTTTAGTTGCAGCTTCCAGTAGACAGCTATAACCAGATCATCTAGTGTCTAGTCTAGCTTTGAAAAAGACTTGAGCAACGAGCAACTTGTGTTAGATATCCATATATCACTTTTTAATTTGTAAAGGTCCACACAACAAAAGGAGTATTCGCTTGCAGACGTGTAATCGTTACTTCCGGTGCGTGGACCAATCACGTCCTTGGATCAGTCGGTATCAATATTCCAATTGTGGTGACACAGGAACAAGTGACTTATATGGCAACTCCTCATGTTAAGAAGTTCACTAAGAGCGCGTGAGTAAATTTCAATAGTTTTAATAATAGACAAATGAAAATGAAAGTTATTGAGCTCCCAAATGCATACTTGGACCACAGGTATTAGTTAGCGAATTTAATTATTGAAATATGTAGGATACAAATAAAAGAGAAGGTCGGGTACTCCACAGAGGCCAAGCAAAAATTCAGCCGCCCAGACTGATCTCTCCTCAGTTTGCATGACAAGGCGAGTGTCTCCCAGTCCTCACTTGTCATCGTGCACATACTCGACCAATTTTAGCCAATGAGACTATGAGTGTAGCCGCAGAGTATCCGAAGTCTTGTGTAGTGCACTACCTTCTTGGTGTCCATCATGTCATTCAATGATTAAGATAGTTTGCAGCACTGTACAGCTGTTTCTGCTTCTCTTCAGTTTCCCAGTATTCAGATTTATTGCTGACCGACTGAATTTCTACGGCTTTCCGATGCATGGAAATTCAGGAAGCAAGTTGGGCATCGACTCTGGTGGACATCGAACAACTGCGACCACAAGAACTTTCACTCCTGATCCAGTCAGAGAAAAGGCTTGTGTTGATTTTTTCAAAGAGTATGTTCCAGAGGTTGGTATATAGTCTCACGGATGGTATGTTGTCAAATGGAAGTTACTATTTACAAAGATCTGACTAACTTTCTGCAACTTGATGACTATTTACAAAGATATACCTTTAACTTGAAAACTACAAGAAGCAAATTTACCTCTTGCTCACATCCAGTAGATAAGGCAATGTTTATGTCATTAAATTGACGTTAGGAGCCTCAGTTTTACCCCATTTGGCACATGTTTATCCCACAACCCCAAATGGACATACAGCAGTTTTATAGCGAGCATGGACAGGTAAAAGAGACAGATCAGAAAGATTGTAAAGTAATTGACCAACATTTCCAGCCCATTCCAAATGTCCTTGTCATAAAATACTTGTCTGTGCTATACAGGCCATTAGTCTAGAAGAATACAGAAATAACATTACAACTACAGAAAAGGGGTAAATTTGGGTTAAAATAGGTGAATACAAGTTTATTGCCCAGATGTTGGGATGATTATATCATTCTAATCAAATGTTTCAATCAGTCTGAAAAGTCGTTCTGAGGATGCAACTGTCCATGGTTGCTATAAAACTGTTGTATGCTATTTTCGTATTCTCCTAGACTGCAACAGGGCCAGATGACCACTTTATACGTTGGTTAATGACCTCACACATGTTTGGCCTGTGGTTTCACACTGCCCTAATCTAACTTTTAACTGTTTTTAATGGTGTTCTGATGGTCCAGTCAGCGATGCCCCCTCGAAAACTGCTGTATAGAGATTATTCTTGTTTTTAGGCAGTGGGACCAGTGATGTACACCAAGACATGTTTGTATGCATCAACTTATGACAAGCATTTCATAGTGGATGACCTTTCCATCAAAGGGATGCCTCAGATTATTGTGTGTGTTGGAGCTGGCCATGCCTATAAGTGAGTATGCGAAACAAATCATAGATGTAATAATTCAACTAAAGTAGAATCCAAAATGATAATAAAACACTTGTTTATTGGTCATGGTCGTCTCATACTTTCTCATATATGTCAGAGATAGATAGATAGATAGATAGCTATGGGAAGTGCAGCCCTCTAAGGCAAGTTCTTGCCGCTACAGAGGGTTGATTGATGAGGTGAGAGAGAGAGAGGAAGAGTCCACCCATGTTACATATTTGCCCCATGATTGGGGTCTTTTACTTGCCTCAGCATAGACAGAACACAAAGGAACTCCAATTTAACATCTCATCCGAATGACATGTAGCTTGGATTTTGCTTATGAAGGGTGCCCGGGCTCGTAATTGAACCTGGGTCCTTCTGAAGAGCACAGTGTCAAAGTCACAAGATCATTTATTTCCCAAACAGCGGGTGGGGGCCTAGCTAAGTGGTAGCGCGCTGGGCTTCCAACCACTGGGTCCCGGGTTCGATTCCCGGTCGAGCCTAAATTGGATGGCTGTTTCATCCCTCATCTCATTGCCATGGTCCCTACCTGTCCTAATTAGCCCATTCAGGTGCAGAAATACAGGACGTAAAGCCCTATTCCACCACCACCACATTTCCCAAACAACAAAAATTTATATTACGTCACAGGCTTAGAGGGAAAGTAATAATTGTAATCGAAAGGAGACATCCCAAAGATACATATTTTACACACAAACCCTTTGCATTCATTAGCCATGGTCGCAGAGAAGCAACTAAAAATATGAATTTTAAGAATATAAGGGAGAGTTACCGGGGTTGGACCACTTGAGGGGCTCTAGGGGGCAAGTGGTTTGTGATAAACTCATTATTGCTAGGGTAACCTGTAGTGTTTTGAAATGTCTTTTTAATGTCCAAAACACATTGTTTGAACTTGCATCAAAAAAGAGAAAATTAAGTTTATATTTTGTTTTCTAAAATGTTCCAATGCAGGAAACAGTGGGACCACCTTGTGTCCTCAATTGAACCACCATCATTTCACCCTGAAAAGTTCACATTGCTAGTGCAGAAATTTAAAATTAGCTAGACAAATTCTAATAAACATGTAGAAAGAAAAAATAATAGGCTAGAAGAGACATATGGAATCCAATGTATCAGGAAATTCTTTTAAACATTTGCTGAGTATCACAATTAACAGTTTCCACAATTGGATCACTTTCAAAAAACTCATTTTCATCCTCATTATGTAACAGGTTTATTAAGTTATTTATAGATTCCATTTAATTTGTGAATACTTTTCAGAAAGTGTACAATCATAAAGATCTAAGGAAGCTAATTACTATCTTCTGGCACAATCGTGGAAAATAGCAAAGCCAACATGTTCAATCGTGCCCCCTGGTGTTTACATTTTGTGGTTGATGCAAACATGCAAAAATATTGCCATTTATATAGCTCATCCAAAAATGCCAAGTTTTGTAATTAAAACCACACAGAAAGTTTCCAGCAGTTCATTTCATATTTATTTTGTGTTAAATTAGATCAGAGCTGTTGATATCAGAGAATATTGAATAATTTGCCACAAATTATATGTGTCAATAAAATATGCATAAAAAATATTTCAAATGACCGCATGATGCAATTGTATCATTTCAAAATGAGTATTGCAAGTGGTCCAATTGAGCCAATGGTCCAATCCCGCCAACTCTCCCCTGTCGGAATATTTTACAGAGAGGTCTTGTTATGACCTAGAGAGTTTGGGATTTGGCATGTTGATCACATTTCTGTCAATTAATCCCTCCTTCATCCCATGTATGGAAAGTATGAAGGCAAAATAAGTAGATATTTATCTTGAATCCTATTATCAATGATTATTGTCTCTACTCTTTCAATAAGGTCACTTCGCCAATATGGCCAATAGAATTTTCACAACGTTTGGCGAGGTTGTGTAGTTAAAGGGGTGATAGCAACATTGATGCTAAACAGATAAAATTTTATATAAGATAAGATAAGTTAAATCTTTAAATACAGTCGGTTTTTAACAAATATTGTTATTTACAAATTTTTCGTAATTTTTCAATTATTTTATAATTTCCACAATAAAATAAGCAGTGATGCTTTTCTCAGACTAAAATGACATTGAGACATTATGTACAGATGATAATGATAAGGTTAAAATAAGATTAAAACAAAACATAAAAAGCATGAATTGCATTCACAGCTCAGCTTCCACTCCCGAATAGCACTCTTAAAATCAATCAAATTTAGATTCTTAAAATCGGTTGGTAATTTATCATATAACATGGAACCATTATACCTTAAAGAATTAATACCATACTTTATAGTATTATACCTAGGTTGAATTAGGTTAGCACTTCGTAATTGATAAACTGTATCATTCTCTTGGAAGAAATTGGAGGAAGAACATTTAATTTGACTTTGTGAACATTGACCATAATAACTCTTATCATACAGTGCCATATATGAACTGACAACACAAATTGCAGACAAGGTCCTGTCTCTATCTGTTACAAGCCTTTTTTAAAAGTAATTTTGTCACATTTACTTCCTTTTGACGTCAAATCGCTTGAATTGATACACGGTAACTACACATTCAAATGAAATAGCTCTGACCTAATTTTGGTTTCGATTTCCCCACCAGGATGTTTCTGATTGATTGATTGAAGTAACCGTTTTGAACAGAGGCATTACATAATTTGCAATCAATTGATGATCGGCATTTTGGCATTATTTTTCATGCACTTGACATTTGATTAAGGGGATTCCCCAGTTCACGAAGTATATTATCATTATCTATTTTTAGACCTCAGTGCAATGCACACTGAGTAAAGTCTGTTAAGCACAACCCATTGATCGAGGTTCTTTGGGGTCTCCTGGCAAGTATAAATACTAATATAATATATCCAATAATTGTAAATATATCATGCCAGAAATCACAAAATATCATGCTGTAGTCTTGTTTTAAGTAAATTGCCAAATAGAATTATTTTCAATTCAATAGCTACACATCAGCTATGCCTGTTTAGCTATCCCATGCATACTATGCATGATTGGAATGTATTTGCAGGTTATCGCATTACATAATATTACTCAACCGTGTATTTTACCCCACGTTCAAAGCTCACCAGAGAGTTGAGGAATACTCTGGATTGGCCTAGCCCCAAGTTTCTCCGTCAGGGCTAGGATTGGCCTACAAATTATGTACAGTCAGTTGAGACGGTTGCGATAACAGACTTTAAACCCTGATAAACACCACATACTCCTCACCCAAATGAGTCACCCATGTATTTTACCCCACGTTCAAGGCTCACCGGATAATTGAGAATTGGGTGGGTGGGTGGATTAGGGCATTACGTCCTATATTTCTGCACCTGATGGGCTAATTAGGACAGGCAGGGACCATGGCAAAGGAGACGAAGGATAAAACAACCATCCAACTTAGACTCGACCAGGAATTGAACCCGGGACCTAGTGGTTGGAAGCCTAGTGTGCAACCACGGAGCTAGGCCCGTACCCCAATAATTGAGAAGTACTCTAGATTGGCCTACAAATTATGTACAGTCAGTTCCCAGATAGCATATGACATCGGATTGACGTCAGCCCGATGTGGGCGACGTTGGACCAACTTCGGGCCGACATACTACGCTATCAGGGTTGAGACTGTGTTGCGATAGCAGACTATGAACCCTGATATATACATTTATATTTACCTGTGTTATAATCTCCAAATTGTGTATAGTATTGCTTTTATAGATAGATTAATGGTATTGCTTTATATTTCATTTCCATTATATTAACACTTTCAGGTTTGCCTCCCTGCTGGGAAAAATACTGACAGAATTGGCAGTAGATGGAAAGACGAATTATCCAATAGATGGCTTCACTATGAATAGAGATGCGGTGCTGAACCCGAATGCTAAACCTACTTTCAATTTCGACTATAGTGCAGGGCTTTCGAAGCTTTAATATCTCAGTAAAAATAATGAAAAAAGGTTTCATAACAAGCTGTAATGCTTCAGTAAAACTTCAGAAAATTTCATCACAAGCTTTAATGTTTCAGTAAAACCAAAAAAAGTTCCATAACAAGCTGAAATATTTCAGTAAAACTGAAGAAAAATTCATTACAAGCTGTAATGCTTCAATAAAACTGAAGAAAATTTTATGACAAGCTGAAATGTTTCACTCAACTAGAGAACTGTTTTGATGACTTTATGTATTGAATTTCATTGTCTTATTGTGAAAGGTTTGACAATTTGCTTATTTGACCAGTTTTATGCTGATGTAATGATTTATTTTAATAATACTTCAAAACGGGAATGATATTATTATTACTTTTTTTTAAATGCTGTCTCGTCTCACTGTTGTTTGAGAATTTTAATTTTAAATTAGTTTGAAATATTGCATTATATTGCCTCATCTAGGTTATATGACCAGTTGTTAGGCAGACTTAATGATGAAGAGAGAGAGAGAGACAGAGAGACAGAGACAGAGAGACAGAGACAGAGAAGAGAGAGAAACTGTATTTATTTGCATGCCTAACAGTTCACAAATCGTATAGTAGGGTCTTAGCAGGAGACCTCTAAAGTCATTAGCAAAGATTAAGTACCAAGAAGCGCCACTCGCTATACTTTACATTGTAATTGCTGCGCCTCCTTTTCCCAGCATGCATAACGCGCGGGAGTTCGTTAACGCCCCTAGTGGATAATAAAATTCATGTAGAAATTTCCAGTCATGTACGTAGACGTGCTAATTTCACATGATCAACACATTAAAATGTCATTCACACATTATTTCATTGTCATAATGGGCGAATGAACTAAATATTAACCATATTTACGAGGTCAACAAACACAATCTGAACACTACCATGTCCGTATCAGGCATATGACGTCATAATCGGTCAGTATGATATCACTCAGTAGTCGCCGATTGTTCTCCGTTTATGACGTAATCAGCTCGGTTAACAATGCGCCTCCTTTTCCCTGTAGGCATAGCACATCCTACTTATGAGAATGCGGGTTCTTGATACTTATTCTTTGTCATTATGCTGTTGAGGAGGCCACCTAACATAGAAAAATAAAGCTATTATTATATAAATTGTGATAATCATAATAAAATATTAAAATTAGTAACATTTAATTCTCAAAAATGAAAAAAAAAAAATACAATATACATACAGAATTAAAAATAACTTAAAGAGTGACACACACACAACTGAGCGATAATAATGTCTCTTAAATGTTTAAATAAACAGTAGATAATGAAAAAAAAGCACGTGATTATATATTTTATCGAGATAACCAATACAGCATGATTTTGCTAATTTATGAATTGTGATTTTGCAATCAGGCTCTAATTGATGTACAGCTTGTAAATTTATTAGCCTGCCAAATGACTTGATTTAGCTTCCTCAATCATCGTCCTCCATTGTTTGTCAAGTGATCTACATAAATAGATGGTGTGGTTTGTGGTTAAACATTGCAGAATGTGGGGTGAGTGTTATTTGAATAATTTCTTTAATTCAATAGATAAATATTAAGCACCAATGTATGCTTGGCAGAGAGGGTGGCCCCTATATTTATTTAGGAATGGATTCATTCCAAACCCAGAACTGAGGGCTCTAGGGCTCCTCCATGGCTTTTCTTTTTTGCAGGCCATTTTCTCATTGGCTCACTGCAGGCTTCCCTATCAGTGCTCTATTGGCCAAGAGGTTCTGGTCTCACGACCTTCAACCATGACCTTTGGCCAGGTGTAATACATCCTTAACATTGACTCTTAACTTTAAGATTTACACAAGTAACAGGAATTTAAGAGTCTAAAGATATATAATAATACCAGATCTATGAGATCTGAATATAATCTTAGTTTTAAAACATGACAGTAAGCCAAAATTATATGCATTATGTTATAATCCAAAACGAATATCAGCTGTGGAGTCCCTCAAGGATCAATTTTGGATCCATTACTCTTCTTGATTTACATAAATTACATTGTTACTGTTTGTAAATTAAATATTATCCTCTTTGCTGATGATACAACTTTAGTTTATCAAGGACAAATGTCCAAAAGTTAACTGAACTGTTACTCAATATTTAGCAACAAAACAATCAAATATTGATAGCCATCCAAAGATAACTATCGACAAAAACAAAATTTCTTGGAATAATTTAAATGAAAACTTCAAGTGCAACCAATTAAAAAAAAAAAAACAATAGCTATAATTCATAAGATAATGGCATGTCTACTCTAAAGACATTATATCATGCTTTGATATATCCACATATGGTCCATGGTGTTGTGGCTTGGGGTGGTGTATGGACTGCTTTATTGAAAATACTGAATATTCTACAATTGAAATTACAATGCTTATACAGAGCCACTATTCAAATCGCAGAAAATACTGAAATTTCAGGATTAATATGAACTCAAATGTAGTGAACTACATTAAAAAAATAAATATAGTGAGACATCATTTTACCTCAAAGAAAAGTTGTCATTTGAAAATGATTGCCCCAACATATGGAACAAAATGCCACTTTCACTAAAAGAAGATGAAACAGTTAAGAATTTAAAAAAATAACTTTTTTCAAATTACTAAATTACGATGAAGCTTGTTATTTGGATCACTATTATCACAGACAACATACAGACGTTTCACTCCCGTTGAACCCCATAGTGCCACTGACCTAGATAGCGACATCTAGGGGGTGGTGTGGAGCAGGCTGAGGCGGGGTGTTAATATACACGGGGAAAAGAGTCTAAAGATAGCTGTTACATGTAATTTATGACCAATGATCAAGCAACCACAACCACTGGGGGATGGGGATTCATAATTATGCACAAATAACATTTTAAACATAAATGTGCATTTATACACTATCCATTTACTATATCGCTTGAGTGACAATAACTTGATATAGGAGCTTATAGTCAGTGAAACAACTACAAGTATTCTATATATGAGTTACTATTTATTCATCCATGATTAATCATTCTATTTTGCTAAGGAAATGATGTAACCTTAGAATAGAGTCACAATGAGCAATAAGTGAGTTAACTGATATATATGATATATGATATATGATATATGATACATCCAGCTAGGTATGTACTAATTGCATGATGAACCTGTTACTATGAACACATCTTTTCTAAATCTGTGCAATGAAGAAATGGCTCTTTGAGGAAATACAAGATATTGATCAGGAGATGCGTAAAAATGTCTCTTATAATTAATAATTTCTGAAATCTAGATCAGAAATGTAAATGATGCTCTATCATTATGATATGCCATGATATAGAAGGGTATATACATACAATTATAGTAAGAAATTTAATATTGAATAATTCAAATTATGAAAGTTACGAAAGATGAAAAGACAGCATATAATAGATTATGTTCATGGTTAAATAATATATATATATGACTTAACTCACTGAGTTTAGAGTCCCATCATAACAGATTTTATTCCAACTTTCAGAAACAAAATTCTCCCAAAAAGCACTACTGATTATCTCAGTAGCTTTTTGTGAATCAATATCTACATATTGTATACATCAAGTGGTTTTGTATCCAAAATAAATAAAGTCTTTTGTATCTTGTATCGCTGGCCAGCAGTTGACTTATTAGTCTTATGAAGGGTCTGCAATGCGCTTACAAATCGTATGTTGAACCTGTCAAATATAGGACAAATAAACAAAGTCTGAGTCTAATTAAAAAGATGCTAATTATTTAGGTTATAGGGTTCAGAGTGAACTGAGTTTGAATACAATGTTAGGGGTTTGACACATATTCCCTACTTCAGCAGCTGCCAGCCCTTTGATCTTTGATCCTCTGCTCTCTGATTTATGCTTGACTTGACAGATAAAGAACTATTATTCGCTGCTACAGACTGTACAGTGCAGCTTGAAATTGTATTTTAAATATATTAGTCCCTGGTTATGGAGAATTTGGAATATTCATCACATGTTATGCAAGATTTAGTGTTTTCATGCTTGTATATCACATACAAATGATACAACAGCCCTGCCTGCTCCACACCAGGCCAAAGAGGGCAGCACCTGTCAGTTGAATGGCGGGAAATGGGAGTGAAACATCTGTATGTTGTCTGTGCTATTATGTGTGTAATATTAAAATGTAGCCATTTAAATTCATGACAAAAATTTCAAAATTTCCTGTAACCAGGCATGCACTGATTGTACAGCTTTTAAGCTAATATGCACTTTTTGTATTTTATATTTTTAATCATTCAATTCCAATACCAAAGAAAGACCACTTGATCTCTGGTTTTATTTTTATGTATTTTTTATGAAGAAACATAAATTAGAAATATAATTGATTTTTTTTTTTTTTACGTATTAGTCACTGAGAAACATAAATTAGATATATAACTGATTATTGGTTTTATTTTTATGTATTTTGTATGGAAAAACATAAATTAGATATATAACTGATTTTTGGTTTTATTTTTATGTATTTTTCATGGAGAAACATAAATTAGATACATATTTGTCAGGGAGAAACATAAATAAATATAAAACTGATTTTTGGTTTTATTTTTAGCTATTCGTCACAGAAAAACCTAAATTAGATATATAACCAGAAAGTCAAATCCCAACTTTTTAGCTCCTTGCAGTACCAATTAACTTCAAATTTCCCATCTTTCCGATGATAATATTTTGCCATCCTCTCATCATTATGGCCAGTGTTACAGTTGCAGAAAAGCAGCAGAAATTACCATGGAGAATTTAGCAAAGTTATTTCTATTCCAGAAGTATTCTTATAAGGAAGAAAGTTGGGATTTGTTGTCGCGAACATAAGTTGAGGCAAAAAATTTCTCAGAGACAGCCAGTTGAGTATGATAGCTGGGATTTCATTTTACATTTCTGAAAACCACCGAAATTATGGTCGGTTTCATATATCAACTTATATCCTGCTTCATCCCCCAAAATGAACATGTGTAGGCCATGATAGTATAATTTAGAAAACTTCCTGATTACTGGAATTATACAGCTAGCTTCCACAAAATATTACCCAATATGAGGATAATTGGCAAAATCGCATATCTGGAATACTGGACCATAATACATATCAACATATAATTAAACTATGTATTGACGATATCTTTGCTGGAATATATCATCAGTTATGACATGCAGTGAGTATCCGTCATTCGAAGATAACAATTCATTTCATCGTATACATATAATGTGTGCCGTTGAAAGCATTTTATACTCATTTTGAATTATCGGTACACATGCTTATAATATACCAATGACCACACTATTAGAGAAATATAATTTTGACCAGGATGCAATATTATGATGGTAACACTTGCATACACAATTATCTAACTTCCCTCCAGCTGTAATGCATTAGGCCAGACATAGAAAATACATACAACTACAGACATAGATTATGACTGATACTACAGAATCTGGTGTCATTTGGAACTGCACTTCATTTGCACTTTACGTCAGGTCTGCATGAAGCCTATAGGGTAAGGATCTTGTTTATGAACAAATGTGTTATGGAGTGTTGTGGAGTGTTATGGGGTGTTATGGAGTGTTGTGGAGTGTTGTGGAGTGTTATGGGCTGGTATGGTGTATTATGGAGTGTTATGGATTGTCATGGGCTGTTATTGGGTGTTATGGAGTGTTGTGGAGTGTTATGGGGTTTTATGGAGCGTTATGGGGTCTTGTGGAGTATTGTGGGATGTTATGGAGTGTAATGGAGTGTCATGGGCTGTTATGGGGTATTATGGAGTGTTATGGAGTGTTGTGGAGTGTTATGAGCTGTTATGGGGTGTTATGGAGTGTTGTGGAGTGTTATGGGGTGTTATGGAGTGTTATGGGGTGTTATGGAGTGTCATGGGGTGTTGTGGAGTGTTATAGATTATGTGTTATGGAGTGTTATGGGGTGTTATGAGGTGTTATGGAGTGTTATGGAGTGTTGTGGAGTGTTATGGAGTGTTTTGGAGTGTTATGGGGTGTTATGGAGTGTTATGGGGTGTTATGGAGTGTTTTGGAGTGTTGTGGGGTATTCTGGAGTGTTTTGGAGTGTTATGGGGTGTTATGGAGTGTTATGGAGTGTTATGGAGTGTTATGGGGTGTTATGGGGTGTTATGGAGTGTTATGGGGTGTTATGGAGTATTATGGAGTGCGATTTCGCATAGTTTTCTTTCATATGCAACAACTTTCTTTCTGGGGGGTGCTCTTCATGACATCCGCCAGGAACCTCATGAACCTGCCTCTCTGCCTTTTCTCATTAGAATCTTGCTTAATATTTTGACTGAAAACGCTTAATGACAGCTTATCACTGGTTCTTCATGGAAGGCTGGTTAACTTTGATGACTGCAGCCTCTACTTCACTCATAACCACCTCAATGTTTTGAATTGACGATGCCCCTTTCATGACATTGACCACGATGCTGGTCACTATTCTCAATGCATAGTGCCCCGGGGCACTAGTAGTACTTTCTAAGCAATGTCATGTGACCTGGTTTCAGCCAATAACAACTCATGAGACATTGCTGAGGTATAATGATTCATGTTATGGGATAGTGCTATGTTTTGATGGTGGAACTTCCATATGATGTTCAAAACAGTTATCTTCTAATCGAGGTGGTCTTAATGCTGAGAATTTTTATATTGTTAAGAGATGGTTATTCGTAGATTGTGAGGTTTCATTACATCACTGGTTTTAAATTAGGTCATTGGCACAAAAATAGATGTATAAGGAAACCATGTAATATTAACATGATTGGGGCTAATTATACATGGAATTTTTGCAGGATTGATAATAGGAGTATGCGTTTTGGCCGTGGCCGTGTTCTGCCTATCTGGATTCATCGCATACTGGTTGTTAATCAAACGGTAAGACAAAATTTATATCATTATATATGACATGTTACATGCAATATAATAGATTAATAAATAATAATCTATACAGGAATGATGTCAACATGTTATACTGGTGTTATGACCAGGAAGTAGGTTGGTGTGGGTATTATAGTCTGCCATTTTATATTAGGATGTAAACCGTACTAAGGAATTTTTAATATCAAATCATGATAATCTTCACCAAATACATAAAAGTTTATTCAGACACATTTTTCCATCTATCAACAAATATGATCAAACTTTACATAACTTGTAACCAACTACAATGATGAATTTATCAAACCCTAAGTCATAGACAGTCACTGTATCCAGCCCAAAACTTGTAAACTATATCATATGATAATGAGGTGGTGGTGGTGGATAAGGACTTTACGTCCTGTATTTCTGCACCTGATGGGCTAATTAGGACAGGTAGGAACCATGGCAATGAGACGAAGGATGAAACAGCCATCCAACATAGGCTCGGCCGGGAATTGAACCCGGGACCCAGTGGTTGGAAGCTCAGTGCGCTACCACTGAGCTAGGCCCCCACCCTATCATATGATAATAAACTCATACTTACAGACAATCACTGATATATATGTATTAATCTTCTTGCTATAATGCAAAATAATCTGGTGCTACAGTAGTGGAAAGAAAAGTTTGGCACACCAGATACAGTTTGTATATTTATGTTTATATTACAAAATATCTGGGCGGAGGCCTAGCTCAGAGGTTTTGCTCTGGGCTTCCAACCGCTGGGTCCCGGGTTCAATTCCCGGTCGAGCCTAAGTTGGATGGCTGTTTCATCCTTCGTCTCATTGCCATGGTCTCTGCCTGTCCTAATTAGCCCAACTGGTGCAGAAATACAGGACGTAAAGCCCTAATCACCCACCCACCCACCCTACAAAAATATCTTAAGTTTCTTAGACAATTAGGGACTACTCTAACTGATCCATACATGCATACCCAGCTAGCTTGTTGTATCGGGTCGACATCATCTCAACATGACCATTTGTTGGCTAATGTCGCGTTTATGTCTAACCAATGACACACGTTATCTGGGTAGACAAAGAACTTAAGATGACCAAAGTTTAGACCCAGATATATTTTTGCCACTTTTTCACTTTACCAGTAAGACCAAATTGCCATTAAGGCCAGTTATTTTTCACCAAGAGTGGTCTTGATGGTGGGATATTGTTTGATGATGTTGTATGTTATGTTTATGTTACATGATAAACATTTCTCGTCAAATTTTGTTTCCAGAAAGATGGGTAGCTGGTTAAGATCACTATGCAAGTGCTTGAAATCGAACGAAGAGAAAACATCACAGAATTTTGCGAGAAAAAAGAGCTTGGTCTTGAAAGGAAAACCTGAAATCGTTCTAGTCGAGGGATCTCTACAATCAACATCCCATCAAGTGCCGGAAGAGTTCCGACAAAAACTCGTCAGCGAAGATGACCAGCCACCAGAACTGCCACCAACGCGGACTTATTCAATGAAACACCAGAACTCTAAAGAGAGTGGAACAGCCCGTCCTGACAGACTAAACTCAAGCACTAGTGCCACTAGTGCGGGTAGTGCCAAAAGCGGTCCTTCAAAATATGAAAGAAATCTGTCGTCACTCAGTCGACAACGACCAAAAGTCGCCGCACCACCTGTACCAGTTAAAACGTTGGCAACTGGTGAATCTGATGGTGATTTTGATGATGTTGAAATCATTGACAATGATATATATGGTACTGCCTAATATACCAATTTATCATCTACAAACTCCAGTATTTATCTGTAGTGTCATCAGACTTATCATACTGTAGTAATGACAGACTCTGGTATTGATCATACTGTAGTAATGACAACTCTGGTATGAATCTTGCTGTCTGAGAGGACTTTGGATTTAGTCATAGATGGTAACTTAATGTGATGCCCTTCCATAACTTGAACATGCAATTTAATTCGTTTTACTATATTGTTTAGTGTTTACTTTCAAAAGAATCTTCATGAACAGTCATCTCTATTTAATGCTCATGCTACATTCTGTCACTGACAACTCACACCACTTGCTGTAAAACTCTCTGAAAAAGATTGTGCTGCCTGCTGCTAAACTAGTCAAGCTGTCCAAATCTATACTCAAGCTGGGATCCAGAACTATAAACCCATTAAAGAAAATATTGGTATCAGTCAAATGTATGTTAAATGTATCTGGGGAAAGGTCTGAACAGTACAAGTCATGCTAGCTAAAGTCAGGCACTTTCAAAAGGTGTTACTGTAGCACTACAAAACACCTTACTCCTGAAATATGTAATGATGGAATGGAATTACTGATCATTGGTGGAATGCTTGAATCATTGCCTTGATTTGTCCATAAGGTTATGGTACTGAGGAAGTGAGGAGATGGGATACTCCTAAGCTACTCAGACCTAGTGGAACCCCTGCTAGAGAGTGAGGGGTTGAGGAGACCCAATGGGATACTGATACTGAGGACCTAGGAGGACCCAGTTCGACACCCAATGGAACTGAGGAAGTGAGGAGACCCAGTGGGATACCTCAGAGATAGTGAGGAGGTGACCCAACAGGATAACCCGTTGGGTCTCCTCACTTCCTCAGGGTCACCATACTGTTTCACTATACTTGGATTATATCCCACAAGGTCTCCTCACTTCCTCACCATAATTTTAGAGTTTCCCTCGGGGTCTCCTCAGGCCCTGTGTACCTGACTAGCTTAGGGGTGTACCATTGGGTTTCTCCTCCTGAGGAGGAGACTCTGTAAGAGGGGTCCCACAAGCTAAATGTGGGGTATTCTCACCCTCTAAGAGGGGGTGCCACTAGCTTGGGGGTATCCCATAGGGTCTCTACACCTCCTCACCTTCTAAAAGGGGTTCCACAGTCTTGGGGGTATCCCATTGGGTCTCCTTACTCTCTAACCTCCTTCCCCCACTAGGTCATGGAGTGTCCCACTAGCGCCTATGGGTATCCAACTGGGTCTCCTCACCACCTCTCTGCATTTTGGGTATCCCATTTTGTCGCCTTGTAAGTATCCTCACTTTTGAAAAACTAGTTTCTCCCTGGAGGGTTGTCGCCTGGGTCAACCCAGTGGGCACCCGGGGATCCCAGTAGATCTCCTCCCAAAGATGAGTGATATGAGCTGTAAGCAGTTTCTGAAAAATCGTACAAACGACCATGCCCATGTAGGACGTGCCAGGCTGTAGTACAATTTAGTCTCTCAGGAAAGGGATATCCACGTTATTTTCATTAGATATATTTTCATATTAGATTAAAATAATATTGTAAATAGATTTAAGTTGCCATAAGATTTATTTTGTCATTAGTTTAAATAAATGAAATTATCATTTGATTATGTAAACATTTTGTCATTAGATCATACAATCAAAACTAAGGATGATCTGGTTCAAAACAAACTGCTTCCTACAGACATTGTCATATTGAATTGAATATATAAATATATATATTTAACTTTTTTTTTCCTCCATGTCATATTTTTTCTGTGCATGCATACTACATTGATTGCTTGATGCTCATAACATATCTTACCTATCGGAAAAAAATATAATTATAGTGTGCATATTTTCTACATGCTTTATTTGAAATAAAATATACAAAGCAAGATAGAGCCATCCTGGATTTATCTGCATAACCCTGCATCATATCACAGACAAGGTGTTAATACTAATATCTCAGCATTGTGTCCACTGAATCTATGGTTGCCGTAGAACTACCAGTCGCCACATTCTAATGTATATACCACACACTCCAACAGTCGAAATACAATAAACACATAATTTAAGCTTCTTTTGTTGATGTTGTTGTTATCATATTGTACACATGATATTGTCATGAGATTATGGTAACTTGTATAATCATTGTTACAGTCTGATCTTGGTCAAATAAATCAGCATGCTATCATCATTAGCTAATGGTAACTTTAACAGCTTAGTTGTTGTAATTTAAGGTATGGCTGATTTGGGTCAATAAATCAGCATGGTATTGTCATTAGCTTACGGTAACTTTAACAGCTTAATCATTATAATCTAAATTATGGCTGATTTGGTTCAATAAATCAGCATGGTATCGTCATTACCTTATGGTAACTTTAACAGCTTAATCATTGTACTATTTACTATGGCTGATCTGGATCAAATAAATCAGCATCTCTTCTGTAGATATTGTCATAAGTTTCCGCATAACAATTGGTGTCATCATGTCCGGATGAAACCCGGTTATATCCCGCAGCAGCGTTGAGGACATCTGGTGAATCTCCGTAACGGGGAGGACCACCGCCCTGTTGTGGTAGGGTGTCGCTCAACTGACTGAAGTTCCGTTGGATGATGGGAGAGTTATCACCGGCGCGTCGAGCTTCAAGATCAAATTGATCATCAGGTAAATTGAAGCTGACCTCTCTTGGTGCTTTTCTGCCTTTAGGAAAGGTCTGTAGATGAGCTGGTACATTCTGGAACTTACTCAGCTTCCAAAGTTCCTTTGGATTTTTGTCAACGGCTAAAACTTTGTTGTCGATGGCAATCTGACGAAGCTGTGAAGTTCGGTTTTTTCTTGCACTTAGTCTTTGACGGACTTGTTCTCTACAATAAAAATGTGTACTTAGTTATCATCATGTATTAGCTATTTTTACTTAGAACTGTCTCCGTGTAGATACTTTCACTAACCATTCACATCAATCCGTCAAAATTCCTGTTTCTATTTTCCGACGTACACACACACACACACATGCATACATAGACACAAACAGATTAATATGAATGTGGCTATATTCATCTATCATGTTCTTTTGATTATCTTCACACTCCTCTGAACTTGAGAAGTTTAACTTGTAAGTAGTACAAGCTGTGCTATGATGTCAGTTTTAAGGGCCTCTCTCACATAGCCAAGTGACAATGCCGAGTGATGCTGAGTGCTTAATAAATCAGGCAGTCGGGAATACACGGCTCTGCATGCCGACCACTCTGGAAAAGCTCGTAAATACACGGCAATACTCGTAGAACGATCGTAAAGTTTTAAACATGTTTAAAACATTTTAGGATTGTCGCCGAGCAAATTTGCTCTGAAATTGCTCGGGATTTACACGGGATTAACTCGCCGTGCACACTTGGTCACTCTGGGAGTACACTTGGTCACACTGGGAGTACACTTGGTCACTCTGGGAGTACACTTGGTCAGATGGATTGCTGTGTGGACGTGATTTCCTCGCTTAGTGGTCGGCGTGTGAAGAAGGCGAGCAATCTGGGAGCAATCTGGGAGCAATCGGCGAGCAGTCTGCGAGCAATCGGCAAGGCCTTGCTGACTTGCTGTTTCTAGTCATCAAATGAGCAAGAGTGACGCCGATTGATTGCTTTCCAGTGATCGTCATTACTCTGCATCGTCACTCGGCTATGTGTGATAGTGGCTTAAATTCTCGGAGAACGTCACCAAAATAGTTTGTGCAGTCTCATCACTAGCTAAATTGCCTTTAGCTTGTAATAATCATCTTACTAATTATTATGCATTATTTTATCTTAATTCCGAAAACAGTTGGTGAATATGGAGGTTTTGTTTACTATGTTTACTTACCTTTTCGCTTGCTCTTCCGCCAGTTTCAGGGCAGCTTCTCTCTCTTGGGCTTCTCTCATATATCTGTGTGCAATCAAATCACCCATTGGAGCATCTGATGCTTCTTCCTCATCATCTTTTTTCTTCTTGTTTCTGCGCTTTCCACTAGAGATCGACTTAGCAGACGCCCCCTTGTGGGAAATCTTGACGTCATTGAACATTTCTGCCAAATACGGGTCGTCGTACATTTCTGGATTGTAGAAAACTCCCTGATTGCTATCTCTGCCACTAGGCGGATATGGGTCATCATCAAGGCTATGTTGTCTGCCATCGGGCCAACCTAGAAAAAGGAAAATGTCGTTTTACTATATCGATCAATCAGAAATGTGGTAATATATACTGGGGTACCACGTGCCTTCGAGCATCAGAGGTTATATTTACGGTAAAACAGTAGGTATGTTGTAAATGACCGGAAAAATGTCATTAACCTATATTATAACTCCATCATTACCGCACTAAAAAAACTTGCCGTCTGAAAAAGGGTGGTTGCAACACCTACATGCTGTTCAGCGGGCGCATCTTTGATTTATCGCTATATCTGAATGGCTGAGCGGCTGTTAAATAGATTTTTATTCCGTACTTTGACTATACAAGAAAAGAAAATTATTGGACATAGTGTGGAAATGGTCAAAGCACAGATGCGATTTCAGGTAAAGTTTTCTTAGTGTACCAAGTAATCTCTTAAAAAACCTTAAATGAATCTGACATTCATTTACCTCTTAAAGCTTCAATCACCTTTCCTCCATCATCTGTGTGCACATTGGCGCTCTGGGCGAAGACGTAATTTCTGGTCTTTGGTTTTCCAAGTTCTGCTTTTGGAGGCAAGAATCTGCCCGAAGAGCTCTCTCCTGGAAAATTCCTGTCCCTGTCATCACGTGCCCAGACTAGACAATTGGCGACATCTGGTGGATGAAAAAAAATTAAAATCAGTCACACGAAACATTTGCAATCTTTGATAATATGGTGAAAAAAATCATTAGAAATGTTTTCGATAACTTTACGAGACATGACAATGATTCCTAGTGCACTGTCGAAGACATTTCCAAAGTTATAGACAAATGAAGGTCCCAGGTATCCCATGTTCAATCCCTGGCCGGGATGCTCTTTATGCGTGAGACATTAAATAGAATCTTTTCACTGAACATCTCTGAATTCAGCAAGACATAAGTATTTCCTCTCCTCTGTACTCATTTTGCTTTTTCAGACCGAGTAGACTAATTAACTGATTCCATAAATATAACTTTCTTAGAAAGAATAACAAAAATCAACTAAATGATGAAGTGTCAAATATACATTAAAATGCACTAAAAATACTGTTTGCTTCAGCCAATCACAAATAAGGGCGGGAACTTTTTCAGCCAATAGAATTGCAGTATTCTGTTTTAGCCACCTGGTGGAAATACAAAGAACCTTCCATGAAAATCCACTATTGGAGATGACACGTATTCAGTGTCTATGCTAAGGCAAGCAAAACACTATCCATGGGGTAAATGTGAAAACTGGTGTGGAATCCAAGTTTTATCATTTCAGCAATTAAGTTAGCTTCTGGCAGCTGGTCTATCTTACTGCTGCTCACTAAGAGCATCTCTACTACTGAGTATTGAACCCAGGCTGTGGGAGAAGCAAATCACATTTTGACCACTGGGTTACTTCAATGGACTTTGAATGTAGGAGATAAATATGAACTAAATTGGGTTTAATTATATCCGAATATGTTTAATTAATAACTTATTATTAAGAGCCTCAGAGGCACCTCTCACAATATGCCACTGGGTACCAGAAAAAAGAAAAAAAAAAATATATATAGATATATATCTATATAATAAATTAATAATGTACAGTGCATAAACAAGAATATTCTTTTTCAAAAAAAGAATAGATACCTGGTGCTGTATGTAGAATGCATTTAATTTCATTGCCACTAAAATAAATAGTTATCATTGCCCACAGCCTTTAAAACCTTTAAAACCACTTCCGAAGCAAGCAAGTTGATCATTGCCGCCATTTTCGTCACGTGATGTAAACAAACAAGTGTATTTGCCGATTTTAATAAATTAATCATGTTTCAGAACAGCAGTTTCAGCATGTGAAACTTTGTTATTTCTGCTAAACAAACACTAATTATTCAGAATAGATTAGTTAGTGTATGAAACTGATGTGATGGAAAGAGAAAAGTTGGGAGCAAGAGGTTTACTTTTTTGTGGATTCTTCACTCAGCATCACTCAGTGATTCGGTCTGGGAGGAGCTAGGATTTTGAGAGGCCTGAATTTGTACTATAATCAGATTTTACTGGGCTTCTACTGGTCAGATCTTCATCAAATTTGGTTTGTAAGTTGCACGTTTTTACTGTGGTTCTAATGGAGTGAAAATTATTGATGTACGCCCCAATTATGTATTGGAAGGCTCTTAAGGCCAAAAAAATGACAATATCGTTACGCGCTGGACAAAGGTGTGGAACTTTCTCAGATTGAACCTCAGGAGATAAGCTTTGCAAAATGCCTAAGCTCCAAAAAGATATGCATGGGGAACACTTTGAAAAATCAGTTTCCATGGCAACTTTATTCGGACCTTGAATTCATTTAAATTAAGCTAGAATAATGATTTTTTAGGCAATGATGCACAATGCCAAATACCTCCAAATGCATATAAAAATAATAGGTCAGGCCAGGTTTGGTTTCCATGGAAATATGTACATGTCTTCAAAATTGTATCTTTTTAAAGAAACAAATATATTAAATTATACCAAGGCCAGTGTTACATGTTTATCTGTATTCTAAATCTTTTAAAGAAAACTCAGGATTTCACTTAAAAAAAAAAACACCTTAGTTCATCAGTTTTCTCTGATAATAAATTTGTAAAATCTGTTACTATGGCAACAGGTTTGACATACTGGTTTCACATAAAGCATGTATATGCTTGTATTACAAGAGAACTGCTATAGATTGGGAATTAAAATTTTGCACGAAAGCACTTCCATGAAAAATCAATGAAAAGCGCTCTGAATCAAATCCCTGTATTAATTTAGGTTGCCATAGTAACTGCAAACATATTCCAAACAATTTCTTTAAAATTAAACAATCATTCTTGGAAACTAGATTATAGACAAGTCTACTATCCTGGTGACTTCTTGTGGAAGGTTAAGAAACCGGTCTTTTATTATTTTCCAATCACCAACATGTTTCTCACAGGAAATATTTGTGAAATATATTTCTATGGCAACAGGAGGCCAAACCAATCCCATGTGAAAGTTGAAATTTTGAATTACATGGAAGATACTATAGAGTGACATTTGAAACATGGTAAATTTTGAACTTTTACGAATAACCTACAAAATACATTCAGAATATAAGTGCTAACACAAGCTGGGTTGCCATGGTAACCGGCAATAGGTGCATAACAAATTTAAAAATTTAAATTTAATATTTGAAAATGAACTTAAAAAAAAAAAAATGTTCAATGGCCTAGTGACATTCATCTAAACAAATGTTTTAATTGAGGGACTGGTCTTTAATGATTTCAATGTTTTACTTATGGAAACTAGGGGGTTATTCTAATATCATGTTGAAAGTTAAGTGGCCAATATGCAATCTTAGCCAATAGTAACGAAGAAATTTATCAAAATTTCCATACATATCTATGTAGACCTTGCAACAGAAATATGACAACTCAATGGAATTGCATTTGAATTGTGGTTTCCATGGCAACATGTTATCAAAAACAATGTATAAAAGTGAAACACTAAAACATTTTAAAAGGTAGTTAAATAGGTTTCACGATTAATATATTTTGACAAAATTGTTAACTAGACCTAATCCTAGGTATGCAGAATGCATTAATGCAGTAGCCATGGCAACTAACAAAAGCGATCAAAGTACATGCCTTTTTGACAACCAGTATCCTATACAAAAGAGCTACCATGCCAACCAAGGTGAACTATCGGCTGTACATACACATTCTGATGGCTTTCTAAGCATCAATGCCAGAATGACAGATTAAATGGAAGCATTCCATAATTATCATAACTTTAATCTGTCATTTGCAGTCAATGTCTCCTCAGTTATTGCCCTTATATGGTATAGGACAGCAGAGTAATTTTCTATTTTGAAGAAAACTGTCATTTCCTATGGAATATTTTAAACATTTAATAATATTACCACTATTTTGAGAAATTTTTTATAGTTTTAATTTAAAATGAGTGTAAAATCAGCATTTCAAAGCCCAGTTCCTGCTTAGATCATTCTCCATCCAGAACTATGCTAAGTTGCCAATAGGTGTTCGTGAATGATCGAGCATATCCGTTCATTACGTAGCAGCAATCTTGGTTGTTCTTGGCTGTTCTGGACGGTTAGAAGCGATTAAGCAGTATTTGAGAATTGGCCACAACAGTTTTGTGCATGAACAAAGCTGTCTGGGCACTTGGTGAAAGATTGTTTACATAAAAAAAATGTCGCAGAAACCTAATGGCATCATAGCGAAATGTAATGAAATGTACCAAAATGTGGTAGAACCTAGCAAATCAGGACAGAATCTGACATATTGACACCATGGGTGTGTCTGATATATTATCTAATATGCCTAATATGGCAAAATGTAATGGCCTAATTAGCATAGTTCCTCATTAATTATCACTCATATTAAAAACACCCCACAACAGGTTATTTATATATATGTATCATTTAGTCAGGTTATTTATACATATCTATCTATAATTTATTCGTGCTTATGACATTACAGAAATTTGTTATGCTGTCTCCCGTTTTTTTTTTAAATAACATGTCAGTTGCTATGGAAACATGCTAAACTTAAGGAGGAACCTAAGGTTTTGCCACCTCTTAAAAATCTTCAGATATAGTCATTGTATTACCATGATTGATAACCAAAAGGTTCAACTGTGCTTCAAAGTGCAGGTTGTGGCCCCTTTTTGAACACATGCAGTACACTATCCAGAATTAAAGGCTGTGGTTAGTTGCCATGGTAACTATTGCTGACAAACCAATATGAAGTCTTTTTTTTTAAATTTATTGTATTCAGTGTGACAATCCTTCAAACCAATTTGCAGCATATTTTGACTCAATTACAGTAATTAACTGAAAAGACTAACTGAATGTAGGCCTAATCATATCTAGTATCTGAAGGTATGTATAGTTGGTTGCTATGGTAACCAGTGAATACAAATCAAAATAAATAATTTTTTATGTAGTCTTTTTTGTAAAATAAGAGAAATATCTAATAGTAATCAAATGGGCTGACTGTTCACCACAACCACATCAGTTGAGCATATAATCAGACTAAAGGAAGGTGCAATTCATCATTTTGATAGACACCAGTTGCTCAAATCTTGATAGCCTACATTTTAGAGTAAATTTGTATTTAACAAATCTTCATAGAATGGGAAAGCAAAATAGACATCAACTGATATGGAGATTAAACACGATCTTTGTACCCAATAAATTCTGTATTAATGATGAGGTTGAACATACTAATCTTATGTTTGGTCAATATAAGACCCACTAGACTTGGCACTATTGTATCAGCCATATTGGCAGCCGTCTTGCATTTTACCCCCTTATTGTTTATCACCAAATCCCCGAAGAACGCGATTTAATGACTGATAATTGAAAATATGGATAATTTGGCAACTTGAATGGAATATTCATTTCTGAATACTGTGCATGTCAATATTTGTGTATGCTGTTGATGAAATGCCAAATGCCAGCCACTTTGAACCCTATAATACTTGATTTTGATTTTCTGATATTTTTGTCAATATTTTGTTCAGTAAGATCGGTAAGATTTTGGCCGCCATCTTGGATTTCACCCCTTTATCTTAGAAATATATTTTGGAGCTTAGGCTCATTAAAAACAGCACAAAAAACTGAGGGGGTGCACCAAATTTCATAGCTTTGTCCACTCTGTAACAATTTTCATGCTAAGAGCCTCCACTATTATGTGAAACAGTGCTACTCTGCTGCTGCGTTGACCCATGATAGTTCTATACTTGATAAAGGCCTAGGCCCAGGTATAAAAAAAAATTACTTACTAGGCCCAGGTATGAAAAAAAATTACTTACTGGTATTGTTAGCATTTGGATTCTCACCAAGGGCTGAAACTGTCAATGGCTTGCTAGGCATAGCTGAAAATAGATAAGGTAATGTTTTTTTTATTAACAGGGCCTAATAAATACATGAGGAATAAATTATAGTTTATATTGCATAAATAATGATAATGAGGAATATTCATACAAAACAAATTGATTAGTTTCAGTGAATAAATACATGATCTCATTTAAGATTATATAAGGTAATATTTTTTTTCTTATTAAAATGATTTTATCAGGGCCTAATAAATAGATGAGGAATAAATTATTGATTAAAAGCAAAAATATTAATAAATAGGAAATTAGAAATAGTCATAAAAAATTAAGGTGATTAAATAAATAATAAATAATCCCATAATGAATGAAATAACTGAATAATGTCTATGTGGAAAGAATGTTTCGAATAGGCATACTACATTTGTATGTTCATCATTACATTTTGTGAAATATATTGCATAAAAATTATTATTCTCAGTTTAGAAACTTTATTGGTTTGATTGATATAATAGACTTTTAATTTAATAACCTGATAAAATTCATACAAATTCACATAGTTAAGATATCGAAATAAATTTATACTTGCCAATTCCTGAAAGTGAATTTCACACAAAAATGTTTTTCTATAGAGGAGCCAGAACCTGGAATAACCTACCAAGTAGTTCAAAAGAATGCCATACGTTAAATAGCTTTAAAATACTGCTAAAAAATTATATCAAGAATGCAGCCCATGAGTGAACGATACAGTGTTGGTGCTATAACTTGGCTTTTGTGTATTTTATTGTTTGTGTATTTTATTGTTAGTGTATTTTATTGTTAGTGTATTTATTGTTAATGGTTATTAATTGTTATCAATATCTATGGATTTTATTATTTTATTGTTTTTTTACTGATGTAAAGGGCCCGGGTATAAAACAGCAATATATTTTTGAAATAAAAAATTTAATCGTTAAAATTAAAGTATTATGCATTGTTTATTTATGTGTGCACGATTATGCTGCCCAGAAATTCAATCAGTAATCAAGCACAGTACAGTTTCAGTGTAATAAGAAATTATGATAAAATAATAACTTATAGGTATTTCTTTTGACAGCAGAAAGACACTGATGTTTGCTGGTTCACAATTTTGGCGATATTAGACATTCAAAACACAAATTAGATGCATGTATATAATATTATGGTGTACATCCAGACTTTTAATCGTAGTATAGACCAAGATTTTTAATTTTAAACATTAATTTAATATACTTTTTAAAGACAAAAATAGCCACCTCACCTGCTGTTGATAGACTCTTGTGTTGTCAGCTGCGGATGCTGTTGCCAGGCAGATAGCATCATGTTGCTAGGGGCAATCAATATGGCGGCTGGTGATGCTCTTTCTGTTGTTGCTATGGACGCCTTTTATTGATCTTTTGTCTCTATGGACCATTTTAGTACAGTGACCCGGGAAATGGTTCACAGTGTAAGGGGAAATATAATGAATTTATTTCCATTTAGGCCTATTTATCCATTGACTCATTCAGTCATATTTTTCAGACATTTGAAATGATAATAACAAAAATTCTGATAAATCATATAAATAAGATGAAATACTTACCGAAGTAATTTTTGGGGTCATTGTCCTTTTTTCATAACATTAGCCAATTCAAACCTAATACCTTGAAATAACAGTTCAACCGAGACAACTTCTGCCATACGATGCTACCTGCCACTAAACAGAACTGTCTGGCTATAGCTGGCTACTCAAAGCTGGATCTAAAAGTAAATATTTATGATATATGAGATAAATTTCTAACATTTATATTTTTATACTTTTTGTTGATAGGTGTAAGCTGACTATTAGCTAGAAGTAGACAAGAGGCTGGCTTGGCTAGTTACAGCTACAGCAAGGAATAGGTGGCCACAGCTGTCTAGAGTCAACCGTATTTTATGAAAGTAACTGTAGGTGTAAGAAGTAAGCAGGTAAATATACACAGGGGAGGTTGTGGTTAAGTGAGACAGTTTTTGCTGCACGGGGACTAGAGGGCAAACGAGACTGTCAAACTAAAAATCATTCAGATGCTATCATCATTTCATGCAACTTTGAACTGTAGTAGAAGTGATTTAGCTGAAGTTGGCATTGGATTCTATGGTATCATTCTAATGTACAGTTAGTTTCATTAAAAACGGCCCGTCAAATTGAACCTAGCCAAAGCTGTAATTACTGGCTACTCGGATCTAAAAGTACATATTTCAAATATATTAGACTAATTTCTTACATTTACCAGTGTTAACACTTTTCTGGTGATAAATGTAAGCTGACTATTAGCTATAGAAGTGGACAGAAGCAGCTGGAATTAGAATGTTTAGACCACAGTCAGGTATAGGTCGCTACAGCCTTCTAGAGTCAACCGTTTTTTTTTATCAAACTAACTGTATATGTCAACAGATTGCAATGTATTTGCCAAAAAGTTATTTATTTGTGAAAATTCCAAAGTGTTTAAATAAAGGTTGGTGTAATAAAACTATAGTATACTTTCACAGCCACTGACAGCTGTTGACATATACATTTATTGCACATGAGAATTAAGCTAAATCACTTCTACTACATCTGAATGATTTTTAACAAAAGGTTATTTATTTGTGAAAATTCCAAAGTGTCTGAATAAATGTTGATGTAATAAACTGAGAGTATACTTTCAGTTTGGAACAAAAGAACATAGATATGAGCCAGTGAGAGGGGTAAGTTGAGCCAGTGAGAGGGGTAAGTTGAGCCAGTGAGAGGGGTAAGTTGAGCCAGTGAAAGGGGTGAGTTGAGCCAGTGAGAGGGGTGAGTTGAGCCAGTGAGAGGGGTGAGTTGAGCCAGTGAGAGGGGTGAGTTGAGCCAGTGAGAGGGGTGGTGAGTTGAGCCACTGAGTTATTTCACATGGGTAGATATTGCTATAAATGCTCATATCATTTAAAAATGGTTCAGCATGGTAAACATTAATAAGATGCTGCAAAATAACATTGGCGGAACTTCTGTCTGTGACATCCTTACTTGAAATATTTCATAAAGAATCATCTCAATGCTGCCAGAGTCAAATGTAATGATGTGATGATAAAGCTTGGAGTCCACTTCATAAAGAAAGAAAAGAAAGAAAAAAAGAAAGAGAGAAGAAAAGAAGAAAACCGAGAATAATCAATGTTATTAACAGTATTTACACTCCCATTTACTTCTCACTTGAAGCTTATAAGATTACACAGTGTAAAATATATCATTTAAGCTATTAACGCTTCTAAGACAATACAATAGACTGAAGCTGTTACACTTCAAAGCCCCACAGCTTGACTGAAGGTGTCTTCAAACCTTTTTTTTTTTTAATTCTTAGTTTAGCATTCATGGTGCTAAGCAACTGGGAAGTTTTGCTCATGTGACCATGCAATCACGTGATTTAAATTCCAGATAGACGCAGTTTTGTCATTTCTTGCAGAGGTCACTAAAGGGTAAGTCTGCTTTAATTTTAAGTACGTTTTTGGCACGCTTTCATATTTTTCTATTATATAGTTTTAACAAATAATTTGAGAATACAATAAGTATAATATCATGTATCTTATTTTCTGTATATTTGAATTTCAAGCTGGACTTAGATCACTTAATTAAGTTTGATCATATATGCACAATTAGGGGTTTTCGTTTTCTGGCTTTATAGCTGCAAATATGTATTTGTCAATACTTTAATGATTATATAGTGCAACTCATATTTTATGTTCTTTAAAAACAAGATTGAGCTAGACCAACTAAACCAAATAATTAGCTTCAGCTGTCTATTGGAAGGTGTGAAAAAGGTATTCAATTGATATAGCTATCAGTATGGTTAGGTAGATATGGCTTGGCTTGGCTCATTTTAGCTTCAGTTTATTGTGTCTTGCTAGGGATAGCTTTAGTTAAAACATTATAAGCAGTAGTACTGTATTTGACACATAAAGTATGTTTTTATGATTCTGAGGGATATTTGATTTAGATTGAATTCAAAGGTGAATCATATCTATATACAGACACCCCAAGAAATAGTCAGGTGGCATTGGATTCTATGGTGTCATTCTCATGTATATGTCAACAGCTGTCAGTGGCTGCGATTGCAATTTGTCAAGGTAGTTGACTTGGAAACTGGTCAACTGGTCATGGAAGGTTATTTTTAGTGCAAAAATAAGTGTCTGAATAATACTTGGTGTGACTGTAATGGATGTAAAAGATTTTGCAATGCATTTGCCAATGTAGTTTACAAGTTATGGACGGTTATTGTAGTAGAAGTGATTTAGCTTAGGATGGCATTGGATTCTATGGTTTCATTCTCATGTATATGTCAACAGCTGTCAGTGGCTGCGATTGCAATGCATTTGCCAATTTAGTTTGCAAGTTATGGAAGTTTATATATTAGTGAAAAGTCCAAAGTGTCTGAAAAATTTTTAGTGTTACTTTTCGTATTAGTTAAACTTTGAATGGTCCGTTCCTAATCTGAGTTTGTGACAAAAGGAAAAAATTTATATATTTTTTGTGCCAGTTCTTGTTGCTGAGAAAAAGTGATCTGAGCACTGGATAGGACACATGCAGTTTGTTGGAAAATGCTGCCTAAAGTTTATAGCCTACCTAAGTTTCTAGATATTTCCACCAGGTGGCTACGACAGAATACTGCAATTCTATTGGGTGAAAAAGTTCCCGCCCCTTGACTCTGGCTGAAGCAAATGTATCCTAGAAGCAGTATTTCTAGTGCATTTTAATGTATATTTGACATCTTAACATTCAATTGATTTATGTTATTTCCCTAAGAAAATTATATTTACTGAATGGGTTAGCTATGAGATATTTATGTCTGAAAAACAAAATGAGTAATAATAGAAGAAAGTTTATGACTTGCTGAACTCAAGGCTGCTCTGTGAAAAGACTGTTTTTTTTAAACCACTATATGGTTTCTTTCATTCCAAAAACATTGAAATTCGATCATTTTTTGCCATAAGTACATGGCCAAATGTGCCAAGTTCGTTTTCCTTGAGAAGGATAAACGCATGGTTTTTAGCTAATTATAATATAGAAAAAACCATGCGTTTTCCATGCGTTTATCCAAATGCATGGAAAATGCACGTAGCACAATTGGCCATGTAATGAATAGGATATGAAATTGCATAGGATCTAATACAGGAATTTCATATGTTAATCATAAATATTTACAGCTTCCAGTAGACAGCTATAGTTAAATAGTTCCGTATAGTGGCAGGTAAAAGGGTGGTAAAATAGTACAATGCAAATAAATTAAATTTTTTTCTGTTTTTGTGTTATTTTTACAACATTATCCGATCATTCACTTTTCTAGCTCCATGCTTCACGTACTTTGTCCTTGACACTGCAATTATTTTCAAAAATATTTTTATGTTGTTCTTTTTTTTGCAGCAGCAGAATTCAAGATGTATACCAATGCTTACACTGACAAGAGTATCCTACGTAGATACTTACAACTTGACCAGCCTGATGACAAAGTTCAGGTAGGTCATGTTTAGATAGTAGTATTATAACCCTAACCCTGATTGAATAAAAAGTACTTCTTTTTTCAATGAAATTATTTTTCATATTTACGGTCTTCTAATAGCTTATTATTTCAACCTTTGATACATGCTACGCTGGCCCAATGTTGTCCTGATGTTGGCCCGACATTGGTCCGACGTTGGTCCGACGTTGGTCCGACATTGGCCTGATGTTTGTACGATGTGGGTCCGATGTTGAAACAATGTTCAAACGATGTCGAGTTGATCTGGAATGCTGTCTGGTTGACATCTCGACCATTAACCGTATGTCTTACCAAATAACTGGAGGCAAATGTAATGATGACATGACATTACTATTCCAGGTCATGTACATTTGGGTGGACGGAACGGGGGAGGCTTTGAGAGGCAAGACTAAGACGGTGAATTCTGAGCCAAAATGCGCAGAAGGTAAAAAATACCAATTTTAGAAATGATCTCTATTCACTACATGGCCGAATGTGCCATGTGCGTTTTCCAAGAGAAGGATAAAAGCATGGAAAATGCATGGTTTTTAGCTAATTATAATGAAGCAAAAACCGTGCATTTTCCAGGAGTTTATCCAAACCCATTTATTTATTTTAATATATTTTGACAGCAACCCAAGGAAAACGCACGTGGCACAATTGGCCATGTAGTTTTTGAGATAATTCAATTGTTGCAAAAGTTCTGGGCAAATGAGTCAATTGCCAAATAAAGGCATCACATGTAGAATTGATATCATCTGGCAAATTTCCAGACCCGAGATATATTGTCTTTTTTAATTAAGAATAGATTTGATATGTAAGATGGCGCCAACTACAGGGCTTCAAATTTATGGGATATCGGATGAAATGATATTTAATTGATAAAATCTTTCTACAGATTGCCCGGTTTGGAATTTTGACGGTTCTTCAACCGATCAGGCAGAGGGCGCTAATAGTGATGTTTATATCCACCCGGTGGCGCTGTATCCCGACCCCTTTAGAGGCGGCAAAAACAAACTGCTTCTCTGTGAGACTTATGACTACCAGGACAAGCCTACCAGTAAGTATCACACCGACAGATATTAGTTTTATATTTTTCCCTCGTCAGGTCTCTAAATGATAAGCTCTATTAATCCCAACATGTCATGACCAGAAAGTAGTGTGATGTAGTGTCCCGGTGCCTCAGCAGTGACCCCACCTTCTAGCACTTGGCTATGAGGGATATCCTTTGTGGCCGAATGGTTAGAGGTGTGGGTAAAGCTGCTCATGACAGTAGGAAGGTTTTGTGAAGGGAGGAGTGGTTAAATAGGTACTTCTTTTTTTTTTTTTTAATTATAGCACAAGTTGAAACGGTTGACCTCAAGTGATGGAGTTCAAATGTAGTTCAAAGAAACTGATTATTTTCATGTTATTTTTTCTTCTGTAAGCCTTTCAAAGGTACGGTGTATGGATTTTCCTTCGCTACCCGATTATTTTGATTTTAATCCGCAATCTGCGCAAATACAAAGCACCTACTAATAAATGATCGGCCTGTTTTCATGACATGACATGACATTACATGACATGACATGACATTACATGACATTACATCACGTGACATTACATGACATCACGTGACATTACATGAAATTACATCACTTTATGGATGATATTATTTATTTATTAATAATTCCAGAAACCAACCATCGCCTGACTTGCAAGAAGGTAATGGTAAAAGCAAAAGATGCCAAGCCGTGGTTTGGAATCGAACAAGAATACACTTTGCTGGACCAAGACCATCATCCTTTTGGGTGGCCGAAGAATGGCTTCCCTGGACCACAAGGTTTGTTTTCCCATCGGCGAAGATCGCCATGCATGGGAGCTGGCACAGTGACCTTCAGAATGGCCGTAATTTGTGTGATTATTCATCTCCTTTCTTATTGCACAAGGAGGAGGCCTTCGAAAACACTACCATATTTGGAAAATGGCGTCATTGCGTTGTCGTGTAAACTGGCGTCTTATTGGCTTAAACACTGATATTATCCACCAGAGGACAGCACATGCAAGTCTATCCATCCAGTTGTAATCCTCAGATATAAGGCCATTCAGGGCAAAGGTTGCTGTGCAAGCTCTACGGCGATCTTTGCCAAAGGGAAAATCGTCTCATGTTAGATTAATTTTACAGCCAACTTCAAAGACTTGGAAACTATACACCAGAAGACGTCATGTGAATCCAGTCTCTCAGCTAGCCAATGGGAGGCCTGGATTAACATGATGTCATTTAGTTTAGTACTTCATATTTTTCTGAAAGATTGATAATGCCTGCAATATCTTTGCCACACTTAATTGATAATTTACAGACTCAAAGATTATTACCAATGCTTTTACAGTTCCAACGAATAATGAAAAATAAAAAGAAACTACAAAAATTTTCAGTGACTTAATTGCTCAAGATGTTAAAATGACAAAAAGGGGTTTAATGTAATGGTAATATTATTGTATTAAATTTTACTGGACTAAGAGCTAACTCTCTATCAACTAATACCCAGATAGCATTCCAAATCGTTTCAACATCGGCACGGTATCGGCGACGTTGCAAAGATGCTTTACAGATGGCGGCCGACGTAGAAACGACCCTCGTCCGATTTGGAATGCAATCTGGGAAGTTAATACACGAATTACAGTAGGATTAATATAAAATATATTATAAACTCAAAGAAATTGTTTGCATTCATTTATTGTACTTCAGGACCATACTACTGTGGTGTCGGAGCAAACAGAGTTTATGGAAGAGCTATATCAGAAGCTCACTACAGAGCCTGCCTCTACGCTGGTATCACAATATCTGGGACGAATGCTGAAGTCATGCCTGCTCAGGTAGGACTTAAAGTTGCACTGTCTGTCAAATTTGCAATTTTCTAAGAGGCTATCAAACAGTTGAAAATTACCTTTATTAATCAAGGCACACTTATAAGACTTAAAAAATAGATTATACATTGAGAGAAAATCCAGACCAAAACATTGGAAACACAATGGAAATGACATCATCACCATTGTTCAGTATTTTGATGTCATAACTGGGTTTGTTTACATATTGAGTTTTTGATGGCATGAAAAACTAATATTTATATTATTTATTGTAAATTAAAACTAAATTGTTGTGCTGAAGTGGATATGTAATGGTGAAAAATGTCATGAGACAAGAAGGCAGTATTGATTTATATCATTATTTTAATGTGCAAATTTGACAGACAGTGCACCTTTAATACTGTTTTAAATCAGTTTTCGATACACTCATTTGGGGGCTTTACCAGTGTCTTTATTGTAATTTAATTTTATGCACAATGTCTCAATGCTATTGGGTCTTAAGCTAAGTCAGCTGATATGACCATCTCCCAGAGGCAGATGTAATGATGAGATGATAGGACTGTCCACACCATGTAACACATCTACTTCATGGGTGGGGTATTCTACTTGCCTCAGGTAAGACACCCGAGTACACATATATCATATGATAGGCTTCAACTGCGATTTAGGTCTTTTAAACATTGTGCAAGGATCTGAACCCAGAACTCCGAGGAAATTTCCAATATTCCTTTACCACTTGACCATTTAGAAATTAGATTTATCAAAAATAGCATTCATACCTTTTAGAATAGTGCACATATGTTAGTTATCATACTTTCAGCAGCCTCTTGAGATAACTGCACTATATAGAGGTCTCTAGCATATAAGAATGTGCAGTTTTAGTAACCTAGCTATGTCAGAAAAAAGATAAACTACTTTTTGTGCGAAATCTGTGACCGATTTATATGCATGAAAGAATTATAGAAGGTCACGTAGTCATATAGAGTAAGTGTATAGGATCACCTACACAATAAAACTTTGCTGTGTACTAAATCATGATAAAAAAAAAAAATATCCTTGAACTTAAGCTGTAGGCCTACCACCAAAAGCAATATGTACAGTTAGTTTCATAAAATGTGGTCAACTCAAGACAGCTGTAGCAACCTATTCCTGGCTGTAGCAATAACTGGCTAAAGCCAGCCGCTTCTGTATTCTCCTAGCTTATAGTCGGCTAACACCTACCACCACAGGAAAAATATAAACCTTAGTAAATGCAGGAAATGTATCCGATATATCATAAATATGTACTTTTAGATCCGGCTTTGAGTAGCCAGCTATAGCCAGTTCTATTTAGTAGCAGGTAGCATCGTATAGCAGTAGTTGTCTAACTTTGTCTAGGTTCAATTTGACAGGCCGTTTTTAATGAAACGAACTGTAGCAGTGACCATAGAGGTTAAGACTTTGATCAGCTCTGTTGAAGGTCCTGGGTTTGAAGTACTATTTCAACATCCTTCTACTGTCTAGGCTGATCCAGATGTCCCATAATTTCTGAAGTAATTTCTCTGTTCCAGTGGGAATTTCAAGTTGGTCCATGTGAAGGAATTGAAATGGGAGACCAACTTTGGATGGCCAGGTAACGAACCAATAAACAAAGAATATATAAAACAAATATTTGATCTGTTGTCTGAATGTCAAATGGTAGTAGTTATTTTACCTATGACTTCATGGTACAATATATGACCAACTTACATATGATTTCTGAATACCTACTTAAATATAATCCATTGATGAGTGATGACTTCTGTGCGTTCACTCACTGTCAGGTCAACAGATTTAGCCTATTCAGCCACTTCCAAAGGTCTTTATGCAAATTCAGTTTGCAGAATTGTGGTTGGTTCCGTTTCTGGCGTTGCAACTCTTGTCCGACGTTTTGCGTGTCCTCCTTATGTCAAAGATTCTAGACGTCTGATTGGCTGAAAGGCCGTTAAATTAATTTTTTTTATTGGCGATGACGGTCCATGATCATTCTAGTGTAAATTGAATTCGAAATAAAAAAAGATAAATTTCGAATATAGTCTGATTCGTGACCCATCGCGACCTAAAATTCAGGTAAACCATTCATAGTGATCCAACTTATACTCAACTCCAACAAGTAATTATCCTCATTTAAAATTGTATCTATTTATTTTTATAATTTTTATTTTTTTAATGTTATATATATACTAGCTGTATAACAATAGCATGCCTTCCCATCGATAATTTATTGATATTTCAATGCTTTAAACTATGAACTAATGAATTAGTAGTAGTAAATATATGTATAATTTTTTTTTCTTTTTTTTTCACTTTACAAGGTGGCTCCCTCGACAGCTTTCTTATTGCCAAAGAGGGAGTCACCTGGCTCCACTCTAAGAAAAAATTATTAATTTTTATATATGTAATTATTGTTATATGTTATTTAAGGAGCCAATAAAAACGTGTCATTGTCATAGTGCAACTTATTTAAAGATGCCATAAAATCCTCTGGTATTCTACGTTTTTGGGTTCCTTTGATAACATTACAAATCAGCTCGGCTTCGGCCTGATGTTGGCCAACGTTTGTCAGATATCGACCGGATCTGGCATTTGGTATGCTGCGTCCCTATTTTAATCCTAATGTGACAATTTTTTTTTTCAGATATCTTTTGCAAAGGGTTGCAGAAGACTTTGGGGTGATAGTGGACTTTGACCCTAAGCCAATGCCAGGGGACTGGAACGGAGCAGGGGCTCACACTAATTACAGCACCTTAGCCATGAGACAGGACAATGGATTGGAGTGAGTATACACATGATTAAGCTATATTTTCAAAAATAATTTTTTTTTGTATGGGAATTTGTTCAACTTTAGCAGCCCCGGGTACGATTTTGCGAAGTGGTCCCTTAAGGAATATACTGTGCCAAATTTGATAGCTGCATCAAAAATAGCCCAACTTTGGAACTAAGCACCTGGACTAATAATAATATATATATATATATATAGAATTTTATTGATCGCAGAGCATCAAAAAGATACATGTGTCATAAAAAAATAAAAACAAGGATAAAAATATATATATGTTTAATGATTAAGTAAAATAAAAGAACAATCTACATGAACATAATTTAGTTACATATTAAAAAAAAGAAAAAAAGAAACAAAGAAATAAAAATATACAGATATAATCCTTCGGTTTATGAGTGCAGCGTTTACAAAGGCTCGTGTTGTTATGAATTGAATTTGCCACTTTCCTGGATTCAGATGACGCAACAAACATCAGTGTCTGGAAAGTTAATCAAACTGTTACCCTGATAGCATTCCAAATCGGACCAGCATCTTTTCTAGATTGGTCATAGTCGTTTCAACGTCAGATCACATCGCCGACATCGTGCCGAGGTTGAAACGATCTGGAATGTTATCTGGGTGCTAACAATCTTAAACGGGGTGGGGGCCTAGCTCAGAGGGAGCGCTCTGGGCTTCCAACCGCTGAGTCCCGGGTTAGATTCCCGGTCGAGCCTAAGTTGGATGGCTGTTTCATCCTTCGTCTCTTTGCCGTGGTCTCTGCCTGTCCTAATTAGCCTAACTGGTGCAGAAATACAGGACGTAAAGCCCTAATCGCACACACACACTAACAATATCTAACAAGCTGACAGTCATTACATGTCCAGTGATCTTCATTTACCGGCAATTTAACCCCATTCTGAAGAACCTACCCAGAAAGCATTCCAAATCGGGGAAAAAATCGGCATGACGTCAGCAATGTTGATAAGATGTTGCTCCGAGGCGGCCAATATATAGAAACGGCGCTGGCCCGATTTGGAATGCTACCTGGGTTATGAATATTAAATATTTTTTCTTGAAATATAGGGCAATCAACGAAGCAATAGAGAAGCTGTCCAAAAACCATTTGAAACATATTGGCTTCTATGATCCAAAAGGGGGCGACGACAATGCACGCCGCCTGACGGGTTTGCATGAAACTAGCCACATTCATGACTTCTCTGCTGGGGTGGCCAACAGGGGCGCTTCAATCAGGATACCAAGACAGGTAGCTGCAAAACAAACAAACCTTTAAAAAAGATAAACAATGATGTATTAAAGTCATTTTCCCATCTTTGCAACAATAATTATTACATTCTTTTCATCATGCAAGGCCAAATGTGCCATGTGCGTTTTCCATGAGAAGGATAAACGCATGGAAAACGCATGGTTTTTGGCTAAATATAATGAGGCGAAAACCATGCGTTTTCCATGCATTTATCCTTTTCATGGAAAACGCATGTTGCACATTTGGCCATGTACTTTATGGTCATCTGCTAATGTGCAAATCTCAGTGACATAAATTACCTACATATTTTAATGTCTGTACTGCTTATATATTTTGCATAGAAAATGTAAATAATGTGTTAATTGATTTGTGTTATTACATTACCCAAAAAGTTGAGGTTTGATTTATAGCTAACCTAGCTATTCTGTTTCATTCGGTGCTCTTTTGTGTTTAGTGTGAAAAACACGAGTAAAAAACGCATGCATATTCTTTTTAACCCTGATAAATGGTAAAATTGACCTAGATACCCTGATTGACAGGTTTCACAAGAGGGAAAAGGCTATCTGGAAGACAGGAGACCGTCATCGAATTGTGACCCCTACCTGGTGACAGAGATTATTGTCAGGACGACCATCCTTGATGAGAAATAAAACTAATCTCCATATGTTTGTGTACACTGAGAATGATATTTACTGATACACACATGCTGCTTTTTACAATGTCAATACTTTGTTGCCTGCAATGTCATGAAGTTGTAGATGAAGAATTTGTATATATTGTTGATTACAAATATATGTGAAAAATCCCTTGGGAATAAAAAAAATCTCAAATTGACCATTTGACAAAGTTTGTAGGTTGCTTTTCTAAAGTTTTACAATTAATTTGAATGGACTTCAAAAATTGACTTTTAAATTTGGATTTATATCGACACCGACTCAAGACTCCAGACGAATTTATTTTGCCTTCATACATAATGATACAGTAATAACTGGAAAAAATAAATATTATTAATATATTAAAGTGTATGAAGTCGGGTGCCCTCCTGGGTTTCCGAGGGATCTAAGCAAATCCTTATATGACATTGGCATTTGTTTTACATAAATGGATATGTTTGGAAGGGCTAACACGGTTGGAAGGGCCTAACACAGTCACCATGGTAGTAAGCTTTTAGAATTTTGTTTAAAAGAAACTAAATTCTAAGCCTGGCTGTCAACAGACCCTTCATTATAACTCTCTAAGTATTCCCTAGGTGTCACTTTATTTTGCAACGACACCTGGTGCTTAATTTAATGATTATTCTGATAGGCGTAGGCTACTGAGTAAATCAAAGGAATTAGCAAAACGAGCCTCAATTGCAAAAAAACATTTTGTGGATTACAAAAAAAGGTTAAGGTTTTTGCCTGCTGATCGTGAGGTAGCAAGTTCGAATCCCTACCGTGGCATGGAGGAGTTGGGCAGATCCTCCTGCTAACCCCATGCTGTGTATCAATACTAATTGTAAGTTCGACAGAATATTGCCCTCCCCCGCAAGGCCCACCCCCCCCCCCCCCCCCCCGGATTTTGCTTTTTAATCCCAACATATGGAAAAAAACGGACGTAACAAAGATTGGCTTTATTCATAATTGACAAATAAGACCATTAAATTTCAAGTACTAGACTACAGTGGTGGAAAAAAGTTTCTGAACACCCGTTACGTCATGCAGCAAGATCTTGGTGTTAGAATAATTTTAAATTAAGCTATACATGTTCTACTTTGCCGATGCACTAAATAAGATCAATTACACTGCTAGTTTATTGTCCCAGCATAAGTCCCACAAACGAAATATTTTTACGTTGGGAAAAGAAGTATAGCAATAAATATCACAGGAATGTTAAGTATTTTTTTGTAATATTATTCCTAATTTTTCTGCAGACTTTTCTGGGATCCACACTCTTATAATGTGATAATATCACGTTCTCCTTATATTGACATAATGTCAGGTAATATGATAATTTAAATGCTGTGCTAACATATTGGCCATATCTGTATGAAATATTATCTAAAAATATTGCTGAAATGTTTTTGGGAGTCCATGTAATCACATAGACATGATTTAATTGATGGTGCCCACAATAATACAACAGCCAGAGGCAGATGTTATGATGAAATGGTTGGGCCTGGAGTCCATTCAGTGTTAATATTTACCCCATGGGGTGGGGTATTTCACCTCAGCATAGACACTGTTTTACAAGGCATCTGGTATGATATTTGTTCTCCATATAGTCATGCTAGTAAATACATTTGTCATAATTGTTGATATTCTTCACTACATTTTCACATGTGACTGGCTTTAGTCCTTTTACAATCTATTTTTATTTATACAACAGCTATCCATCATGCTTAAGTTACCATCATGCTTTCTAGCATTTTGTCATATTTTGGACAGCAGCATTCAGTAAAGAAACTTACAGTACAACGAAAAAATTGAATATGATATAATATGGCTTTTTTAAGTTATGATTATATGCAAGATACTTGTTGAACATCAAATGGCTATTAAATACACAAAAAATAAGAATAAAAAATAAGGTATAAAATAACTCGTGTGAATAGGATACACAGTAAAAAATATACATCTAAGATGTGGTTAAAAAAAGTGTCCTAAAAGTTAAACAGTGTTCACTACCCAAACCGGTTTATACTGAAGGATTTATTAAAGAAAAACTAATAGATTATTAAGGGGAAAAACAACCCAGAAAAACATTGTTTCGACAATTGTATCCATGGCCCAGCGGTTTAGACCTTTTTGAGCTCTTTCGTTACTTTTACCTGGACGCTATTTTTTAAAGGTATCAATCAGTGATTTTTGTGATGATAAGAAAAAAAAAACCACCTTACTATGTACATCATCAGCTGCAGAAATCACAGAATTTTTTAAATTATTTTGGTGATGCTACTCAGCGGTGTGCTTATTATTATTTTTTTGGCTATCATGCGAAAACTGTTATGTTTTTTTTATCCTAGATAATATGTTACATCGGTTAGACATTGGCAAGACACTGGCAAGACATTGGCAAGACACTGGCAAGACATTGGCAAGACACTGGCAAGACATTGGCAAGACACTGGCAAGACATTGGCAGGACATTGGCTAGACATTGGCGAGACATTGGCTAGACATTGGCTAGACATTGGCAAGACATTGGTAAGACATTGGTAAGACATTGGCGAGACATTGGCGAGACATTGGTAAGACATTGGCGAGACATTGGATAGACATCGGCGAAACATCGGCTAGAAATCGGCCGATGATGGCTAACATTGAAGTGATGTTGCCCCAAATAATCAGGAATAGCAGTCCCGGATGACTTACTTCAGATAGGAGTTACTTTTAAGAGTGGCTAAATAACCTTTTTGTACTGACATCCAAGATCACAATTTTAAGTTAGTAGAGCCTATACTTGTTAACTTCACAATATGGGGTGTATCTACAAACATCTTAAGGAAGTGACTGAAATGAAACTGCATGCATGAAAGAGGTGGAGTCAGACATAAAATAAAAAATACCCAAAAATGGCATCTTCTTACGGTTTATTGCATATGACATTAAAAAGGTTGATATTCACTTAGAATTGATAAATTTCAGCCCCATTACAGGCAATAAATTTTAGTTTTTTTGTGGGTACTCCGTATTTATGATATTAGGTTTTTCAAACAGATATGGTACCATTAGTTACATTACTTTGCGGATGGCCTATCCAAATACAGACAGTAATTGTACATGCCATTAAAAGAAAGAAAAAAAAAACAAGAAAAAAAAAACGCAGGTGGTAATATGAAATCAATACATGAATATTTGGATAAAGTGTAAAATGTTTTGCTTTATTGACAGAAGGTAATGACTGCTTGGTATATTGTTTATTTCGTACTGAGTAGATAATTCATCCCAAAAGCATAAGTTATGCCGCTGTAGGGATGACGGTGATTACAGAACAAAATGTACAGAAAAATTATCAGTAAATATGGAAAGTCAACGTAATTTTGAAAATTGTAGATGTTAACATGAAACCGAACATGAATAATAATTTGGTAGATTACATTCATCTACATGGCCAAATGTGCCACGTGCCTTTCCATGAGAAGGATAAACGCATGGAAAACGCATGGTTTTCAGCTAATTATAATGAGGCAAAAACCATGTGTTTTCCATGCGTTTATCCAAATGCATGGAAAACGCATGTGGCACAATTGGCCAGGTATGTATGTCTGCAATGTCGTCACCTTGATATAAGATGTGTATCCATTGACACTATGTGTTTAGATTTTTTCTCTGATATTCTTAGGCATGTTATTGAAAATAAGTGGATATTTGTTTGATATGCAATGTTTGGCAAATTCGAGTCTCACAATGGGTCGTTTTAGATTATTTGTTTGTGTTAGTCTAGTTAAATATCCATGGGTGTTTTGTTGAAAATATTTTTTCATTTCAGTTATGAAGTAATGTGGTAACATTGAATGTTCAAATCTGAAACAGAATTTATAATCCTGCAGTGCACACAGATCAGTAATTTTTATCACATTTACTTTTTGAACAGATTTGTAGTGTGAGCTCTAAAATGGCTCTTGGTAATGACAGGTTCTGCTCTGTTTTGTAATTAATCTGTTAGGGGGCAGGCTAAGCCATAAGTCTATCTATTTATAGATGCAGGACTGATAAAGGCTACCAGCTAAAGATAGCTACACTGGTCACCCCCACTGAAGGTCCTGGGTACAACCCTGGCCTTGGTGATCTTCATGAGCACTACATCTCAGCTGGGTGTCATTCGTACGATATGTTAAACTGAAGGTGCCTTGCACTTGATGTCCGCGCTGAGGCAAGTAAAAGACCCGCCTATGGGTAAATGTTTAACATGGTGTGGAATCCAAGCCTTTCATTCGTATGAGCCCTTTATCTGGTGCAAAAATATGGGACATAAAGTCTGTCTCACCCACCCACCGTCATAAGCTTAAGATCCCATAGGTTGTATTAATTTACATTTTTTTTGTAGAAAATACCAAGTTCTGGAAATTGGCAAGAAAGTTGCTATTACTTATCCCATTACCCCGAATAGGGCATAAAAAGTATAACAAAATAATACAATATTCAAGTAACCGTAATGTTCAGAAATGCTTTGTTGTGGTAATTCCTCATGAAAAAATAAAAAATAAAATAAATAAAATGTCTAATAACTAAGTAAATATGTATCTGACTGGAATGTCCACTAGGTGGCTCCCCTAAAGTAGCATGACTGTCTCATAGGAGTCTCCCATGGCACACATAATTTGTATACACATTTTAATATATATTATTTCATTTTGTAAAGTCTGCCTGAATAAATCATCATCATCATCATTATCATCAGCTATTGTCAGATGCTGCATTTTTGCTATTTTTAGGTTTGAAGTATAACACCATTTGCAACATACAACCAGACGATAAAAGGTATCTAAAAGCAAACAGAAATCAATTCTAGAGTGGCGGGACTTTCAATGTCAACAAAGACCTTCACCCTTTAAGTGAGGCGGGATTTTTTTTAACTTTTTTTGTGCCACATACCAAAGTATAAAAAAGAAAACACAGATATTTTATGTTGTGTTTTTTTTTCTTGTAGAATATAATATATCTTTGCCTATTGTACATGTTTTGCATAAGGATGATCTTTCAGTGTTATTTCAGTTTCAATCTAAAAAATTACTTTGTTATCTCTAGAGCTGTGTGTATAGTTTGCCTTTAACTAGATCTTTTTTAAAAAGTAACTTGAGTAAGATACATTTATTGTAGTGAACATAGCAGAGTCTTTCTAAAATTCTAAATAGTTAGTGTTGGTATTATACAGTGCTGTGCATAGTAAATGAAAACTCCCCCCCCCCCCCTCCCCAAAAAAAAGATGTATTGCCTAGGGCTGTACATCTTTATCTTTAAAACGATACGATACGAATCACGATACAGTTAAACTGATACGATACGTATCATGATAGGTATTGTACAATTTTGTCAATTAATAATTTAGTACATATATATAAAAGTTTATTATAAACCTAAAAAGTAGTAATAATAACGGGTATCAATACCCGTATCGTTAACCTTGTACCGGTACAAACAGTATATAGAGAACCGGTGTACAGCCCTAATATTGCCCAGAGGCCGTATGATCAAACTGGGAAGTCACGTGACCCAGGATTTTGGAAGAAATTAGAAAAATGTCAATCTCGTGCTTGTGCAATGGGTACCCTTGGAGTTTTTCTTCACGCGAGATTCACGAACTGTGCGGCAAACGTCATGATGAGAGTCAATTCGAAAATTTAAGTAAATGTATGTGAAAGATAGGCTGAGTAAATTAAAATTGATCATCCAATCGTGAAGCACAGAAAACAAGAAGCTTTAATTTCTTGTTTTCAGATCGAAAATAGACCAAATATTCAACGAAATTCAAATAGGATAAAGTAGAGAAGCAAGTTCGCTAGCGTCATGGCGAACTTCATGAAGAACGTTGCTCGATTCATCACTTTAGAAGCGATTTTACGTTACAGGGCAGAGGTCCATCGTTTAGTATCGTTCACACTGATTCCATACATGTTTTGGGATCGAAAAAAGACAAATATTAAGCGAGATATTCGTCTGAGAAGGCAGGTAGGTTGGCGGCAGCAAAAATGATTTTGGATACGGTCCTTACAACATCACCTTCGGCTGGATGCTTCTGGCATTTTCATATTAATGTTATATGTAGGTCCCTGATAGAATAAATTTGCAAACTTAACTTACTAAATATTATAATAATATTTTGCAAAGTTTGTATATTTTATTTTTCTGTGTTGCAAGGTTGGCATGAACAGATAATGGCAGTCTTATAAAAAGTCTTCGAAATTAAAAGGTTTTTGCCAAATTTGAAATTTTAACACCTAAGAAAATATCACATGAGGTAATATTTGCTGTAAAAGTTTTTGCCAGAAAGGTCACTTTTTATGTATTTTTAAAAAATATATTTTAAGCTTTTTCTTTCTGAACATGATTTGAAGAATTATATTTTGATGGTACTCTCAACAAATGAACTTTATATAAAAAAAAGTATTCATAATCGGAATATCTCGAATTAAACTTATGGAATACTAAATACGCTTCGTGAAGTATGAAGAGAGACCAAAAAATTATGAAAACATATTTTGAATGTGAATTTCAACAAGTCTTCACCAATTTTATTTTTACTAACTAGAAATATTTTTATGTTGATTCATGCAATATAATTTAAAAAATTATAACATTGAAGTTATAGTACGAAAAATCGTATATTATTTAAGTATTGATAAACAGAAATTAGCAAAAATAATGAAACGTGAACATGGAATTTTCTGGACACTCATGAGCTTTAACATGCCATTCAATGCGTAACCGTCTATTGAAAATTCAAGACATTCGAAAAGAAGATTCGAAGTTAAAATATGATATAAATAAAAAGACTAAATGCCTGGTAGGTTTAAATACATATTTTGATGCGTAGATGTAAACAGAAAAATAAAATGACATAAAAATAATCTTTATGAAATGATAAAGAGTTTGGAGCATTAAAAATGACTTGTTTTCATAAAGTCTTCACAATTTTCATCCTTGACAAGCACATGTCAGTCCCAGACAACATGCCAGACCCAAATAGCATTCCAAATAGGGCCAGCGTCATTTCTATATCGGCCACCATTGGTACAATATCGATTTAACATCACCGACAATTTGGAATGCTATCTGGGGATTGTGGCAACATCGTTACAATGTTGGTCGTCACGCTGTCGTTTGACGTCTAGCCGATGAAGCGTGTTATCTGGGGTATCAACAACGAGAGAGAAAGAAAGGTTCAAATCCCAGTTATGACATTCAATATTAACAGATACTCTCTTATCATGCCAATCCAGAGTCTTTCTCATGTCCTTGAAGAGTACTCAGCCTTGAACAGGGGTTAACTGCAGTAACTTAAGAGCTCACACCAGTGCCATCCCTGAGGTTGCCTATTGCCATGTACCTGGGACCTGGGTGGGGTAAGGCAGTGGTTACAGAAGGTGGTGTCTTTTACTCAGTGTCTATGCTGGGCCAAAAACCAAGCCCCACCCATGGGGTAATGCTCGTAAAGAGAACTTTAATAAGATTTGTATTTCATAAAGGAAGGAAGGAAGGAAGGAAGGAAGGAAGGAAGGAAGGAAGGAAGGAAGGAAGGAAGGAAGGAAGGAGGAAGGAAGGAACCAAAAATAAAGTAGTTTACAACCTGCAGCAACTTTAAAAATACATATGATAAAAGTTAAAAGTGAAATAACTGTTTTTGAAAATCTGTTCACCTTGGCTCCAGCCAGTTTCAAGGACATGTAGCAGTTTTTATATGAAGAAATTTCTATATATTTTTTAGTGCAAAAATCTTTTAAAAATTGTCTTCTTTCAGACTGATTGATGCCTTCAAATTCTTCAGCAAGTGTCGCTACAGCTGAGTTGGTACAGAATCCTTTGAGATCTACATCAAAAATTAAAAAATAAATTTTCGTTATTAGGAGCACCTATAGAGGAAATTGTTTTTAATGGTGAGTTGGTCTTAAATAGTGAGATAAATAGCAATATTGATACTTTGCAAACACACCTCACTATTAAGACCAACTGATTATTAAAACTACCTCAATAATTAAATCGCCTCATTATTAAATCCAAAGAATCATTTAGCTCACTATTAAGAAATTTACTATTAGGACTACCTCACTATTAAGACACACTCTCTATTAAGAATACCTAACTATTATGACCACCTCACTATCAAGACCACCTCACTATTAACACCACCTCACTATTAACACCACCTCACTATTAACACCATCTTACTCTTAAGACCACCTCACTATTAGGACCCCACCATTAAGACAAACAATTTGGATTTTTAAAAATTTTCTACCTCTCTATTAAGACCACCTCACCATTAGGGCCAGTGACAATTTTACCAATTAACATAGGTGGTCTTAATGGCGAAATTTCACAGTGTGTGCGTGTCAATACATATAAGGTAAATAAATGGCAGCACAAGAATATGTTTACTGTAGTAAATGTAAGATACATGGGTTCATATCACTTAGTATTATCTTTACTATTTACTTTGTTATAATTACATTGCATAAATACATTGTGTATACAATGTGTTTACATTCTTTCCCTATGTTTATACGCCACAACATGTATGTAATTATTGTGGGTGATTTCAACATCTACTATAGTATCTAGTGCCAAAAACGTGTCCTCAAAAACCAGCCTCATGTAACTGCCGTGGAAAATGCTCTTTTGTCCAATATTCTAAACTTGTTTACCACTTTTTCTGACTAAAATCCAAAGCAAAAATGGCGTATCTCACGTTTTTGTTATTAATGTTATCCATGCATGGAATAACATGCAAAACTGTACATCAATGCATGCATAATTATGAGATATATTTTTGTCAGAACTGATGTTCAAAAGCGAGATGGAATAGTACTCAGAAATGATGCAAGTTCAAAATATGACTAAATACTAGATTTAATAATTCATAAAGTTAAACTATTGTTGCTGAACCCTGTCTTTTCAATCTTTTTTAAAATATAAACTAGTGGTTCTAATATACCTTAAACAGCCACAATAACATAGAAATAAAAATATGTATGCACCACTGTAAATATTTTATAAGTATGGGTGAAAATATAGGTCATCTAGAACACTCTATTTGCACTAAACAACAATATCAGCACGTATTTTGCCATAAGTCCATCTTAGAAGCAAAACATCAGTGAAATATGAAATAAAAATCTTAATATATTAGCATTAGCAGCACGAGTTGCAACTGAATTGAAGCGTTGCATTGTGGGTGCCACGTGACTAGCATCTGGTCTCCCATTGGCTGTCAAAGGCACACAAGAAAATTCTCCTCGGAATAGACTTAAAGTAGGAACTAAAAAGTTTATTTTCCGTTGTTGGACACCAGTAGAAGGGGCAGTTCTACTAAACGGTAAGTTAGTTGAATTTATTTACTTTATTTATTAGGTCATTTTTGTTTACTTTGCATGACTTCATTCATGCATGCATGACATATTTTGCTTATGATGTGAACATAAGGTTTGATAGCTGTGTTTCACTGGGCCACTAAAAAACAATTGCTAGTAACATGGTGCCACCCATTTTAGTTTAACAAGTTCATACAGTTGGCAAAAAAAGGTTCTCGCACACCTAAAACATGTGCAATATTTTGGTGTAAAAATAAGTTCTTGTTTGCCTATATATGGACTATTTTAGCTAGTGCACTTGATAAGGTTAGTGGAAATTTTGCCAATTAGACTGCTCTTGATTTCTCAGCATATTGAAATTATTTCCACAACTGACAGATAAATAGATAGGTAGATAAACATAGAATATGTTATCTTACATTTTCTGTTACCCTTCCCACTGTTGTTTCTGCAAAATGCCCCAAGATATTTACCCTCTTAATAGCTAAATATATAATGAATTTTTTCAGTATGGGGACTAGGAAGTTTAAAGCAATATATTAGCTTGAAAACATGAAGTTATTTCTTAACAAAACAAATAGATTAAAGCTAAAAAAGCACACTGAAGGGTAACTCTGTACACTTATGTGACAATGCTTTAGTCAGTGTAGGATAATATATTGACTAAGAAATTGAGAATGTCATGTTGAGAAATAATGGTAAGTGATCAAAATGATAAAGAAATAGCCATGAAAATAACACCTCATTTGACTATTTCTATACAGTCTTGCAATAAATATTTGGGTGCTTCAAGATTTTTTATGTCAATTCAGACCTTAATTGAAGTAACTATCAAAGATGGCATGAAATTCTCTAGTATCATTCTAAAGTTAACATCAGTGGCTGTTTATGGCTATGGCTTCACTGCATTTATCATTGCAGTTTACAAGTTAAGTTATATATTGAAAACCATAAAAATATTTTGAGTTTTATATGACCTCAATATACAAAAGATGCATTGACTGCATTCGACTTATACAGAAATGTTTTCTTAAAAGAGTGCTCAAAATTTAAATGGGGACTTTCCATTGCACAATGGAGGCTTTTTTTCTACCCCACAGAATGTCATACTTGCGCGCAATCATGTTTGTAAATGGACTATTGTAGCATTCAATTGCTTTTTACTTTCTTCCATGTGAAATGAGGTCGAAAACACAACATTGAGGCAAACATTTTTAAAACATAATATGCTGGTATTGCAGGGGTAATTTTAATGCTGTGTATAAAGCCATTTTAATTACCCTCTTTACACAGACAAATCTTTTCATAAGTCTTCTATATATAATTTATAACTTACAGACAATTCGCTAAGGCAAACTTTCTTGTTAGATCTGCAGACATATTCGTAAAATATTTTATGAAGATGTCGTTAATCTGCTTGAGAAACCAATTACTTGCCATGCTGGGAATATTATTAAGTCAGCGCAGCCCTCTAAGGAAAGTACTTGCCACTCACGAGGGCTGATTGATGAGATGTTGCTTGGATTCCACCCTACCTTACACATTTACCCCATGGGTGGGGTCTTTTACTGGCATTAGCCCTGTACAAGGCACCGCATATTTAACATCTCATGCAACAGACATTCAGCTGAGATGTAGAGCTTCCATGAAGAGTGCATGAACTCAAATTCGAACCCAGGACCTTCAGAGGAGCTGGCTAATACCTTAACCTCTAGGCCACACAACTAGCAAATCACAACTACAATTTGAACTCATATAGAAGCCGGGGTTTAAAAAAAAGATTAAGCAAATCTAAAAACATATACACTGGACTAAATTTAAAACTGGAATGGCCTTATTTGCTCCATTGAACAGTCAGGCTTTAACACTGTGGGTGGTCACCTCACAGCCCGGCGACCTAATTATGTACATGTTTTGCTCGCTTACTCATTTAAAGTAAATTAATCAATTTCTCTTTTAGTCCATAGGCTGGCTTATGGTATTAAAGGTCTTACAATGAAATTGCAGAATAATAAGATGTTCATGTGCTGAGTTTACAACAATTCTTGTTCTGACAAGCAGGCAATTCAGAAAAATTGGGCTCATGAACTACATTTTGATAACATATCAGGAAATCAAATATTATATGAGAATTTCTCTACATGCAATAATAAAGGCACCATGGTAGGCATTTCCACATTTTTTTATCGTTGGTTTTTGGTAATGTTCCACATGCCAATTTCCTATTAAAAAAGCACCAGAAATCAATTTTGGTAGCCACAAGGTCAAAGTACCACAGTTTTGAAGTATTTTTTATCATCCTTTTTATGTTTTATGTTTATAGCTGTACTGTATGTTTGTCAGACAGGTTTGTGGTAAAATAAATAAAATAGGAGGAACTATAAGTTTTTGAGCTTTTACAAAAACATTGTGGGGTGATGTACTTAATAGCAGGAACATCATTGGGTCCAAAAATTGTGGACTTAAATGTGAGGTAGTCTTAATGGAGAGGTGGTCTTAATAGTGAGGTGGTCTTAATGTGGTTGTAATAGTGAGGTGGTCCTAAAAGTGAGGTAGTCTTAATAGTGAGGTGGTCTTAATAGTAAGATGGTCTTAATAGTCAGGTGGTCTTAATAGTGAGGGTCTTGACATAGAGGTGGTCTTAATAGTAAGATGGTATCAATAGTTAGGTGGTCTTAATAATGAGGTGGTCTTAATAGTAAGATGGTCTTAATAGTGAGGTTGTCTTAATAGTGAGGGTCTTGACATAGAGGTGGTCTTAATAGTAAGATGGTATCAATAGTTAGGTGGTCTTAATAATGAGGTGGTCTTAATAGTAAGATGGTCTTAATAGTGAGGTTGTCTTAATAGTGAAGGTCTTGACATAGAGGTGGTCTTAATGGTGAGGTGGTATGATTAGTGAAGTGGTCTAAGGGCCTAATAGTGGGATACGGTCTCAATAGTGAGGGCCACAGTATTTTGTTTTTGTGGACACTGATATATCCCAGATAGCATTCCAAATCGGACCAACATTGTTTCTATATTGGCCGCCGTCAGTACAACATCGTTTCAACATCACCGACATCGCGCCGACGTTAGCGCGATTTGGATTGTTATCCGGGTAAGACTTAAGGACTTTACGAAATCATGGTCTCAATAGGAAGGCATTGCTGCATTGGATAAAATGTTGTGCAAAAAATATTATTGATAAAATCGGAATGGTCTGTACAAATGAGAGTAAGATAAAAAGTAAAAATAATATATAAGACAATTTATAGATGTTAAATTCTGATAATTTATTATACATGGGTGCATAGGTGGTCTCAATTGAGAAGTTTCAATATATATATTTCAACTACAATGTGTATAAGGAAGGGTGTTGGTTGGATACATCACATGTTCTTTTGCGAAGATACAATTTAGTATTCTATGGAGCAAGATGCTATGAAAATTGAAGCGGAAAAAAAAGGTCAAAAATAATATATCCATTCATCCAACAGATATGCAAGACCAAATCCTATATGTTGAACTTTAGCAAAATCTTTCGCCAGTCAGCTGAAAAAATGTCACTGAAGCATGTCATTTTATTTTTATATATTTCCTAACATATTTCTAAACATATTTCCAAGCATATTTCTATTTTTATACATGTGTATATGCGCATGATATCGAGTTCTCTACATGCAAAAATTCATGCATTATTACATAAATCACTATTGCTAAATCTATGGTAGAAAGCAAAATGGTAAAAAAAGAAATAAAAAAATAGAAGGAAAGAAAGAAATACAGGAAAATTTTCCCATGGTATTCTCACGAAAGTAACCCTAATTTTTTTTTGCCATATAGACAGAGTCAGTTGGTCAAATAGCAATTATGTCCTATATGGGAAAGAATTCACTATACAACGTACATCCACAAAAAATAAAAACATTCTGACACTTCGATTTCGTTGAAAATTCAAACTGTAATGGAGTAACTGTTAAAGATGGCATGAGATTCTCTAGTGTCATTCAAAAGTTAATGTCAGTGGCTGTCTATGGCTATGAGTCACTACATTTATCATTGTAGTTTACAAGTTATGAGAAGTTTTGATTCAAATTCAAATTGTAATTGAAGTAACTATTAAAAATGGCATCAGATACTCTAGTGTCATTCAAAAGTTAATGTCAGTGGCTGTCTATGGCTATGGGTTCACTGCATTTATCACTGTAGTTTTAAAGTTATGGGAAGGTATTTTTGCATGTCATAAATGATACATATTTCAGTTTTCTCCGAGTAATTTTTTAGCATATTTTGTTTTGTGTTATTCAGTGGTTTAATAGAAAGTTTTTGTGACTTTATTCTACTCAATATTGTTATGTATATTTTTCGCTATACATAATTATAAAGAAATTATTTTGATATTGCTTCAAAGTCACTATAAATAAATATTGTGACAAAATGCCATTTATTAAATATTTAAATTGTCTATATACCGTAACGGAGGGTATTATCGACAGGGCGGGTATTTTCTGCACTCACATTAAAATGTTAACAAAAATAATAATAAATTGTTAACATTTTAATGTGAGTGTCGAAAATACCCGCCCTGTCGATAATACCCTCCGTTGCGGTATATACTCTATAATAATCTTTAATTTAGTACAATCAGGTGTTCACAATACATGAAGACATTGTGTACATATGATTGTTTAAAAAAAAACACTCAATCTAATTAAATGGTAGATAGATTATACTAATCATCTTCAATCTAATTGTAGATCTACTTTCCAGTGCCTTAAATGTATCAGCTGTCTCAAATGAACTATTAATTAAGTAATAAGAACAATTATTATGGATCACTTAATTGCAATGTCATTAAAGCATTGAACACGGTTAATCATGTGTACATAATTATGTTTATTATATTCAAAGAACCACCCAAAACTGACATTGAAATGTTCCTAACAGTAAGGTGTGGTGGTCTTAATAGTGAGGTGGTCTTAATAGTGAGGTGGTGTTAATAGTGAGGTGATCTGAGGTGATCTTAATAGTGAGGTGAACTAAATAGTGAGGTGGTTTTAATAGTGAGGTTTCCTTAGTAGTGAGAAGGTCTTGATATTGAGGTGGTTTTAGGAAGGTGGCATAAATAGTCTGGTGGTCTTAATGGTGAGGTGGCCTTAATAATGAGGTGGTCTTAATAGGAAGGAAGTCTAAATAGGGAGGTGGTCTTAATAACGAGGTGGTCTTAATAGTGAGGTGGTCTAAATAGTTTGATTGTCTTACTAATGAGGTGGTCTTGATAGGGAGGTGGTCTTAATATTGAGGTGGTCTTAATAATGAGGTGTTTCTTGATAGTGAGGTAGTCTTAATGGTGAGGTGGTCTAAATAGGGAGGTGGTCTTAATAGGAAGGCTGTCTTAATAATGAGGTGTTCTTAATAATAAGTCGGTCCTAATAGTGAGGTATTGTTGATATTTAGGTGGTCTTAATATTGAAGTTATCTAAGCATAACTCAAATATGTACCATAATCATTACCTAAAAACCAAAACACTACAAATATAGAACATTCTAGGTTAAACAAAATCTGATTTTTAGTAAACACGCCCAGCTGCCCGGTAAACAAAATCTTGAATTTTGGCCAACTCTTATCTTAGGGGCTTGACATTCCATTGCAATATATAGCATTGTACTTGCTTAAGGCAGCTAAACAGGAGCGTACCCTTAAGTACCTTACTTACATAAAGTAATTTACCTGAAGTTTCAGGTAATTGTATCTTGGTGCACCGTTTTAGTCAGTTAATTATTTTTGAATGCTTATGTAGCTTGTTTTACATTTCGTTTATAGATACAATTAATTTATATTAGATATTATAATAGAATAAATTAATTTCTCATGGTTATATATAGACACACAAAGTATATCACGTCTCATTATCAGCCACACAGAAATAAGAAAAATAATTTTCATCAACATGATATTCCAGTATTTTGCTGAATAACAGATTCAATAAACATTCACAATTTTCCAAAAATTCCATAGTAGAAAATAGGTCATCAAAAAATTTCAATATTATGCATAGAACTTTATTTGGGCGTCTTATAATTTAATAATTTAAGAAAATTTGACCTAAATTTTGACCCCATGGGTGGAACAGTTTACTTGCCAATGCGTAGGAGTTCTTTTGAAGTGCAACACTTTATTTTGAGGGGTTGCTACATTGTAACAATTGATGGGGTAAATAAACTAGGTGTAACTGTGTTTGTCTGCAAATATTGGCTCTCTTGCGATGAAACATTATAGAAAAAAAATCCATTAAACTACTGATGACCTTGCATAACATAGTTACATGGCCTTTTACAATGTACAAAATAAATTGGCAAATAAAATATCTCAATGTCTGTAAATTCATTTCAATTTTGGGTACATGCCAACCAATTTTAACTTGTCAAATATTACTTAATTTGTATTAGAAAGTGTGTCTGCTGAATATTGCTGGCTATATAGTGCGACTCAACTTATGTACAGTCTTTTAGAAGCTAGACTGAGCTAGACTGAGCTGAACTGAGCTAAACTGAGCTAGCCTGAGCTAGACTGAGCTAAACTGACCTAGACTGAGCTAAACTGAGCTAGCCTGAGCTAGACTGAGCTAGCCTGAGCTAGACTGAGCTAAACTGAGCTAGACTGAGCTAGTCTGAGCTAGCCTGAGCTAGACTGAGCTAGACTGAGGTAGCCTGAGCTAGACTGAGCTAAACTGACCTAGACTGAGCTAAACTGACCTAGACTGAGGTAAACTGACCTGGACTAAGCTAAACTGAGCCTGACCTAGACTGAACTCGACTGACCTAGACTGAGCTAGACTGAGCTAGACTGAGCTAAACTGACCCAGACAGAGCTAGACTGAGGTCGACTGAGGTCGACTGACCTAGACTGAGCTAAACTGACCTAGACTGAGCTCGACTGACCTAGACTGAGCTAAACTGACCTAGACTGAGCTAAACTGACCCAGACAGAGCTAGACTGAGCTCGACTGACCTAGACTGAGCTAAACTGACCTAGACTGAGCTAAACTGACCTAGACTGAGCTAAACTGAGCTAGCCTGAGCTAGACTGAGCTAGACCACTATCTAAACACCCTGCTATTCCATTAAATCAAGCAATCTAGCTATAGCTGTCTATTAGTAGCCATAGCTAAAATATATCAAAATATTAAATAATATGTGCGTCACAATGCAGGATATCTTAAAATTCAGGGTGTCCTGTGACCTTGACCTTTGACCAAAGGTCATTCACACTCATAATTTAGGTTTATACGCTGTGTACCTACTAACATATGTGAAGCACAAGTCTGTTCTTTAGTTATTGAATTATTGCAATTTGAGTTTTTTACAGTTTGAGTAAAATGTGACCTGTGACCTTGAGAAATGGGTCAAGGTCGCTCATACTGGGTCACAGTGAAGGATGAATACCAAATATTGTAATGATTGAGGTGATATTTATGTTACAAACCAAATTAATTAAGAATTTTTAAAAAGTGTTTACGCTAATGTTGAACTTTAGCTGAGGTTAACTATAGCTGACATGGTTGGTAGTCTTTATGTGACATACATACCCCAAAAACCCCCCAGAGTCATTCAAGTGGAACAGACAGGAGCAGTTACATAACACAGAGGACAACAAGCAACTGTGCTACCCTTACGTCAACTGTAATATGACCATGGTCCCTTACCCCAAGTAGCCCAAGATGACAAGCCATTGACATAATGTAAATAAGTGGCCCACTACCAAGGGTGGGGTAGAGAAATATGGCCGTTGATGGAGCAAGATTAGCTAGCTGCGTGGGTAGTCAGTCAGACGATCAGAAGTACAATTGGTTGGTCGGCAAGTGATTCAGTCAATAGATCAGTCAGGTAGTCAGTTATTTAGTTGATATGCTAGTCAGTCAGTCAGTCAGTCTGTCAGTGAGGGAGTGAGGGAGTGAGGGAGTCAGTGAGGGAGTAAGTGAGTAAGTGGGTCAGTCAGTAAGTGAGGGAGGGAGTGAGTGAGTGAGGGAGTCAGTGAGTCAGTGAGGGAGTAAGTGAGTCAGTGAGTCAGACAGTCAGTGAGGGAGTGAGTGAGTGAGTGAGTCAGTCAGTCAGTCAGTGAGGAAGGAGTCAGTCAGTCAGTCAGTCAGTCAGTCAGTCAGATCACATGATCATATGATCATCCAAGTATTCAGCCTGTTAGTCAATTATTAGGTTAGTCAGATAGTCAGCAACTGTTCAGTTCAACTTCAAAATCTGCTCTAAGCTTCTGAAGAATTATATATAAAATATTATCACCAAACATTTCGTCTGCTCTTACACTTGGACACATGGAGTAAATATGTAAAATTAAATGATGATAAAACAACAACAACGCACATCATCTCATCATTACATGTACCTCTTGGATATGGTCACATACCTGACTAAATTCGCATTGCACCCAAATAGTAAAAAAAAAAGAAGCTTCACACAATTTACTATAAATAAAATCAAAGTAGCAGCTACATAAGGTGTGGCACAGAATGATAATGGAAACTTGAAATTTCTTCTGAAGTGTAAAACTTCCTTAACATTCCTTATTACTCGTAGCAGTACCCCATAACCAGTAAGTAGGCATTCTGAAAGTTTATACCACATGTTGGAAATATTTACACCCATAGTTAGATTAATAATGTAAATACACGAATGGGGTGAACAACTAACAGAGCATACAGGGGGATCACGACCAAGTACCTATATGACATCACTACACAATTGTTGCATTGCATGAATGACGTCACAATAAAGATGATGTCATCAAACCATACTTATTTACTACGGTATCAGTGAATTTTAGTACTTTTTCTCCTCATAGTCATATTTAATGTTCGATGTATCAATTAATAATTTAAGTGGGTCTGAAGCTCAGTCAGCAAATATGACCAGCTACCAGAAGCAGACGTAATGGTGAGATGGCTTGGAGTCCACACCATGTTGTGCATTTACCCCATGGGTGGGGTCTTTTACTTGCCTCAGCACAGACACATAGTACAAGGCACCTCCAATTTAACGTCTCATGCGATCGACATCCAGCTGCTGGGATGTAGCTCATGAAGAGTGCCCGGGCTGGGGATCGAACCTGGGATCTGTAGCAGAGCTGGCCAATGTGTGGATGTCTTAACCATTAGGCTATCCAGCTGTTTTAATTAAATAAGAATGGAAAATGCTAGCATTGAAGGCTGCACTTTTGTCTAAATGAGACAAGATATCATGGGCAGACTAGTTTTGACACTTTTTTCATTACTTTGCTTTATTTATTTATTAAGAAACGTATTCCTCTATTTCATGTTTTGTACCAAGGGAGGAATTGATAAGTAAGTAAGTAAGATAGTAAGTTAGTAAGTTAGTAAGTAAGTTGGTAAGCAAGTAAGTAAGTAAGTAAGTAAGTAAGTAAATAAGTCAGTAAATAAGTAAATAAGTAAATAAGTAAAAAAGTAAATAAGATAGTAGAGTAAGTTAGTAAGCAAGTAAGCAACTAAATAAGCAAGTAAGCAACTAAGTAAGCAAGTAAGCGAGTAAGTAAGTAAGTAATGAAGTAATGAAGTAATGAAGTAATGAAGTAAGTAAGTGAGCAAGTGAGCAAGTGAGCAAGTAAGCAATTTATTTGAATTGCAATTTGACAGTTGAAATGAAAGCACAATATATGAGAAAATATGATATAAGGTACAATCAACATATGAATAAAAAGCTAAAATAATTGTAAATATTGCAGGTTTATTTATATAAAATTAATGTAAAAAAAACCCTGAGATGTGACACGTTATAGAGGAGTTATACCAATACTCCTATATAACGTGTCCCATCTCAGTGTTTTTTGTTATCATGGACCATTTTTTTTTTTCACAAATTCTCAGAATTATCCGCACGAGTTACTAAGACATTTATAAGGGACGCCTCTTTCATTAAATCTGATATCTTTCCTCTGAGATACATCAGACTTCCATGCTCCGTTAAATATTTAACATATCACATGTAAACAAGTAAATCATTCAACGAATGACGAAAAAAAAACTGTCTCATTGTCTCTGAAGGATTTTCAGACTAAAAAGTCGAAGGCAGACGTAATGCTCACGTAATGTGCTATACATTCTGTCTCAACATTAGTGTAATATTTGTTGACCTGATCTACAGTGCAAACCATAATAAAGAATATTACGTTTCAGTAAGAAAACCTTCTTTTGGCCTTTTTTTCCCTACTTTACCATCTCCTCCTCAGAACTCCACACCATGACTTTTGACAACTTTTGACTACTATACCCCTACACCAGCCTAACCTGCCCTCTGTGGGGAAAATGCTGCAGCATAATTGCAATTAGCCATTGACCATGACTTCAAAGGGTCTGTAGCAGCTATGTATCTGGGTGATCAAACTGTAACAAGTCCACACCATTTAATATGCATTTACCCATAGGTAAGGTCTTTTACTTGCCTCAACATAGGCACCCCAGATAACATTCCAAATCGGGCCAATGTCATTTCTATATCGGCCTCTACAGGAACGACATTGTATCAAAATCGCTGTTCGCTTCGATTTTTTCCTGATTTGGAATGCTATTTGGGACTGAGCACAAGGCATCATCAATTTAATGTTTCATGCGACTAATGTAGCTCATCATGAGATTGACAAACATACTACATTGACCAGAGGTCAACCTAATATTGGTCGACTACACGATGGTCAGCATTGAAACGATGTATACACGATCTTGCAATTCTTGCATGCTATTTTGGCAGAAGTGGCGATTGAATCCAGGACCTTCGACATGGTGCTAGCCACGGTCTTAACCACTGGGCCACACAGCTAAACACTGGCATAGCTACCCAGATAGCATTCCAAATCGTCTCAACGTCAGCGCGATGTCGGCGATGTTTATACGATGTTGTAACGAAAGTGGCCAGCATGGAAACGTTGGTGGGCCGACTTGGAATGCTATCTGGGTCCAATCTCAGTTGATTTTTTTTTCGCCATCTTCCCTGATGAATGTGTGTTTTCAGTGTGTTGTCTAATACTTTTGGGAAGTGTTAAGAGAATGAAAATTCCGTCATGTAAAAAAACAAAAAACTTTTAAGTCTGAATTCTATTCACTCACCAGCTATTCTCAAGTTATTTATGTTATTTATAACTAACATTATGGTGTCAGATATTCAGATAAGCATATGAAAAATAGGGTTGTTTTGTTAGTAGCTAAATATATGGGAAGCTATGCCAGACATGAGAGAACAAAAAATAAATCATTATATTGTAGCTTAGTGTAGTCACAGTAAACAAAAAAAAGTAGAAGAATCTAGGAGCAAGTTTTTGGTGAAATTGATGCTTTTTTTGGCATGGGCAAATGTCAGGACAGCTTAGTATTCAGTATAAAATCTATGTTAATTGTAAGGTTGTAAGATATGACATTAAATTGGTGATGTTAAACTGAAATTGTTAATGCCTTTCCACACGAATATCCACATTTGAGGAGACAACTCTGAAACATTATTGCTGAATGCAACGAATTGGAGTCAAATCCAATTGAAATATTGGCTTGTGTGACGTTACTGTTTACTTCTCTTGAGTGATTTTTAAAGTCAATTTGAAGAAGACAAAGCAAACTATATTGTCTGCTAACATTATTAACTGGTTAATTATTGCCTACAATGCTTCAAACCATAGAACATCTAAGCATGGATGATCATTGACCAGGAATTTAAAACAATGGGGACCTTGCAAACAACCTTGAAAAGTGACTGGAAAACACTTTGTTGCATTTGGCTATAACAACTAAAGCACTAACCTACAATAAAAATTGTTCAGACACTTTTAATTTTCATTAAAAATAACCCTTCCATACATTGGCAAAATCATTGCAATCACAGCTGTTGACATAAACATGAGAATGATGCCGTAGAATCCAATGCCACCATAATCAAAATCACTTCTACTACACCGAGTGCCAAGTTATTAGGCAGCACCTACTTTTTCTTGTTACTCGCTTAATTTTGCACATAAATTCATACAACTTTCACATAATGTGCACTAATTTGACCTAGACTTGATGGCCAAAACATTTCTGCCTTAAATTTGATTGTAATTTTACAATAATTAAAATACTATATTCAGGCGTGCCAAGTTATTAGGCAGCATCAGTTTACATCAATATTGAGGTGAAACAAAATTAGATATTATAACAAAAACATTTTTATTTGATGATGTGAACAAGATTATATCACAATATAACAATTACATTACAATTTTAACAATTTAACAACATTTCACAAATATTAATATTTATTAGTTCTCATCCTAATAACCAATGTAGGAACCCTTTTTCTGTATGACAGAAAGAAGTCTATTGTCCATACTTTTGGTCAATTTTGCAATGTCATTTGATTTGAATGTTGCAGCAGCTTTCTGGAGAGCCTGCCACAGTGATTCTTTGGATTTGTATTGTTTGCCATTGGCATATAGCTTCCTCTTCAATGCTGACCAGAAATTTTCAATGCAATTTAGGTCAGGGGAACAGGCTGGCCACTCTATAAGGCGTTCACCTGAGATTCCTTTAGATTCCAACCACCCCCTGGAGAACCTGGATGAATGTGATGGTGCATTGTCATGCATGAAGATGAAACTTTTACGAAAGGCTGCTGACTTTCTCCTAAGCCAAGGCACCAGATTCTCCTCCAGGAAGTTACAATATGCCTCTGAGTTCATCTTTACTCCATCTTTCACTCTAAATGGGCCAACAAGTTCACTGTTGATTATGCCAGCCCATATCATCACACCTCCACCTCCTTGTTGTCGCCTGATTCTAACTGGTGCCTCAGTGCCTCTCTGGACCCAACCACGAGCCCATCCATCAGGGCCATCCAGGGTTCCTCACATCTCGTCGGTCCACAGCACCTTGCTAAAATCTGTCTTCATATATTTGCGGGACCGTTCCAACCTCTGTTCTTATGCTTCTTATTGATAGGAGGTCTTGTCTTCACTTTTTTCACTTTTCTAATGCCTAGGAGAATGCGGCATCTTGTGGATTTTATCACATCATCTAGTCCTGCAGCTTCAAAAATTTCAGCTGATGAGGATAGGGGTTTCCTGGCCATTTCTAATTTGACAGATGTCACATCCCTTGGTGTCAGCTTTCTCAGAGGTGCTTGGTGGCGCTTCTTTCTACCTGCTCCACCTTTCAAAACAAACTTCTCAATAGTGCGGCGGTCTCTCCCTAATTTTCTTGCAATTTCTAAATATGTATGACCTTTACCAAGTAGTCTAACTACTTTGGACCTCTCAGTGTCAGATAAGTCTTTTTTATGCCCCATAGCAGTATTTCTACAGTGTCTGCACACTACAAGGCAATACCTGCCTAATAACTTGGCACACCTGATTTTCATGGCTGGATGATTTATTAATTAGACAAACACTTAAGGCAGAAATGTTTTGGCCATCAAGTCTAGGTCAAATTAGTGCACATTATGTGAAAGTTGTATGAATTTATGTGCAAAATTAAGCGAGTAACAAGAAAAAGTAGGTGCTGCCTAATAACTTGGCACTCGATGTACAGTAACCTTCCATAACTTGTAAACTACATTGGCAAATGCATTGCAATCACAGCCACTGACAGCTGTTGACATATACATGAGAATGATACAATAATTATTATAATCCAATGCCACCTTAAGCTAAATCACTTCTACTACAGTAACCTTCCATAACTTGTGAACTACATTGGCAAATGCATTGCAATCCCAGCCACAGACAGCTGTTGACATAAACATGAGAATGATGCCGTAGAATCCAATGCCACCATAAGCTAAATCACTTTTACTACAGTAACCTTCCATAACTTGTAAACTACATTGACAATTGCATTGCAATCACAGCCAATGACAGCTGTTGACATATACATGAATATGATACCATAGAATCCAATGCCACCTTCAGTTAAATCACTTCTATACTACAGTTCAATGCTGCATGAAATTTTGAGAGCGTCCAAATAATTTTGGTCTGTCTGTACATGAAAATGTTTTTTTTTTCTCTCCGCTTTGTGTGGCATGTATAAGCCTCCATAGATGTAATTGACCAGCAGATGTTCAACATTGGCTTAAAATTGGAGGAGCTTCAGAAGTTAGAACTGCTTTTAATGCTATCAGTATTTTTAGGGGTCATTGACCTGCCTAAGCATGGAGTCCCCTTGACAAAGAATCTTTGTGTTTGGAATATGATACTTACTGCTCAATGCAACGAAGAGTTGCCAAAATCCAGTTAAACATTACCTTGTACTATTACAGTGTATTTGCTAGAGTATATTTTAGGTAATTTAAAGCAAGCTAGATTTTTTTCAAACATTGATAGGCAGATGATTGCTTGTAAGAACAATAGAGCATCTATACATTTATGACCAAGAGTTAAACACAGTTGTGACGTCCCCAGATAGCATTCCAATAGTGGATTTTCCATAAAGCTTCTTGATATCTCCGCTAGGTGGCTACTAGCAGAATGCTGCAATCCTATTGGTTGCACAGCTTCCCGCCCTAGATTCTGATTGGTTGAAGCAAGGGGACCCCCAAGCAGCAATATATCTAGTGCATTTTAATGTATATTTGATGAATTTAATTTTTTTTAATAAATAAAAGTGTTTTTTCTTAATCAAATGGCAACACCAATCTTGCACTGAAAAGCAAATTGAGTAATAACTGAAAAAAGCAGACTCATGCAGTGTCACAGTTTAGAGTGTTCTGTGGAAATAGGACTCTGGATGTTCTTAGCTTTAGTTTAATATGACATATCCATCTTTTTGATGTCTGCATGAAGTCTTTTATATGTTTGTTTGCTCTGGCATAGGGAGTTCTACTTGGATTTCATAACAAGTTTGCAAAAGACCATAGCAGACATTGCACTGTAATAATATCCAAATTAATGTTCCAGATCGGATCAACATCATTCCAATGTTGAGCGTTGTCAGTTGACGTAATGCGTTTAAATGCATTTATTAAAAATATCCTTGTGTTATAAATCTAAAACCCAGATATAATTTCAGATAGGGTCAGCGTAATTTCAATATTGGCCGCTGTCACATGACATTGAATCAGCGTCGCCAACATCATGCCGATGTTGTCCCGATGCTGATTGCGTTATTCCAGATAACATGCCTCATTGGCCAGACATTGGCCTAATGACGGCATCCAACGCTGGAACTGGAATGATGTTGACCTGCTCATGTTATATCTGGGTGTATCTGGGGTATATCTTGGTATATCTGGGTATGTCTGGGTATATCTGGGTTATATCTGGGTGTATCTGGGGTATATCTTGGTATATCTGGGTATATCTGGGTTATATCTGGGTGTATCTGGGGTATATCTTGGTATATCTGGGTATGTCTGGGTATATCTGGGTATATCATGGATACTTAACACTTTTTGAAACAGTAGCATTTAATACCACATATTGTTAGTGCTAGTTTGTCAAGAACTGGATGACATCAATATTTTAACAAATAATATAAAACTTGTACTTTAATATCAATTCCTGACAGGACACTTTGCAATATTGTACAAGACAGTCTCTAGTTTTGTGGTGTCTGGTCTGTAATGGTTATTTAATGTATTCAACGTTTTTTTTGTGTGTTTAGGACACTCAAAAGACCTTCATGAGATTCTACCAGATGTTGCCACAAAATTATAATAGAACATATTGTATGGTCAAGGTTTTTAATTTATATGATCTGTGTACCAGAAGCAGGGGCGTCGATTTCTCTCGAGGGGTGTGGGTGGGGGGGGGGGGGGGTTGGGGGTGGGGGATGCAGGCCTTCGTTCTTCAGGCTGTCGCTCTGTGACTTTCCATTGCACGTACACATCGTGGCAGTTCATGTGCCGACGTTTGTCAAGAGATAAATCAATGGTGGATCATTGATGCTAAACTATTTTTTTAGATAAACTCAATTTTACTGGTATGAGATATGAAGTATTTAACACAAACATTCCAAACATAAGTGTGTAGAAAAAAGGACTTTAATTTATGAATTTTAGGGGGGGGGGGTGATTGCATTGTTCAATCCTCCCCCCCCCCCCCCCATTCCCAAAAAGTGGTGTGTGTGTGTGTGTGTGTGGGGGGGGGGGATTATATAAATCCCCAACTACCCCTATATCGACGCCCCTGACCAGAAGCCTCAGATAATTTTACCCCATGAAGACATACATTGCGACATACATTGAAAAGAGAAGGAAGATATTTCTGTATATAATTCCCCATTGTGTGCTGGGTGTTTAAATGGTAGCCTAGATATGTTCACCTCCGTCATGGCTCCAAGCAGACAGCTATAGTTCGACCATACGTCATATATATATTTTTTTAAATTATTTTTCTCTTCTTTTTCCGCTTCTTCTCTTCCTTGTACTTGTATTTTCTTTACTTAAATTAAGATGTACACTACTTACGCGCTTTGCCTTTCGGCGCATTCCTGTATGTTTTGTTCTTTAAGTGGATATATTTGATTTATTTGTAAATATTAAAAAAAATGTTTTAAATGCATCACGCATGCACCTATGAAATAAATCAATTCAATTCAATTCAATGTAGTTTAATAGAAGGTAACAGGTATTACCCATTGAATTTCGAACTAAATTTAAAATTAACCTTTTCTCTGTTTGTGCACCGAAACTCTGGAACGCCCTGCCAATCGATCATGTGACTCTATCTGTGCTTTTAAGGCAGCATTAAAGACTTTTTATCTTAAATTACATTTCGTTTAAGTATTTTAAATACCTGTACACTCTATTTATATTTATATTTTAACTACATATTTATTTATTATAGCCTATAGAGCTATTTTTATTTTTAGATTTTAGTATACAAATAATAATTATTATTATTATTATTAAAGCTTGTAAAATATTGAACTTGAACAGTCCTTTGGTTTTACTGCAATCTAAGATAAAATTACTTGAGACATTTCTTATGTACATAATATGTTCAATTCTTAAATATGCACAATTCATGAAAGATTCCACATATAACATAGACAGGGGATTCCTAAATTATACTACCTCTTCTGGCTGCATATACAGTTAGTTTCATAAAAACGGCCCGTCAAATTGAATCTAGACAAAGCTAGACAGCTTCTAATATACAATGCTATCTGACACTAAACGGAACAATCTGGCTATAGCTGGCTACTCTAAGCCGAATCTAAAAGTATATATTTATGATATATTTCATAAATTGCTTACATTTTCCAAGATTTATATATTGTAAGTAAGCCGACTGTAAGCTTGGCGTAGACAAAAGTGGCTGGCTTTCGTCAGTTATAGCTACAGCCAGGAATAGGTTGCTACAGCTGTCTAGGGTCGACCATATTTTATGAAACTAACTGGCAATGTATGTTTTGAGTAAACTTGAGTTAACCGACAAAATAAATATTTTGTTTGCTTCTTTGCCAAAGTTATGAATGGACTTCCTTCCTATAATGCCTTGGCAAATGCTGCACAATGTTATACAATGTCATGCAATGACATAGGATTGGTTAAAGTGCATATTGCATTGAAAAAAATGCGAATTTATGAGGGTTAAGCACTAAAAAATGAAATAATACTTTTTAAAGTTCGTGATATTTGTTGCTATATTTGGATTTTTGGTGTAACTTTGCCATTTTTTTCATAACTGAAACAAATACATATTATAAATGTATATATATATTTATTTTTATTTTTAAATTTGATCACTCTTGGTGCAATCTTGATTGACTTAATAGAGTCTTAATATTGTGTACTTTTATCATAGCTAGCAAGAATGCATAATGCATATATCTGCAGTGGTGCAAATAATAGTTGAAAACTTCCCAGCTGGATGTCATTCGGATGAGATGTTAAATTGGTGGTCCCTTGTACTCAGTGTCTATGCTAAGGCAAGTGAAACATCCCACCCATAGGGTAGATGTGTAACATGGGTGGACTCCTCTCTCTCGCCTCCATAACGGCAAGAAGTTGCCTTAGAGGGCTGCACTTTCCATATATATCTATTTATATCTATCTTTAACATTTGCAATGGCTTCTACATGGCCAATTATGCCATGTGCGTTTTCCATGCATTTTGATAAACGCATGGAAAATGCATGGTTTTTGCCACATTACAATTAGCTAAAAACCATGCGTTTTCCATGCGTTTATCCTTCTCATGGAAAACAAATTGGCATATTTGGCCATGTACTGTATGTTGAAATACAGCAAAGTTAAACTGATCAGTGGAATCCTTAGATGCTGCAAAGACAAAAGTCAGTCAGGCACTGAAAATTCAATCAGTTATTAGTGCTTTTTCGCCAGAGGACTATGCAGTGACAAAGTAACTATATATAGGCTGACTATGTGACCAAATAGCTACTACCCTGATAGCATTCCAAGTCGGCCCAGCATCGTTTCTATATTGGCCACTGTTGGTACAACATCGAATCAACATGGCCGACGTCATGCCGTCATTGAAACGATTTGGAATGCTATCTGGGTATTTATTTTCATAAAATATGGTCGACTCTAGACTTACTGATAAAATATAAACCTTGGTAAATGTCTGAAATTTATCTAATATATCATAAATATGTATGTACAATAGACATGCAACTTTTCAACAAAAAAATTACAAATATGCGTAACTCGATACTTATGCACCAAATTTATGCATGTACTTTTAGATCAGGCTTTGAGTAGCCAGCTATAGCCAGACAGTTTTTTGCATTGGCAGGTAACATTATATAGCAGAGGTTGTCTGTATTTGACAGGCTGTTTTTAATGAAACTAACTGTATGCATGAGACTACAGTGCCAACAGATCAGTAAAGTTACATTCGCAAAATCTAGTATGAAATCTGCATTGTCCTCTTGGGACTCTTCTACAATTTAAAGATAGCATCAGATTCACTGGCATCTCTCATTTAAAATTAGCTCAGTGGCTGTCTATGGCTATGGGTTCACCACATTTATATCATTATTAGCTAAATGTATCTGGATATTGGCCGATGTATTTAAATGTATTTAATGTCACTACCGAGAATGATAACACACCAGATTGGGTCAATGTCAGTCCATCGTTTGGTCTTCATCAGCCAATGTTTTGCTGATGTCTCGCCAATGTCATATGTTATTTCGATATATACAGTGAAGGCCAAAATTACCCAATCACATGCGAAAATTCAGAGTTTTGCTGATCTTTCATCACTAGATGATGTAAAATATAATATAAAAATGGGAAAATCGATTATTTTACAGAAAAAGGTAGATATCTGAAAATTTCATACAATTTTAATGACCGACACAGGACAAAGTGAACAAGTGATGAAATTTACGAATCAAGCATATTTAGTCAAAGATTGTGTCCCAGTACTCGTGTACTCAGTACTCGTGAATTTTGACATCAGTGCAATTTTGTTAATTTACAATACAGTTGACATTTTCATAGTTTACTGTTGTCTTTTAAGTACAAACAGACATGCACAGTGTTTTCTACAGTTCGCAAATCATTTTCTTGACTTTGAAAAAACTAGAAAAAATGAAAGACAAAGAATATTAACTTGCTGCATCACGATTATTTTGTAGACAATATTACACTAAAAATAGAACTGGGAAGTAATTTCAACTGAATTTAAAACTATTACCAGTCCAGAACTAACTGCTCTATGCAATAACAATTATTAATCAATTTGAAGTCTGGCTTTTTTCCCTGCATACATGGTGTCTCGTATGTGTACAAAAAACCACTTCTCATGGAAAACAAAATATTAAGGAAAAATAAAAGTAAAAAGAAATAACAGAAAAGGTCAAAAAATAATAAAATGAGATGAAAGAAAAGAGAGGTTACTTAGAAGGGAGAGAAATTATTGCTGAATTTATCTAATCTAATATAATTTAATATAATTTGATATAATTTAATCTAATCTACTCTAATCTAGTCTAATCTTATCTAATATAATGGAATCCAATCTAATCTACATCTCAAAATACAATACATTATATTACAATACATTACAATAAAATACAATACATTACATTAAAAAAAGGTTCAATACAGTATATTACAGCACATTACAGTACAATACAGTACATTAAAATACAGTACATTAAAATACAGTACATTAAAATACAGTACATTAAAATACAGTACATTACATTACATTACAATACAGTACAGTCCAATATAATACATTACAATACAGTACAAATACAGTACAATACATTATATTACAATACAGTACAACGCAGTACAATGCAGTACAATACAGTACAATAAGTACAATACATTACAAATACAGTACAATACATTAAAATACAGTACAATACAGTACAATACAATATAGTACACTACATTAAATTAAAATACAGTACAATACAGCACATTACATTACAATACTGTACAACACTGTACAATACAGTAAAACTTCTAAAAATGTTAAAATATAATTTGTCTTTAACATGTATATGCAAAAAAGTCAAATATATAGTGTAGAATTACCCCTTTTTGTAAATCTCGCACTTTTTCAGCATATGATGTCTGGTTTCATGGTCATTTTAATGACTTGCTCTTTCGAATTTTCATCCAAAAATAAGAAGACAAAAATTGTACTTCAAAAAAAATCAATGTGTGTATTTTAATGTAATAGCCGGATCAGACGCAGGAGCGTCCCGGAGGTCAACTCCGGGATAATCCCGCAGACTCTGGGGAAAGCCGTATAGACATCGTGTTCATGTCCGGGATTGTCCGGCATTGTCCGTCATTGTCCGGGGCGCTCCGGGAGCACCTTGGGACTCCGGGGGAAAAAATTAAACATGTTTAATTTTTCATGCCGGAGTTCCCGGAGTAATTTAATCCGTGTAGATCCGTGTAGATCCGTGTAGATCCGTGTAGACCCGTGTAGACCCGTGTAGACGCCCAGTAGACTCCGCCGATCTCCGGGAATCTCCGTATTGACTCCGGCATGTCTCCGGCGTCAACCGGGCATGAATATTTCGCCGCCATTAACGCCGGAGAGTACAAGGAGCCACAACGGATCCACACGAATGAACACGGTGTAAAGACCGGTGATATCCGCGAAGGCACCGTGAAAATCCGGTTCACTCCTCACTCTAAACGGGACCGTCGTGATAGCTCCGTGTTGCTTCTTGTTGAGACCGTATTGACATCGTGTACACATCGTCAAACATTTATTTTTTGTTGACATTTAACAGCTCTTTGATCCCGGAACCCCCCGGAGGTAATAAAATGTTACTCCGGGACGCTCCGGCGTCTGATCCGGCTATGTGTGAAACCCCCTTTAGCAACAAATAAATCTGCTTGATTCAAGGTGATAGTATAATGTAGTTCTATATCTGGCTGAACAGGACAATACTTTATTATGAAGCAATCAAAAGTCTTAATTTAATTTATTTTTATTTTTTGCTGCTATACTGGCTGGTAGCTTAGTCACTCTATCACCATCTGCAGGCAGACATAATGATGAGATGATATGGCTTTTAACCCTCACTGTGTGATGCACTACTTCAGCATGAACGCATATAACGAATGTACACAATCTGATATGTAGTACATTAACATGTAACTGTAAAAATCCAGAAAAAACACAACGTCCAAGTGAATAAGCTTGTTTGATGCCTTAACCGGTTTAACCTGCTTGTACCTACACAATTCAGTCATAAACACAGTAAAAATAAAAATTACAAAAAAAATATTGCATAAAAAACTTAGTAAATTAACATGTATTTTTCGTATTGCTAGTACCACTTAGATGCACCAACAGAAAGCAAGAACCATTACGGTGATATTTTGTCGATTGTATTTTTTTATCGTGAAGATGTAAAGAAATGATAGCATTGAATTTATCAAAGACTTGTCCAAGATTATTCATGAGGGGTGGGTGCCTAGCTCAGTGGTAGCGCGCTGGCCGTGCTGGGCTTCCAACCACTGGGTCCCGGGTTCAATTCTCGGTCGAGCCTATGTTGGATGGCTGTTTCATCCTTTGTCTCATTGCCATGGTCCCTTCCTTCAGAAATTGTTGCATTTTTGGCTCGAATTTTAAGCTGAAATTTCATTGCCTTAGAGGCAATTCAAGTCATAAAGTGGTTACAGTAATGGGCAATAGGGCAAAATTTCCCTACCTCAACACACTTTCCCATATATGTATTCTGCCTCTAATGGCCTCAATAGAGGGGTTTTTTAAGCTTGGGCATTTCAGCCATTAATCCCCAAATGTTGACCACAATTGTGATAACATGAGAAATCAACATGTTAAAACACTGAAAATGATATCTCTTAATTTCTCAGAAGCTATTTAGGAATCTTAGTTTATTTTTTCACTGCCAAATGCAGTAGCCCCAGAATGAAAATTTGGCAATTTTACATTGGATTCCAAAAGGGGCAGTTTAAAGGGAAGATTCCCTTTAAATATGGCATTAGATTCTGTAGTACCTTTATAATGTTATTTAAAATTAACACAGCATTTTTAATGTTGTGTTTAGTGAATAAGCAAGCTGGAGATTGAACCACACCCTATCTCAAAGTAGTCGTTTTCTAGATATAAATTGCCACATAGAGGCTCAATGTTTCCATTTGGTTAGCTCTGTCGGCTAAATGTCGGCCAAGCATTGGTTGCCCCGTCGGCTAAATGTCCACCGAGCGTTGACCTAACATTGGCACTGATCAGTGTGACATTAGCCTCTTTGGGCATATTATTAGGTTTTCTGACATTTGATAAACGTGTAAGAAAGTATCTTTTTGTCAAAACTTTACTTTCATTTTAATGTGATGCTCGGAGCACTTCACAGTTTTTTTCATCAAAATTAAAAAAACTTTAAATCACTGGTGTATAGACTACAACTCCCCAAAATGGCTCCACAAAGAAATTGGCTGTTGTTCAAAGTATAGACTGTTAACAGGAATCAGACTGTAACGTTCAGAATTTCATGTTTTTAAAGACATGATTTTATCAGTTTGAGACAAAAACAATGTCAGGCTCAGATGACGCTTATAACAGACTAGAAGAAACAGAATATTCTGGCATAACCAGTTGACTAAATAATATTGTGATTATAAACAGATAGTTTAGGCTCAGTGGTAAGAGTGTTTGCCAGTTACTGTCAAGGTCCATGGTTCGAAATCTGTGCTCTTTGTAGGCTAAGTCCTGGCTAGGTGTCAATTTGAGAGATAATTGAATAACTACTTTAACAAGAAATTTGACATTGTATGTTCTTTTTGTGAACCCCCAACATGGTCATTCCTGGCTACTCCCCTTCCATACAATATACGCAAGATTTGAACCTGTGACCTTGTATGGATTTGCTATAGGCCAACACTCTAACCATTGTGCTAACATGCTGTGTCTATATTTGATTTGATAGTTAGAAAAGTGCTTATATATTGTACCATCCAAGGCCAAAGTATACAATATTCCATTACCTATGTACTTCAGTATCTTTCCTTTCTAGAATGGAATTTATCTGCCTTTTGAGAATATCTGAAGCATAGAAAAACACACAATATGTCCAATAAATACTTTTGTGGTGCTTGCTTCAAATGTGTTAAAATTGTACAAACTGAAATCTGGTATGTGTAATATTCCTATTGCACAATAAAGAAAGATTTGGTTGGTCACACATGAAATGTTAAATGTTCATGTCACGTGTTAAAATCTAGGTAAGAAATTGTAAAGGACATGTAAAGGCTATTTAAAGTACATGTTAACGTGTAAAGGATGCTTAAGGAGGGGCTCAATGTAAACGCTTAAGTACATAAGCTATAATTAGGGTGTGGGCCTAGCTCAGTGGTAGCGCGCTGGGCTTCCAACTGCTGGGTCCCAGGTTCAATTCCCGGTCGAGCCTAAGTTGGATGGCTGTTTCATCCTTCATCTCATTACCATGGTCCCTGGAAGGTATACTGGAAGGAATACACTTAGGTAAAAAAAAAGGTATCGTGGTCTTAACAGTCGGGTGCCCTTGATACTTACTGAGGTGTCCGTAATAGTTAGGTGATTTAATAGAGATTTAGTCTTAATAGTGAGGTGGTCTTAATAGTGAGGAGGGAAATACATCTACTGCATGGTTTGTTACTTTCAGCCTTCTCTCAATGATATTGTGTTCCTTTTTCTGATTTTTTTCTAAACATATTTATGCATCAGTAATTATCTAAAGTGTTTCTGAGAAAGATCACAAGTTTCTAAAACTGGATGGCAACTTCTCAGAAAAAATAGTGCTTTCAAAAATGAAATAAATATTATGGATGTGCTCTGCAGCTTCAGCACATGTGACACCTCACATGAGATTTGGCAGAATAAAACTTGTTATACTAAAGCATCTCTTGTTGAATAAAGTTATAAGCTTGGCAGTGAGGCTCAGGATCTGAAGCCTTAGTACAATCCAACATAATGTTAAATGAAGATGAAGTCAAGAATAAAGTTGAATGGTTTATTGTGTTCCCCACAAAGTCCAAATGATTACATGTCGAGTCTACACTAAGCTCAGCCTTCACTAAGAATACTTGACTAAATAGCCAGAACTCTCTGCTGCAGTCCTTCCCTGGCTCTAAGACACTAATGGAAATTTCCTAGAATTGCTATAGTTTTGCAATATTTTTATAGTTAAGGGAGCATTAATAAATGAGTATATTGTGGGGAGCATGTATTGTAGCCTTATGACAAACTGTCGTTTGTTGTAAAGACCTGGCTGTAGCTGGTCACCTAAGAACACCACATCATATTAAAAGACCTTATAATTAGAATATATATCATTTAAATTATGGACCCCAAGTGTATTTTAACGATTGTATTTTACCTCATTTTTAAGACCACCTTATCACTAAGATTGACCTCTCTTTTTAAGGTGCCACCCAGATAGCATTCCAAATAGCCCAGATAGCATTCCAAATAGCCCAGATAGCATTCCAAATCGCCCAGATAGCATTCCAAATCAACCCAGCATCATTTCCATATAGGCCACTGTCTTTACAACGTCGTATTGACATTGGCGACATCGCGCTGACGTTGAGACGATTTGGAATGCCATCTGGGCAAGAGCATTCTAGTTATTGTATTTTAAATCACAATATGGGAATATATAGTCATTAAAATTACACTGATAAATATATCTGCCCCTAACCCAAATTGGGCCATCGTTGTTTCAATGTTGGCCACCCGCTAGTACAAAATTGCAACGATGTCGCCGACATCGCACTGATGTTGATACTATTTGGGAATGCGGTCTTAGTGGTGAGATTCCTTTGTATAGCTAGTAAAACTGAAATAGAGTAATTTGTATATCACCTAACATAGTGGTCTAGAGGTCCAGGTGGTTTTGTTTTTGCCCTTCTACAGGCCGACATCGTGTCAATGTTGGCCATCAGAGGCTGTTGGCGCACGGGTGTTTAGCCCATGCTCTGATAACATGCTACATCGGCCCAATGTTGGCTCAATGTTGGTCCGATGTTGGCCCAGTGTTGGCCTGATGTTGGCCTGACATTGGCCTGACATTGGCCTGATGTTGGCTGACATTGGCCCAGTGTTGGCCCGATGTTGGACTGACTTCATCCATATTGGGCCGACGTCTAGCTGATGTCACATGCTATCTGGTGGTAGCCTCCCAGATACCATTCCAAATTACAAAATCGGCACGATGTCGGCAATGTCTATATGATGTTGTACCAATGGTGACAAATATTGAACCATGCTGGCCTGATTTGGAATGCTGTCTGGGCTATTTGGAATGCTATCTGGGCTATTTGGACTGCTATCTGGGCTGATTTGGAATGCTATCTGGGCTATTATCTTGGTTAGATCCCAGATGACATATTAAATTGGCGTAACATCAACCAGCATAAACCGTACCTGACATGCTATAAGGGATTTAGTGAAAACGAAACAAAAAAACAGATAGGCAGATCTGGGAACTCGAATGTCGCGGATTGATTTTTGAATCAGTCGAATCTTATACATGTGGTGATTGTAAATAGCATCTCATCTCATTACATCTGCCTTACAGTTTCACTCACTTTTTAAGTCAAATATCTACCCAGTAATAATAATACATATTAAGGTTTGTAATAATATTGTTGTGTTTCACAATACATTCAGAAAGGTTAACTTGAGAGAAAATAAACTTCTAGCGTTGAAATCACTCTTTAGCACCATAACATGAGTATACTAATTTAACGTGGCATAAAAAAAACACTCTTTTGAAACCAGTTTTAAAGGGTTGTATTTAATTCTGTCAAAATGTCTCATAAGTTAGGAGCTGTGTTTTAAATTTAGGTAATAGAAGAAGTTAAATAAGAGGTTTTTCTTCTGACCTTTTTTTAATAGTAATGGAGGAGTAAATTGCTAAACAGAGCAAGGTCATGGAAGACTAGAATATATATCACCAAAAAAACCTTTAGAAGCATAATGATAATGTACTTCCTATGATTGATGATTTTTAGTTTAAAAAAAAGCTGTTCACACGACTTTTGACAATAACTTTGTCAGGTACTTTGTTGTGGTGAAACAAGCCTTGCGTGACATGATACCATTATGACACATTTTCACATTGCGAGTTATCATGTGTTTCATGTGAATTATCATGTTTTTCATGTTTTTACATGTGATTTATGGTGTGTTTCATGTGATTTAATGTGTATTTCAAGAGATTTGTTTTGTTTTTGTTTCCAGGTCAGAATGCCTCATCTAGGGTTGATTGTGTTATTAGGTAAGTTCAATTGATGTTTATAATTATATCGATTAAATCATATAATCGATTCAAAGTTCAATTGATGTACATAATTATATCGATTAAATAATATAACTGATTCAGCAATTAACATCGATTATATAAATCGATTCAATAACATATTATTGATTATATCGATTCATCAATTACATTATCGATCGTATCAAGAACAGTAATATTTCATTAATCCGATTATATCAATTATCGATTAAGCAGTTATCGATTAATATATCAATGCCGTAAATATGCATTAATTGCAAAACTGACACTGAAAGCTCCCGGTGTTGATAAAAGTGTATCCCATTGTATAGCTTCGTTATGTTCGAAGTTGTTTTGGGTGTTTTTATTGGTGTAAAGTATTTCTGCATCACTTCACACATGTTTCATGACAGATATTTTATGAATGCAGGGCCACAAAGTTTAAATTTATCTGATGTCGTGTCCATAATATTGGTTTATTACGTGTGTTTACTCAAGTAAAAAGAGCTTTTATTTCATGGGAATTGTTTACCCTGGATAGGGTAATGCAGAGTATAGCTAAAGGCAATATTTTTCGACAAAGATATACATAAGTTTCAATTGCATGCAAACTTCAATATTTTGGCTATGTCTTACTTAAAAACAATAAAATGAAACACAACATTTTTCACTTTAAAGTTTCTTTCAAAAGCAATTTCACGGAGTAAGAACAAAATAAATTGTGTGCCAAGAATGATTTTATATTGAGGGCCAATTATAAAAAGAAATGCACTTAGTTATTAATTATTATTATATACATCTTTTAAAATGTACACATGTGCTTAGCCGGAATGTGTAAATTACATTGACACTATGACAAGATTATTTTCTGTGACGTTACTATTAATGTCAAAGAAACTCAATCTCTATGGCATTGTCAATCGTTACCTATTAATAAGGCCTACTTGTTATGTCTAACAACACTATTTTTTTTCACTTTCTGTGACAATATTAATCATTACTAGTGATAATATCACTCACCATCTGTGAAAAAGTACACGCTCAATATTAGTGTTGCATGAACTGTCACAAGAACAGCTCTGTCTATTTTTAATAGTAGAATACTGGAAATAATATATTAAATTTATTAATTACCTCTACGACCGTTCCTTTTTATTCTATGAACGTCTTCGAGTGATTTTTCGGTCCATCCTCAGAATTTAACTAAAATTTGTAAGATGTTGATTTCAATATAATGGATTGAGACAAAAGAAAAAAAAGAAAAAATACGCAGGGGACTCTTCTATAAAATGAACATGGATGTTCTGAAATGTTTGTCTAAAAAGGTATGGCATGCAGGATAATTGGTATTTTCAAGAATATTTTGTGCCAGGGCTGGACTTTGATTAACCTGAGTTAAATTAATTTCGCCCAGCTTGGTGGGTAAAACCGGTGCATAACCCGAGCGAAAGTGGGTTAAACCTTGCGAAAACCCTCCTGCAAACTCCCCACATGGGATTCCAAATTAGTAGAAATATATCAAACAGTTAAAATATACGCATATGGATGCAATTCCCGAATAATGGTACAGAGACAAAGTGATCTACAGACGATTGGACAAACTGACAAAAACGGACTTCCCAATTTATATAGACTTTCAATCCTAGTGAAAAGTAAGAGTGTGGTATGAACTGTCACAAAAACAGCTCCTGTAAGATCGGAATTCTAAAATAGATTTTTTGGTAGTTTTTGGCTACCAAGGGTTCAAACTATCGGGAAATGATGGGGTTCACAATTTCTGACCCCTTTATGACCCACTTTCTGAAAGGATTCGTGGGGTTTGTAGCTACTTTATAACGCTGTCTGTCATCAAATTTCTCATGAAATATGAGATATGGTGAAACTAAATAATAACGAAGATCATGGAATGTTGTTGGGGTTTTTGATGATGCTGAATCCATTTATGATATTTTTTGAAGCAGTTGCATGAGTCTTAGGGGCGTTCATACTGTCACGTACAAAACCTACGAGTGACCACATACGTCAAAAATGGGCTTTACGTAGCTATACGAGCTCACTCGTGGCTCTGTTAATCAAGTATAAATTCTTTCCACGAGGCTATGTAAGGCAGTCATAGATCGCTTGCCGAACGTCCATCAAGCACACTGCCGAACGTCCATCAAACGCTCGCCAAACGTCCATCGCCAAGCATCCGTCAGGCACTCATAGATCGCCCCTGTGAGTGGTTCAAGGATGGGCATGGAAAACGACAGGCGGGCGACGGACGTCCGCCGAGCATTTTACTGGTGTTCTACAAGTGGATGCGCTACGTATGGCTATGTATGGCTACGTTCATAGAACGCTCGCTGAGTCACTCACGAGCAAGTTACAAAACTTATATAAACAATTCATTCGTAGAACGTCCGCCAAAATTTTAAACATGTTTAAAATTTTCCCCTCTCCTTGTATGCTCGTGAGTGGTCAAGTGCGACCACGAATGTCCTACGGATTAGCGCGAGTATACGTAAAACGCTCAGCGGGTGAATCACGTATGGACAAGGATGAGCAAGAGTGGAAAAAAAAGTTCATCCATCGTCATACGTAGGTATTATCCTTGATAGTGTAACTTTACAGAACACAATCACGCTCTTTAATAAAATAAAATCTTTTAAAAAAATGCTAAAGAATCACATGGTGCCACAAAGCTCCGTTACTCATGTGTTGCTCCTTTGACAGTCTAACATGGTATCTGATGAGAAATGATTGACAACTAATTGTATCATTTAAGGCCACCAATTCTTTCATTCAAAGGAGTTTTTTTACACTGAGGACATCAGGGAATTCTTGCAAGATAATAAGTTGTGAAACAACAACAGTAGTGTGAATTTAGCAACTTTCTAAAATGAAATCAATTGGAATCAAGTTCAGGATGCTGTTACCAAATCGACAGACAAGGTTAAAAACCTTGGTGTCATATTGGACAGGTCAATGACTATGGAATTGCCAGTGAATTAGCTGTGCATAAGGAGCCTCTCAAGAATAAGTAAGAGCTTAAATATAAAGACACCAAAATTGCTGTAACTACGGACTAAGGAAATGTTCTCCTGTTCAGTATAAACAGCAGAATTTGAGAAAATATAAGTTTCACAGAGCTCTCTGATTCAGCACACATCAGAAGAACTTCACTGGTTGCCCATTTATAAGGACTCAAAATTGAGGGATCATCTTATCTATCCAATTTATTGAGAACCATGGCAATGTCAGTGAACAATTAAATCTCAGAAGCAATGACTTCTTTAATCGTAGCGCCAGTGAGCACAAATTATTTCTAACAAAGATATAATACAAGTTTATTTATATCCATATGTATATGTAGCAATATTGGAACTGCATAATACAGGTCTCCATAGGTTATCTACAGTTACTTCAAAAGTTTCTTCCCAACCTTCAGTTTTCTGCAAGATTTTGTAAAAACAAAAAGGCCCTTTCCGCTGAAATAATAATCATTTAATGCATCATACCAATCAGAAATGATTAATTTGTATATAATAGTTAAATGTCAGTAAAAAAAAACTGTAAAAAATACTCGTAGGCCTGTGTTGAGGGTTAGCTGATGACAAGCAGACAGGTTTTTTGTGGTGACATTAACGCGGTGTCTTTAAAGGTCTCAAATTAAACACTAGGAGGCAGGCAGAGCTCATAAAAATGAGGTACAGGTATTTTTGATCCCTCAAAAGTGTTTTAGATGCATTCAGCATCACTGGATACTTCATAGGAGACTTAGGTTCAAAATATATGTTTATGTTCATCAGATATCAGCCAAAAAACCTGCAGAAAGTGGGCGAAATTCAAAATTCAAAATGTCCCCAGAAAAGGGGTAAAGGACCCGAAATATTTGAACCCCATCATTTTCCAACTATTTAAGTCCTAAATGACCCATTTAAGCAAAAGTATCAATTTTAGCATTCATATCCTACGGAATGACAGTTCATACCACACTATATGTGAATATTAAACTATCTAAGACCATATTACTCACAATCTGTGATAATGTTACTAATTGTGACAACTGGACAATTTTTCGCATAATCTGTGACAATATCAATCATTATCAGTGCTAATATCATGACCCGTAAAAATGCTGTATCCTCTCTGTGAAAATGTTACTAATTCTTTGACAATATTACTCACAATCTGTGATAATGTTACCAATTGTGACAACTGTCTGTGACAATTTTTCACATAATCTGTGACAATATCAATATTATCAGTGCTAATATAATGAACTGTAAAAATGCTGTATCCTCTCTGTGAAAATGTTACTAATTCTTTGACAATATTACTCACAATCTGTGATAATGTTACCAATTGTGACAACTGTCTGTGACAATTTTTCACATAATCTGTGACAATATCAATCATTATCAGTGCTAATATAATGACCTGTAAAAATGCTGTATCCTCTCTGTGAAAATGTTACTAATTCTTTGACAATATTACAATCACAGTCTGTGATGATGTTACTCCCTATCTGTGAGCGCATTACTAATTGTGACAATATACTCGCTGCCTGTGACAATGTTGCTAATAATTTGTGCCAATGTTACTCATCATCTGACAACATTACAATATTGCAACATTGTCAGAGACAATGTTACTCAAAATCTGTGACAAAGTTTATTTCATGTTTTTCAGCAACCTTGGCCTGGAATACTCATGCACAACGTAAGTCTAGTCATAAATAGTTTCTGTGGCTGATTGGAAAAGACAATTAGCCACTGAATTATGTTATGTTTGTGCCATAATAAATTACAATGGAAAAAAAGCGTTCATTTCCCTATTGGTTTATAAGTTACAACATTTATTACAGAAGGCTAATAATTCATGAAAAGAGAAAAAAGTAAATGCAGACTAAATGCAATATATAACTTGATAAAGCACAAACTGGTACCACTTTCTATCTATCTATCTATCTCTATCTATCTATTTATCTATCTATTTATCTATCTATCTATCTATCTATCTATCTATCTATCTATCTATCTCTATCTATCTATTTATCTATCTATTTATCTATCTATCTATCTATCTATCTCTATCTATCTATTTATCTATCTATTTATCTATCTATCTATCTATCTATCTATCTATCTATCTATCTATCTATCTATACGTTTGCTAGAATTGAAAACTATATATTTTCTCTTTCTTTTTTAATAGAACAAGGTTGTGGCAGCAGTGCTGACTTCATCTTCGTACTCGACTCTTCTGGAAGTTTAGTCGATCAACCACGTCGATCGAATAACTGGTTTTTCATCCAGCAGTTCATTTCGACGGCAGTCCTGAATATCGCAGACACCATCGAGCGAGACTACCCGGGAGCAGCATCGGGGTTGCGTTTTGCTCTGATCCAGTTCAGAGATGTGGGAGTGATTACATTCGGACTGGATGATTACAAGTACCGTTTATTCTTTCACAGTATCCTAAATTTTGAAAACAATCCAAATTACCGTTGCATTAGATTATAAGAGACTACTGGCGTCTCCCAATTCCATATTGGCCAGCTGCGCTGAAGGTCTCGGGTTCGATCGCTGGCCCATGCACTCTTTATGTGTTATAGCGCAGCTGGATGTTGATCACATGAAACATCGAATTTGAGGTGCCTTGTACTCAGAGTCTATGCTTAGGCAAGTAAGAGATCCTATTCATTGGGTAAATGTGTAAAGCCTGGTGGTTTCCAAGCCTTGTGACATAATCTGGTAGCTGGTCATGTCAGGTCAATAAGCTTCTGACCCAGAAGCATTGAGACATTGACACAGACATTGGCATTTTGGACCATATAGTACAAAAAGTCATCACTATAACTCAGGCTAAAAGGTTGGCAAATAGAGTCTTTTCACTGAGAAGCCCTGAATTCAGAAGGACATAAGTCTATCATCTCTTCTTATCACTCGTTTTGCTTTTCAGACTTAGTAGATCATAATTAAGTGATTCCATAAATATAATTTTCTCAGGAAAAAAAGCAGAAATCAATTGAACGATAAGATGTCAAATATACATTAAAATGCACTAAAATACTGCTGCTAGGATGCAAATATAGCGCACTTTCCGAGAAAATCCACTATTTTCATTCCTGAACAATGACCTAGTGGCAACCATTCTTTTGTGCCAAGGTGCTCAGGTCTGACATCAGTAAAAACAGGTCTAACATTAGTGACACAGATCTGACATCAGTGACACAGGTCTGACATCAGTGGCACAGGTCTGACATCAGTGGAACAGGTCTGACATCAGTGGCACAGGTCTGACATCAGTGGAACAGGTCTGACATCAGTGGAACAGGTCTGAGATCGGTGGCACAGGTCTGACATCAGTGGCACAGGTCTGAGATCGGTGGCACAGGTCTGACATCATGGGCACAGGTCTGACATCGGTGGCACAGGTCTGACATCAGTGACACAGGTCTGACATCGGTGGCACAGGTCTGACATCAGTGACACAGGTCTGGCACCAGTGGCACAGGTCTGACATCAGTGACACAGGTCTGGCATCAGTGGCACAGGTCTGACATCAGTGACACAGGTCTGACACCAGTGACTAAGGTCTGGCATCAGTGACACAGGTCTGGCATCAGTGACACAGGTCTGACATCAGTGGTACAGGTCTGACATCAGTGACACAGGTCTGACATCAGTGATACCGAAAATACAGAGTAGCCAAATGGTCAAAGGCAGATATATGATGGCGTCTACACCATGTTACACAATTACTTTTATGGGTGGGTCTTTAGGTTGCTATAGCACAGGTCCCAATTGCAAGGTATGAACAAATTTCTCTGTGGGCAAGATCTATGTGAGATGTAGTTAATGAAGGACCAGTGGTCAAGTGGAATTTGGAATTGGGACCTTTAGAATTGCATAACCCAGCAGCTGGAAAGGTTTATATGAATTACCTAAGTAGTAAATAAAATGCGTGGATGTTAGACAAACATCAGTAGTATGTAGGTAAGACTCTCATGTCATTTATTTTTCAGTGGCACATTTTCAAGACATCTGTCTATTGTTAATGATATCATAATCATAGTATAATGTAAAATTCCATAACAGTGGTAGTATAATTAAACTAGCAGTAGTATTTTGTTAACTGCAACATAATTATCTTGTAATATCATCGTCCAGAATTGCTACATATTCGTTTTCAAGGTACATGGCCAAATGTGCCACGTCCGTTTTCCATGAGAAGGATAAGCGCATGGAAAACGCATGGTTTTTGCCTAATTACAATGAGGTGTAAACCATGCGTTTATCCAAACGCATGGAAAACGCAAGTGGCACATTTGGCCATGTAGATGGACAGGAATGTTATAATGTCACTTGAAGTTCTTCACTTGATTATGTTATATGTTATTGGTCCATTACATTAATTTTCAGTGACTATCGAGATGCTGCTCGCATCATGAGTATGGCAACAAATCTAGGTGGTCAAACAAATATGGCTGCTGGTTTGCAAGAAGCGGAGACACTGTTATCCCCTCGACGGGCTGGCAATGTCAGGAAATCAATCATCATTGTGGTATCCGATTGGAGCCCTTTCAATAACACTGTCAGATGTAAGCAAATATTGTGTTATTTCATAAGCCTTTCAGTAAAATAAAATATTCGGGTTTAGTGCAGTTTAGCGGACCCAAATCTATGCCCATATTTAGCGTCCATTGAAAATTTAACTAGTATCAAATAAGTTTGAAGTTCTAGCACAATTAAAATAACATTTGGTGTAGAATAGCGGGGGTTTGGGGGCGGTAGCCCCTTAGAAAAGCAAATTAAACTTTCGTCTTTACCGTGAATATGAAAACCGCCGTCATAACTACATTAGTTTGTGACGTCATGAATTGATTTCAAGCACTTTTACGTCATAGGCTTGGCACAGAGGCTGGCTAAATATGGTCATAAATCTGGGTCCACTATACTGCACTTTTTCCAAATACTCTCATAATAAACATTGAAGCAAGCATCAGTCTCGGAGTAAGTACCTAAAGGGTTCAAACTTAAACTTAACCCAGCAAAAGACTTGGTACCACTTTCAATATTTTTGTGGCAGAAAGATTTCTCCTCATTATCACCAGACTGTATATCCAAGTTGGCCTACATAGCCAATTGTGCCACATGCATTTTCCATGCGTTACTCCTTCTCATGGAAAATGCATGTGGGGCATTTGGCCATGTAATATCAGCAGCATTTGCCTAATATCAGCCGATCTTGTTTGCTGTCCAGATATTGCTCGAAACATAATTTTTCTTCAGTGATGCAAAAAGCTATCAGTCCAACATAATGAACCTTTTGGGTATTTCATCATCACCTTGTCCAGATTGAAATACAATTAAGTACTCTTTATCATCAGCTAAATTAACTGTTCGCGTGCCCACAAATAAATGTGGGCAGTTATGTAGTTGGAATAAGTGATATATCTTGTGAACAGCAGCTAATTGGTCAAAAAAGAACAGAAAGAAAAAGCAATATTGCATATCATCAAGTGATATATCTTGTGAACAGCAGCTAATTGGTCAAAAAAGAAAAGAAAGAAAAAGCAATATTGCATATCATCAAGTGATATATCTTGTGAACAGCAGCTAATTGGTCAAAAAAGAAAAGAAAGAAAAAGCAATATTGCATATCATCAAGTGATATATCTTGTGAACAGCAGCTAATTGGTCAAAAAAGAAAAGAAAGAAAAAGCAATATTGCATATCATCAAGTGATATATCTTGTGAACAGCAGCTAATTGGTCAAAAAAGAAAAGAAAGAAAAAGCAATATTGCATATCATCAAGTGATATATCTTGTGAACAGCAGCTAATTGGTCAAAAAAGAACAGAAAGAAATGCAATATTGCATATCATTTCTAAAGCATGCTCTGGAATAGTCTATGCAGCATGCGTGTATAATAATCTATAAACATGCTATCAAACGCAGTAATGCCAAATCTCAATGCATTAGGTTTCTCTTAACATTTCATATGTATCTTAACTTCACACATAGGGGACTGGAATAAATCTTTGATGTTTCAAAATAAACTGTTCCGAATCTCACGCATTAACTGCTCCTGTACCTGGCAACTCTGTAAACACGAATGAGACCTTTAAACACATTCGCAAAGTTACATGCATATGGTTTATCATGTGAAGCCTGTTCATTCATATTGGACTACTTAAAAAATAGAAAACAAATTGTAAAACTAGGTAACATTAAAAGCGAATGGTTAAATTTGAAAACTGGTGTTCCCCAAGGTTCCCTCTTAGGTCCTCTCTTATTTAACATTTTCATAATGATTTTCTGCCCAGTCGGCTAAAAGCTTTATAGCTTATGTTTTATTGTTTTGTCTTGCACCTCCGACTATAAATAAAGTTTTATCTTATCTTATCTTATCTTATAGCTGATTTGACATTATGCACCCACCTTATGGACTTGATTTTTGTTTTGCTACAGTTAACTCCGTCAACACAGCTAGGAGGCTGGAAAGAGAGTATGATGCAACTATCGTCACAGTCGGGGTACTTGGGTCGGTCGATCAAAGATTCTTGATGGAAGTGGCTACGGGAGGAAGAAATGTTATGTCTGAAGATCATCAGAGGTTGTCGACTCACATCTCACCTCTTATTAATGTGGCCTGTGAAACTCCAACTCAGCCAAGTAAGTGAACAATAAATATCTCTTCAAAACTGGTATCAAATATGAGAGGAGAGGCAAACTGACAAATTCTATGAACTGTGACACATAAAGCGTACTATTGGTAACAAATTTTAAAACCCTTATTTACCACTTTTGACATGGCAAACATAAAAATTCAAACAGTTGAGGATCTTGGGAATAAAATGATGTGTAATATGACCATCAACCCTTTATGTGTCACCAACTTCTTAAATATGCATCTTTTTTGGAGTTTGCCTCTCCTCTATTAGCCTGTCATGAGTAAAACAGAACTGCACATTGAATTGAATTGAAATGAATTTATTGCCAACAACTAAAGTAGACAGTGCTTATTCAGAATTTAACCATATTTACCAGACGCCAGAGGGCATATTTGGTTTACAGGCATGATGAAAATTAAGATAACCCTGAAGTTATTTATAGGTCATGGAATTCCCCCACAAAACGATTACGTAGTATATGCCATTCAAAGCCCTCTGATGATCACTATACTTCATCAGAAGTATAGAACAATAAATTATGACACTGATAAAAAAAAGAATAGATATCTGGCAAAGTGTGAACATGGAATAAATGCAAATACATGATAATTTATAAGAAAGCTTTAAGTTGAATATAAAGAAATGGATAACAAGTAAAGCTCTCTTTATAAAGAGACCTGCACCAGACTACTACAAAAAAAAAGAAGTTTCTAATAGAATTGGCCTGAAAGCTATATTTATAGATACTAGGCCATGTGGTCAATCACCTGAAAATTTATGTTTTCTAGCTTGTTCTATTGCAGTAAAATTCCATGGTTACCAGTTCAATTATGACTAAAACTCTAATTTATGAACTTTGGAACTGCTAACCAAGGCCTTTATCCCAAATTAACTAAAACTGTGGTAACTGTGGAGCTCACTTGTGTGAATCATCTTGATTTTGTAATCGTCAGGATAGTAGAAATTTTGACAAAATATATTTTCTTCGCCTGACATTGTTTACAAAATAATTACAGATATATGCAATCTTAAGATTTGTGTTTCATATCTTTCAAAGAGATTCATAAATTGTTTTCAGTTTTCACCAAGGAAACTGTTATAACATTTATGCACATTACAGATCCCAATATCCTATCCATCATTGACCTAATTTTTGTCACAGAACTGGGAACCTGTTCGTTATATATTAATGGTATATCTGGCATTGTTAAAAGTCATAGTTATATTGTGTTATCTAGATGCCAGATATAAAAAACGTAGAAAGTGGTAAATCATGGATTTTGTTCAAATTATTAGAATATGTAATTAAATTATATTAAACATCGGTGCTACAATATCATGGTTCAGGGGCAATCACTTCCAAGGCATTTTGAGATAAATAAAAATGATGTTCATAGAAAAATTTACAACACTGTCTTGAGCATCTGGGCTTGTCTGTCAAACTTTGTGTTGCATTTTTGTTCTTTCACAACTTCATCATTATTCATTCTCAAAATATGTCTATTCAAATCCAGAAGGTCTTCTAAAATCTTATAAAATAGTTGAATAATGAAATTAATCTTCTCCACAGGAGGAAGCTGTGAACGGGATGTTGTCTTTGCCATAGACGCTTCATACAGCTTGTCACAACAGCAGGATTTCGAAAATCTGAAAAAATTTGTCGCCCAAGTTGCTGGAAACATTTACCAAACAGCCAGAGATACTCGTATGGGTGTGGTCGTATTTAGCTCAAATGCGAATGTGACCATACCTCTGCAGTTGTATTCGTAAGTATGAGTGTTGACATACAGTCACAACAATAATTACTAAAAAACTCCTTGATATAACCACATTCACCTAAAATCGTAGATGGCCAGATTGAGTCTTTACACTGTGTGTCGTCACCTCACAGCCCAGCGACCTAATTATGGACATTCTTTGCTAGTTTACCTAGTTAAAAAAATATTATAGGTTAAACTATGTAGCCGATAGGCTGAGTACAGACTTAACTTTAGATGAGTAAACGAGCAAAACATGTATATAATTAGGTCGCTAGGCTGTGAGGTGATGACGCATAGTGTTTAGACGTTTCAACAATGGCAACCTTGAGCCCACGTTGCACTGATATCTAGCTGGATTATTGCCACATCCGCTATCTTTGAAAGCTGTGCTATCTATATAATGGTCAATACAGCTGTACTTCAGTCTTGTTCGAAATCTTAAAGTGATACTCCTTGAATCTATCTAAAAATTGTCCCATTTCCTTTCTCCCAGAAAGTACTCACAATAGTTAACAGTGACTGTCTGGTGTCATTACAGTAGGTTTTCATAAATATTTAACCCACTAAATCATGGTAAGTCCACATTTTTGGTCAAGAGTGACAGTTACAAGAATCATCCACTCAGAGCCATCTTCCTGTCACCAAGTGGGTCAGCACTGGTCAGTGGGAGCTGCAAGAATTTTGTAACCATGGCAACCTGGTGAGTCACCAGAGTCCAGGCCACTTTAAATTTGACCTAGATCTATTGGTGGGCCACCTATAGAAAACAGAGGGCCAATTACTCCTTAATTAATAGAGATGACTTGATAGTATGCTTGTGGTAGAAATCTGTTGTCATATACAAGAGTGTAATGGCATTAACTCTTGGAATTTAGTTGAGGCCATATTTTCTACATGGGATTCAAGGAGTATCACTTTAATATCATCATCTACCATTCATTATAGGCAGGAGTTCTCACGCCAGATTGAAGCAATCCGCTTAGTTTCAAAATTGACCAACCATGCTGACGCGTTGCGAAAAGCTAGAGATCTGCTGGCTGGAAGCACTCGTTCGAGATTTGTGATAATCTTTACTGATGGCATGACAACTGAAGAAAGAGGGATTGAAGGATTCATAGCACAACAAATGAGAGATGAAGGAATCATCATTATAGCTTTTGGTAAGTATTGGATGTAAATGTAAATCAGGGTTTATAATCTGTTATCACTTAACAGTCTCAACCGACTTCACAATTACATCCTTGGCAGGCCAATCTAGAGTCTTTCTCAACTCCCTGAGGAGTATTCAGTCTTGAACATGGGGTTAACCACAGGGGCTTAAGAGCTCACACAAGTGCCATCACTGCCTAACGACAAGTACCCATTACACCTTGGTGGGGCGAGGTAATGGTTGAAGGGGATCTGCCCAACTCCTCAATGCCATGGTGGGGGTTTAAACCCACAACCTTGCAGATAACCGGCAAATAACTTAACCACTGAACCAAAATTGCACCATGAAATTCAGACCCTGTTGTAATAGATTATGTCATGATTTCTGTTATATTATGTGTTTCATTTTATTTGATATTATTCTAAATTAAAATGAAACAACAGACAAACATTCTTTTATTAGAAATATCCCTGTCTTGTACATTGGCTAATAGTTTTTCTGAGATATTTGTAATGTTATGTTATGTAGTTGGGTTTAGAGTCTGCTATCCTCAACATAATTCCCAGTCATCATCTCACACATTTAACCCTCATTTTCATGTAACTGGTGGTCTCAAAATAACTCATATTTTGAGTTTTCAGGCACAAGTCATTACTGTCAAACAATATCTTCATTATGAATATATCTTATTTTTGTCAGGTGTCAGTAACAAGATCGATTTAGTCATGATTCCTGTTATATTCTGTTTTTCATTTTATTTAATAATAAATATATCTTATTTTTGTCAGGTGTCAGTAACAAGATCGATTTAGTCATGATTCCTGTTATATTCTGTTTTTCATTTTATTTAATAATAAATATATCTTATTTTTGTCAGGTGTCAGTAACAAGATCGATTTAGTCATGATTTCTGTTATATTCTGTTTTTCATTTTATTTAATAATAAATATATCTTATTTTTGTCAGGTGTCAGTAACAAGATCGATTTAGTCATGATTCCTGTTATATTCTGTTTTTCATTTTATTTAATAATAAATATATCTTATTTTTGTCAGGTGTCAGTAACAAGATCGATTTAGTCATGATTCCTGTTATATTCTGTTTTTCATTTTATTTAATAATAAATATATCTTATTTTTGTCAGGTGTCAGTAACAAGATCGATTTAGTCATGATTCCTGTTATATTCTGTTTTTCATTTTATTTAATAATAAATATATCTTATTTTTGTCAGGTGTCAGTAACAAGATCGATTTAGTCATGATTCCTGTTATATTCTGTTTTTCATTTTATTTAATAATAAATATATCTTATTTTTGTCAGGTGTCAGTAACAAGATCGATTTAGTCATGATTCCTGTTATATTCTGTTTTTCATTTTATTTAATAATAAATATATCTTATTTTTGTCAGGTGTCAGTAACAAGATCGATTTAGTCATGATTCCTGTTATATTCTGTTTTTCATTTTATTTAATAATAAATATATCTTATTTTTGTCAGGTGTCAGTAACAAGATCGATTTAGTCATAATTTCTGTTATATTCTGTTTTTCATTTTATTTAATAATAAATATATCTTATTTTTGTCAGGTGTCAGTAACAAGATCGATTTAGTCATGATTCCTGTTATATTCTGTTTTTCATTTTATTTAATAATAAATATATCTTATTTTTGTCAGGTGTCAGTAACAAGATCGATTTAGTCATGATTCCTGTTATATTCTGTTTTTCATTTTATTTAATAATAAATATATCTTATTTTTGTCAGGTGTCAGTAACAAGATCGATTTAGTCATGATTCCTGTTATATTCTGTTTTTCATTTTATTTAATAATAAATATATCTTATTTTTGTCAGGTGTCAGTAACAAGATCGATTTAGTCATAATTTCTGTTATATTCTGTTTTTCATTTTATTTAATAATAAATATATCTTATTTTTGTCAGGTGTCAGTAACAAGATCGATTTAGTCATGATTCCTGTTATATTATGTTTTTCATTTTATTTAATAATAAATATATCTTATTTTTGTCAGGTGTCAGTAACAAGATCGATTTAGTCATGATTCCTGTTATATTCTGTTTTTCATTTTATTTAATAATAAATATATCTTATTTTTGTCAGGTGTCAGTAACAAGATCGATTTAGTCATGATTCCTGTTATATTCTGTTTTTCATTTTATTTAATAATAAATATATCTTATTTTTGTCAGGTGTCAGTAACAAGATCGATTTAGTCATGATACCTGTTATATTCTGTTTTTCATTTTATTTAATAATAAATATATCTTATTTTTGTCAGGTGTCAGTAACAAGATCGATTTAGTCATAATTTCTGTTATATTCTGTTTTTCATTTTATTTAATAATAAATATATCTTATTTTTGTCAGGTGTCAGTAACAAGATCGATTTAGTCATGATTCCTGTTATATTCTGTTTTTCATTTTATTTAATAATAAATATATCTTATTTTTGTCAGGTGTCAGTAACAAGATCGATTTAGTCATGATTCCTGTTATATTCTGTTTTTCATTTTATTTAATAATAAATATATCTTATTTTTGTCAGGTGTCAGTAACAAGATCGATTTAGTCATGATTCCTGTTATATTCTGTTTTTCATTTTATTTAATAATAAATATATCTTATTTTTGTCAGGTGTCAGTAACAAGATCGATTTAGTCATGATTCCTGTTATATTCTGTTTTTCATTTTATTTAATAATAAATATATCTTATTTTTGTCAGGTGTCAGTAACAAGATCGATTTAGTCATGATTCCTGTTATATTCTGTTTTTCATTTTATTTAATAATAAATATATCTTATTTTTGTCAGGTGTCAGTAACAAGATCGATTTAGTCATAATTCCTGTTATATTCTGTTTTTCATTTTATTTAATAATAAATATATCTTATTTTTGTCAGGTGTCAGTAACAAGATCGATTTAGTCATGATTCCTGTTATATTCTGTTTTTCATTTTATTTAATAATAAATATATCTTATTTTTGTCAGGTGTCAGTAACAAGATCGATTTAGTCATGATTTCTGTTATATTCTGTTTTTCATTTTATTTAATAATAAATATATCTTATTTTTGTCAGGTGTCAGTAACAAGATCGATTTAGTCATGATTCCTGTTATATTCTGTTTTTCATTTTATTTAATAATAAATATATCTTATTTTTGTCAGGTGTCAGTAACAAGATCGATTTAGTCATGATTCCTGTTATATTCTGTTTTTCATTTTATTTAATAATAAATATATCTTATTTTTGTCAGGTGTCAGTAACAAGATCGATTTAGTCATAATTTCTGTTATATTCTGTTTTTCATTTTATTTAATAATAAATATATCTTATTTTTGTCAGGTGTCAGTAACAAGATCGATTTAGTCATGATTCCTGTTATATTCTGTTTTTCATTTTATTTAATAATAAATATATCTTATTTTTGTCAGGTGTCAGTAACAAGATCAATTTAGTCATGATTCCTGTTATATTCTGTTTTTCATTTTATTTAATAATAAATATATCTTATTTTTGTCAGGTGTCAGTAACAAGATCGATTTAGTCATGATTCCTGTTATATTCTGTTTTTCATTTTATTTAATAATAAATATATCTTATTTTTGTCAGGTGTCAGTAACAAGATCGATTTAGTCATGATTCCTGTTATATTCTGTTTTTCATTTTATTTAATAATAAATATATCTTATTTTTGTCAGGTGTCAGTAACAAGATCGATTTAGTCATGATTCCTGTTATATTCTGTTTTTCATTTTATTTAATAATAAATATATCTTATTTTTGTCAGGTGTCAGTAACAAGATCGATTTAGTCATGATTCCTGTTATATTCTGTTTTTCATTTTATTTAATAATAAATATATCTTATTTTTGTCAGGTGTCAGTAACAAGATCGATTTAGTCATGATTCCTGTTATATTCTGTTTTTCATTTTATTTAATAATAAATATATCTTATTTTTGTCAGGTGTCAGTAACAAGATCGATTTAGTCATAATTTCTGTTATATTCTGTTTTTCATTTTATTTAATAATAAATATATCTTATTTTTGTCAGGTGTCAGTAACAAGATCGATTTAGTCATGATTTCTGTTATATTATGTTTTTCATTTTATTTATTAATAAATATATCTTATTTTGGTCAGGTGTCAGTAACAAGATCGATTTACTCATGATTCCTGTTATATTCTGTTTTTCATTTTATTTAATAATAAATATATCTTATTTTTGTCAGGTGTCAGTAACAAGATCGATTTAGTCATGATTTCTGTTATATTCTGTTTTCATTTTATTTAATAATAAATATATCTTATTTTTGTCAGGTGTCAGTAACAAGATCGATTTAGTCATGATTTCTGTTATATTCTGTTTTTCATTTTATTAAATAAATATATCTTATTTTTGTCAGGTGTCAGTAACAAGATCGATTTTGCCACACTGGAGAAGTTGGTTGGTTCTGACAAGAGTGGAACAAATATATTCTGGAGTCCGGATTACCAAACCAACATGATCTCAAAACTCAACACTCTCACTCAGGTGGCTGAGGGATGCCCAGCCAGAGACTTCCGTAAGTAATTACAAAGCATAACATTGTGCAGACAATACAATACTTGCCAAAATTTTGTGAAGAAATACTGTGATATATTATTGCATGGTTTGTTTTGTATTGATTCGAGTATTTACGGTAAATTTTACCCTGCCAGTCTGTATTTTCCCGAGAGCCGTTATGCCTGAGGGATAATGCAGACTGGCGGGGTGAATAAGGGTTAATGTAAAACAAACCATGTGATAATGTATTATGTTTAGTTTTTCTTTCATTGGCCTAATTGTAGCTATAATTAATATAACGACATAATCACACAACACTCAATGAGCCTGCTGGTCATTGAGTGCAGTTGGTGACGTCACAATTTAGATGACTTCATAAATTACATTACTGGTTAATGTTGGTTAGTCTTGACTCCCAAAAATTGTTATTTATTAGGCCACACCCACTAATCTTGTTGCCTAGCAAAAGTGATATTTTTTGAAAATACCACTTTAGAGGGAGAATATGACTTTTTAGAGAAGTTACTTTGACCAACTTAAAACTGCATGGAAAACAAAAGCTCATACCTCCCGGTGAGATTTTTGGGCTAATAGGGCTGATACATACAAACATAGAAATATGTGACGTAATCCTCTCCGTTGGATATATCTAAAGAACAGGCTGGTAATTGCACAGATGCGAAGAAGCTAAGGCAGATTTTTCTGTGAGTTTGTGAGGCAGATTTCAATATGGGACAATACCAAATATATAAAGTAGCTTGTTGTATGATTTGTTCTTGCAGCATGCGAAATCCGCCCTTTGGACGTTGTTGTAGCTTTGGATTCATCAGGAAGTATAAAAGATAAAGGTATCTATTTGCTATTGCGTAGACTGATTTTTATGATAAAAAGATGACATTCATTCAGGCTTGTCAATTTGCAATGGCAATGGGTCAGACATTTTTGACATTGTCTCATATCTTAGATTTTTGTCAAAATGTATCATCATATAGTAGTCATTCAACTCTGATATTACAGGACAAGGCAATTGGGACCTTATGAAAAGATTTGGTATAGCTGTGGTGGAAAACATCAAACGAGTCTACTTTGACAGCTATGTTGGGGCTTTGTACTTCAGCGACGATGCATATGGGATCAGTGAACTAACCACGTAAGGCTTCATTTTCTATCCCTAGAAATTTAAATGTAAACCAAAAAATATAGATCATAATGTATAATCGGTTATTACGCAACAGAGCCTTAGCCTAGGATTTTCCAGGAGGCTTTTTTTTTTTTTCAATTGTGGTGGAGAAGACTAATCCCGCAATTAACTAGGCAGATAATAAGTTCAAGTTCAATCATTTTATTCACCACTATATTTTTAACAAAATTATACATAATCAACATACAAATAAAAATTATTCAGTGGAGGAGAACCCTCTAAGGCATTTAGGTGCTGCTATCGAGGGACCACCTATAGTTAAAGTAAATGTTTTATTTGCAATAAAAAATTTTCAGCAGATCAGCAAAAAGGTACTGCAAAGTAGACTGCTGCTTCACTGGAAAGGATCACTCACATGAAATCAGTACTAGCTATTTGTAACATATATAATAAGTTAAGGATTAGGATATACTGGTTGGAGTTAGTTAGACACTTTTAACAGTTTCTTACACAGACATAACAGGTTGGTAGTGAGCAATGATCTGAATATGAGTTGATGGTTATTTTCTTAAAAATATAATAAGCATCAGGTGTTCACCCACTCAGGTGTTCAAGCCTCCAGTTAACATGTAGCCAACATATTTTACAATTGAATCTTTTCACTGAGCAGAAATGAAATAGTGGTTTAGGGAGGACCCACAGTTCTTCATAATATACACAATCTGCCGAATGTGAACACAACGTATATCGTTCTTACTATTCCTGTCTCTTGTAATTAATACACAACTTCTCATTCCAGTAATGTAAACCAGGTGGTCACAGGCATCAATGCTGCTGAACACGTTAATGGATTTACCAATGAGGCGGCCGCTTTGAGATTGGCTCGTGATATTTTGGTACGAGGGCGCGATTCTTCTTACAAGTACGTTATTATGGTAACAGACGGGCAACCCACACTAGAGCAAGAAACTGAAATCATGGTTGCGGACGAGCTGGAACAATTGGGCATCACTCGCATCATGATTGGTAAGTCGATTAATTGTACCACTTTCATATAAATTGTGAGCACCTAGCCTGTTGTAACTTTGTAGTGGCTAAATCATGATTGCAAATAGTTTATAACATTGACTGGTAGTTCATTGGTATGGTTCTGCATGCCAATCCCCAGATGTCAGTTGGCATTGGGCATTGCCATTCAACGTTCATCTGATGCTAGCTTCTATATTAGAGTAATCATGGTTACATTGGCATCTATACTTTAATTCGGATTGCATCCTTTGTGGCATTTATATGTTCATTTTTAATCCGGATTGTTTCATTTGTGGCATTTATATGTTCATTTTTAATCCAGATTGTATCATTTGTGGCATTTATATGTTCATTTGATTTGGATGTCCATGCTTGAATCACCATAAATGACCTATTGTAACATTCATCAGTGATTTGGGAACTGGAACTACTGGAAGGCTTTGAGGACACTGAATGAAGATATTGGTAAGTCAACCAATAAATCAGCTGATCAGCCAATTATTGTCAATTTTCCAGGCGTGACGAACGACATCAAAAAAGAACGATTGAGGCGGCTCGGCTCATCTCCGGCAGACAGATACGTCCTATTCACAGAAAACTTTGATTCGCTTAACGCTGTTGACTTCATCACCAATGTTGTTACTGCTGCTGGGTAAGTTTACTGATCAAAATGAATATTTTTGTCGATAATTTTTTTGGACAGGTATGCGAATCCGAAATGACATGGTGAAATATATGAAAATGACACATGTTATCTAATCTTTTTGCACCTGATGAATACATTAACTTCGTGAATGAAAGATAAAGGAGAGTTTTAAAACAGTTGAAATTAGTATCAATACAATGGAATGTCTCGTGAATCCGAAATGACATGGTGAAATATATGAAAATGACACATATCTAATCTTTTTGCACCTGATGAATACATTAACTTCGTGAATGAAAGATAAAGGAGAGTTTTAAAACAGTTGAAATTAGTATCAATACAATGGAATGTCTCGTGAATCCGAAATGACATGGTGAAATATATGAAAATGACACATATCTAATCTTTTTGCACCTGATGAATACATTAACTTCGTGAATGAAAGATAAAGGAGAGTTTTAAAACAGTTGAAATTAGTATCAATACAATGGAATGTCTAGTGAATCCGAAATGACATGGTGAAATATATGAAAATGACACATGTTATCCAATCTTTTTGCACCTGATGAATACATTAACTTCGTGAATGAAAGATAAAGGAGAGTTTTAAAACAGTTGAAATTAGTATCAATACAATGGAATGTCTCGTGAATCCGAAATGACATGGTGAAATATATGAAAATGACACATGTTATCTAATCTTTTTGCACCTGATGAATACATTAACTTCGTGAATGAAAGATAAAGGAGAGTTTTAAAACAGTTGAAATTAGTATCAATACAATGGAATGTCTCGCGTGAAGTGGCGCAATGTTTGTTGATCAGTTTCTTCGCTTTCGTTCTAGCCAATGCCAGGGTCCCCAGCCAACTCCCCCACCAAGTGAGTTAATTATGTAATACCAATGGCTTACTTTTTTATTTTTATACATTTTATTTATGCATTTTATTATTTTTTATATAAAGTTACTTAAAAGACAAAAAACTGGATATACAATCTGTACATATGTAAATACCCACTTCTGTGGCTTATGTGTACCCAGTATTAATTTTCTATGGTGCATATCCTGCTAATTGCCCTGTTGGTGCCTTGTTTTATTCATATATGCTTATAGTTGTACATAATTATGATATCGATGTTTTTAATATGTAACTAAATTATGTTCATGTAGATTGTTCTTTTATTTTACCTTATCATTATATATGTGTATATTTTTTATTTTTTATGACACGTATCTTTTTGGTGCTCTGCAGTCAATAAAATTCTATATATATATACTAAATAACGATTTAATGTCTCAATACATAGAGTTTAAGGGGCAAGAGTTTAGGGTGCCTGGCGGTTTTGCTTAAAACACTCTTATAAATGACAATTACTATATTCCAATTTTGTTTTCATTTCCCCACTGTGTAAATTCTCCACAAGCAGGGTAATGTGTCAGATTATGGAAATTTTAAAAGATGACCCAATAATGTTTGGATTACAGTCACACCAGAAATTATTCAGACAAATTTGACTTTTCGCTATTAAATAACCTTCCATAACTTGTAAACTACATTGGCAAATGCATTGCAATCACAGCCACTGACAGCTGTTGACATAAACATGAGAATGATACCATAGAATCCATTGCCACCTTCAGCTAAATCACTTCTACTACAGTAACCTTCCATAACTTGTAAACTACATTGGCAAATGCATTGCAATTACAGCCACTAACAGCTGTTGACATCTACATGGGAATGATACCATAGAATCCAATGCCACTTTCAGCTAAATAACTTCTACTACAGTAACCTTCCACAACTTGTAAACTACATTGGCAAATGTATTGCAATCACAGCCACTAACAGCTGTTGACATGTACATGAGAATGACACCATAGAATCCAATACCACCTTAAGCTATATCACTTCTACTACAGTAACCTTCCATAACTTGTAAACTACATTGGCAAATGCATTGCAATCACAGCCACTGACAGCTGTTGACACATATATTTGCATGCAAAATTGAAACTAATTTGCAAAATCAAAAGTGTCTGAATATTTTTTGGGGTGACTGTACCTTGTAACAAAATCTTATGAACTTTTCTTGTCTCATCTGATCTCATCTTATCTCATTTTATCCTCAGGGCAATGTTTTGGGGCTGACATTATCCTAGTTATGGATAGTTCGGGAAGTATTGAGGAAAAAGGACGAGGAAACTTCGATCGTCTGAAGCAGTTTACGGCTAACTTGGCCCAAAATATTGCCAACCGATATGCTGGTGCCAAATTTGGATTGGTCCTCTTCAGCGATGAAGCAAAACTTGTCGCTAGTCTCAATCAATATCGGTAAATATCCTCAGTCAGTAAAACATTTTCTCATCCAATATAGTTAATATTCTCCGTCAATATTAGAAATGTTCTAATCCAATGCGAGTAAATGTTTTCAGTCAGTACAAGACATATTTTCATCCAATATTGGTAAATATTCTCAGTATAAAAACAAGATCAGCCTGTTTTAGACTAAGCTTATAATAAAGAGAATTCCGTTAATCTGAATCAGCATCCAAGCATATCAGCAACTTCTTAAAAACAGAGCTAATTAAAGGAAAAAAATTATTTCTTCATGAAGTAGTAACTACAACTACGAAAACTGTTTTCAAGAAAAAGCTCGATTCCATAAGTTTCGAGATAGGACAATCAAATAGCTCGATCCTAGCTAGAATATCAGGGATATCACTGTGAACTTTGGTTGGTTCCGGTTTGGCATTGCAACTCTTGTCCGACGTTTTGCGTATGCTCATTTTGACGATTTGAGACGTCTGATTGGCTGAGAGGCCGTAAAATTAATTATTTTGTGTTTGCGATGACGGTCGACGATCATTCTTGCCTAAAAACTTGTCAAATAAAAAAAGATAATTTTCTGAAATAGTGTAAACGGTGACCCATCACAACCTAAAAACCAGGTAAACTAATCATAGTCGATATTAAAGTAGTAAATTTAAAACAAAATTGCATATATATGTTGAAATGTGCATAAGGGTAATATATTAATGGAGTTTTGAAAATTTCACGATTTTGCCTCAGAATCTGTATCTCTTACAATGGCTTATTCAGAAGAGTAGTAAGTAAGTCATGGTGATGTCAGTTGAATACGCTTAGTGGCGGTGTTTGAAACTAAGACAGATGGCAGTACATGTCAACCAGCATTGCCTCCTGGTGTCAAAATTGGTAACTTGTGTTGTAGATCTATCGTGGATTTCGTCAGTATCACCAACGCGCAGCGTTACACTGGCTCACAGACCAACATTGCTGCAGCTTTAAGAGTATCTAGACAAGATGCCCAGCAGTATGGAAGGAACAATCCTCAGGTATGCATTGGCATTTTGGGACTTTGGATAAATGCCCATTTACAGTCAGGTTCCATGTATATGTATAAATCACAGTAACATGTACTAAAGGAAACAGTCATTATTTAGAAAAGAGACAGAGTAGCCACTTGTGACAATTTAGGGATGAATGGTAAAGTAATTTGTCACAGCAGAACGATTATCGAAGTCATTTTGGTTAAATCAGTATGCATACATGTATTGTGTGAGTTCTTAATTTGGTAGCATATATTTTATGTAAAACAAGGGTTTGCACAATGGGTTTACAAACTTTCAGCACAATTTTCTCCCACATTTTTAAAACTTCCAAACACTTCAAACTCTGTCCTTGATTTTGATATATTTCATTGTGTTAGATCATCCTCATTACTGATGGATCACCTACGGCTGAAATGAACTTAACTGTCCGCGAAGCTGATTTAACAAGACAGGCGAACATTAAGATCTCTGCAGTTGGTAAGTCACAGTTTTTCCATCATTTGATGAAATCATCTAAATGCTATGTCATTGTAAACACCTCAACAAAAGTAAGTTCCCCCTAAAATATGTGCTTATTTTTTCTAATCCACCCATTAAATTCCAGTGAAATCCACAGGGTTCCCTCAGTACCACGATAGGAACAAGCAGTAAAAAGGATTATGCAATCGTCAAGGAAGTGCTTGAGTGAGCGAGCTCTGAAATCAAAAGTTACCCATTTAAAGAACTTCAAAAGGCAATACATACAGGTTGTAATCCCAGCTGGTTAAATTACTGTTTGGCAAACAAACAATTAGTGTGTTTAATGATACACCTGATTAACATTTTATTTCACTGGTATTGTTGGCCAGCTGGGATTACAACCTGTGTGTATTGCTTTTTGCAGTTATTTAAATAGGTAACTTTTGACTTCAGAGCTCGCTCACTCAAGCACTTCCTTGACTATTGCATCATCCTTACTGCTTGTTCCTATCGTCGTTCTGAGGGAACCCTGTGGATTTTACTGCAATTGAAAGGGTGTATTAGAAAAAATAAGCGCATATTATAGGGAGAACTTACTTTTGTTGAAGTGTTTATGATAAAGTGATTACAGAATAGTTTGGACTGGCAGTGGTGGCTCCCTGTTAGTAACATGAAGCCCAACACCTAAATTGTACAAATTAAAAAGTTTGCCGTGCTTTGGCTGCCAATAGGCCATTATTAATGAATATGTCAAGAAAGTCAAATCTATACGTTTGTGATGCTCATAGGCCTAATCCAAAGATTCAATACTTTGAGAATACACTGTAAAATATCTAAAATAGAAAATGGCCGTAACTTAAACTTTAATTATATATTGCATATTTGCTATCAAAATTCACATATAAAAGTAACAATATTTTAATGGTCTCATTTTAGGAATTACATATGATGTCGCCAGAGAAACTTTAACTCGGATCACTGGAAGTTCCAATCTTGTCTACCTCACTCCCCAGTTCACCGATCTTCAGAATGAAATCGTCGATGTGGCGCAGGTTGCTTGCGAAGGAATTAGAGCCAGTAGGTCACACTTATGAATTAGCATTATATCATTTGCAACTATAAGTACCTATTATTGTTTATTTTGACCCATTGGGGTTCTTCAGCAACTCAAGAAAATGACGAGTATAATAGTCTTATATTTATAAAAATCAATACAGACCTTTATACTATCTAAAACTCCATTAGGAATGAAATATTATTTTACCTATTGTATCTTGAAATACCTTATAATGCTATCAGTGTCAAATGGGGATAAGGTAAGATTAGGAAAGATACAATTTTATTAAACACCGGAGGTGATACAACATAATAAAACCTAATAACTGTGTGGTTCAGAGCCTTGAACTTCACGAGAGATGAGGTTGAGCTGATGAACCCACGAGTCCCGCAATAACCCCTCTATTTCAATTATTTTTTGTGGGAACTATTTTGCAGCATTGAGTGGGGATCTTTTGTTTGTCTATCTGTTCTGCCTCACTCTGAATAGTTGCCATGGTAATGACGTCACCATTTCAAAACATTTCAGCAACCAGACAGTCAACAAACTGAAGCATTGTCCGCCTTAAAATACTTTCTGAAGCTTCTCCCTTGCCAAAATTGTATTCGTATTGAAGGAATATAAAATTAAATAGGGTTTCTTGTGCCAGGCAAAGCTAACTTGTTTAATTTATGGGTTTTGTGAAGAGTTATCTAGTTCTACTGATGAGGTTCATGACGTTCACTAAGGCTAAATGCTGCCCTGTGATTGGCCAGGCTGTTTTCTGTATAAGGGATAATTTATGTTATGAGGTTCACAACAATGAACCTCATAGTGTGAACCTCATGGTTTTTCTTTGAGGTTCACACTCTATTGCGGGATATTGAAAGCTTTTGCTGACATAGGACACAACAGCGAGAATAGGAAAGATGTGGGTATAGACAATGGATGAGAATATATACAATGCAAAGTGAATGAAACGAAATTACGCATTTAATTGTGTTTTCACAGGTTCACCATGTTCAGGAGATACTGAAGTCGTATTTTCTCTCGACGCATCTGGCAGCATTGAACAATTGTCTCCCACAGCTTGGCAAGACGCCCTTAGTTTGATCAAATCAGCCATCAATGCATTTTACTCCTTTAACAGAAATACAAAATTTGGTTTAGTCATCTTTAGCGATGTTGGCCGAATGGAATTTGGTCTTACTGGCGACATTAATGCACTTCCCAGACTTGTCGATGCTGCTGTGTATGACCGTAAGTTTTATATTTTTCAGAATCATTTATCACTAACAATTGTATCAGTTCACATGCCCAAACAATCATTTTGACTGAATATATATAAGCTTTTGGTTTTGTCATTTTTTGACTACCTAGTTTTGTTGATGCTTCTCAAAAATGTAATAGAAGTTGGCATCAGATACACCAGTAACATGGCTATGGGTTCATAATGTTTATCATTGCACTATAGTTAGCAAATTATGTCAGTTACAACATTTATATTTTGAAGTTAGATATTGAATAGTCTGATGAATGAATGCTGAGCTAATGTTGTATAATATTAGATAAATCAAAATTAATATTAACAGGAGGCAGAACGAACATTGCCGATGGAATAGAGGTGGCTCGAAGGGATGTGTTCTCAGGATCAAGAGTAGGCGCAAACAAAATCCTAATTTTAATAACTGATGGGGAGCCTAACGAGAGACAATCCGACACTGAAGATCAGGCTAAACTTGCGAAAGACGCTGGTATCTCCATTGTGGCAGTTGGTGAGTCATATCTATCTATCTATCTATCTATCTATCTAAGTATCTAACTATCTATCCATCTATGATTTGTAAAATCATATTACTTGCTAACCCTGTGTGGCATATTTTTACTGCCCATGCATGGTTCCTAGGTTAGACATAATAGAAAACTGATTTACAACTATTTCTTTGAAACAAAGAACACCATTGTCTGAAGACGTGTTCTAAAGATACTGTCAAGATATTTAGACCTTTTGATAAACTGGTTTATGTCAACAGTACTACGAAAAAGGCTCATGGCACGTAGTAAACATTTTCCTATGGTAAAAATTGTCCTATAGCATAATTCATCACATATTTCATTTTAATGGTGTTTTGTGGGTGTTGCCCTCCCACCGTAGAATGGCTCTTTGGTGTAATGGTTAATGCTCTCGCTTCCCGTGTGACAGGGTTGGATTCCTGGTTGGGGCACTCTATTGATGTATACTTTAAAAGGCTGCTGCTCCCCTAATATTCGTCCATTTTCAAATAAAAGACTGACTTGTTTAAGGAAATGTGTAGAATTTATATCTTAGTTCATACGCTAGATGACGGTACTTTTTCGTCTTCAAAATGGTTTGTGAAAACAGAACAAATTATTAATTATCTTATATAGTGTACTTGGGTGGCATATAACAATGCATTGTGTGGTCTGATGGGCAATCCAAGGATATTGTAGTGCTAGCTAATAGATAAATAAATTTGTGAAATTCTGAGTAAAGAATGGATTATACAAGGCCCAAACACTGGTCTTAATGAGGCAGTAGCCATCGTACTGTATTAAAGTGTTTACATAGTAGGCCTAGTGCTGTTGGCATTCTACACACAACACCAGGTATCTCTTCTTTTTGTTTAAAAGAATATTCTTGTTTTAACAGGTATCAGTGAGAATGGCCCAGACTTCAACCTTCTTACACGTATTGCCTCCAGTCCATCTCAAGTCCTGCGTTCACTCAGCTTCTCTAGCCTGAACTCGCAGATCGGAACCCTGGTCCAAACCTCATGCAATTCCCTCTTAACCACTAGGCCAAGTGTCAATGTCATACCTCAATTCACTACTCGACCGAACCGAAACAATTTTCCCTTTTTTCCAGCAGTAGGCACCACACCGATCAGTAAGTATCATCTTAACTTCTGTTAAATAAATTTCTATTATACCATACATTTTTTTTTTTACAAGCTCGGGTTTGAAAAAATTTAGACTATGTTCTACAGGCACACCATAGTCGCCCTCTGGTGTCCTCCCCTTTCTGAACGTTGACTGCATGTCTCAATACTGCTGTAGTCAGCGATTAGAGCAGGAGAGGAGGGTGGGTGGTGCGCTCAACTAGATTGAAGTTCCAGTAAATATTCCTTTAATTAAAGAAAATGATAGATTTGTATTTTGACAGGACGCTCAGCTTTTAAATGAAACCTGCCTCTATTTTAGACCTAGCTAGTAATCAAGATAATTCAGGATATCTAAAGCACTCTTCAAAAAATATCTTGGTTCTTTTTTAAAGGATTTTATTAGTTGGGTTTTTTTTAGGATGCAAATTAAGTATACTCACATTTGTCAAGTGCCCTATATTCATGTATACGCATATATATGATCAAGTTGGATATTCTTCTTTTGTTGATGTATTACAATGACTAGTTTGCAAGAATTTACATTCTTTTTTTGGAATTTCCAGAAACCTGATAAATATTACAAAATCCATTATGACACACAATTTCATAGCATCCATATTTTGTTTGCAAAACGTCAACAAAATTTAAACTAGTCTTCTTGTTAGCAAATGGCAAACTTAATGATTTTTCCAGAGATGATGTAATATTAGCTGTTTAGCTTATCTCTTGTGGCAAGTCAGATGGACAAATAGGTCTGTTTTCAGACCACATTATACATGGTACTGATAAGTTTTACAGATTGTTGACTGATCTTTTTAATTCAATGATTATACACAGTATGTCACCAGGAGATATGTTAAGTAGTCTTTTGCTACCAATTGGTAAAAATAAAAGGGCACAAAGTAACATGTCAGATAACTTTAGAGCAGTATGCCTGCAAAGTGGGTTATGTAAACTATTAGATCATCATGTATTATATAGATAAAAGCAGACATTGATTACTTCAAAATTACAATTCGGTTTTAAGGCACAACATTCTACAGCTCTTGCTACGTCAGTTGTGTTACAGACTGTTGATTATTACATTGACAATGGTGGTAAAGTGTATGGTCTGGCATTAGATGCCACCAAAGCTTTTGATCGTGTGGAGTATTCAAGGTTGTTTGCCTTACTGATAGAGAGAGGGTTGGACCCTTTGTATGTAAGATTGATTTTAGAAATGTACACCAATCAAAGAATGTGTGTTCGATATAATATATCATTAAATCAGAGAGGTTTTGCCCGACTAATGGGGTGAAACAAGGTGATGTGTTGAGCCCAACCTTATTTGCAGTTATATTGATGGAATGTTAAAGCAACTTGAAGCATGCAAAGTAGGATGCTATGTTGGCAATACGTTTTGTGGGGTAATAGGATATGCTGATGATGTGATACTCCTGTCCCCAACACAATGGGCAATGGATAGAATGATTAAAGTCTGTGAAAAATATGCAGATCAATTTATGATTAAGTTTAACAGTAGTAAATGTCAAGCCATTGTGTTTGAAGGGTGTGACTCTAATATTGAGCCTGAATTTTATGTCAATAGATGGAAAGTCATTTGTGTGAGGGATATGGTTTATTAGGATACTTGTTAAAGGGTAATAGAACAGACCCTCTGTTAGCACCAAATGTAACTGATTTTAACAAGAAGTGTAATGCATTTGCTAGAGATCTGGATTGTTTATCTTCTGAGGTCCAAGGTTCCTTGTTTCAGCAATACTGTACAAGTTAATATGGTGTAATTTTCAGTTAACTGTATCATGCTGATGTCAATAAGCTAAGAGTAACTTGGCATAAAGCTTTGAGGAGGCTTTTTAAATTACCAAACAGAACACATTGTAATCTTTTACACTGTATCACCAGTATATTACCACTCACTGTTATAGTAGATATAAGATTCCTCAGGCACATGTCATCTGGGTGTAGACATAAAAATAATACAGTCAATTTTCTATTTAGTATGTGCAGCCTTTTAGACATGTCTGTAATGGCTAGAAATTTTAGATTTGTCTGTAATAAGTATGGTATAAAACCACATGATGCGATTAATTCTACTCCAAGCTATTAGTATTAGTAAACTTGTAAAAGAAAAGTACCCACAAAACTGTTTTAGAGAGTGATCAAATAATTGGTGTTCAAATTATGGAACTACTAATTCATATCAGGGATGAGTTGTGTGAAGACTTTAGTCTGAGTAAAAAAGATATCTGTGATATTATAGAATATTTAGCCACAAATTGATTATCTGGGGTTTTTGCTCACCCCTCTTTTTTGGGTGCAAATCATTGTTTTTTAATATTTTATTAATCTTGAATTTATACTGTATATTTTATACACATAAAGCTTATAATATCAGATAATCTCAATGTTTTCAGGAAGAGTGACGCCAACTACGTTCGCTCCACAAAGTAAGATATTACAAAACTTGCACTAAAACATATAGCAGTATTTTATTGATTAAAAACTTCCTAAAATGACAGAATTTTGAATTTCAGTTGAATGTTGTAATACCGACTCATGTGATCGATCTCTCTATCCCTTTTGAAGTCATTTTGAAAAGTCCACAAAATTGTGATTTCTCACTATGGGAATATATTTTTGACAGCTAGTTTATTTGTTAACTGCTACACAAATCCACAAGTTTCCAAAGTATACCATGCCTTATCTGGGAAAAGAAGTTATCAAAGGGGCTCTGAAGGAGCGACAGGGTGCTTTTTGGCTCCCGATGTAAAAGAACTAGATTTTCATTGCTTTAACAAGGTAAATTCTCTAATTTTGATTTGTCTTTCAGTGGTTTTCGACTTCCCCCAACAACCCTGTAATGGCGGATACATCGTTCTGGTTCTTGATATCACTCGTCGACTGCACTTCAAGACTCTGCCCAATCGCGGAATCGAAGGATTAGGCGATATGGCTGCCAACATAGTGGACACTTTGTCTCGGTTACACAGAGATGCCAAATTTGCTGTCGTTACGTTTGAGAGCAAAGCAACTGTTGTCAGGGACTTCCTTGCATACAGGTAAAGAATAATCCTCATATTTTCTGGTGTCATTTCACTGAAAATAATTACTGGAGGTGAAAAATTGGTAATGTTTTTTATATACTGTGTCATATAAGTAAAGATATTTTATTTTGAATTTAAAAAAAATGTAATTAAGTAAAATAAAAATTCTCTGTATTTTATTGCCATTAACAATAAGAGGTAAATATCAGCATGTGTTTTGAGTAATTCTTTGGTGTATCAATGGTGTTTTTTTTCCCTGAGTTATGTTTCTGTGAGTGTTACCAGGCTGTCTATGTTTACAAATCACTTAATATAATATTTATTTATTCCAGGGGACCAGGTGAACTTAAAGCATTCCTCCAACAACTTACTTACGCTCCTGTCTATGACTCAAATATCGCCGATGGTTTCATGAAAGCAAAAGACGCTATTCAGGGAGTGAGAGCCTCAACCTCAATGGTAAATTGAAATAATGTAATTTTAAAACTAACCTTTTGCAGAACTTAGTGATATAGTTGTATGTTCTCTGGTTCATTGCTTCAATGCTTACTATGCAGTGTAAACAGACAAAAAAATACGGCAGTTCTTACGCTTCAAGATTCCCTCTGCATGTGTGGGGTATTTTATAGACACACAAAATAAGTAAAACAATAATTAATTTAAACTGAGGACATGAAATATATTTTATCTCATTCAGGTCATCCTTATCTCAGATGGAGTGGCAACAATTGATGAAGGAATTGAACAAACAAGAGGTGATGAATTACGAGCTATCGGCACTGAACTTGTTGTTATTGGTAAGTCATTAAAATCATTGGCATATGAAAACTAAACTACTAAATTAGCAAAATGATGTACATCAAACACAATCATGGTCATATATAAGTTTTTGGACACTTTGCTATACATGGTGCTTATGTTGCCATTTATCATATAATATATCATATCATATCATGCCATATATCATATCATGTCATACATCATATCATATCATATCATATCATATCATCAATCGTATCATATCAAATATTATATCACATATCATATCATGCTGTATATCATATCACATCATATAATATATCATTTCATATATCATATCATATCATATCATATCATATATCATATCACATATCATGTCATATCATATAATATCATATTTGTCAACCATGTAGAGTATTCAACTTTTGATAAGTCAAAACAGCATGGTTATCCTGGCATGTAAATATGCATAGTAAAACAGATATTATGCTTTGGGGTCTTTCAGTGATAATTTCAGCTTATAATATTATGTGCTATAAACTATCTGCATGCATTTTACCAAATTTTGCAGCGGTATCGAAAAATTACAACACTGCAAAACTGGAAGCCATTACAAGAAACGACCCGTATCATTATGTTGCTGAGACTTACCGATTTGATGCTAATCTTCTCTCAACCCTCTACAAGCCATGTACCAGGAACACCAACTCTATCGCAGCTCTCAGTAAGTGAATGACAGACACATTTGCAAGACATTTCTGTCTAAAACATTTTCCCTCTGGCAAAGATTGCCGTGCGTGAGAGCTGGCACAGCGACCTTTGCCTTGAATTGCCTAAATTTGTGTGGCTATTGCACAATCAGAGAAGGCCTGTGCATATTTGGAATATAGTGTCATTGTGTTATATTATGTTGGAAGCTGGTCTCTGATTGGCCCATGAACTTGTATGAGTGGCACCTAGACATTACGAAATATGTTCGTCTGTAGTCCAAGCCTTCATTGTTCGCTTAGATGCTCTTGTTTACAATCGGACAGTTCTAACAACACCAATGGTGGCTCATTATAAACATCATAATATGAACCAGAGCAGAGCTGTCAGCAGCATGTAGTCAGGAAGAGTACCTGTCTTGGGGTAGTTTTTCTGCTACAGACAACCTTTTGAGAGTGGCTGATTGTAGCTAGTAAACTTTACATGGAGCCAAAACTATCTACCTGTCCACACCTAACTTCAGATATCTTTTAGTTAGAGCTAGGAATCGGTTGCATATTTTGCAATTGATTATTCAAAACTTTTGGCAACCGATTATCGATTAATAAGATTAATTAATAAAACCCAAACATAGTGTGAAGGGCATGCTAAGTCATCCAATTGGGCATTTTATAAATAAAAAATATCATATTTACATTCTTCGTGAGACAGGAGATTCTATGTACGACAAATAGTTAGTAGATAAAGTTGAATCCAGGTGGCAGCACATGGTGGATGCAGCCACCTGGTGGATTTACGCAGCAAAATGGGTGATAATAAGGCCCGCGAAATCCTCGATGTTTCAAACAAGTATTAGAGCATCGATATTTTCAGATTTTCGATCCGATTAAGCAAGGATCATCGATAATCGCCAAGCCCTTCCATTAGTTGGCTAACCCTTATCCGATACCAAGATGGTTTTTGTTGATAAATGAGCATAGAATGCAGGGTGGTGATTTTTGGACGAATATTTGCTCTTTAATTGTGTTTAATAATATTTTGTTAACGGGTTAAGATTGCAATCTTGGTTACATGCTGATGAAAAGGTCTAGTAATGTAGAAATGGTAAAAACAAATTTGAAAAACAAAACCAATTCTTCTGTGGATAAGTTTCAAATTATTTTTATTTTCAGGAAGCGATACCCAAAAGGAATGTCCAAATGAAATTGTGTTCGTCATTGATTCATCGCAAAGCATGAATGGAAATAACTGGGACAGCGTGAAGAATTTACTCCTTTCTTTGGTTGAGAAGTTCACACAAAACTCACCAGGGGCCAAGTTTGGTTCTGTCTTGTTTGGGTAGGTGGCAGCATGAGAAATATCCTTATTTAATTGACCATTCCAACAGAGGGAGCTGTAAATGACTGCCCAAATAATGCGATGTTGTTCCAACGGCGGCCAATATAGACTATGCGTTTGCCCTATTTGGAATGCTGGATGATTGATGACGTCATCTAAATTTGACGTTATGAAATGCACTCGATGATCTCATTAGGTAAACAATGGTTCGGCACAGTTACTGCCTGAGTTGGTAAAGAGTAGCCCATTCCAAGTCTTTACGGATGCAGATACAGATACAGAAGACTTTTAGTCGGACAGAAAGACAGTACAATATGAATTATACAAAAAAAATACATTATGAGAGCCAATGGAGACCAACATTAAGGCATTTCATGCCACTAGCTATATTAATGTGTTTTACAGGTAATACTTATATATAGCATTTCTCCTAATTTTATCATGCATATGTATAACAGTTTTGAAATTTGCATGTAGTTTGGTATGCACTGACAAACATCCTTTTGATATAATTGACAAATCCATGGAACTGCGAGTGCATAGTTTTTCTATGATATTTGAAGTTGCTGTGTTAACCATTTTTGGGATGCGATGTTTGATACTAGCACTGGAGATTTGATATTTTAACTTCGGAGGGACGTATGTATTGAGATAATGCTGTCAGTCCTTTGATGAAAGCCCATCATGAAAGATATACCAGATATGAAACAGTCATTGTCTGTACCAACCTTTTCTTTTGTAGAAATTCACCACCTTCTAAAAAGACACCTCCTCCTCCATGGTGGACCACAAATCCATTTCCTTTGTCGTTTTATAATTTTAATCAACACATAGGTCTAGTTTAGTTTAGATATGATGCCCAGTTACCAATTTAGAACACTGCTATTATAAAAGGTTAATGTGAATTAGGTTACATTATTGAGTGATGTTAGAAATACATTTCTAATAAATAGTTTGTAATTTTTGTTTCAGCAATAACGCTCAGCTAGGATTTTACTTGTCTAACGACATGTTTGATATCAAACTGCGCATCAGAGGACTACAACAAATGGGTAAAGAAATGGATACTTACTAAAAGAACCTCTAAAGATGAAAGAGTTTAAAAAACGAGAAAGAAAAGTCACTGATAATCTTGAAAGATATGCTGTAGTATTTTCTGCATTATGTTCATCTTGGGATAAAATAACTCATCAACTTTTCGTCCTTTTTTGGAAGATACTGTAACTGCAACTATAGCCTTTGGAGGCGATTTTTTGTTTATCTCATTACAACCATATAAAACCCCCACTTTGATTTTGATTTTCATATATTATGAGTGTTATGAAAAAACGTGTATCATAATTTGTAAAGTTTGAAATGTGAATAAAATGTAATAAATAGTTCGCGCAGTTGGCCAACACACAACACACAACATTTATTGTGTTTGATTTACATTTGTAAATAACTAGCAAACTCTTTTTAAAAAAGAAAAGAATCGTTATGTACATTCCTGCCATTAGCAAGCCATGCATTGTCCATTATGTTCTTAAAAATGTTGGTTACAGGAGGTGAAACTAACATCGCCCGCGGTCTTAATGCTGCAAGAAGTTATGTTTTCAATGACAACAGAGCGAACAAAGTGGTCATCCTGTTGGTTGATGGTGATCCAAACATGGAGGTGGATTCTACTTACAAAGAGGCCGACAACCTCAGAATGGTTCATGTTGGCATCAAAGTAGTTGGTGAGTATTTGATGGTTAGTTATTAGCTTATTGTTGATGGTGATATCAAGGCTCAGTTGATACTACTCACGAAGGAAAGTTGAAAATGGTGTCAGTTATCATGTTGGCCAAAGGTGATGTCGCCATTCAATAGTTATTACTCACGAAGGAAAGTTGACGATGGTGTCAGTTATCATGTTGGCCAAAGGTGACATCACCATTCAATAGTTACTACTCATGAAGGTGCAATAAAATTGTGAATGACACATGCTTGTTATTAGCATAACATTTTGCTGTTGTGATGAATGCAGTTAAATAAACTATGAAACTAGGACTACATGTTTTTTGGTCTTTTGAAACTTTACACTGCATAGCAATACATCATACTAATCCAAATGTGTTGAAACTATCCCTTGGCAAAAATTTCAGTAGAGGAATTTCGATGCCCATTGTATTTTATTACCTCTCTCTTTTTTTGTTGTTGTTTAAATGAATCGTGCAGCACAACTTATTAAATATGGCTTGTCAAATTTGAACAAAACTGAGCTAAAATTCTATGCAAACATCACATTAATTGCTTTGCTGCAAAAACAAAATGGCCTAGACAGCAAATGTAACTTGCCTGACAAAGTGACATTGTAAAAACCTTTTTAAAAGATGTTATGAATGAAATCTATTTCAACATTTCTTATTTCAGGTATAACCAACACTCCAACCATAAACATACTTGAGAGAATTGCTGGAGGTGCGGAGGGAGTCTTACGTATTCCCAGCTTCAATAATTTAGAAAATGAAGCTGATAAAATTGTTGATCTGGCATGTACGGCCGGTGACAATGTTGTTGAGGAACAGCAACAACAACAGCAGCCACAGCAAGAACCTCCAAGACAACCATGAGTTTGAGTTTATTTGAGTTCATTTATTCTGAACAAATAAATGGTTGGCTGGACGAGGATTAAATCCACTTCATTATGGTTTATTTTAACAGCATTATCATCCAAGTTGAACGAAAAAATGAGGATTGTCAGCGCATGTGGAATTTTTATATGGAACAAAATTGTGATAGTGTATGACCTACATCAGTGCTCTGTCTCTACTACTAAATATATGACATCGGCGCTCAATCTTTACTACTGAGTGTATTGACCTAGGGATAAATGTTACTGAAAGATCTTAGTCTCAATGATAATTGAATGTTAGTGAATGTCTCGAGTAATGTGTGGTAATTATCAAAGTGGATGTTTGTAGACATTTTGCCACATAAAAGACATTTTGCCACGTGAAACTTTTTTTAAGGTGCTGGTAGCATAAGAACACTTGCATAGGCCAGACAGATATATTTTTATTCTCACACATAATTTGCTTATTTTTAATGTAAATCATTTACTAAGACAAAATATTTATACAATTTTACACTGACGCCTTCCAGAAGGACTTAACACTTTACACTGACAGCAACTTCTTTTTAGAAGAATATTTCGTGCCTTTTTGTAAAAATTTTTGTATTTTTGATATTATATCATTTTGTTACCTACGAAGTGTTGAAATAAGTTGTTGAACTAATTGTGCTAAAAAATGTGAATTTGTTAAAATAAAATTAGAAATAAATTGCACATTAAATTTTATAATTGTTATACTAAACATTTTGTACAAATTTTTATGTCTGATAAGCCAGGGTACAAAATGTGCAAAAACCAACTAATTGTTATACCAACTTATACACTGCCTGATAAAATAAAATAAATAAAAATGTTGTATTTTTCTTATTTATAACTTACACAAAAAAAAATTTGTTACCGTACTTTACAACAAAAATATTTTCTCCTAAATACTTTCTAGATGACCTACACTGTATATAAACCACTGGGCCAGGAACTATAGGACAGGTTGCCTAGTCAAGAAGGGCGTCTCCTTCACTGAGAAGTTGCTGGGGTGGGAGCTAGGTGTGCTTGATGCCTGTGTCCCCTTAACCATTGTTCCCAGTGATAGAGGGGTGGGGGCCTAGCTCAGTGGTAGCGCGCTGGGCTTCAAACCACTGGGTCCCGGGTTCAATTCCTGGTCAAGCCTATGTTGGATGGCTGTTTCATCATTCGTCTCATTGCCATGGTCCCTGCCTGTCCTAATTAGCCCATCAGGTGCAGCAATACAGGACGTAAAGCCCTAATCCACCACCACCACCCCAAGTGATGGACCCTCCTCCAATGATGGTGTTTCTCATCCAGTGTTAATATTAACAGCCAAATTTGTTGTCGATAACCACTATATACGCAGTGCCAATGGCCAACATGTTTTTTAATCTACGTACTGTATGCACACAAGCAGTGCCAATAGACACTCCTATTTACTCCAAAGTACAACTGAAAAATCTGCATAAGGGGTGGATGATTCTATACGTATAACCTGGTTGAGGCACGGTTGAGGGACAGGATACACAAAACTAAAATATACAAGGGACAATGTCTACAAGTAGACTGCTTAATAACGCGCGAGCAACTGTGAGCAGTCTACCGAAAGTGAAAATCAATTAATTGGCCTACTTTTATATCGCTATGCACATTCAAATGTACAGCGAACCGCACAAAATAGTTCTTATTTCACTGCTTCAGATTGACGTAGAAACAGTGCAATAGCCTAACTTGGCAGTTTTGCATTTCTTGAATGATAATGAACAAAATTGAATCGATGACCATAGGTCAATAGTTCCTGGGTTAGTTTATTTGATATCTGGTGAGTTGCTCAAGATGAGTTTCCCTTGGGACTTGATTCACTCGAGGGGTCCCAGGCAGAGACAGCAAGGCACTATGATCTTCCAATGGTTCCGTTTCTAGCGTTGCAACTCTTGTCCGATGTTTTGCGCGTCATTATTTCGAACATTCCAGATGTCTTATTGGTCAAGAGGCCGTTAAATTAATTATTTTTTGTTGGCAATGATGGTCGACGATAATATTTGCGGTAATTAACTTCATATATAAAAAGATAATTTTTGGGAATAGTGTGAATTGTGACCCATCGCGACCTAAAATTCAGGTACACTCATCATAGTGCAAGGGACACATGACTAAAATGGCCAAGGGTCAGGGGACATAATACCCCATCCGGGGCCTCATTCTCCACTCAGCTGCTGTGAGCCAATCAGAATGCTTCATTGTCATCCAGCTTGGGTGTATGTTGGAAAGCTGCAGTGGATGGCTCATGGCTGCAGTGTATGTTGTACAATGAATGGAAAATACAAGCGAGGCATGTCATCCAACATGGAGTGTTAAAAAATTTAATCGCTTCAGCTTCATCTCAGCCAATATAATTTTCCTCGTCCCAAAGCTATCAACATCCAGTATTTTAGTTCCTGAACCCTGATGTACTTGTATACATTTATGGAAACATAGGTACAAGTTAGACCACACTGCTGTCATTAGCATGCTAGCCGTTAGTTTTTCGGACTAGTTTCTACAGTTATATAAGATGTGGCAAGTCATAGGCGCCATCTTTTGAACTTCGCCACAACATCGAGATTCGCCACTCCCCTTAAACACGATTATACACATTGCAATTAAGTTGATGATTTGTTACAAGTCTAATTGTTTATATTTCTAACACTGTGCCAGCAATCTAATAAGCGATTATTGCAGTTTATTGCAAGTGGCGAATTTCAATGTATTCTGAGCATGTTTATGTCCGTACAATATTTTTCCGTCATTATGATCGTTTCGTAACCTGTCAGCCAATCAAAGGTTGGGATTGTAAAAATCTCTTGTGCAGCACTAAAGCCAACTGAATTTATGTAGAATAATTTGGCACTCTCCAGTGACCATAATCCACAATTATAGATAATTCTGCTGAGTGCCCTACTATTGTGATTTCTGCTTATAGAATACACAGCTGATCTCGGTAATCCAGTGGTGTCCCAAATGTAGGTCAAGCTGTGTAAATAACCCTTCTCCCAGCTACCCTGGGGATCAGTGATGTGCCACATCACCAGCAGCAGCATCAGCAACTTAGTTGTCTAGACAAAGATGGAGTTTACATTGAACCCAAAGTCTGTAGCTGTGTCAGTACTTGTTCTAGTTCTAGCATTAATAGCACAGAGAATAAGAAAATTCAGGTATGTATGCTGTTAATTATTTGTGAGTACTATTTCTACTCCCATGTAATTTGATGTAAACAATGAATGCTAAGCAAAGCATGAAAACAATGCAATATGATTTTGTTTGTCGATGACTTACTCCATTCATATATACGATTATACAATGCAGTTATTGAGGCTATGCAATGTGTATATCCACAGATTTGGCTAATGGTGCAAGTTGGTAAACATTTGGAAATTTATAACTCAATCTAGTCATAACAAATGCACTATAATATTGCATATGATGCCAAAAGTACATTCATAAAAAAATATTTTACACGATTATGATCATCTATTGAAGTTTTCATAAGTTTTAATTTGATAAATATTTCTCTAGTATTTCCATGTTATGTTCAGACTCTCCTGAAACCTTCATTCTTATAATTAGCTTAATGAATAATTATTAATTATTAATTGGTTACCACTGTAATTGCAGATCAATATTAGATTATGACCGAATAATCTATCAGCATTCTCCTGGACCTTGTAGATTCGTACATCCCATAGGTAAGATAATCTAACAATGCATACAACAAATTTAGTAGATAATTAGCTTTCAATTTAGTTGATAATTATACCAATTAGCTAGATCACTCACTTGTAGCAAATTCTTAGGGCATGCTAAAAATGTTCTTTGTAAATCTGGTTGTCATATAGGCAGGTCTGGTGGAAAAGACTAGTCCGAAAAACTGCCTCACTGCCCCACAAATCCTGTGGGGATCGAGGTGATTCTCAATAATAGTGGATTTTCACGGAAGGGTTCTTTGTATTTCCACCAGGTGGCTAAAACAGAATACTGCAATACTATTGGCTGGGAAAGTTCCCACCCTTCACTGTGATTGGATAAGGCAAAGTGCATCCAAGCAGCAGTATTTTTAGTGCATTTTAATGTATATTTAACATCTTATCATTCAGTTGGTATCTGTTATTTCCCTAAAAAAGTTGTATTTATTCAATAGGTTAGTTATGATCTTCTTTGTCTAAAAAACAAAATGAGTTATAAGAGGAGAAGAAAGACTTATGTCTTGTTGAATTCAGGACTGCTCAGTGAAAAGACTCTATTAGGCCTGAAAGATGTGTTTTTCCTGTTGTACATGTATTTTACTAATCAAATAAACATAGATGTGCAATGTATTCTGTCTCTATCAGCGAGCTTGCAAATGACAGCAATGTTTCGGTCTAGCAAAAGATTATCTGGTGGGCCCTATGTTGACCCACTGTTGTCATACTATAAACAGTATTTGGCTCAATATTGTCACACCATAGTTGACCCAATATCAGCACACTATCGATTTGACTCGAAGTCGGCCCACTATCCGATTGGCCCATGTCGGCTAATTATCGGCCCGCAACAAATTGTTAATATTCATAACTTCAAATTGATCTAACACTGTTAGTATATTCAACACTTTTGTTTATACTTTTTATTTGCTTTTGTTGCTACAGTAACAGGGTCTGAGGACATAGCTTTGGTGAAAGATGGACAAGCTTTTATCACATCAGTAAGTTGAATTTTAAACTATCTTCAGTTAAATGTTACTTTGGAATAATATACCAGTCGTGGACGAAAATAATGTAGGCCTACATGCAGCTGTCTATATTCATGCTGCTTTAACTAAAAGTGAAGCCTATTTAAAGCCAGGTTAAGAAACCAAGAATGACAATGTGGAACAATCATATTGTCTTGCTGATACAGGAATATTAAGCATGTATTTGCAATTCAAAATACTGCTGTTTTCTATAGTTATACCAAAAGAAAAATTAAAAAAATTATCTATGTGCTTAATTTATGCTTATATAGTCAATTTCAATTAAAAAATTTCTTATTTTCCACTATTCTTACTTAGTCTACCAATATGTAGAGAACCACTTTGTAGTGCCATCCACTTTAAATAAATAAAGTTCAATTCAGTATAATACTTACATTAATTAACTTCTTTTGAACAATTGCTGGAGGTAAGTTTAATAATGACCTGATAATGCTAAGAATGTACACTGTGAGCATTCAAGGGCTCAGTGACAACCCATTTACCAAATAGCCTGCCTAATTTTAAATCTGTTATATACATCAGGGCTTGAAGTTGTCATCCTCAGAGGCAGCTGCTTACAGTAAAGACAAGGGAAGACTTTTCATGTTCGACTTTCACAAGTCATCTGAACCGGCTCGTCCTGTGCTTATTGAGGGTAACTTCAATGTCGATAACTTTGCTCCACATGGAATAGCAACTTGGATGGACAAGGAATCAGGTGACTTTTCAATGATATTGTTATTTGTTACTTCCCTTAAGTTACTAGTTTGTTCCAGCAGTGACCTGATGTAAGAACAATCAAATTATTATTCAATGGAGATTCAAATGTGCATTCAAGTCACTTTTATCAGCAGGAAGTTGACTATATGATCAATCCATAATATTTGTGTTGTTGCTTTCTTGAAACTACCAACCATCGGCCAGTTTACCAACCGTCTAAAAAGTTGAAATTCTTATAAGTCTGATTACACTTGCAAACCAATTAAAGCAATTCTAATGCAAAAATTTTCTAACACAGATAGCATTTCAAATCGTTTCAATGTCGGCGATGTCAAAACAATGTTGTAACGACAGCGGCTGATATAGAAACGACGCTGGCCCTATTTGGAAAGCTATCTGGGAATTACCCTTGCAAATCAATTAAAGCAATTCTAATGCAAAATATTCCTACTGATGTTCCAGGGCAGCTTGTAGTGTTTGTGGTAAATCATCCTGTGGGAACATCAGAAGACAATGTCGAACGCTTTATCTGGGACGATAAGCGAAAAATCCTGATGCATAATAAGACTATCACACATCCTGTATTTTCACTGTGAGTACACATTACTGAATTATATACTAAAAAAAAACGATTGCAAATACTATATATACTGCCACTAATTGTTACACACAATAAGCTAGCAAATTGTACTTGCTCAGATTTTAAGGAATTTGGCCAAAAATTATTATTGAGGAGTCATCTAAGCAGCGAAGGACATTTTGCAGATGTTCCTTTAATTGTTAAGGATTTGCTCTGTTTATAAATCATATGTGTAAACAGATATGATTCAAATTAAGCAATTGTATGAAATGTCTAATTTCCATGTCACCTGACTTCTATATACTTTATCACTTTAATCATGTTGTTACAGTTGGTAGAATTGATGTGTATACTTTTCCTGTCTTCTTCTACTAAAAAACTGCTTTATTAGTCATTCAGAGTCTCACTCCTACATGTTTTACTATAGCTGGTCTATCCCATGATGACACATATGGTAGTTATGACTCGTCTGTGGGCAATTGAAAGGTCAAATCTTGGAGAAATTAGACAAGGAGGGGACACTCGGAATTTACAACATGAGCATGCTCTAATGAAAATCTGTATCTATTCAGATTTGACAGGATTTCGCGGAGTTTGACTTTGAAATCCTCATATCAAGCAATTAAGTACAAGGGCAATAAAAGTTCTTTCATGTACAATCAGCGTCGCACTGGATGAGGGTAGGCAGTGGTACTAACGGCTGAATTTCCTGCTCATTAAAACTTTTCTAAGCAGAAATGCTTCTATATAGTTATTTACACCATTAAATGTATTTATATCATTCCCACATAAAAGTCAGTTTTGTGGTATACAATCTCTTGTGAAAATCAATGCATTTTTATTATTATTTTACTGTATCCAAGACTCCAGTAGAGGGAGCCTGTTTTCACACCACTTTTTAATGCAACCAAGACTCCAGTAGAGGGAGCCTGTTGTCACACAACTTTTTAATGCAACCAAGACTCTGGTAGGGGGAGCCTGTTGGCTCTCAAATTATCTATAGAACAAATGCTCCCTCTGGTTTGTAACACGGAAAATGTTGGGAAAATGTAGACCAGTTGTTTTAAATCAACCTAAAAGACCCTTAACAGTAGTGTAAATTATATAACTATTTAGTAACGAATTAAGTGACGCATTAAACGCCTCATTAAATTAATTGAGGCTATTAATGATTTAAGTATTAATACCAATTGTGCTGATAAAGTAATCTAAGTTTAATTCTGACTATTGTGTAATGTTGCTAAAACAATGATGCTTAAAGTTTAAATAAATTATTTACTCTTTCAATAACAACTCCAAACCAATGATATAAAGTCGTAATAATGTAATCATTTAAGTGAAAGGCATATTTTTAGGAGACTTTAGAAATAATAGTTTAACAAATCATTGCACATTAAATATTACAATGCGAACACTCATTGAAAGTGAAATAGTTTATAAAGAATATAAAGAATCAATGTTAACATTTTAATAAAATGGTTCATTCTATATTACTTTTACCACATAACTTAGTAAATATTTTCAATTTAAATTATTAGAAAATAGTTTAAACAAAGGTAAACATTTCTTCTTCTTCTTCCTTTCTTCTAAAGGTTTCTCATTCTTATATTAATTCTTATAACTATAAGATTACCAAGTTGTGATTAATATATTATTAATATTAGTGTTGATTAATATATTATTAATATTAGAGTTGAAATTAATATTAGAGAGGATTGAATAACAAATAAATTGCGGTTAACTACATTTATTACTTGACATGAAATATGCATATAAAGTTGCAATGTTTGAACAAGTTTAATTACAAACACTCTCTGTAATCGTTGTATTTAAAGAAATATATAGATAATTACGAAATGTTAAATACAAAAATATAGTGTAATATAGCGAAACATTGTTATAATGAATTAACATTACTATATACGAATATTGATATTAGCACAGAATCAATGCGAAAGTACTAATTAACATGGCTAGAAAAGTGAGTGATTAGTTGAATAAACGGGAAACTCTAAATATATATCAATAGTGTACATAACAAAATTTGGCACTCTTCCTTAATATAGACATTTTCCAGGGTTACATATTTGCATTCCTACCTCTCGTCTCTAAAGGCTGCCTGCTTATGCCTGATAAAGCAGGGTTCATTAATGTTTCTCAAAGTGGCCCAACGCAGATTAATTTTGGACAACACATCCATCAAACTTTCGAACTTCGAAAGATTTAACCTAACACCTCTTCTAGTGTGAATTCTTTGACCTGTTTTCGAAGTGGGAGGGACCCAAAATTCTCTGATGTCCACCATTCCGCCATAGGAACTATCGATTTTGGCAAAATAATTGCCTCCCTTGCAGGGTTCTCGGTTACAGTTATAGAAAAGATTATTCCTAATCTCCTCTGCGTAAATTCGCAGACCTGTGGTAATCACAGGGTCCATATGCATTACCCTCTCACCGGATTTCTTGAAGCCTCCTGAGTACATAAACTCACCAAGCTGAAATGGACGGTTTTTGTTGGCATAGGCAGGGGCTGAAAGCGCTGCGAATCTTGCTTTCCCCAAGTTGAAGGACATCCTGAAGCCGTGATACGGGAAACAAATTCTTTTTAGTGTTCACGGTGTTCTACGTGGCGCAGTGGGAATTTCGCCGACCTCCGTCCCTTCATCATCGTCATCGTACTCCTCATCATCGTCTAGCTCGTGCTCCCCGACTTTATTGTGTTCAAAATGTTCCTCATCTGAGGATATCTGGACGACTTGATTACAGAATAACATACATAATCAGTACATTTAATACGCAGTACTGCTTACTAAATCCCTGTATAATTACACTATAGTAACTTGTGTATAAGGAAGGGTTTAATACATATATAATATTATTAGTTATATAAATTACTAAAGTAAAGTTAAATTTGTGTTATGAAACAACATTAAGATACATACATTTGCTTAATGATATATACATGATTTTTAAACACTAAAATATAACTTACTTCGATTTTGAAGATTTTGAAGTTGAAGACTGATCGGATTTTAAAGTTGACTGCTGATCGGATTTTGAAGTTGACGGATGATCTGATGATGAAGCTGACGGCTGATCAGATGTTGAAGTCGACGGCTGATCAGATGTTGAAGTTGATGTTCGTTTAAACTTCAGAGATTTCTTGAACAATTACAGAGTTTCGGAAACTAGTCACAACTTCCTCTTTTACAGACATTCTTCAGTTTACCTTACACAATAGCAACTGCTTCCTCTTGAAATTTATTTTTCTTTACAGCGGCCAGTTCATTCATCAAATCACCCCTCGTTCTAGCCATGATAACTGGTAATCCCACAAACTACAATTTGCTTTATATACTAAATATGCACATTTCTAGATTAGCATACCCTAGTTTATTTAGCTGTGTAGATTAGCATACCCATCTTTATTTAGTTGTGATTGGGAGCAAAGGGAGGGAACTATGTTAAGATTTAATGGTTGCTATGGACTATAATAAGACGGCTAAATACATTCTAATGCAATTTAATGGTTGCTATGGACTTCTTGACAAGTTACTGTATGCAAATGTGATGCATACAATTAGAATATTCATATATGTAAATTAAGGCCACCTGACCTGGGTGTGATTCTCAAACATTGCACTTTGATCATTTGAGCTAATAAAAAGTAACTGCGTTACAGTTCCAACCATCTTTTGACATTAACATCATCTTTTGTAAGTGTTTTTGTGGTCTCAGAAGGTCTTTTTCCTGGTGGGAGTAGCTTTTTAATTAACTGCCTTTTTGTAATGGTAAATTTTTGTACAGATTTCACAGTCTTTTTCCCTTTTTTTACTAGACTTGTTATGTCTGTTTTCTATCTTTTTACTACAATTAATACCCTCTGTACCAGGCAGATAGAGATTTTGATCAGTATTATTGTCTGCATCAGTAACATGTGGTGACTTGAGTTCGGTACTTGTTTTTAGTACGTCTGATTGTTCAGTAATTTTTGAGTCTGCTGTCTCATTTCCACGACTATTTAGGTAGATAAATAACACAGTTCTGACCTAGTAAGATGTTAGTTCTTAACTGATACAGAGTATTATTTTTAGGATTTATATCAACATATAAATAACCATACTGCCTTTCTACGCAGGCTTGATGATATGAATCAAGAAAAAAGCTCTTCTGTTTTTTGTTTGTGCACATTTGTGAAGCCAAAACGAAAACCTGCTAAGGAGATCTTAAGTTTCTGAATAAAATAATCCCCTGAACGTTGTATGATATATCTCTTAGGCATTGCGCTTGAAAAAATATGTTTTGTACTATTAAAATGCAGGATAAATTTCGGTGATGTGTAAAGACTGTAAAATATTCAGTTATATCAGGACAAGACGTTAAATGAGTCATTTGATCATCTAACACTAAACATCGGGGCTTTAAATCACTTGTAAATATTTCTAATTCTTCTTTTGAAGGAATTCTATTAATAAACGTAATGTTAGGTATTTCGGATTCCATTTCCTTATATAATGGCTGCCAAGCAGAATATCATTGTCAAATAAAATTTCTATGGGCTCAGGTTCAAACATTAAATGTTTCTTTTTTAGTAATTGAGCAATAAAAAAGGATTTTCACTCAAAAGAACTCCCTGCACATAATAAAGAAACAGGAGATTGAAAGGGGATGTAGCTGCTACCATTAGAGTCCGTTTTAGCCCATGGAATCATTGTATATTACCTTAAAAATAAAAATTAGGTCACTATAACATTTCTACTAGCTTCTAACTCCATTATGGCTGGAAATTCAGCATATATAATCAAAGTAACAGCTTTTGTAAGGGCGGTAGAGAAATTACCTTGAATTTTAACATTAGCAGACCTTTTAATTTCCTTAAAATTGCCCTCGTGACCTCCACCGTACAGGGAAAATATATACTAGCCATAACCATTTGCAAATTGTTTTGGAGTTATTCCATTACCAAAAGATAAATTGCCGGTGCATTCGTGCAATCGGGAATAAGGGGCAATAATGTGCCGACCCAATTTGTCATTTGACATCTTTAAGGAGCGTGATGGTACGGGTTGGTCATCAACACAAAGCTCTATTTCATTCAAATCAAATAGTTGAAAATAAAAGGATTTTTCTTGAAATTGCCGCTGTAACTATCACTTTCAACAAAACCACAAATAACTTTAGTTGCGCATTCGGAATTGAAAATGTTATCATAATAAATCCCCGAGATCCACTAGCTATGTTAAAAGACTTCATTTGAACTCTAGTAAAAGGGTAAATTGCATTAGATTTTTCAAGGCCTTTTGCATGACCTGTCATAATTGTTGGCATTACTTCAATGTAATAGGCCTTTAAACAAATGTCTTCAATTTCGAAGTCATTTTTATCTAAATAAAACATTTGACTTTTTAATTGTGTTTCTTTAGCATCAAATGACGTTTTAAGCAAAGTTTGAAAATATGCTTTGTATGGGTAAATATTATTGGGCATTGAAAGAGATTGTCCTGAAATTTTTCTGTCTATTTGATTCCAAAGTGACTGTAATGTTAAATTAATAGGACAAACTGCTGCACCTTTCACAATTTTTGTACCATCCTCCTTACTTATCTTTGCCTTGAGGTACAACTTTGTTCGTTTAAGATCTAAATAGTGCTTAGAATTTCTGCCTAAAACAAATACAACGGGTGCATCTTGACTAGATATTTGATTTGTGGGGCGATATTCCACAATTAACACACGTTCTATTGCACTTTGAAGAATAGGTGATGCAAAAGCATTTAATTGTGTTGGAACTCCAAGCACTGATGCACTATGTACAGAATCACAAATCATAATTGCTGTGTTATATATATGGCTTTAGTACACTTACCTATGTTGCACCCTATACAACAGACTTATGATTTTGAGAAAACGTCCGAATATTTTCGGCTTCTCTTATTATTGCTTGTTAGTTTCTTTGACTGTGCTTGTGGTGCTCTTCGTTTAACTGCTTGATGAAGACTGATTTCTTTCTTATTTTCCTCCCCTTCTTCAATATTGTCAACTTCAGACTGCGCCTGCTCAAGTGTAGCTTCAGCAGGGGTGGTTATTGTAACATTTATTTAAGGCTCATGATCATTCTTACTATCGTTTTAAATTTTGTTAACTACAGTTTAATAAGATGATTCACCATTATAAACCCCCCCCCCCCCCATTAATTATCAAGTGTTATCTTTCATTATTCGAATCCTATTTCCCGTTGCTTGACGTACAAAATAATTATTCCATTAGTCAAAATTTGGCACATATGGTATTATACGCATTGTACTTTTTGTTCAATATTCCTTCTACGGAGGTGCAATATCATGTGTGTTGTACTATCAGAATCGAAAGTTAAATTAACTGGAAATACTGGTTTCACCAGTATATCAGCTCTGTCTAATATGGGTAGCCGTATGTCTGCATAATCCGTTGAAGGAAATGACCGATATAAATAAGTATTATCTGCTCAATGTGGCCACAATACGACTCTTTTTAAAAGCATTGAATCATGACCTGCTTGAATAATTCCACTTGCTTGTTCTAAATAAATATCAAATATAATGGGTATATTTAAATCTAAAGAATTTTGAGTTTTAATTACCATTTCTCTAAGTGAAACAACCCACTCATAATTTAACTCTATCGGAGTGTCAAATATTGATGTAAATTGACTTGGATTGTTTGAGGGAAAAAACTCAATGGAATCTTTACTTGTAAGAACTATAGTTTTTGTTTCAGCTTCCATTTCTACTGTTTTTAGTTACAGTTGATGCTGGAATCCAACTATAACATTTATCACCATAACCATACCATTTAACAAAAGCCTCTTTTCTTTTTCTGCCTGTCTGTATTTAAGTATTTTTTCTATTTTGTAACTATTATGATTTTCTGGAACTACAATTAATTCCTTTGCTTAAAAAGTACATTTACCCTTTTTGTCCAATAAGTCTTGCAACATATATCTTTGTGGTATCCAGTCAATGATGTTTACTATAATGAAAATCTCCTCTGTATACTGATGATTATAAGACCTTTTAAACTTATCTTTAGCACGTTATATATGGAGTAAAGTTCCTTTCTTTAACTTAGTTTGAATATTTGATTGCAACTGCTTATTTACATATGGCATATAAAATTTAGTATATAGTTCAAACTGATTAGTTGTATTTACCTGTGATGGAGCCATTTTAATTGAAGTATGGTAAGAATTATTGTAGGATTGAGTAATATCTTGCAAAACGTTTATGTAGCAAAATGTTTGCTCACTTTTATTAGCTCAAATGATCAAAGTGTGATGTTTGAGAATCACACCCAGGTCAGGTGGCCTTAATTTACATATATGAATATTCTAATTGCATGCATCACATTTGCATACAGTAACTTGTCAAGAAGTCCATAGCAACCATTAAATCTTAACATAGTTCCCTCCCTTTGCTCCCAATCACAACTAAATAAAGAAGGGTATCCTAATCTACACAGCTAAATAAACTAGGGTATGCTAATCTAGAAATGTGCATATTTAGTATATAAAGCAAATTGTAGTTTGTGGGATTATCAGTTATCATGGCTAGAACGAGGTGTGATTTGATGAATGAAATGGCCGCTGTAAAGAAAAAGAAATTTCACGAGGAAGCAGTTGCTATAATAGACAGCGATGACACCGATGATTCACCCGAAATTCTGGAATTGTTCAAGAAATCTCTGAAGTTTAAACGAACATCAACTTCAACATCTGATCAGCCGTCGACTTCAACATCTGATCAGCCGTCGACTTCAACATCTGATCAGCCGTCAGCTTTATCATCAGATCATCCGTCAACTTCAAAATCCGATCAGCAGTGAACTTCAAAATCCGATCAGTCTTCAACTTCAAAATCTTCAAAATCGAAGTAAATTATATTTTAGTGTTTATAAATCGTGTATATATCATTAAGCAGATGTATGTATCTTAATGTTGTTTAAAAGCACAAATTGAACTTTACTTTAGTAATTTATAACTAATAATATTATATATGTATTAAACCCTTCCTTATAAACAAGTTACTATAGTGTAATTATACAGGGATTTAGTAAGCAGTACTGCTTATTAAATGTACTGATTTTGTATGTTATTCTTGAACAAATTTTCTATTTCAGAATGACCTTTAACTTGGGGAGAGCAAGACTCGCAGTGCTTTCAGCCCCTGCCTATGCCAACAAAAACCGTCCATTTCAGCTTGGTGAGTTTATGTACTCAGGAGGCTTCAAGAAATCCGGTGAGATGGTAATGCATATGGACCCTATGATTACCGCAGGTCTGCGGTTTTACGCAGAAGAGATTAGGAATAATCTTTTCTATAACTGTAACTGAGAATTCTGCCTGAGAGGCAATTATTTCGCCAAAATCGATAGTTCCTATGGCGGACTGGTTCACATCAGAGAATTTTGGGTCCCTCCCACTTCGAAAACAGGTCAAAGAATTCACACTAGAAGAGGTGTTAGGTTAAATCTTTGGAAGTTCGAAAGTTTGATGGATGTGTTGTCCAAAATTAATCTGCGTTGGGCCACTTTGAGAAACATTAATGAACCCTGCTTTATCAGGCATAAGCAGGCAGCCTTTAGAGACGAGAGGTAGGAATGCAAATATGTAACCCTGGAAAACGTCTATATTAAGGAAGAGTGCCAAATTTTGTTATGCCAAATTTTGTTATGTACAATAGATATATATTTAGAGTTTCTCGTTTATTTAACTAATCACTCACTTTTCTAGCCATGTTAATTAGTACTTTCGCATTGATTCTGTGCTATTATCAATATTCGTATATAATAATGTTAATTCATTATAACAATGTTTCGCTATATTACACTATATTTTTGTATTTAACATTTCGTAATTATCTATATATTTCTTTAAATACAACGATTACAGAGAGTGTTTGTAATTAAAGTTGTTCAAACATTGTAACTTTATATGCATATTTCATGTCAAGTAATAAATGTAGTTAACTGCAATTTATTCGTTATTCAATCCTCTCTAATATTAATTTCAACTCTAATATTAATAATATATTAATCACAACTTGGTAATCTTACAGTTATAACAATTAATATAAGAATGAGAAACCGTTAGAGGAAAGGAAGAAGAAGAAGAAATGTTTACCTTTGTTTAAACTATTTTCTGTTTATTTAAATTGAAAATATTTACTAAGTTATGTGGTAAAAGTAATATAGAATGAACCATTTTATTAAAATGTTAACATTTGATTCTTTATATTCTTTATAAACTATTTCACTTTCAATGAGTGTTCGCATTGTAATATTTAATGTGCAATAATTTGTTTAACTATTATTTCTAAAGTTGCCTAAAAATATACCTTTCACTAAAATGATTACATTATTACGACTTTATATCATTGGTTTGGAGTTGTTATTGAAAGAGTACATAATTTATTTAAACTTTAGGCATCATTGTTTTAGCAACATTACACAATAGTCAGAGTTAAACTTAGATAACCTAATCAGCACAATTGGTATTAATACTTAAATCATTAATAGCCTCAATTAATTTAATGAGGCGTTTAATGCAGCACTTAATTCATTACTAAATAGTAATATAATTTACACTACTGTTGAGGGTCTTTTAGGTTGATTTAAAACAACTGGTCTACATTTTCCCTATATTTTCCCTGTTACAAACCAGAGGGAGCATTTGTTCTATAGATAATTTGAGAGCCAACAGGCTCCCTCTACCAGAGTCTTGGTGGCATTAAAAAGTGGTGTGACAACAGGCACCCTCTACTGGAGTCCTGGATACAGTAAAAAAAATAAAAATAAAAATGGTGATGACACACAATTTTAGTGACGATTTCGGCGGGAATTTCGAACGAAGTAGGTCAAAGCTGATAGCACCGCTGACTAGGTACTACTAATTGCCCCCCAATTAGGGGCGGGTACTTTGGTCATCAAGCTTCTATCACGACTGATTCTACCTTGATGTACCTCAGTGTCCCCTCGTCTAATTCCTCCAAGGTCAAACACTTTTACCTGGGTGTCTAGCTAATCCTTGTCATAAGGTTCAGTGAAAGCAGGCCATGAATGCCAGTATGAGTCATCAAGGGTAGCTGGTATCAGCAATGACTTATCAAGCATGGTTTTCACTGTAAAAGTGAATACAATCTTACATATCAATTCTACCAGGTGTAATATCATACATAGCTATTTCGTTTTAAATTTTCAGTATAAACAGCATTGCTCCAACAGGACCCAACAGCTTTTACGTAACAAACACACAATACACTAAATCCGAATGGTCAAGGTCATTGGAAGCTAATCTTCTCATTCCATGGGGTCAAGTTTTGTTCTATGATGGAGATGTGAAAGTCTCTGCTCAGGGGTTCAATTGTCCCAATGGCATAGCTTTATCACCAGATGGCAGGTGGGTGAAAATGTGTACAACTTTGAACTTTCCACATATAACACTACAGATGCAAATGTTACAGTGGGTTCACGTAAAGTGCTTATTTTTGCTTATTATTCATATGAAAATTGGCTATTATATTGGCTATCATGACACATGTTCCTATCTGTTCTGTTACACTTACCCTGGTGGTTTTGACTCATCATTGATGAGCAAGTGATATGGTGCTTGTACCAGTGTTTCACACTTGCATCTGATGGGTCATGATCGCAGTTAAGTTTCATAATTCAAAAACAACTTATCTCCACCGTTAGTTGTCAGTTTTTTCCTAGATTCAGTGAACCATGCGAACAAATTCCAATGTTGACCAGCAGGCTATTCAGCGGCCAAGCTGAGTCATCACTGCATGGTTTCATGAGTCATCATGGGCATTTAGCAAAAGTAAGCACTTCATGTGAACCCACTGTAGCCACTGTAATATTTATTCCAAAACACAGCACGTGGATCAAGGATTATATGTAGGAGTTCTCAATTTCCTGCGTATGTCAACTTTAACATGACTTTCAATTTTGCAATGTATGTTTTGAATGTTTTTCTATCATTTTCCTTGTGTTAATGGGTAAACAAATTACCAAGAGGCATTTTGGTTCACATTTATATGATCTATTTACTGTGTCGTACCTGACAGTTACTGTGTCTATTCATTTCTTAAACTTACAGATTTCTCCATCTGGCAGTAACATTTGACAAGGAGATTATCACTTTTGCTGTGAGGAAGGACTTTGAACTGGAGGAAATTGATGTGAGAAATTTCAAAAACTACAGACAATGACTTGATATATGCACTAAATTCGACAAATTGTCTGAGAAGTATATTGATGCAATAATGCAAAAACTGTTTTGTGGAAAAAAGGCAATGGCTATTGAAATCACTCATCAAGGAAGTCTCTGACAGTACTGCTACAATAAATGAGTAACTTCTATATTATCTGGACAGTACTGGGTCTATAAGTGACCAAAAATAGTTTCAACGTCTGCGCGATGACGGCAATGTTAATTCGAAGTTGTAATGACAGTGGCCTACATGGAAACGATGCATGGCCGATTTGGAATGCCATCTTGATGTGATCTCTAACAGATGATCAGATTGGCTGGTGTCATTCTCATCCATGCATGTGTTCTTATACAAATTGGTGATAGATAATTTGCTAACATTGTGAACAGGATATCTTCATAATTATTGAGACTTTCTTTTTCAGAGAAAATATTTGGGGTCAGTGCCTGAAAATGTCAATGTAGATGGGGCAGGAGACCTTTGGGTAGGGGCTCTTCCTGTGGTTGGTAAAGCTTTGGAACATAAGACTGATCCTAAAATGCAGGTCCCATCATTGGTAAGTACAATATTCTGATGCATGTCTAGATGGGAAGTTATTTCTGTAGTAAGAGCTACCAGTATACAACTACAGAAGCATCTGCATTTTCCAGGTTTTGCGATTGCGTATGAATGAAGGAAAGGTCACCAAACTTGAATCGGTTTATGAGGAAGACGGCTCAAAACTTTCAGCATCAACTTGTGCAGTTTATTACAACAGGGGAATGCTGGTTGGCAGCATACACGGGAAATTATTATATTGTGATGTGTTGTATCTTGAGACATAGGGTTACCACATTTAAGAAATAAAATCTAATGCTTGATATTTCATAGCACGCCATCATTGTTTGTTTTTAATCCGGTGAAACATTCTTAAAGGTTTTCTTCCCTACAGGCTAGCTCTGTCTCATATTAAGCCAACAGTGGATGGTGAGGAGTCCAACATAAAGTTTTGTGGCACGAGAAAAATCATATTGGCCTCAGCTTAAACCTCGGTCCACAAAACTCCATGTTGGACAACGCACTATCCACAATTGCTTATATTCTTCACTCATTGTACTCCAGCCATCTAACATACACTGCATCCAACATACACTGCTCATATCGAACATACCCTCCAGCCATCAAACATACACTGACCAATGATCACCAATCCAACATACACTCAAGCCATCCACCAACCACTGCTGCTTTCCAACATACAATCCAGCCTTCCATTGTGATTGGTGCATTGTGGCTGAGTTTACATTATGAGATAATTAGTTTCAAGAATAACTTAATGTGAATGTTTATTTTTTTATTTATTTTTATTGTTTTTCAATTAAAGATACTCTTTCTAAAGGCTTGACAACATGTCGCGTGAGGGAAGAGTACAGTTACAAATCCATCAATAATACAAAAACAACACTCCGTTGTAATATCGTGAGGTTGTATTACTGTGATCTTTACCGCTAGATGGCATAAAGTGAACTGACAGGTGCTGTAATCTGTTGAAAGTTTGGAACTTGCTTATCATAATAAACCATGTTGCCAGCAAGTTTCAATAGATTAGCTTATGATTACCAGACGCTCAAAATAATACAACCTCACGGTAATACAACAGAGCACTCTACATGTAATAAAAAATGTAATGTAAATGAAATAAAAATAAGTTGGTGGAAATGTAGAAAATTATCACGAGTAATTCTGATGTATTACAGTAAGCAGACATTAATGCCATTTCACTAACCACATACAGTTGTACACAATGCATTCTTCACTCATCTTCAGGGTTGTAGAAAAACAGCCTGGTTAAATTGGTAGTGAGCACTTCTGTCCATCAGTTAGGTCATTTTGCATTTGCATATGTGCATTTGGCTGTTTGATAGGCTGATCAACATTAAGCAGCTCACTGAAGTGCAGACATCTACTCAGCTGCTCAGTCAAAACCACGTCCAATTTAGAAATATTGTGTTCAATTTAATATTTAAAATAATTAAAGATAAGTGTGTTATAATATTAAGAATATTATTAATAAATATATTTAAAAATATTTTCTGACATTGAGGCCTATGAGATATGAACAGAATGAGGGGCCACATGCTTCTGTACCATTTGTATTTGCTGTTGAATTTAAACAACTATGGACAAAACAAGGCATAATATGGGATACCCATTGTCGCCATTGTTTTTTTCCAGAATTTAGCCAAACTGCTGTACAACAATAAAGTATGATAAGATGACTCCCAGTAGCTGAAAATGTAACAATTAGAAAAATTACAAAAGTGCTTGTAAAAGAACATGAAAACATATCAAAACAATTTACAGCTCCATGTTCTGTGTGGCCCATAACTAAATTGACAATGTCATCAAATTGTAATACATATTATCATAATTAATTCAACTTACTGTAGTGATTGTTGGTTTGTCAATATACATAAAACCCATAAGTGATATTCCTCGAAACTCCTTAACTTCTTCAATAAGTCTGTCAAGCTGTGACACAAATGTATAGATGTGGATTAATACACTTAATCACAAATTTAGATCTTGACTGTGGGTTCGGAAACAACATTTATAATTATTTTGTCCATTTGGAATTTAAAGATAATAATTTATAGCCAAATTCCTAGACTTTGAAACTAAACTCCAGATGACACAATGTGAATCCATGAATCTCATTGGCAGCCAATAGGAAAGCTTAGCCTGGCAGCCGTCCTGCCATTTTTTGCGGTATTTTGCAACATGTTGAAAAAATATTGTCTGGCCAGTATACAGGCATCAGTGCCAACTATCACCATTTCACATTATTGAAAATGAGTAATTAGGTTTTGATGACTAAGTTGTACAGTGATAACATTAACAATTCTTAAGAAGCAGAAGTTAAAATTGCATGAAAATGATGATTGTTGAAAAACAAGAGCATGTCAAGGTTTTTCATAGTGTGTGCACATATTATTTGTCAGCATAGAAAAGACTTTGATGGGAGGAAGGCTGTAAAGCTATGTGCACATGTAATCCCACGAAAATTACAAGCTCAGCTGCATTGCCCTCATTTTGCAAAGTTGCAAATGAGGGCAATGCTTGCTTGGTTATATGAGAGTGGGACTCACATGAAAACATCTGAAATTTTGTTTCCATGTCCATCAAATCTGAGCAAAAACTCAAAAGATATAACATCTAATCACACTTAATAAAAAGTTGAGATTTATGGCTATCACAACATTTATATATATTTATTGTATAGTGTACATTTTTTAATCCAAACACATTCAAATGAAAATTTCAAGAGCCCCAGAAACTAATGGCTAACAGTGATGTCATAGGAATCATAGCATGTAATGCCAATATACAATTTTCAGTCTATTGTGGTGTATTTTCCAGTTTCATAATTTTGTGTGGCCCTAGATTGCATTCCAAATCGTTCAGCAATGGCGTGATGTTGGCAACGTCAAAAGGATGCTGTACCCACAGTGGCCTATATAGAAACGATGCTGACCCGATTTGGAATGCTATCTGAAGCCTACTTTTTGCTACTTGATCATACCATGTAATAAAAGAATAGCCTACGATGCATTCCAACAGTTTTTCAGTACTATTCTTAATAATATATAAACTTAGTCTTGAAGTGAATGAGTGTAGTTTTAAGCAAATTAAAAAGTTTGTCGAACACCGAGTAATCATTGTACAAAAACAAGTAATTCCTAGTAAATTTTGTTTCTATTATTTTTATGATAACAATTACACATTTGGTGATATTCCCAGATAGCTTGTCAAATCAGCTGGACGTTGGCCTGATGTGGGCCACGTTGAACTAACTTTAGGCTAACATTGGGCCAGTATAGCATGTTATCAGGTTAATTTAGTTTATTAATTTTTTTGTGTGTGTTGGACACAGGATAAAAAAATTATTAAAGGAAACAAAGGGCATCATATGTGTCAAGTGATGAAAAAACTTGCCTGAATCAAATGTTGGTCTGGAAAATTCCGAACTTCCAACGACTTCAGAACTTCAAGAGAAAGCCTGGCCTGATGAAGTAATTATCATAAACAAAAAGTTAACATATATATATATGTTTCAATGAGAACATATGATAGTTTGCTTCGATCTACGAGTCAGAATAACATAGCGATGTTAGTCAGACGTTGGGTCGAAGTGACAAGATATGTAATCTGGGATTGTCTGAGAAACTATCGATTTATTGTAATTCTCTGTATTGCATTTTTTGTGATCTCAATGCTACTGGTCTGTCATTTAGTCAGCCTAATAACCAGTCACAATTGGCATATGTAATGCTTAGATAATCATGAGTCTTGGAGTCTATAGAATGTAGCACATACATTCACCTGAAGAGTGGAGTCTTTTACTGGCCTCAGTATAGACACTATGTGCAAGGCATCTTCATTTCAACATCCAACTGAGATGTAGCTAAAGAAGAGTGCCTAGGCAATGATTTGAATCCATGGAGGGCCTTCAGATGAGCTGGCCAATGTGTTACAGCCAAATTCATAGAGTTGGAAACCTGTCTCCTAGACTTGGAAGGTAAACTCCAGATGACGTCATGAGAATTTAGGACACTCATTGGCTGAGGGCCTGTCATAGCCAGTTAGAGTGCAGGATTCACATGACATCATATTGAGTTTAGCTTTCAAGTCCCAGCAATTGATTTCCAACTCGATAATTTCTTGTTGTGTCGAGAAGGTATTAAGTGTTGATATCCTGCATTCATTGGCCTTAACACTGAATGGAATTACCTTTTGGAGTGCGCATGCTGAATGAAATTACCTTTTGTAACAAGTAAATCGGTCCATGCAAAACTGCTCCAAGTTGTACCACGAATGATGCCAATCCTCCACCAATTACAAGCAAATATGAACTGTCACGCAATGCCGCAGAGGAAAGAATACAAATTAAAGCCATGTAACCGACTAAGTTGACAGCATAAATCATACCAAGCCTCTGCGCATGTTTTTCCGTGACCTTGCACAAATCTTGATATCTTAAACGGATCCTGTAATAAAAAAAGGTAAGTCAAACATTCATCATCATAGAACAATGGGGAGAAAAAAACCCAGAGGGCACTGCTACCAAAGCATACATGGCATAAATAGATGATTTCATCATTTATTGCAACAACATATTTGATGTCAATGTTTATCTGCTTCTGAGCCAGTGACATCTTTACACAATGAAGGCAGTATTCACACCATATTATCACAGTGTAGTATGTCACCATTTCTATCCTTCCTTGCTTTGTATTGATATAAATTCGAATTTATTTTGAAGTGGACTAAGGTAATAGTATTAGTAATAGATATCTTTCTATAATATATTATAATCTTTCTTGTGAAAGTCCATCAGTATGAGTTCTTTCTTTGCATATTTTTTTTCTAACTTTTGTCTCACTCATCTTGCCATAATTTTTCATGTAACTTGTGGTCTCAAAATAACTTTGACCACCAGGCATCATTATGTCAAATGATGTGTTCCTTGTATAGTTTTTGAAATATAGAATCATCAAGCATGTAAATTGATCTGCATTAAAGTTTTGGCCTATGGGGGGGGGGGGGGGGTTGACTTCGATCTCCAACCTTTCCATAAGCGTCTTCTAGTATGGGTCTTTATACATCAGTAGACCTTCTTACCTTTCGAGATCAGCTACAGTGGTTTTCTCCAGATAGGTCACCATGGTAACAATTTCTTCATTAATATGCTCAAACGATGTTGCCATAATAAAGCAGGATGTCATTAAATACAATGCAATGGAAAATGCTGGGAAAGTAAAGAAGAAACTAAAGACACAATTGAAAGCATTGACACAGGTATAAGTGCGATTGAACCAGGTAAGAATGTTTGTCGTTGAGTTTTGCATCACAGTGCCAGAAAGACAACTTTCAAAGGCTGATGTGTCTTGAACTATGAAATACAAAGATCCTAGGGCACTCCATAATAATATGTAAATTGCCATGCCTGTAATGGCACATTTGAAACGTTTGGAGAGCGGAAAATTGAAACGGAATATGGCTTCCCGTAGGTAAAAAGGATGCTTGAAAGAGACAAAAAAAAATATTAGAGATGTGCTGCTTCCTATTATGTAGGACAAAAATGCTGGAATATGCCACACCACTAATTCTAAATAAGGTGGAGAATATACACAAATGGTGTACAGTATGAGAATGCTCATCATAATGTTTAGCAATGTAACACAGCATGAGTATATAACAAGACATATATTCGAACAACGTAGGGGTTTAAAACCCCTGTGGACTTTACCAAATATAACAAAAATCCTGTTAAACAAAATCATGACTTCATGCAATTCCATGCCTAGGATGACAAATATGGTAAAAATTATATCCCTTATCTGTTATTATATTGTATCAAATTGATCGTAGGAGTGATATCTATATCCTTGTATATCCTATGGTTATCTTTCAAGCAATTGCCAGGTGTTTGATGCTTTGTACATATGCATTCTCTGCCATTAGTGGTGATCAGTATGAAACAGAATAAGTAGCATTAATGATTTAAGCGAAATTTGTGTAATATGTGGCTTGGCAATATTTGACTTAAGTCAGAGTTTGCTCATTGCATTAATAATTTGTTCTGACTCATGACTTTAATGTTTGTCTTTCATGTTCCTAATGGATGTAATGGGAAAGTAGCAGGAAATATATGTGTAAAAAGCATTGTTCTTGTTTGTGATATGCTTCTATACAGATTAATGTGCATAATACTGATTGTCATAAAATGTTGGTAAACAATTCAAACTCTTGCTACTAATGCACATGTGATACATACACTCACCAGTGCAATTTAGCAATAAGTACGCCATTGAAAAAATCCTCATGTAAGCCAGACAGTGGACGGAGCCTGAAGCATACGCAAGAAATCGAGGAATATTTGTTGCAGTCTGGTCTCACATCAACGCGTGCATAGACATGATATCAAGTGCACATTCCTGCTCATTTGAATTGTGGATATGCAGCACTGAGCATATCCACACGCATTGATATGCGTCCTCGCATAGAGCGTGTATAGGCGCTTGAGTGTACTTATTTAATATTGTGCAACCATGCACATGCGTTCTGTCCATGCAGCTGCCTGTTTATCACATACACGAGTGCCCTGTTTGTCACATACAGCGCACTGTTTGTCACATACATGATCTGCACTAATTGTACACACTGAGTATTTAGGCCCACGACGCCTCACTGACTTCGACCACGGGGTTTTACTTGTATCTATTAGAAACCTTTCATGCATACATTAGGCCTTAGTATACAAATATAACATGTATATCATATTTTAGGCCTAATAATACTATACAATTATTGCACAGTGGCGAGTGCATTATGTGTTTTTATGGAATCTCGACAACTGATAATATCCGTTGTCGAGGTTCCATAAAAACACATACTGCACGAGACACTGCAGTAATTGTTAGATTATATGGCCTTTCAATATACACAAGTGAAAAATAGGGCTGTCAGTTTTCATCCAATGTTTTTAATTCAAAGCTCTGAAAGCAGAAACGACTTTCATTCTCATTATTTGACTTTCGTAAATCAATTAGATGAATTATAGATGGGCACTATCTTTTGTTTTGGTTACATTGTGAGACAAGAGATACATACACCCTCAAATGTTATGGACACCTCGACCTCGTTGCACATTAACATTTTCGGGTGTACATATCATCATGTCCATGAAACTTAGGCACGACCTAGTATTTACAGCCATAAAGGCCATATAGAGTTGTACTGTACAAAGTTTCGTAAGGGTAAGTGAGTTGTGTTAGAGTTCAGCTCTGGAAGTGCAAGTGTAACACCTGCCCTCCTGCTTGTTGGAGGAACACTGAACAGATTTAATGATGCCTGTGTGCTATGTGGGATCTTGCAGGGCAGCTTGTAGTGTTTGTGGTAAATCATCCTGTGGGAACTTGACAATGTGGATTGCTTTATCTGGAACGACAAGCGAAAAAAACCCTCATGCATAATAAGACTATCACACATCCTGTATTTTCACTGTAAGTACACATAATTAAATTATCCTTTGTCAATGCCAAATGCAGATCGCTGATTGGTCGAGAGCTGATTGACGTATTTCTGTATTCATTAAATGGTCCGTTAAGCCACACTCTCTCCACTGCTATTTCTCAAATGATGTCATCCGCAGCATTCGAGCTCAGCACTCTCATCATGCTAGTTCACCAAAATGCAATGTTTTTGTTGTGCATTGCTTTACATTTTTGCCTGTATCTCCTTTGAGAGGGGAGTTTAATAAAAACCCTGGTGTCTACACATTCCAAATAAAATAAGAATTCAACGAACAGGTCAATTTTATTTCTTTGACACTCAGAAGCTGAGAAAATAATAATTATTAACATCCTTGTTCGACCGCAATTTTCACTGTGGATCCAACACAGCTTGAAAATGATCGCGGCAGAGTCCAGTTTGTTTCTTCCTAAATGTTTTTGTTGTTTGGAAAGGACAAAGGATAACATCTTTATCACATGTTGATATTTTGAGAATACAGGAATTTATTCCACTCAGTTGTGATATTTCACTCAGCCTTTGGGTGCGTTAAATATGATTGCTTCATGGAATAAACTCCTGTATTTTCAAAATAAATGTGATAAATAGTAATATTAAAAAGATGATGGTGACTACTATATATACTGCATTGGTGTCATATGGTCATTGGTGTCATCATATGATGGATAATGATATCACAACCTATCAAATTGTGCTGGCTTTTTTTTGAAATTTCTCACATCAATTTCCTCCAGTTCAAAGTACTTCCTCACCGCAAAAGTGCCAGATGGAGAAATCTGTAAGTTTAAGAAATGAATAAACACTGTAACTGTAAGATACGATACAATACATAGATCATATAGAATGCGCACCAAAATTCCTGTTGAGGCGTGGAGGCCTAGTCAGAAAAAGAACTCCGATTTTGTGCAGACACAATTTTATTTCACTCAGAAGAGTCAGGTGAATCTGAAGTAATACAAAGACAAGGAAAATAAGTAAAAAACTAATAATAAAGAAATTCCTACAAAGCAGGTGTTCTTTTTCTGACTAGGCCTCCACGCCTCAACATTGAATAAACATGTGCAGCATTCTACAATTTTTGGACCTCACACCTTAAGAGAATGGCTTATTAACATAGTTGACCTTATCTAAATATTTCATACACAAATTCTTCCATAGTTTTTCAGTATCACAAAATATTGTCCATTTAAACCTATCTCCTTTCACCTTGAAGGCCCACATGAAAATGCCTTTGCCTTGCAAGGAAGTGGATTTACAACAACTTAGAAAACTGTGACAACAAAGACAACAGTCAACACAGCTGCTTGTGCAATGTGTAACACTCCTCCACTTTGGATCCAATGGAGATCCAATATATATATAAAAATCATATTACAATAAATATATATATTTGGAAATAATCAACACCACATATTCAGAATATGTACAATCATACAATAATACAAGACTAATACATAGAAACAAATTATGAAAATTTATGAAAATTAAATATTTATGAGTGAGATTCTAACTGAACAATTTTTGAGATTGGCCTTACAAAATGGCACTTGCACAATTAGACCCAAAGGCCATAATCCCCTAGGTGTACCTTCATCCAGGACCAAAACCACATCACCAACTTTTACATTTGATTCAACGTTGGTCCATTTAACCCTTGGCTGTAACAGAGGCAAATATTCCTTAACCCAACATTTCCAAAATTGATCAGCCATCTTGCACGTGGTGCCATCTTTTTTTGTACATGTCACCATCCTCAAAGACACCAGGGAGAGGAGGAAGACCATTACGAAGAAGCAATAAATGATTTGGTGTGAGTGGAGAAGGATCCAGTGGATCGTTACTAAGCTTAGTGATAGGCCTGCTATTTACAATACTTTCCACCTCACACAACAGAGTCTCTAACACATCATCATACAATGATTTTGGCTCAGTAATTGCGTTCAACACTCGTTTAATTGTGCGCACCATTCTTTCCCACAGGCCACCCATATGAGGTGCTCCTGGGGGTATGAATTTCCACTCAATCTGCTCATTTGCACAGTATGCTTGGATTTCTACCCAATTTAAGTCCTTGAGCGATTTTTGGATCTCTGTTAGACCTCCAACAAAGTTAGTACCTTTATTGCTCCAGATTGTGACCGGTTGACCTCGTCTTGCAACAAACCTTCTCAACCCATTTAAAAATGAGTCTGTATCTAAACCATTTAATTTTTCAACATGTACAGCTCTTGTGACAAAACATGAGAAGAGACACCCATATCTCTTAACTTGAGAACGTCCTACTTTTACCTTAATTGGACCAAAGCAGTCCACCCCCACATAGGTGAATGGAGGTTTCCCAGCTTCAGTTCTCTCAAATGGTAAATTAGCCATCAATTGGGAGCTAGGATAACCATACAACCTTTTACATTCAACACAATCACGTTTGACTCGTTTTACTAGACCACGTACCTTGGTAATCCAAAACTTTTGTCTGATTAAGCTAACACACCACTCAGTCCCAAGATGAGCTTTATTGTGATACTCTCTAACAATCAGCATGGCAACTGGGTGATTATGTTGGACAATACAAGGATGTCTATCATTTTCAGAAAGATCTGCATTACTCATACGACCGCCGACAGAAATCAGATTGCTTTCATTCAATTTTGGCAGCAAAGATCGAAGAGAACTTGTTTTAGACACAACACCACTTTTGCTGAGGGAATCAAGATCTCCAGCATAAACTTGAGCTTGTGCATGCTTGAGGACGTGAATTTCAGCATTTTTAAGTTCAACTGTAGACAAAGGATTACCATGAGCAGATCTACGTTTAGACCTCAAGTACTCACGAAGTCTGAGCCACCAACTCACAGCTCGTTTGAGCTTCAACCAACTGGAGTAGTATCCAATCAACTTGTCAAGAGGGTGAACATCCACATCAACCATACATGATACCACATCTTTGCTGACATTGAATGGAGACTTGCGGACTTCTGGATCACCATCACACACATTTTTAGGGACAATTTTAACATTCCAGTCACTCTTATGCGTGTGGAGAAATTCTGGACCATTGAACCAGCAACCTTTTTGCAAACTATCAGGACTCAAACCTCGAGTAATGATATCTGCAGGATTGGTGGACCCTGGAATATGATGCCATTGTCCAGGGTGCGTCAATGAGCGAATTTCGCTGACACGATTTGCCACAAACACGTGAAAACGGTGACTATCATTTGAGATGTACCCCAGTGCAATCTCACTATCCACCCAGAAGTGAGACTCGCCTAAAACCAACTGTAGATCCTTTCTCAGAACAGCATCCATACGAGCAGCAAGCAGGGCACCCTGGAGTTCCAATCTAGGTATTGTGGTTACTCTAACTGGAGCTACTCTACTCTTATTACAGATCAGAGACACATGAATCTTGCCTTTAGCATTTATGCACCTCAGATAGCTACAACAACCGTGTGCCCTACTACTGGCATCACTAAAATGATGAAGCTCCAAAGCACTATCATCAAATTCTCGAGGCTTAATGCACCTTTGGACTTGCACAGCAGCCAACTCAGACAGTGACCGAAACCAAACATTCCAATTGTTTTGCAAAGCAGGAGGTAAACATTCATCCCATCCTATCTTCAAACGAGTTGCATCTTGAAAGAGGATTCTCCCTTGGATTAATACAGGACTGATCAAACCTAAAGGGTCAAACATTGAACATACAAGACTGAGCATCTTTCTCTTTGTGATCACATCTAACCATTCATAAATTTTCATGAGTGAGATTCTAAATGAACAATTTTTGAGATTGGCCTTACAAAATGGGTAGATCTGGTCTTTACCTTAACTGACCTCACCAGACCATCAGCACTAGGGTTCACTTGCACAATTAGACCCAAAGGCCATAATCCCCTAGGTGTACCTTCATCCAGGACCAAAACCACATCACCAACTTTTACATTTGATTCAACGTTGGTCCATTTAACCCTTGGCTGTAACAGAGGCAAATATTCCTTAACCCAACGTTTCCAAAATTGATCAGCCATCGCTTGCACGTGGCGCCATCTTTTTTTGTACATGTCACCACCCTCAAAGACACCAGGGTCAAACATTGAACATACAAGACTGAGCATCTTTCTCTTTGTGATCACATCTAACCATTCAGACAAACTGCCATCAAAGTACATCCCATCACTCCACACATCCCACTTAACTCCCAACGCCTTGCTTGTGGAGTTAACATTCAAGTCTTTGACCTCTGCAGCTCTGTCTTCCAATGGGATCTCAGCTAGAACTTCAGCACTGTTTGAGACAAATATAGTGAGCCTAAATCCACCAGATTTCAATGTACTCGTGACACCATGAACCACTTGCAGGGCTTCACCAAGCTCTTCGAAAGAAACGAGACAATCATCGACATAAAAGGAATTTTCTATGACCTCCTGTATGGAATTTGTGGGACCAGAAAAATCAGAAACAGTACTTCTTAACGCATAGGTGGCAGCACATGCACACCATACACCCCCGAATACATGCGAAGTCATACGATACTCTACAATAACACCCTTTGAATCCAACCAAAGGAACCGCAAACTGTCACGTTGTTCCGGAGGAATCCGTACCTGATAATACATGGCCTGCACATCCGCCATTAAGGCTAACTTATGATTTCTAAAATGCACAAGAACATCAAAAAGCTTGTTATTAAGGTCTGGCCCCTGGAGACATTTATCATTTAACGACTGGCCCTGATAACGACTAGCACAATCAAACACCACTCTGATTTTTCCAGCTTATCTCTGGCTAAACCATCATCTTCAATTTGCCACAACTTTTGGACATCCTGATCTAATGACGTTGTAACGAAATGAGAAATTACCTCCTTGTTAACTACACCTGACCTTGTGGGACCGTTGATGGACCAACCGAAGAGTGTCCTGACTGCAAAAGGATCCAACCTACTGCCAACACGGGTTTCAAGAGGCATCAAAGCTGCAGCGTGATCTAACCCAATCAGGAGATCTACTTCAGAACATGGACCAGGCAAGACCACATCCTGTAAGTGAGAATAACCAGAGACATCGACTTTAGGAAACTTTACAGGTATCTGATCTACAATGAACACATTTGACATTTGCATTTGTTCCCTGCCATCACATGAAACGAGATTAAGCTTAACCACCTCTGTAACTTTACGTTCTTCTCTTTTACTCAGAGTGTTCAATGCATACTCTCGAATTTCCCCTTTTACACCAAGTAAATCAACCAACTTCTTTGAACAGAAACTGGACGTAGATCCAGTATCTAACAAGGCAGTAACTTCAGTTTGCTGGTTAACTCTCACAGATACAATTGGGACACATACCTCAAGAGGAGCACCAGGCAAAGAACAGTTAGCATTGTGAGAACTCACTGTAGTTCTGAATTCTGATGCATCATTTCTATTAACATCTCTGCGTCTATCACGAGGTACATACAAACTGTCAGCTTGATTTCTGGGACCTGCACCAACATGTATATATTTCGTGTGTTTAAGTCCACATCCGGGAACAGAGCAAACACTGGGCTTTCTACAATTAGAAGCAGTGTGGTTAGATAACAAACAATTTTCGCACAAGTTTTGTTCTTTGACCAATGCAATCCTCTCATAAACCTTCATGTTTTTAAAATCATTGCAAAACAACATACGATGGTCACCTCTACAAACTAAGCAAGCAGTTCTTTTGCTAACAGGCATCACCTTCTCTGCACCTGTAGAAAAGGAACTTGAAATTCTACTATCTTTAGACCTCTGAGGCTTTTCTGTATCAACTTTACCACGCATGTGACCATATACTGGGTCATTTTCTTGTTCTGCCTCTTCTACAATGAATTTTACTAAGTCTTCAAACTTTGGATATGCATCAGTGCTTCTTTTTACATCAACAGCATGCCGCTTCCACCTGTTACGCAGATAAGGCTGCAACCTACTAGCAACTTCTACAATGCAAGATTGACTATCAATTTCGCTTAACTTTTCCATTCTTTTCAGAATCTTTTCACAGTTCGAAAGTTCGTCTGCCAACTGCTGAAGGTCACCACCATTGCGAATAGGCTTACCGGTCCGGATTTCCTGTACGATGCGTTTAGTCACTATGTGGTCATTTCCAAAGCGCTTGGATAGTATGGATCTTGTCTGTGCATAGCCTTCATCTCCTCCAATCAACGAGCATGAGCGGATGGCCTCTCTTGCTTTGCCAGTTGTATTCTGAATGAGCCGCATCAATTTAGAATTTCCATCTTTCAGTACCTTGTCTACATTTTCGTCAAATATAGAGATGAACGAGTGATACAACATGGAGTCGCCGTCAAATGGTTCTAGATCAACTCTGGGAAGATTCATCATGGAGGCAATCTCAGAAGATGACGAAACGAACCCCTTTCCAACTTCAGGTTTATCATCTGCCTTGGCCACAGCAGCAGTACTTCCACGAGACATCAGCCATACATTTATCATATCTAGCACTTCAATATAATTCACTTCAACTTCAGCAAAGTATATGTCACTCTCATCAGACTGATCTTCGTTTTCGAGCAATGAGTGATATTTCAGAAGTGCTCTTTCAAAGTTATCAAATGTGTCTTTCAATTTCAACACTTGCCCTTTAACTGCAGTTTCATCCCCTTCGGTTTTGAACCTCTTCAGCTTGTTGACTTCTCTTGTTACTGCTGCTTTTCTTTGCCTTCGTTGTAGTTTGTCCTGTTCAAGGTCGGCCATGATGGTTCACTATGATGTTGCTGATGTTTATTCACAGTGAATAAACATGTGCAGCATTCTACAATTTTTGGACCTCACACCTCAAGAGAATGGCTTATTAATATAGTTGACCTTATCTAAATATTCCATACACAAATTCTTCCATAGTTTTTCAGTATCACAAAATATTGTCCATTTAAACCTATCTCCTTTCACCTTGAAGGCCCACATGAGAATGCCTTTGCCTTGCAAGGAAGTGGATTTACAACAACTTAGAAAACTGTGACAACAAAGACAACAGTCAACACAGCTGCTTGTGCAATGTGTAACATTCCTCTTGGTAATTTGTTCACCAATTAACACAAGGACATTGACAGAAAACCATTCAAAACATATATATTCTCATCAAAAGTACATTGCAAAATTGTGTTAATAATTATAATGTAAAAACTAACTTAAAAAAATGTATGACTGCCAAAGGAAGACGTGTTTAAGTTGACATACACATGATATTGAGAACTCCTAGGTATAATGATTGAACCAAGTGCTGTGTTTTGGAATAAATATTACAGTGACTACAGTGCTCATCTATGATGAGTCAAAACCACCAGGGTAAGTGTAATGGAACAGATAGGAACATGAGTCATGATAGCCAATTTTTAGGTGAATAATAAGCAAAGATAAGCACTTTACGTGAACCCACTGTAAGACTTGCATCTGAAGTGTTATATGAGGAAAGTTCAAAGTTGTACACATTGGCACCCACATGCCATCCTGGGCAAAGACTTTCACATCTCCATCATAGAACAAAACTTGACCCCATGGAATGACAAGATTAGCTTTCAATGACCTTGACCATTTGGATTTATTGTATTGTGTGCTTGTTACATAAAAGCTGTTGGGTCGCATTGTAGTAATGCTGTTTAAACTGAAAATTTTAAAAGAAATAGCTGTGTATGATATTACAGTTGAGAGAATCGATAAATATGTAAGTTTGTGTTCGTGAAAATTGCACTTGATCAGTCATTGCTGATACATGAACTTATATTTTGTGTTGGAGTTTCAGCTCTCCTTCATCACTCATACTTGCATTCATGACCTAGTTTCACTGAACCTTGTTACGTATGACAAGGATTAGCTACGTTGACACCACCTGCCCTCTGTTGATAGAACCCCAGGTAACAGTGATTGACCTTTCAATTGCCCAAAGAGGAATCATAACTACCATATGAGTCATCATGGGATAGACCAGCTATAGTAAAACATGTAGGAGTGAGACTCTGAATGACTCATCAATGCAGTTTTGTTTAGTGGAAGAAGACAGGAAAAGTATACACATCAATTCTACCAACTGTAACAACATGATTAAAGTGATAAAGTATATAGAAATCAGGTGACATGGAAATTAGACATTTCATATCATTGCACAATTTGAATCGTTTCTGTTTACACATATGATTTATAAACAGAGCAAATCCTTAACAATGAAAGGAACATCTGCAAATTATCCTTCGCTGCTTAGACTCCATAATAATTTATACCAAATTCCTTGTAATATAAGCCAGCACAATTTGATAGGTTGTGATATCATTATCCATCATATGATGACACCAATGACCATATGACACCAATGCAGTATATATAGTAGTCACCATCATCTTTTTAATATTACTATTTATCACATTTATTTTGAAAATACAGGAGTTTATTCCATGAAGCAATCATATTTAACGCACCCAAAGGCTGAGTGAAATATCACAACTGAGTGGAATAAATTCCTGTATTCTCAAAATATCAACATGTGATAAAGATGTTATCCTTTGTCCTTTCCAAACAACAAAAACATTTAGGAAGAAACAAACTGGACTCTGCCGCGATCATTTTCGAGCTGTGTTGGATCCACAGTGAAAATTGCGGTCGAACAAGGATGTTAATAATTATTATTTTCTCAGCTTCTGAGTGTCAAAGAAATAAAATTGACCTGTTCGTTGAATTCTTATTTTATTTGGAATGTGTAGACACCAGGGTTTTTATTAAACTCCCCTCTCAAAGGAGATACAGGCAAAAATGTAAAGCAATGCACAACAAAAACATTGCTTTTTGGTGAACTAGCATGATGAGAGTGCTGAGCTCGAATGCTGCGGATGACATCATTTGAGAAATAGCAGTGGAGAGAGTGTGGCTTAACGGACCATTTAATGAATACAGAAATACGTCAATCAGCTCTCGACCAATCAGCGATCTGCATTTGGCATTGACAAAGGATAATTTAATTATGTGTACTTACAGTGAAAATACAGGATGTGTGATAGTCTTATTATGCATGAGGGTTTTTTTCGCTTGTCGTTCCAGATAAAGCAATCCACATTGTCAAGTTCCCACAGGATGATTTACCACAAACACTACAAGCTGCCCTGCAAGATCCCACATAGCACACAGGCATCATTAAATCTGTTCAGTGTTCCTCCGACAAGCAGGAGGGCAGGTGTTACACTTGCACTTCCAGAGCGGAACTCTAACACACACATTCGTTTCCAGAGCTGAACTCTAACACAACTCACTTACCCTTACGAAACTTTGTACAGTACAACTCTATATGGCCTTTATGGCTGTAAATACTAGGTCGTGCCTAAGTTGCATGGACATGATGATATGTACACCCGGAAATGTTAATGTGCAACGAGGTCGAGGTGTACATAACATTTGAGGGTGTATGTATCTCTTGTCTCACAATGTAACCAAAACAAAAGATAGTGCCCATCTATAATTCATCTAATTGATTTCCAAAAGTCAAATAATGAGAATGAAAGTCGTCTCTGGTTTCAGAGCTTTGAATTAAAAACATTGGATGAAAACTGACAGCCCTATTTTTCACTTGTGTAAATTGAAAGGCCATATAATCTAACAATTACTGCAGTGTCTCGTGCAGTATGTGTTTTTATGGAACCTCGACAACGGATATTATCAGTTGTCGAGATTCCATAAAAACACATAATGCACTCGCCACTGTGCAATAATTGTATAGTATTATTAGGCCTAAAATATGATATACATGTTATATTTTGTATACTAAGGCCTAATGTATGCATGAAAGGTTTCTAATAGATACAAGTAAAACCCCGTGGTCGAAGTCAGTGAGGCGTCGTGGGCCTAAATACTCAGTGTGTACAATTAGTGCAGATCATGTATGTGACAAACAGTGCGCTGTATGTGACAAACAGGGCACTCGTGTATGTGATAAACAGGCAGCTGCATGAACAGAACGCATGTGCATGGTTGCGCAATATTAAATAAGTACACTCAAGCGCCTATACACGCTCTACGCGAGGACGCATATCAATGCGTGTGGATATGCTCAGTGCTGCATATCCACAATTCAAATGTGCGAGAATGTGCACTTGATATCATGTCTATGCATGGTTGATGTGAGACCAGACTGCAACAAATATTCCTCGATTTCTTGCGTATGCTTCAGGCTCCGTCCACTGTCTGGCTTACATGACGATTTTTTCAACGGCGTACTTATTGCTAAATTGCACTGGTGAGTGTATGTATCACATGTGCATTAGTAGCAAGAGTTTGAATTGTTTACCAACATTTTATGACAATCAGTATTATGCACATTAATCTGTATAGAAGCATAACACAAACAAGAACAATGCTTTTTACACATATATTTCCTGCTACTTTCCCATTACATCCATTAGGAACATGAAGGACAAACATTAAAGTCATGAGTCAGAACAAATTATTAATGCAATGAGCAAACTCTGACTTAAGTCAAATATTGCCAAGCCACATATTACACAAATTTCGCTTAAATCATTAATGCTACTTATTCTGTTTCATACTGATCACCACTAATGGCAGAGAATGCATATGTACAAAGCATCAAACAGCTGGCAATTGCTTGAAAGATAACCATAGGATATACAAGTATATAGATATCACTCCTACGATCAATTTAATACAATATAATAACAGATAAGGGATATAATTTTTACCATATTTGTCATCCTAGGCATGGAATTGCATGAAGTCATGATTTTGTTTAACAGGATTTTTGTTATATTTGGTAAAGTCCACAGGGGTTTTAAACCCCTACGTTGTTCGAATATATGTCTTGTTATATACTCATGCTGTGTTACATTGCTAAACATTATGATGAGCATTCTCATACTGTACACCATTTGTGTATATTCTCCACCTTATTTAGAATTAGTGGTGTGGCATATTCCAGCATTTTTGTCCTACATAATAGGAAGCAGCACATCTTTATTATTTTTTATTGTCTCTTTCAAGCATCCTTTTTACCTACGGGAAGCCATATTCCGTTTCAATTTTCCGCTCTCCAAACGTTTCAAATGTACCATTACAGGCATGGCAATTTACATATTATTATGGAGTGCCCTAGGATCTTTGTATTTCATAGTTCAAGACACATCAGCCTTTGAAAGTTGTCTTTCTGGCACTGTGATGCAAAACTCAACGACAAACATTCTTACCTGGTTCAATCGCACTTATACCTGTGTCAATGCTTTCAATTGTGTCTTTAGTTTCTTCCTTACTTTCCCAGCATTTTCCATTGCATTGTATTCAATGACATCCTGCTTTATAATGGCAACATCGTTTGAGCATATTAATGAAGAAATTGTTACCATGGTGACCTATCTGGAGAAAACCACTGTAGCTGATCTCGAAAGGTAAGAAGGTCTACTGATGTATAAAGACCCATACTAGAAGACGCTTATGGAAAGGTTGGAGATCGAAGTCAACCCCCCCCCCCCCATAGGCCAAAACTTTAATGCAGATCAATTTACACGCTTGATGATTCTATATTTCAAAAACTATACAAGGAACACATCATTTGACATAATGATGCCTGGTGGTCAAAGTTATTTTGAGACCAAAAGTTACATGAAAAATTATGGCAAGATGAGTGAGACAAAAATTAGAAAAAAAATATGCAAAGAAAGAACTCATACTGATGGACTTTCACAAGAAAGATTATAATATATTATAGAAAGATATCTATTACTAATACTATTACCTTAGTCCACTTCAAAATAAATTCGAATTTATATCAATACAAAGCAAGGAAGGATAGAAATGGTGACATACTACACTGTGATAATATGGTGTGAATACTGCCTTCATTGCTGTAAAGATGTCACTGGCTCAGAAGCAGATAAACATTGACATCAAATATGTTGTTGCAATAAATGATGAAATCATCTATTTATGCCATGTATGCTTTGGTAGCAGTGCCCTCTGGGTTTTTTTCTCCCCATTGTTCTATGATAATGAATGTTTGACTTACCTTTTTTTATTACAGGATCCGTTTAAGATATCAAGATTTGTGCAAGGTCACGGAAAAACATGCGCAGAGGCTTGGTATGATTTATGCTGTCAACTTAGTCGGTTACATGGCTTTAATTTGTATTCTTTCCTCTGCGGCATTGCGTGACAGTTCATATTTGCTTGTAATTGGTGGAGGATTGGCATCATTCGTGGTACAACTTGGAGCAGTTTTGCATGGACCGATTTACTTGTTACAAAAGGTAATTTCATTCAGCATGTGCACTCCAAAAGGTAATTCCATACAGTGTTAAGGCCAATGAATGCAGGATATCAACACTTAAAACCTTCTCGACACAACAAGAAATTATCGAGTTGGAAATGAATTGCTGGGACTTGAAAGCTAAACTCAAGATGATGTCATGTGAATCCTGCACTCTAACTGGCTATGACAGGCCCTCAGCCAATGAGAGTCCTAAATTCTCATGACGTCATCTGGAGTTTACCTTCCAAGTCTAGGAGACAGGTTTCCAACTCTATGAATTTGGCTGTAACGCATTGGCCAGCTCATCTGAAGCCCTCCATGGATTCAAATCATTGCCTAGGCACTCTTCTTGAGCTACATCTCAGCTGGATGTTGAAATGAAGATGCCTTGCACATAGTGTCTATACTGAGGCCAGTAAAAGACTCCACTCTTCAGGTGAATGTGTGTGCTACATTCTATAGACTCCAAGACTCATGATTATCTAAGCATTACATATGCCAATTGTGACTGGTTATTAAGCTGACTAAATGACAGACCAGTAGCATTGAGATCACAAAAAATGCAATACAGAGAATTACAATAAATAGATAGTTTCTCAGACAATCTCAGATTACATATCTTGTCAGTTCGACCCGACGTCTGACTAACATCGCTATGTTATTTTGACTCGTAGATCGAAGTAAACTATCATATGTTAACATTTTGTTTATGATAATTACTTCATCAGGCCAGGCTTTCTCTTGAAGTTCTAAAGTCGTTGGAAGTTCGGAATTTGCCAGACCAACATTTGATTCAGGCAAGTTTTTTCATCACTTGACACATATGATGCCCTTTGTTTCCTTTAATAATTTTTTTATCCTGTGTCCAACACACAAAAAAAAATTAATAAACTAAATTTACCTGATAACATGCTATGTTGGTCCAATGTTAGCCTAAAGTTAGTTCAACGTGGCCCACATCAGGCCAACGTCCAGCTGATTTGACAAGCTATCTGGGAATATCACCAAATGTGTAATTGTTATCATAAAAATAATAGAAACAAAATTTACTAGGAATTACTTGTTTTTGTACAATGATTACTCTGTGTTCGACAAACTTTTTAATTTGCTTAAAACTACACTCATTCACTTCAAGACTAAGTTTATATATTATTAAGAATAGTACTGAAAAACTGTTGGAATGCATCGTAGGCTATTCTTTTATTACATGGTATGATCAAGTAGCAAAAAGTAGGCTTCAGATAGCATTCCAAATCGGGTCAGCATCGTTTCTATATAGGCCACTGTGGGTACAGCATCGTTTTGACGTTGCCAACATCACGCCATTGCTGAACGATTTGGAATGCAATCTAGGGCCACACAAAATTATGAAATTCGAAAATACACCACAATAGACTGAAAATTATATATTGGCATTACATGCTATGATTCCTATGACATCACTGTGATTGCAGCCTTTAGTTTCTGGGGCTCTTGAAATTTTCATTTGAATGTGTTTGGATTAAAAAATGTACACTATACAATAGATATATATAAATGTTGTGATAGCCATAAATCTCAACTTTTTATTAAGTGTGATTAGATGTTATATCTTTTGAGTTTTTGCTCAGATTTGATGGACATGGAAACAAAATTTCAGATGTTTTCATGTGAGTCCTACTCTCATATAGCCAAGCAAGCATTGTCCTCATTTGCAACTTTGCAAAATGAGGGCAATGCAGCTGAGCTTGTAATTTTCGTGGGATTACATGTGCACATGGCTTTACAGCCTTCCTCCCATCAAAGTCTTTTCTATGCTGACAATTAATATGTGCACACACTATGAAAAACCTTGACATGCTCTTGTTTTTCAACAATCATCATTTTCATGCAATTTTAACTTCTGCTTCTTAAGAATTGTTAATGTTATCACTGTATAACTTAGTCATCAAAACCTAATTACTCATTTTCAATAATGTGAAATGGTGATGGTTGGCACTGATGCGTGTATACTGTCCAGACAATATTTTTTCAACATGTTGCAAAATACCGCAAAAAATGGCAGGACGGCTGCCAGGCTAAGCTTTCCTATTGGCTGCCAATGAGATTCATGGATTCACATTGTGTCATCTGGAGTTTAGTTTCAAAGTCTAGGAATTTGGCTATAAATTATTATCTTAAAATTCCAAATGGACAAAATAATTATAAATGTTGTTTCCGAACCCACAGTCAAGATCTAAATTTGTGATTAAGTGTATTAATCCACATCTATACATTTGTGTCACAGCTTGACAGACTTATTGAAGAAGTTAAGGAGTTTCGAGGAATATCACTTATGGGTTTTATGTATATTGACAAACCAACAATCACTACAGTAAGTTGAATTAATTATGATAATATATATTACATTTTGATGACATTGTCAATTTAGTTATGGGCCACACAGAACATGGAGCTGTAAATTTTTTTGATATGTTTTCATGTTCTTTTACAAGCACTTTTGTAATTTTTCTTATTGTTACATTTTCAGCTACTGGGAGTCATCTTATCATACTTTATTGTTGTACAGCAGTTTGGCTAAATTCCGGAAAAAAACAATGGTGACAATGGGTATCCCATATTATGCCTTGTTTTGTCCATAGTTGTTTAAATTCAACAGCAAATACAAATGGTACAGAAGCATGTGGCCCCTCATTCTGTTCATATCTCATAGGCCTCAATGTCAGAAAATGCTAAAAAATAGTTTTAAATATATTTATTAATAATATTCTTAATATTATAACACACTTATCTTTAATTATTTTAAATATTAAATTGAACACAATATTTCTAAATTGGACATGGTTTTGACTGAGCAGCTGAGTAGATGTCTGCACTTCAGTGAGCTGCTTAATGTTGATCAGCCTATCAAACAGCCAAATGCACATATGCAAATGCAAAATGACCTAACTGATGGACAGAAGTGCTCACTACCAATTTAACAAGGCTGTTTTTCTACAACCCTGAATATGAGTGAAGAAAGCACTGTGTAAAACTGTACGTGGTTAGTGAAATGGCAGTAATGTCTGCTTACTGTGATACATAAGAATTACTCGTCATAATTTTCTACATTTCCACCAATTTATTTTTATTACATTTACATTTTATTTTTATTACATGTAGTGCTCTGTTGCATTACCGTGAGGTTGTATTATTGTGAGCGTCTGGTAATCATAAGCTAATCTATTGAAACTTGCTGGCAACATGGTTTATTATAATAAGCAAGTTCCGAACTTTCAACAGATGACAGCACCTGTTAGTTCACTGTAGGCCATCTAGCGGCAAAGATCACAATAATACAAACTCACAGTTGTTTTTATATTATGATATATCTGTAACTGTACTCTTCCCTATTGTGATGTTGTCAAGCATTTAGAAAAAGTGGCTTTAATCGATAAACAATAAAAAAAAATAAAAAATAAACATTCACATTACGTTATTCTTGAAACTAAATTATCTAATATTCTAAACTCAGCTACAATGAACCAATCAGAATGGACGGCTGGAGTGTATGTTGGAAAGCAGCAGTGGTTGGAGGACGGCTTGAGTGTATGTTGGATTGGTGATCATTGGTCAGTGTATGTTTGATGGCTGGAGGGTGTTTGATGGGAGCAGTGTATGTTGGATGGCTGTAGTACAATGAGTGGAGAATATAAGCAATGGTGGATAGTGTTTTGTCCAACATAGAGTTTTGTGGGGTTCAGAAAATTTGCTTTGGCCGAGGTTTAAGCTGAGGCCAATATGATTTTTCTCGTGCCACCAAACTTTATGTTGGACTCCTCACCATCCACTGTTGGCATAATATGAGACAGAGCTAGCCTGTAGGGAAGAAAACCTTTAAGAATGTTTCACCGGATTTAAAACAAACAATGATGGCGTACTATGAAATATCAAGCATTAGATTTTATTTCTTAAATGTGGTAAACCTATGTCTCAAGATACAACACATCACAATATAATAATTTCCCATGTATGCTGCCAACCAGCATTCCCCTGTTGTAATAAACTGCGCAAGTTGATGCTGATGGTTTTGAACCGTCTTCCTCATCAACAGATTCAAGTTTGGTGACCTTTCTTCCATTCATAGGCAATCGCAAAATCTGGAAATGCAGATGCTTCTATAGCTATATACTGGTAGCCCTTACTACAGAAATAACTTCCCATCTAAATAGGATCACACCATGACCTGTTATTCACTTTTATCTGTTATTCATCAAAGCACCAGCTGGCTGGAATCTTCCCAGCTGGAGGTAACTCTGACACCCGTCTCCCAGCTGGATCATTCCCAGCTGGTATATAAGCCAGCAGACAAAACCTTCAGCTGGATCCATCCTAGCTGGCAAATTCTCAAAATATTGAGGCTCCAGCTAGTGACTTCTAGCTTGCTGGCAGTCTCCCAGCTGCAGTGGTGATGCTTGCTATTTTCAAACTTATTGAGGCGGCAGCTAGTGACCTCTAGCTAGCTTGCAGTCTCCCAGCTGCAGTGGCAATGCTTGCTATTTTTCAACTTAGTGAGGCTTCAGCTAGTGAGCTCCTGCTAGATGCAGTCTCCCAGCTGCACTGGAAATTCTTGTGATACAGCTGTTTTTTTTATATACTCCCTCTCATCTCGCTTTATTATCTAGCATTCATTGGCATTCAAAAGTAGAGATACATAAGAAAAAACTGCAGTGTTTTTCAAAATAATTTCTAGATCTATTTATTTTACCACTTTCAGTCATAAACAGACTTCAGTAGAAATAATGACAAAATATACAGACAATCATTATCCTGAATCATCCTGCCTCCATTTTTGCTATTATTAGGCCTTTCTGGCCTAGTATAACAATACCAGCTGGAAAAGTTAGGGTAAATTTACAGCTGGGTGGTAGGCTTAGTTGGAACTCAGCTGGCTGGGAAGAAATGCTAAGAAATGTCAGCTGGCTAAGAAAGTTGTTAGCTGGGTAAATTGAATTGGCTGGCTGGTTAAAACAGTTGCTAACTGGGTAAATTTAATTGGCTGGCTGGCTGGCTTAGAAAATAATGATCCATGGGCTGGCTGGCACCAGTACTTATGCAGTAGCGTGTAAGTCAGAAAAAATGAATAACAGATGAATGTTTCCTAGACTGACAACTTTATTGTCTATGAAACATATAGAAACTGAATATCAGCCTGCTAGCCAGCCTTTGTAAAATTTGCTGGTGGCGTGCTTCTGTCTAAACATGCATAAGAATACTGTACTTACCAATGATGGGACCTGCATTTTAGGATCAGTCTTATGTTCAAAAGCTATACCAACCACAGGAAGAGCCCCTACCCAAAGGTCTCCCACCCCGTCTACGTTGACATTTTCAGGCACTGACCCCAAATATTTTCTCTGAAAAAGAAAGTCTCAATAATTATGAAAATATCCTGTTCACAACATTAGCAAATTATACATCACCAATTTGTATAAGAACACATGCATGGATGAGAATGACACCAATAAAAAATAATTTTTTCACCAATTAACACAAGGACAAAGACAGAACATTCAAAACATATACATTGCAAAATTGTGTTAATAATTATAATGTAAAAAACTAACTTAAAAAAATGTATGACTGCCAAAGGAAGACGTGTTTAAGTTGACATACACATGATATTGAGAACTCCTAGGTATAATGCTTGAACCAAGTGCTGTGATTTGGAATAAATATATGAGTCAAAACCACCAGGGTAAGTGTAATGGAACAGATAGGAACATGAGTCATGATGGCCAATTTTTATGTGAATAATAAGCAAAGATAAGCACTTTACGTGAACCCACTGTAACATTTGCATCTGCAGTGTTATATGTGGAAAGTTTGAAGTTGTACACATTTTCACTTACCTGCCATCTGGTGATAAAGCTATGCCATTGGGACAATTGAACCCCTGGGCAGAGACTTTCACATCTCCATCATAGAACAAAACTTGACCCCATGGAATGAGAAGATTAGCTTCCAATGACCTTGATCATTCGGATTTAGTGTATTGTGTGTTTGTTACGTAAAAGCTGTTGGGTCCTGTTGGAGCAATGCTGTTTATACTGAAAATTTAAAACGAAATAGCTGTGTATGATATTACAGCTGGTAGAATTGATATGTAAGATTTTATTCACTTTTACAGTGAAAACCATGCTTGATAAGTCATTGCTGATACCAGCTACCCTTGATGACTCATACTGGCATTCATGGCCTGCTTTCACTGAACCTTATGACAAGGATTAGCTAGACACCCAGGTAAAAGTGTTTGACCTTGGAGGAATTAGATGAGGGGACACTGAGGTACATCAAGGTAGAATCAGTCGTGCTAGAAGCTTGATGACCAAAGGACCAGCCCCTAATTGGGGGGCAATTAGTAGTACCTAGTCAGCGGTGCTATCAGCTTTGACCTACTTCATTCGAAATTCCCGCCGAAATTGTCACTAAAATTGTGTGTCATCACCATTTTTATTTTTTATTTTTTTTCTCCAGTAGAGGGAGCCTGTTGTCACACCACTTTTTAATGCAACCAAGACTCCAGTAGAGAGAGCCTGTTGTCACACAACTTTTTAATACAACCAAGACTCTGGTAGGGGGAGCCTGTTGGCTCTCAAATTATCTATAGAACAAATGCTCCCTCTGGTTTGTAACAGGAAAAATATAGGGAAAATGTAGACCAGTTGTTTTAAATCAACCTAAAAGACCCTTAACAGTAGTGTAAATTATGTAACTATTTAGTAATGAATTAAGTGCTGCACTAAACGCCTCATTAAATTAATTGAGGCTATTAATGATTTAAGTATTAATACCAATTGTGCTGATAAAGTTATCTAAGTTTAACTCTGACTATTGTGTAATGTTGCTAAAACAATGATGCTTAAAGTTTAAATAAATTATGTACTCTTTCAATAACAACTCCAAACCAATGATATAAAGTCGTAATAATGTAATCATTTTAATGAAAGGTATATTTTTAGGCGACTTTAGAAATAATAGTTAAACAAATTATTGCACATTAAATATTACAATGCGAACACTCATTGAAAGTGAAATAGTTGATAAAGAATATAAAGAATCAAATGTTAACATTTTAATAAAATGGTTCATTCTATATTACTTTTACCACATAACTTAGTAAATATTTTCAATTTAAATTATTAGAAAATAGTTTAAACAAAGGTAAACATTTCTTCTTCTTCTTCCTTTCCTCTAACGGTTTCTCATTCTTATATTAATTGTTATAACTATAAGATTACCAAGTTGTGATTAATATATTTTTAATATTAGAGTTGAAATTAATATTAGAGAGGATTGAATAACAAATAAATTGCAGTTAACCACATTTATTACTTGACATGAAATATGCATTTAAAGTTGCAATGTTTAAACAACTTTAATTACAAACACTCTCTGTAATCGTTGTATTTAAAGAAATATATAGATAATTACGAAATGTTAAATACAAAAATATAGTGTAATATAGCGAAACATTGTTATAATGAATTAACATTATTATATACGAATATTGATAATAGCACAGAATCAATGCGAAAGTACTAATTAACATGGCTAGAAAAGTGAGTGATTAGTTAAATAAACGAGAAACTCTAAATATATATCTATTGTACATAACAAACTTTGGCATAACAAAATTTGGCACTCTTCCTTAATATAGACGTTTTCCAGGGTTACATATTTGCATTCCTACCTCTCGTCTCTAAAGGCTGCCTGCTTATGCCTGATAAAGCAGGGTTCATTAATGTTTCTCAAAGTGGCCCAACGCAGATTAATTTTGGACAACACATCCATCAAACTTTCGAACTTCGAAAGATTTAACCTAACACCTCTTCTAGTGTGAATTCTTTGACCTGTTTTCGAAGTGGGAGGGACCCAAAATTATCTGATGTCAACCATTCCGCCATAGGAACTATCGATTTTGGCGAAATAATTGCCTCCCAGGCAGAATTCTCAGTTACAGTTATAGAAAAGATTATTCCTAATCTCTTCTGCGTAAAACCGCAGACCTGCGGTAATCATAGGGTCCATATGCATTACCATCTCACCGGATTTCTTGAAGCCTCCTGAGTACATAAACTCACCAAGCTGAAATCGACGGTTTTTGTTGGCATAGGCAGGGGCTGAAAGCGCTGCGAATCTTGCTCTCCCCGAGTTAAAGGTCATTCTGAAATAGAAAATTCGTTCAAGAATAACATACAAAATCAGTACATTTAATAAGCAGTACTGCTTACTAAATCCCTGTATAATTACACTATAGTAACTTGTTTATAAGGAAGGGTTTAATACATATATAATATTATTAGTTATATAAATTACTAAAGTAAAGTTCAATTTGTGTTATGAAACAACATTAAGATACATACATCTGCTTAATGATATATACATGATTTATAAACACTAAATAATAATTTACTTCGATTTTGAAGATTTTGAAGTTGAAGACTGATCGGATTTTGAAGTTGACTGCTGATCGGATTTTGAAGTTGACGGATGATCTGATGATGAAGCTGAAGACTGATCAGATGTTGAAGTTGACAGCTGATCAGATGTTGAAGTCGACGGCTGATCAGATGTTGAAGTTGATGTTCGTTTAAACTTCAGAGATTTCTTGAAAAATTCCAGAGTTTCGGGTGAATCGTCGGTGTCATTGCTGTCTATTATAGCAACTGCTTCCTCTTGAAATTTCTTTTTCTTTACAGCGGCCATTTCATTCATCAAATCACACCTCGTTCTAGCCATGATAACTGGTAATCCCACAAACTACAATTTGCTTTATATACTAAATATGCACATTTCTAGATTAGCATACCCTACTTTATTTAGCTGTGTAGATTAGCATACCCTTCTTTATTTAGTTGTGATTGGAAGCAAAGGGAGGGAACTATATTAAGATTTAATGGTTGCTATGGACTTCTTGACAAGTTACTGTATGCAAATGTGATGCATGCAATTAGAATATTCATATATGTAAATTAAGGCCACCTGACCTGGGTGTGATTCTCAAACATCGCACTTTGATCATTTGAGCTAATAAAAGTGAGCAAACATTTCGTTACATAAACGTTTTGCAAGATATTACTCAATCCTACAATAATTCTTACCACACTTCAATTAAAATGGCTCCATCATAGGTAAATACAACTAATCAGTTTGAACTATATACTAAATTTTATATGCCATATGTAAATAAGCAGTTGCAATTAAATTTTCAAACTAAGTTAAATAAAGGAACTTTACTCCATATGTCACGTGCTAAAGATAAGTTTAAAAGGTCTTATAATCATCAGTATACAGAAGAAATTTTCATTTTAGTAAACATCACTGACTGGATACCACAAAGATATATGTTGCAAGACTATAGTTCTTACAAGTAAAGATTCCATTGAGTTTTTTCCCTCAAACAATCCAAGTCAATTTACATCAATATTTGACACTCCGATAGAGTTAAATTATGAGTGGGTTGTTTCACTTAGAGAAATGGTAATTAAAACTCAAAATTCTTTAGATTTAAATATACCCATTATATTTGATATTTATTTAGAACAAGCAAGTGGAATTATTCAAGCAGGTCATGATTCAATGCTTTTAAAAAGAGTCGTATTGTGGCCACATTGAGCAGATAATACTTATTTATATCGGTCATTTCCTTCAACGGATTATGCAGACATACGGCTACCCATATTAGACAGAGTTGATATACTGGTGAAACCAGTAATTCCAGTTAATTTAACTTTCGATTCTGATAAAACAACACACATGATATTGCACCTCCGTAGAAGGAATATTGAACAAAAAGTACAATGGGTATAATACCATATGTGCCAAATTTTGACCAATGGAATAATTATTTTGTATGTCAATCAACGGGAAATAGGAATCGAATAATGAAAGATACCACTTGATAATTGATGGGGGGGGGGGGGGGGGGTTATAATGAGTCATCTTATTAAACGGTAGTTAACAAAATTTAAAACGATAGTAAGAATGATCATGAGCCTAAAATAAATGTTACAATAACCACCCCTGCTGAAGCTACACTTGAGCAGGCGCAGTCTGAAGTTGACAATATTGAAGAAGGGGAGGAAAATAAGAAAGAAATCAGTCTTCATCAAGCAGTTAAACGAAGAGCACCACAAGCACAGTCAAAGAAACTAACAAGCAATAATAAGCGAAGCTGAAAATATTCGGACGTTTTCTTAAAATCATAAGTCTGTTGTGTAGGGTGCAACATAGGTAAGTGTACTAAAGCCATATATATAACACAGCAATTATGATTGGTGATTCTGTACATAGTGCATCAGAGCTTGGAGTTCCAACACAATTAAATGTTTTTGCACCACCTACTGTTCAAAGTGTAATAGAACATGTGTTAATTGTGGAATATCACCCCACAAATCAAATATCTAGTCAAGATGCACCCGTTGTATTTGTTTTAGGCGGAAATTCTAAGCACTATTTAGATCTTAAACGAACAAAGTTGTACCTCAAAGCAAAGATAGTAAGGAGGATGGTACAAAAATTGTGAAAGGTGCAGCAGTTTGTCCTATTAATTTAACATTACAGTCACTTTGGAATCGAATAGACAATCTCTTTCAATGCCCAATAATACTTACCCATACAAAGCATATTTTCAAACTTTGCTTAAAACGTCATTTGATGCTAAAGAAACACAATTAAAAAGTCAAATGTTTTATTTAGATAATAATGATTTCGAAATTGAAGACATTTGTTTAAAGGCCTATTACATTGAAGTAATGCCAACAATTATTACAGGTCATGCAAAAAGCCTTGAAAAATCTAATGCAATTTACCCTTTTACTAGAGTTCAAATGAAGTCTTTTAACATAGCTAGTGGATCTCGGGGATTTATTATGATAACATTTTCAACTCCGAATGCGCAACTAAAGTAATTTGTGGTTTTGTTGAAAGTGACAGTTACAGCGGCAATTTAATATATATTAATTATATACATAATAATGTTTAGCAATGTAACACAGCATGAGTATATCACAAGACATGTATTCGAACAACGTAGGGGTTTAAAACCCATGTTGACTTTACCAAATATTAAACAAATCCTGTTAAACACAATCATGACTTCATGCAATTCCATGCCGAGGATGACAAATATGGTAAAAATTATATCCCTTATCTGTTATTATATTGTATTAAATTGCTCGTAGGAGTGATATCTATATTTTTGTATATCCTTTGGTTATCTTTCAAGCAATCGCCAGGTGTTTGATGCTTTGTACATATGCATTCTCTGCCATTAGTGGTGATCAGTATGAAACAGATTCTAGAATAAGTAGCATTAATGATTTAAGCGAAATTTGTGTAATATGTGGCTTGGCAATATTTGAATTAAGTCAGAGTTTGCTCATTGCATTAATAATTTGTTCTGACTCATGACTTTAATGTTTGTCCTTCATGTTCCTAATGGATGTAATGGGAAAGTAGCAGGAAATATATGTGTAAAAAGCATTGTTCTTGTTTGTGTTATGCTTCTATACAGATTAATGTGCATAATACTGATTGTCATAAAATGTTGGTAAACAATTCAAACTCTTGCTACTAATGCACATGTGATACATACACTCACCAGTGCAATTTAGCAATAAGTACGCCGTTGAAAAAATCCTCATGTAAGCCAGACAGTGGGCGGAGCCTGAAGCATACGCAAGAAATCGAGGTATATTTGTTGCAGTCTGGTCTCACATCAACGCGTGAGTAGACATGATATCAAGTCCACATTCCGGCGCATTTGAATCGTGGATATGCAGCAAGCATTCAGCACATCCACACGCATTGATATGCGTCCTCGCGTAGAGCGTGTATAGGCACTTGAGTGTACTTATTTAATATTGCAAAACCATGCACATGCGTTCTGTCCATGCAGCTGCCTGTTTATCACATACACGAGTGCCCTGTTTGTCACATATACACGATCCACTTATTGCACACACTGAGTATTAGGCCCATGATGTTTCACTGACTTCGACCACAGGGTTTTACTTATATCAATCACAAACTTTTCATGCATACATTATGTATATGTTGGGCATCACAAATCAAATATAAAAACGCCTTGAACTAAATATACGAATAGAACATTTATCATATTATAGGTCTCATACTATACAAGTGTTTTATGAAACCTCAACAACTGATATTGCAAATAATTGTTTTTCAATGCACATAATTGTTTTTCAATTTGAAGAGTTATGACGAGAAAAATACAACTGACATAAGTAGACACCTAAATGAGTATGATAAATCCAGGGCCTGTTTCTTCATTGACAATTGCTTGCTCCATGGATTAATTTCTCTAATATTTGAATCATTATTGACACATTTATATAGCTATGAAGCATCTCAAAACAATATTGTTTTTAAACCTCAAAAGAAGGTATCAATTTCAATTGACAACAAAATGTGCGTTGTTTTAATAAAAAGAGGTTGTTTACCTTTTAGTCACCCAATACCAATTTCCTGTTATGCAAAATGCGGCAAATGTTATTGTAAAGCCCCGTTCCCACATAGCCGAGTTTCTCGTAGTCAACTCGTAGTATTACGTAACAGCCAAAATTCGAGGAGTTGGCGACGAATTCTGGCGGAAAAAGTGACTCGGCGGGTTACTCGCCGAGTTACTCGGCGGGTTCTGCGGGTCACTCGGCAGGTGACTCGCCGAGTTGTAGGAGTGACTCGACGACGCCAGCCTACCTGCATTCTCAGACGCATATCTCGCTTAATATTTGGTCTATTTTCGATCTGAAAAGACGTGTGGAATTAGTATGAACTATGCTACAATTCAATCATATTTGACGAAAATCTGACTAATATTAAGGGGACAGTTGCTTTTTAAAGAAGCGCTCAGCTTTCTGCATTAATACAGTCCGGGCGCGGACGCTTCAGGGAGCACCAGTATAAGTAAATTAAAGATAGCAAATAAAATCACAGATCAAATCACAAATACTAATTACAATTTCAATAATAGATTTAAATTTTACAAAAATATACACAAATTTATAATGATCATAATATCACAATAAGATTCAAATTAACACAAAAAGATAAGAAAGTTATACAAATATAATCATTGCCTGGTAATTACAATAAAATATATTGCTTTTAATTAATGAAAGCAATTACATATTTTTGTAATTGTGAATGACAATCAAGACAATGTCATATTACTGTGTCATCTTTGAACAAACTATGAAATGACAGGTCAAAGAACCCCAATTTAGGCAATTAGGCAATTGACACATGTATTGAGCATTTGCTGTATTCTCTACACCCATTCTTTGTATCATTCAAAATGCTAATAGCAATTACTGTGTCATCTTTGAACAAACCATGAAATGATAGGTCAAATAACCCCAATTTAGGCAATTAGGCAATTGACACATGTATTGAATTTGCTGTATTCTCTACACCCATTCTTTGTATCATTCAAAATGCTAATAGCAATTGACATAACAGTCATGGCAGTTGGCAGAATGAGTAGAAATGAATTGCAATAATGCTCATCCAAACAATGTATATAAAATGGTCAAAAATATTGACCACACCATTCAAGTCAGGGCCATACACAGAGCACCTTGCCGCCGCCAGACTACCTGCCTTCTCAGACAAATATCTCGCTTAATATTTGGTCTATTTTCAATCTGAAAATTTGTGTGGAATAAATATGAACTCGACTATAATTCAATATTTATTTGACGAAAATCCGACTTATATTAGGGGAGCAGCAGCCTTTTAAAGTAGCGCTCAGCCTTACCTGCATTGATACAGTCCGGGCGCGGACGTCTGCGAGAGCACCACTGTTTGCCTCCGCCAACCTAGCTGCATTCTCAGACGAATATCTCGCTTAATATTTGGTATATTTTCAATCCGAAAAAACCTATGGAGTCACTATGAATTATACTACAAAACAATCTTTATTTGACGAAAATCGGACTAATATTAGAGGAGCAGCGGCCTTTTAAATTATATACGACCCCCTACGCTGATGATGCATGTACTAAAGGTAGAACTCGACGAGTTACTCGGTGAGTTACTCCTACAACTCGGTGAGTTACTCCTACAACTCGCCAAGTTACTCCTCGCACTCCTGAACATCCCCCTGAGTGTAGTACGAGTGAAATTAGCGCCAAGTAACTCGCCGAGTTCGAGGAGTAACTCGGCGAGTTAGAGGAGTTACTCGCCGAGTTACTCCTGGTACTCGGCGAGTCATGGCCGAGTTTTTGAAACTCCTGGAAAATCCGCTGAGTGTGCCGTGCAGCGCGGCATACTCGGGATACTCGGCTCCAAATCTCACGAGTTCGCTACGAGTCACAGGAGTTTCTCGCCGAACATCTCTCGAGTGCGAGGAGTAATCGCAGAGTTTAGTACGAATTGGGCCCGAGAGGCGTGTTACGTAATACTACGAGTTGACTACGAGAAACTCGGCTATGTGGGAACGGGGCTTTAGAGTTTATAATGGTCCTTTATTCACTTAAGTACGAAGGTACAATGATTTGTTTGTACATATAAAAGACCTATTCCACCTCCAAAATGTACCATGCAATATAGCCGTGTAATATATGAAAATAATAAATCATAAAAAAATTATACTTAGAAAAAGGCACCTTGTCTAATAGAGATATTGGGGTTCAGCGGTACAAACAATTGCACAATGGTTACATTGTGAGACATGAGATACATACATCCTCAAAATTTATGTACAAATCTGCCTATCGGCCTTGTTGTACACATACATTTTCGGGTGTACATATCATCATGTCTCACATATATACCAATTGTATAATTGTTTCTTGTATAGTAGAGATGCCTACAATCATTAGCACTACAATCAGTCCATGGTAGTCCTGGGACTCGTTGTAACACTTTTGTTTCCGGAACAGAACTATAACATTAATGCACTTAAACTAACAGGCAGGTGGTGTCCTAATCCTTGTCATACATGACAAGGTTTAGCAAACCAAAGTCATGAATGCCAGTATGAGTCATCAAGGGAGCTTAAACTCTTCAGCCCTGTTCACACTCTCATGAGTGGGAGAGACGAGTGACCACGTATGTCCAAGATTGATTATATACGTGCTCACTTGTGCTGACTCAAGTATAAATTCTATCGACGAGCGTTCGTGAGGCACTCGTAGATCGCTCGGCGAGTGGTCCACGAGTGAAGGAGAGGGCTATGGATGGGCACGGGTGGACACAGATGGGCACGGTGCCAGCGCAGACGATGGAATGACGGGCGGGCCACAGAGGTCTGCTGGGCGTCTCACGAGCATCTCCCGAGCTGTACAAGACTGACCACGAGTACATGGCGAGTATACATGAGTGGACAGCCTCCCCTGTATGCACCTGAGTGAGCACAAGTGCTCGCAAGTGGCCATGGACGTCCGTAGATCACTTGCCAATCAATTGCCGTGCGACTCCCAATTGATTCCCGTAAGGTAAACAAGTTCACTACTCGGAAGTCCACCAAATTTTTAAAACATGCTTAAACATTTTTCCACTCGGATATCTATGAGTGATCTAGAGGGACCAGGAGCAGTCTAAGTATTATCATGAGTATCCGTACATTGCTCGCTGATTGAATTACGTATGGACAAGGATAAGCAGGAGTAGAAAGTTTTTGTCATCCACGCTAACTCGCCATCCCCACTGTGATCGCCCCTTTACACAAAATATAGGTCCATGTATCACCAATGACTCATAAAGTTCACTTCACAACTGTACGAAAGTTTACATATCAATTCCACTAACTATAACGCTGCGGATTTAAGACCTCCAAACCCAGTGGCCAGTACAGGGCTCTGTGCAGAGCACACTCAGATGTGTATGGTCTTAATTTCAGGGTATTGTATCCCTAACCTACAATCATGTGGTTTGCATATATAATGAAGTAGCATGTTAAGTTAGCAGATGACTTATAAAGCAATATTACATTTTGACAACATTAGTGGCATATACTCCAGATCGATTTCTGCAAGAGGTTTGGACAACCATTATTATTATTATTACTTTTTTTTCAAATATTTTTTAAAAGGGTAGCCAGATCAGCTGAAGCTGTTTTATATCCGGGCCCTTAACATCAGTAAAAAACAATAAAATAATAAAATCCATAGATATTAAAACCATTAACAATAAATACATTAACAATAAAATACACAAACAATAAAATACACAATCAGCAATTTATAGCACCAACACTGGTCAATCATGGGCTGCATTCTTGATATAATTTTTCAGAAGTATTTTAAATCTATTTAAAGTAAGGCATTGTATGAAATAACTTGGTAGGTTATTCCAGGTTCTGGCTCCTCCATAGAAAAACATTTTCTTGAGAAATTCACTTTTAGGAATTAGCAAATATAAATTCATATCATGTTTTTTTTTGGTCTAATTTTAATATCTAAAACTATATTATATATATATTTTGTAGTTAATACCTCTTTGCTGTGCAGAATCAAAATTATTTTCTATTATCCTAGCACAATAATTTTGCATTCTTTGTATTTTATTGATATTTGTTTCGCTAGCACAACCCCAAACTGAAAATTACATGTAATTTTTGAGTAATAGTTTTCTTGAAAGTGTCTTACTTAATTTAGCTAATTTGGAGGTTTGGACATATAGAATCTTATATAGCTGGTTTACATAATTTTTCCATGTTAGAGTGTCATCTATTTCCAAAACCTAAGTATTTCATTGATTTAACATGCGTAATATCACAGTGACTATCATCATCCAAAATATTAAGCAAACCATCCTCATTTCTTTTCGGACCAATTATCATAGAACAGCATTTCCTTTAACCCATTTTGAAACTTCATCCACACAATTTTGCAGTTTTACATTTGTCTCTGAAATATTATTGCCAGTAAAATAAATTAAAGTGTTATCAGCAAATAAATTAGCAGTTCTTATGTTAACATGTTGACTAATGTCAACATCAACTGATGCATTTATCTTTTCTGAAACATTTCCATGATATTTACAATCTGACTTATGCTTGACATAAATGATTTAAACCAGTTTAACTCAGTACATTCAATAGCTGATGATCAGTGGTATCAAAACAGTTTTTGATGTCAAACAAGCATATACCAGTGTATGTATTATGGCAAACATTACCTATCCAGACATTTATTATTCTGTGTAGAGCAGTTTGAGTGTTGTGTAATTTTAGGTAGGCTGACTGATCTACATTATGATTAGATTAGATTAGATTAGATTTGAGCATGACTGGACTCAGGTCCTATTGGACCTCTATGTCCAGATCTCACTTGGAGCGGTCGGTGTGCAATAACTCAATTTGCAAAGTGTAGCTTAATACAGAGGAAGGCCGCTGGTGCTGCCTGACCAAAATAAAGACGAAATGACATTGGCGGATGATACAGATGTATATGGCAGGCGTTTCTCTGCTCAGGACCATTGCTCTGGTCCAGTGGTCAAGGTGCTCACCTGCCAAACGCTAGGTTGTAGCTTTGAACCCCCACCCTGGGGAACTGAGTGCTCTGTTAGTCTTTGCTCCACTCTACCTAGCGTAAATGGGTACTTGGCTATAGGCAGTGTCTGTGATAGTAATGGCAGACCCAGATAGCATTCCAAATCAGGCGGACGTCGTTTCTATATCGGCCGCCAACGCTATAACGATTTGGAATGATACCTGGGGAGTGCTTCACCTGATGCACTGACTACAGCTGCCTGGCTGCATACTCCCATAGGAGCAGAAAAAGACTCCTAAGCCAAGTGTGTGATAATAATAGTTTGTTGATAATAATAGTTTGTTGAGCTCAAAACCCAATACATTTATATTTACCACTGAGGGTACCCTGAAACTGATGGACCTACTTATCCACCAGGAATGTGTTCACTCTACATTTGTGTATGCGAATTGCTCTGCACAAAATAGATGTTCACACTCTGGGTTGTTTTACAAAAAGCTTTATGATATCCAAATTTAAGGTCTCTTTAAAATGTGCCATATGCTTTCACTTACCTTCCCTTTAAATCAAGTGATGAATGCGGCAGAAACTGTGAATGAACGATTCACTCATACAGGAGTGATCATAGCTACTCTGGGTTGTTTTACAAAAAGCTTTACGATATCCAAATTTAAGGTCTCTTCAAAATGTGCCATATGCTTTCAATTACCTTTCCTGTAAATCACGTGATCAATGAGGCAGAAACTGTGAATGAACTATTCCATACAGGAGTGATCATACAATGGCTAGTTCACTATGTTTATATACCACCTTGATTGAACTTATTACCAGGTAACTGTGACCACGCAGAAAAACTACACAGTTTGAAAATTAAATAACATTTCTAAACTAGGTTTTCATTTTGTTTTTCTCAAAATTAATCAATATCAAATCCGCCAAAAAAAATCGAATGCAACACCTCATTTGAAGCCAATATGGATCTTTCCAAATACATATTGCATCTTTGAAATTGCCATGACACAAATGAGAAAAATAAATAAACACAGTCTGTTCATCACTTGTTACGTAGCTAATTATTACATCAATTTTCATAGAACAAGGCTTCAGATGACTGTAAAAGCGCTGCGGTCATATCAACATGTCCTTTGGCTGGATGTTTCTGGCATTTTCATATTATTGACAATGTTCTGATACTGCATAGATCTTGTAATAAGTATTTATTACAGTAAATTTCAATGGGCAATTGCAAGCATAACTCAAGTCAAGCATAAAACTTAAAAGTAATACAACTATTGCACAAGAACCCTCAGCCGAACCTTATTTGTAAGCTTGGGTTAGGGTTTTTTATTCTAGTGCAAATCAACCCATACGGCCTGACCAGTTCACTGGTGATCTAAGATGCCGAAGTAATAGCACAATGCATGACGTCACAACAGCCCAATTATTGATGACGTCATATTATATAAGTACTTCTGGGTACAAGGTCACACTAGAAATGCCCAGCCCTATTATTTTTAACATTAATAATCTCATTGCCATGGTCCCTACCTGTCCTAATTAGCCCATCAGGTGAAGAAATACAGGACGTAAAAAATTATAATAGTCCAAACAAAAAAATCAATGTCCGAACAAAAATAACTTTGTCCGAAACAAAAAAAATCTTTGTCCAAATAAATAAATTATTCTTACAACATAATCTTTGTCCTTACAAAAAAAAAATCTTCAATACATTAAAAATGGCCGGGGATGATACATTTTTATGATCTTCGCCACTGCAGGGCCATATTATAACATTGTTTAATGTATTGCGACAGTTTGTTACTCTAAAAACGTGAATAAAATTAATTACCTATTTACACAAAGTGATTGGACCAAATCATAGATTTACGTAAAAAAAAAAAAAGTATGTACACATAGGATTAACTAGGCTATACACAGTTCCACAATTATTTTCAGTTTATCACCGTTTCTCCAGTGAATGGTGTGGCGTAAGTGTCATTGAACTATATTAGCGCAATCCATTTTATTTTCAGCACAAGTGTACCTATTACTATGCATGCATCCTTGCACCCACCTCCCTCCCCCTTCTGGAAATCCTAGATACGCCCTTGTCCCATGTATGCATATGCACATGCATATCCTTTGTTCGGACAAAGATTTTTTTTTGTTCGGCCATTTTTGTTTTTGTTCGGACGAAGATTTTATTTGTTTGGCCACTTTTGTTGTTTGGACAAAGATTTTTTTTTTGTCAAAACCATAAAAATATTACAATTATATTTTTATGCCATGTCCCTTGAAAAGCTCCGTAAAAAGCAGTAAATTTTGACATTTGTGTAATGCAGGTACTTGTTGCTCAGATTTAATATATTTAAGAATGAAATGAAATATTTTTAAAGGTTTACAATATATTATCATATTAGGGGCAGAACACATTGGAAAAAATGCAAAAATACACCTTTAAAACAACTCATGGTGATTTGAATTGAAAACAATGTTGTTTTATGATCTTTTCATCGCAGCACTTTCAATAATTTACAAGACAGGAAAAGGGTCATGTAGCCAGTATATAATCACACAAAAGATTCAAGTTTATTGACAATTTGTCATAAAAATTGCAGTTAATCATAAATAAGGCATGGTACCTATATCGTGATAGTAACTATATGCACACAAAATAGACAAATATTATTAAATAGGAATACGAGAGATATTATATTTATTAATACGAGTAGCTACGACAATACTTTTCATGGATATTGAAATTTGATATATTTAACAAATCTATGAAATTTCAACAGTAAATTTAAAATCAAGTAAGTCAAATCTACTCAATTTCAAAAGTAGGTTTAGATCAAATAAGTCAAATCCACGCAATTTTAACAGTAAATTTTAAATTAAATAAGTCAAATCTATGCAATTTCAAAAGTAAAGTTTAAATCAAATTAGTCAAATCTTCGCAATTTCAACAGCTCAAAATGGAAGAGCATCCATATAGTCCATACAAGAAGGAATTCCATTTTAACAAGAAGAAATTCATTGTTCAGCAAGGCTGCACATAAGAATCACCATGGAATTTCAAAAACCTGGTCTTTTGCTGCTATTGTTTTTATCTCTCGGAAGTGGAACACTGGGTAAATACACTATTCAGAAGCTTTTGACTTTCTCATATTAAATAACGTTCCATAACTTGTAAACTACATAGGCAAATGCATTGCAATTACAGCCACTGACAGCTTTTGACATATACATTGATACCATAGAAATTAGATAAAGTAAAAGATAAGAACAGATAAGATATAATAAGAAATGAGATAATTATTTTTTTTATTATATATGCATTGTTACAAGGAAACGTGGTATACTTTTTTTATGAATTATATAATCCAATTTAAACAATTTTTCAATGGGCGAAACTGAAATTTTAACATTATAATTTTGTTCTCACAAAGTATTATCCTATTATATAATTACTAAATGTATTTAGTAAGTCATTGAATTTGCATTTATTTGCAAGCGGTCAGGTGGAAATTCACTGCCAACAACTAACCTTAGTCTTAGGGATAAATATGCATAATATAAGAACTAATTGATTTTATGAGTGGCCTAATAGTTAAAGCATCTGCAAATTCTATATTGGTCAGCTTTATTGGAGGTCCGGGGTTCGACCCCCGACCTGGGCACTCTTCATGAGCTTCATCAAAGCTGGATGTCGATCGCATGGGACGTTAAATTGGAGGTGCCTTGTACTCAGTGTCTATGCTGAGGCAATTGAAATACCCCACCCATGGGGTAAATGGACTCCAAGCCTTACCATCTCATCATAACATCTGCCTCTCGCAGCCGGTCATATCAGCTGAGTAAGCTTTAGACCCAGTAGCATTGAGACATAGAAACAACTGAAAAGGAATGTGCACACGTAATATTTTATCCTTATGTCTGTTTTTTATTGTCAATGCATTTCTATAAAATCTTTTAATTTGTACATATGTAAAGGGCATTGCTGAAAAACAGTTTGCACTGAGCAATTTAACCCTTTTAAATTATATTTAATAGATAAAAAATAAAAATAGACATAGTCTACATATTTGCACTCAATTTCTAACAGTGCCTTTACAGCACAAGCTATTAAGGGCGGGGACCTAGCTCAGAGGTAGCGCTCTGGGTTTCCAACCGCTGGATCCCGGGTTCAATTCCCATTTGAGCCTAAGTTGGATGGCTGTTTCATCCTTCGTCTCATGGCCATGGTCTCTGCCTGTCCTAATTAGCCCAGCAGGTGCAGAAATACAGGACGTAAAGCCCTAAGTATGACATATTAGACATTGCTTGTTCATGGTTGAACTTATAGTGAACTTATAGTGCCTTGCGGAAAAGTGGTCAAATTGGCAAGCAAAACAAATCATTTCAGTCTTTAAAAGTGCTTCTAAAGCTCCATCTCACATAGCTGGTTTTGCCGTAGTGAACCTGTAGTATGACATAATGGTTATTATGCACTCTAAAATGTTTCATTTAAGTGACAGAAATGTTTTACTCCCAACAATATTTATTATCAGCTGTGTTCCTAGAGTGTCTATGGATACAGTCATATACAAGATGTGTACAGTACAAGTGCAAAACACATAATTTTATTAGTTAATTATACTGAGAAGACCTTTACTTTTTATTGATTGAATATCCATGACTGTTTAGTCTTTATTGATGTTCTGGTATTGATTGCAAGACTCATTTAATGTACTGCTGCAACATCTTTTACTAATTTAGTAGCAGCCACTTTTATCTACCTTTCCCAAAGGGCAAAAGTGGTCTCATTGACGTCACTTTGACCTCTCTGCAAGACGTCTCATGACCAGCCCATACTGGTCTCATATGCAAACTTCAATGACGTCTTATATGAGATGTAAAAGACGTCATCTGACGACGTCTTTTAGACGTATTTAGTTTACCAATATCTGACAATATGTGTGTTTATGTTTGAATATATAAAATATACGCTTACAGACAAATACAAGAAAGAGACACAAACTTCAAGAACCATATTGCATATTAACATAATTATTTCAAAACACAATCAGGTATCAGGGTGTAAAAGAGTGGAATAGTATATCTGACTTAGTTACCCACTTTTGCAATATCCACACTTTTTAAAAAGAATATGAAGAATTTAAAAAAACCATTAAATTGAGCTATACTTTGTGAATAGCTTTTTTTTATACCTGGGCCTAGGCCTTTAACAAGTCTAGAACTATCATACTATGTTCTGTGAAAGACCAGGTATATTTACGAACGAACGGTCTGAGGGCTGAAAATATATGGGTCAACGCAGCAGCAGCATAGGCAGCGTAGGCAGGGAGGGGGATAGCGCGGTTTCACATAATATAAAATTCTTCAATAACTGTTAGGGGTACAGCTGTAAATTGCACACCATTAGAACCGTAATACAAATGCGCATCCGACAAGTAGAAGCCGAGAAAAGTTTGATTATAGTACAAATTGAAAACTGTCAAAATCCCTGACTTTTTTGATGTTGTACAAATCGTCAACGAGATCGCCTAAAACGCCTAAGCGCAGCAGCAGCGTAGCCAGCATAATCATGGAGGGGGTTGCCTACGCTATAATATATACTTTAAAAGGCTGCTGCTCCCCTAATATCCGTCCGCTTTTCATCAAATAAAGACTGAATTGTTTAAGGAAATGTGTAGAATTTATATCTTAGTTCAAACGCTAGATGAATGTACTTTTTCATCTTCAAAATGGTTCGTGAAAACAGAACAAATTAGTAATTATATTATATAGTGTACTTGGGTGGCATATAACAATGCATTTCGTGGTCTGATGGGCAATCCAATATTATTGTAGTGATAGTCTGATAGATAAATAATTTTGTAATATTCTGAGTAAAGAATGGAGTATACAAGGCCCAAACACTGGTCTTAATGAGGCAGTAGCCATCATACTCTATTAAAGTGTTTACATTGTAGGCCTAGTGCTGCTGGCATTCTACACACAACACCAGGTATCTATTCTTTTTTTGAAAAAGAATATTCTTGTTACTGATATGAAACCATGATTCAATCATATCCTAGTTTTATAATATGTACATATATATATTGGCTTAGCTGCTTTTATGCACTAACGTTGAGATATGATGTAGTGTTATAAGATCTTTTTATATAAATATATAATGGAGGACCATGGAACAAATTATTAAATATCATTACTTATGAATCTAAATTTTGTTGAGTAATACTGTGAATGTTCGTATTTACTGAATTATGAAGGTACGAATATATACCATTAATTGATATTTATTTTTCAAATCCATACTTTTTTTGCTTTTGATTTCTTTATGTACATTGTATTGGTAAAGGCCAAATATGTCATTTTGGCATCAGGTCACCAGTATGTTATATGCTTAAACACTGGAGTAATATTTATCTAACATGGTCAATAAAATCTTGAATCTAGTCTGGATCCTTGGTACAATAGCTTATATTATAGATAGACATTTAACTTGGAAAGTGATATGATTGCCTAAAAAACATCGTCAAAAGCATTAGGCATTGTTAATCAATTAAAAATATACACATATGTATGTTCCCACGTTATGAAAACTTAATGTATGGAACCCTTCCATGGTGTTAGCTCAAAATATAACCATTTAAATAAAGGCTGTCAGATGTCTTACAAAAAGTAATTAGTAATTGTCATTCTAATCAATTATTGTGATGCAAGATATATCTGAAACTTTATCTTCTAAAGTTAATATCTATGCACTGCATGAACTGAAATGTTGCCATTAAAATTTCAGCTATGCAGTGCCACCATCTTTTTATTGTTTATTGATTAGTTGTCAAGAAATAATCCAAAATAACATAAAACTAGAACAGTGAGTTCAAAACAAATTTGCAAGACACAATCAGAAACAATCGAAACACGCAGTTCAGATGGACTCAAGAAATGTGAAAAAAAATAGCCCTATATGGCACCTCATATAACTAAATAAAATAAAATAATGTATCTTATCGAGCGTACATATCCATTGTGCTTAAGACACTGTACAATAAAATATAATAAAAATGTAGGTGTATACAATAAGTAGTAAAAATAATTATATAAATATGAATAGTGCATCTGATTAGCTTAAAATGTTCTTTAAAAAGATAAGTCTTAAAAGGGAACTAACCCCTTTTGCACTTTACCTCTCAGATTTTAGCTTGGGTCCATAGAAACAATTCCATGCTATTCATAACTTGTATATGTGCCCTGGTAATGAAATATCCTGCATTTATTAGCTCCGTGTTGTGAACTACGGAGGCCGCCATTTTTTAAATTCCTGGTGTTTTGCACTGACCGGAAATACGTCACTGTTGTACTATTCAACTGGTGAGAAACTGTCAGCAACAGTTTAGATACAGTTAATTGCACTTTCAGAGCAGTTCTTACTGAGTGTCAAGTAATTGCCATTGAACTTGAGACAAAGCAATTAGACAGAGAAAGAAAGAATTTATTAGATCAATGTTAAATAAAACAAACAAAAGCAGCAAGAAACAACTATTAGCAGAAAAATAAATTAAATAAAAGTCAAAATACATATGATCTAATTACCTTTGGTCAGGAGACATCCAATAAGTTCTTATTTTTTAAAAAAGGGCTCACGTGGATGTCCCCTAAAAACTCATATTTAAAAAAATACATATTATTTAATGAAAAAAAAATAATAATACATTTATATATAAATAACAAGATCTAAATCTAAGAAATAATGATGGGATGAAAATTAAAGTATGGCAGACAAAATGCAAATTTAATAAAAAGTTTACAACAGGGAGCAGTTCTTAATTGTGATTGTTTTGTTGAAAATGAGTTTTTGATATTATATTTTATTTTAAACTAGTAGGCCTATATTAAATGTTTCTAGCAATGCAACATACATTTGAAATAAGCTCATTGCAATCAATGCAATAATTATGCTGTATTCCCAAAAAATTGCAATTAACACCCTTCATGTTGTTGTGCTGTATGTTCTTGTTATAATTGCAGTGAACAATGAAACGGCTTGTAATCAACAGGATTATGAATTGATTCATATGGCTGAATGCATATATATGGCCTAGCAGTGTACATAAGTGACGTCACTGTCTTGTGTGCCGTGTGCAATAATGGTGGCCCCCATCATGTCGGCGGTTGGTGCAAATTGCACTTTTAATTGGCTTGAAACGATGTCAAACCAGTCATTAAGACATTTCCTTTCACACCAATATATTATTTAACATCTAATTGAACTTTTGAAATTAACATACAAACTTCCATTAGTTCCCCTTTAAGTTCGGATTTAAAAGATGAAAGACTGGGTGCGGATCCAATAGCACCTGGTAGTTCATCCTGCCACACTAAATGCACGATTTTGAATCATGAATATGGCACTTTAAGTAGATTTTGATTGGATGAGAGCAGAGATCTGAAGGGAACGTACACAGTCAAGAGTTCTTGCGGATAGATTGGTGCATTCCATTCACACATTTATAAACTATCAATCAGATTTTAAATTGTATCCATTGAGCCACTGGTAAACAGTGTAGGTCTCTCAAAATTAGTGTTATGGAGTCATATTTGGCTGTGCATTTTGTGATCCTTGCTGCTTGAATACCGCATAAAGAATGGCAGTAATCCAACTCGCTGGTAATCAATCCCTGTCCATGTTTCTTCTAATGCGACTGATGTTCTTCAGATGGAAAATTTCAATTTTGCAAACAGAATATATATATATAAATATAAATATATATATATATATATATATATTGCAGATTACAATGTTGATAACTGTAATATTAATATGTATGATTGTCTATTCAACTGATTTCTCCAACACTATGATTTGTATGGTTAGTAAAGATACTAATTTTCAAGATATTTGCCGTGGCTTATTATTTATTAATTAATATATCTATTTATAAGTATTTTTCTCAGTAATAATGCGAAATTCAGTTTTTCAGTCAACTGCTAAGTCTGAATCAAACCTGGATTAAAGTGACATTTAATAATAACATCAGCCATACACGTTGTATATACGATGAACTATCCTTGTAACCAAGGGAACATTCTATTTTTTGAAATGCCAATCAGCAGCCATAAACAAAAGAAACTTTCTAGTCTTAATTATTTCATGTCACAACACATTACATTGATTTTGTTGATGACAAGCTTTATAATATTGTCAATCCATTACACCTCAATGAAGCTAAAAGAATAGTCTACTTAAATAGGTCAATCCATTAAACCTCAATGAAGCTAAAAGAATAGTCTACTTAAAAAGGTCAATCCATTAAACCTCAATAAAGCTAAAAGAATAGTCTACTTAAAAAGGTCAATCCATTACACCTCAATGAAGCTAAAAAAAATAGTCTAATTAAATAGGTCAATCCATTACACCTCAATGAAGCTAAAAAAAATAGTCTAATTAAATAGGTCAATCCATTACACCTCAATGAAGCTAAAAGAATAGTCTACTTAAATAGGTCAATGCATTACACCTCAATGAAGCTAAAAGAATAGTCTACTTAAAAAGGTCAATCCATTACACCTCAATGAAGCTAAAAAAAAATAGTCTAATTAAATAGGTCAATCCATTACACCTCAATGAAGCTAAAAAAAATAGTCTAATTAAATAGGTCAATCCATTACACCTCAATGAAGCTAAAAGAATAGTCTACTTAAATAGGTCAATGCATTACACCTCAATGAAGCTAAAAGAATAGTCTACTTAAATAGGTCAATCCAGTACACCTCAATGAAGCTAAAAAAAATTGTCTACTTAAATAGGTCAATCCATTACACCTCAATGAAGCTCAAAGAATAGCTTAGTTAAATGGGTCAATGCAATACACCTCAATGAAGCTAAAAGAATAGTCTACTTAAATAGGTCAATGCATAACACCCCAATGAAGCTAAAAGAATAGTCTACTTAAATAGGTCAATGCATTACACCTCAATGAAGCTAGAGGAATAGTGTACTTAAATAGGTCAATGCTTTACACCTCAATGAAGCTAAAAGAATAGTCCACTTAAATAGGTCAATGCATAACACCTCAATGAAGCTAGAAGAATAGCCTAATTAAATGGGTCAATGCATTACACCTCAATGAAGCTTAAAGAATAGTCTACTTAAATAGGTCAATCTCTTACACCTTAATGAAGCTATAAGAATAGTCTACTAAAATAAGTCAATGCATTACACCTCAATGAAGCTAAAAGAATAGTCTACTTAAATAGGTCAATGCATTACACCTCAATGAAGCTAGAAGAATAGCCTAATTAAATGGGTCAATGCATTACACCTCAATGAAGCTTAAAGAATAGTCTACTTAAATAGGTCAATCCAATACACCTTAATGAAGCTATAAGAATAGTCTACTTAAATAAGTCAATGCATTACACCTCAATGAAGCTAAAAGAATAGTCTACTTAAATAGGTCAATCCATTACACCTCAATGAAGCTAAAAAAAATATTCTAATTAAATAGGTTAATCCATTACACCTTAATGAAGCTAAAAGAATAGCCTAATTAAATGAATCAATGCATTACACCTCAATGAAGCTAAAAGAATAGTCTACTTAAATAGGTCAATCCATTACACCTTAATGAAGCTTTAAGAATAGTCTATTAAAATAAGTCAATGCATTACACCTCAATGAGGCTGAAAGAATAGTCTAATTAAATAGGTCAATCCATTTCACCTCAATGAAGCTAAAAGAATAGTCTACTTAAATAAGTCAATGCATTACACCCCAATGAAGCTAAAATAATAGTCTACTTAAAAAGGTCAATCCATTACACCTCAATGAAGCTAAAAAAAATATTCTAATTAAATAGGTCAATCCATTACACCTTAATGAAGCTAAAAGAATAGCCTAATTAAATGAATCAATGCATTACACCTCAATGAAGCTAAAAGAATAGTCTACTTAAATAGGTCAATCCATTACAACTTAATGAAGCCATAAGAATAGTCTAATTAAATAGGTCAATCCATTACACCTTAATGAAGCTAAAAGAATAGCCTAATTAAATGAGTCAATGCATTACACCTCAATGAAGCTAAAAGAATAGTCTACTTAAATAGGTCAATCCATTACACCTTAATGAAGCTATAAGAATAGTCTATTAAAATAAGTCAATGCATTACACCTCAATGAGGCTGAAAGAATAGTCTAATTAAATAGGTCAATCCATTTCACCTCAATGAAGCTAAAAGAATAGTCTACTTAAATAAGTCAATGCATTACACCTCAATGAAGCTAAAATAATAGTCTACTTAAATAGGTCAATGCATTACACCTCAATGAAGCTAAAATAACAGTCCACTTAAATAGGTCAATGCATTACACCTCAATGAAGCTAAAAGAATAGTCTACTTAAAAAGGTCAATGCATTACACCTCAATGAAGCTAAAAGAATAGTCTACTTAAATAGGTCAATCTGTTACACCTTTTACCTTTGCAAACATATCATGTTTTTTTACTGATAATATGATTATTGTTATTGCCAAGCATACCAAAAAATAAAGAATGCTAGTATGAATTGTAAATATAAAACCAAATTTCATTGTCTCAAAAGTGTAATCTTAATGATAATTTCAACAGTCCTGGAGATGTTCGTCCTCAAATGAATGCTGTTTTCGTGCAAATTTTATGCTAATTTATGCAAATGAGCAATTTCCCGTTTCCTATAAAAATATATCTTGTACCATATGGTTTTCTTATGTAGGCTAGTTAGGCTAACCCAAATTGGGCCCCTTTGTATTTAATTATTAATCCCCTGCCCAGGTGCCTCCCGGGCACTGTACTGTGGCAGTGGGCTTAAGAACACTTGAATTCTACATTTAGCTCTTGCAGAGAGTACACCTGATCTTGTGTTTGACTGGTCAGAGTAACTTTACATTTGTAAATATATTCAGCCCAACTTGGGTAAGTCTGTTTATTGTACAAATATTATATTATACATTTAGTTATTGTTTATATGGTCCATTACAAGTATGCATCATTTCATTTTGTTTTATTGCAGGCTGTATATGTACAGTCACACCTAGAGTTATTCAGTCACTTTTGACTTTTGACAAAAAAAATAACCTTCCTGTCATGAAATTAACTGTGATCTAGGGAAAGTCAAAATGTCAGTCTATATTGTGAAATACTAATTTCACTCATGCTGGACTATGGTTATCAATTACAGTTAGTTTCATAACATAGATCTACTCTAGACGACTGTAGTGACCTATTCCTGGCTGCAGCTATAACTGGCTAAAGCCAGCCGCTTCTGTCTACATCTAGCTTATCGTCGGCTTACACCTACCACCCACTGAAAAAATATAAACATCGGTAAATGTTCTAGACCATATGTTATGAACCTAACTGTAATTGGTAACCATAGTCCAGCATGAAAATTACATTTTTTTAAAGTAATCATCAAACTTTAATATGTTATCCTCTTTTTTTAGCATGAGAAAGGGCCTCCTTGGATATTTAAGCCTGGGGACATGGGCCCCTATGTGAACCCGGCACTGCCCCTTTAAAGTTCACGTCTCTGGAAACCGGAGTGAAATTGAGACCTGAGTGAAATTGATATTTCACAATTTGACATTTACAAGATTTACATCTCAGTGAGTAATAACCACCAAATTAATTTTTCAGTATGTTATGGGTGTTGCACTGTGGCATTAATTGTTAACAATGTTTCCCGTTTCTTAACAATCTCTGGGTGAATAACCTTCAAGCATCAGACAGGTTGATTTTTTGTATCAGAATCTCAATCCATAACACATCCTATAATTAGCAGGACTCATAGAGATATAGATACTTACTAAGATTAATTTTACAAATAATCTTTTGAGCCTTTTGAAAATTGCCAGTGACATCACTGATGTTTGTGTACATTTAAGCTGTGGCCAGATCACTGATCTTCACATCCTTGAAAATGGCTTAAATAACCTAACTATGGCACATTTGTCTTCCTTGAATAAAATAAAGCAACCTTGAATTGAGGACCATATGTCAAAAGTGCCTGGTTTTATTTTACTAAGGTATTAATTAAATCTTTACCTTTCCCCCGTCAAACATCAATGGACTCATCCATGTTAGTCTGATTTCCCAGAAATTGGCATGATTCATTTAGGTTTTTTTTTAGGGATGAAAGCTTGTGAAGGTTTTCAACAAATATCTGTTGGAGGCCCATCATGTAAAATGCCTAGCAACTCAACAAAAGCTTAATATCTACTTACATTATTTCATTCCTATGAGAACAAGTGTGATTTGAATGGTAATTATGGTGCTTTGGCGGTTAACAAAAATCCATCATGAATTTGTGCTTGTGATGCTGCTGTTATATGTCAGTGTGGCAGTGGTCACTCCACTGCAGGCAACTGGCTATGATTGGCCAGTTGAGTGACACACCCACACTCCGACCTATAAAATGAATGAAACTGGCCACTAACTGACACTAACTGTTCTCACTCTTTCTTAAGTAAAACAGTGTTATTACACAAATTGGATTTGTCAATTGCTCTTTATGTTTCTAATAGTTGATTGCATTTGAAACTGTACACCGGAATTAATTTCAAGTAATTACAAATAGGCCAATGTTGAAACGAAATTTTTTCTCAAACTATTCTGAACAGCAGATATGCAATTAAAAAATGCTACACCCACTAAACCGGTCTATTATGTATGTTAATGTGGAAAAATGAAACATGATTAAATTTTTTTGAAATTTGGATCCGAATTATTCTATTAGATTTGCAAAACATGTCACATTTTTGAAAGACACTTTTGTTTTGCTGCAAATTACAGAATACTAAAAGCATTTATTCTATGCAACTTAACAGCAGGAAAGTTGGAAATATATATATATATATATGTAATTAAAAACAAATTTTCATAGTATGACTAACAAGCAAAGGTCTCTTTTTATAATTACTAATACTATAGTGGCCGATTTGCAGACAGTTGTGGGTAGCTAGGCAAGAATAGCGAGGATCTATGGAAAAAAAAAAACATTTCATAGCACATTCGGCAATACTATACTAATTGATTGTAATATTTTGACATGAAACCTTGTCAGTGTCTGTTACCGGCAACTAATGCCCTTTAGTCTGTCCAAATAGTTCAATTCATTTTTATTTATTTTTGCATGTCTAGACTACGTTAACCAATTCTGATACAGGTCTCTTTTTTAAAGAGTGCTTTTCTTGTTATCTTCTAGGACATCATCTAATTTAAACTACACCAGATATGGAAAATTTACAATTTCTTCATATACTCTTACTGTTCCTTCCTGCCTCCTGTTATTTTCTAGGTAAGTATAATTGATTACAATTGCATAGAGTGCTTTGTTGTAATATATGTATAAATGTTCATCCTACTGCTTCTTCATAATACTTTTCAACAATATATTCTTTAACTTGAGATGATTAACGTTGATGAGACTACTACTGATGAGAGTAATTTCCATATTGTATTTGATTTAATGTTCACTATGTAATATTAATAGATCTCTCCAGGTGGCCTCACGCTAGCGATAAAATATATTTATCTTTGTGAGGTCTCCTTGCAAAATAAATGATTCTAAATGAAATTATGAAAATAAATTGTAAACATTTTTTTGTTTGGCAAAATAAAGAGAATCTGAATCTGAATCTAATACCGCGAGTTCCATAGAAGTTGCAGCCCTCCAGCTTTGTGATAGAATAATTAACTATTTGGACAGAAACAAAATTCCTTTCGACTGATTTCCTTGCCCTTTCTAAAGCGTTTGACACACTATTCTACTTGATAAATTATAATAGAGACATATCTGGCAAATAGAAAACAATTAATACAGTTTATTAACTGCTGGAGTCCTCCAAGGCTCAATTTTAGGCCTTTTGTTGTTTCTCATCTATATGAATGACATCATAAATTCTAGCAATCTATTCAATACTATCATATATGTTGATGACACAACTTTAACTGCTACAATTAATGCCTTTACAGACCAAAATAACTCTTATGAAGTTAATAGAAATTCAGAACTAGAAAGAATTCTTATATGGCTTGAGGTAAACAAATTATCGCTAATTATTATCACTTCGCAATGCTGTTACCTGGTGAATAGCTAAATTTTGAGCGCGGCTGTAGAGCATATCAAAGTTGGCAGCAGACCGATATTGAATAACTGCCCGCATGGCTGATGACGTCACCAGGTGGCTCACTCTGTCACAAAGCTCAGAAAGTGATAATAATAATAATAACAATATTGTAATTTCGTGCACTATGCTGTTTGAGTGTCCTCGCTTGATGTCCAGCAGCCCTCGGGCCACTCAAACAGCATAGCGCCCTCTGAAATAGCGTTATTGTTATAATATTACTAAAACTAGATGCATGTTTTTCCATATGTGGCAAAGAAGAATATGTTACCCAAAACTTAAAATATCAGGAATTAAAATTAACATTCTTGATGAATTTAATTTTTCTAGGCTTAAAAATCGATAAACATCTCTCATGGACATCCCATTTAAAGAAAATGTCAAAAAAGATAAGCCAAGTTATTGGCATCATGAACAAACTCAAAAATTCATTAACAACTGCCATATTATTAACATTATATAATTCTTTGATACTACCTCATATAAATTATGCTATATTATGTAATCGTTTACTTTAGTTGCAAAAAAGGCAGTTCGTATCATCACAGGTAGTCGATATAATGCTCACACAGATGCTTTATTCACGCTACTTAATACATTGAAAGCTCACCACATATGCTCACTGCAAGAACTTAAATTCTGTTTTTATCTGCAACATGGAAACCTGCCAGTATATTTCACTATGGAACGAGACGAAACAAACATTTTTTTGCATTCGCACGAAAATATTTACGTTCGCACAGAAATTTATTTCCGTTTGCACAGAAACAATAACGTTCGCACGAAAAAAAAATTGCATTCGCACGAAAAAAAAATTGGTGTTCGCAGTGAAGTACACACTTAATATCGACAGCCCAAGGGAAAGGTCACAGTGAGGTGCAGACAAAACGGCCACACACGAAAACGGCTACAGCCAAAAACGGCTACAAAATTGTATGGCATTCCCAAGACAACCAGAAACGCTAAAATGGCAGGTGACCAAAACGGCTACAAGGTTTATTAACCCTTAACCAAAATGTCAACATGCTTTTTCAGCACTTAACCAAAACGACAACAGACAAATTACATCGGCTACAGATCAAAATTTATATATATATATATAATTTTTTATTTATATATTTTTTTTACATTTATGGCTGTAGCCGTTTTAGACATGGCTTGTTGAGGTTTTGGTAATGTACCCAAATATTGGTGTGGACGTTTTGGTTGTTGACGTTTTGGGTGTAGCCGTATTTGCAAATGAACGAAAAAATTTGCGAGGCAACAAAAAAGTTTGCGAGTGAACAAAAAAATTTGCGAGGGAACGAAAAATTGTGCGAGTGAACGAAAAAATGTCCCTTTAAAAGCTTCGTAGTTTATGTACACATTTGGGTGAAAATTTAATTTCTAAATTATAAAGTCACACCAAAAGTTATTAAGACACTTTTGACTTATAAATAACCTTCCATAAACTACATTGGCAAATGCATTGCAATCACAGCCACTGACAGCTGTTGACACATGTATGAGAATAATACCATCACTTCTACTACAGTTTAAAGTTGCATGAAAATTTAAAGTCTGAATAACTCATGGTGTGTTTGTATTATGACATGGTAAATTGTAGTAACTGTCGTCAACATCATGACAGTGTGAACTGGGCTTAAGACGGTCCAATAACAACTTATTACCCAAATGCAATCTTGAAATATATATACAAATAAACATTTTTTTCAATGTATCTTCTTTTTCTTCCAGCTGGACATTACATTTGTTTGCCACAAAGAGTTGTCTATGGCAGAGATCGTGAGGTATCACTGTTTACAAATCAGCACATAATCAGGGTTTAGTGCAGTATAGCCGACTCAAATTTATGCCCATATTTGGCGTCCATGAAATATAAAATATATCATTATTATGAGCCAGTTCTGAAGTTCTATCACAATAATATATGACTTGAGCCAATTTTTGTAGGTTAGTGGGGGTTTGGAGGCGGCAGCCCTCAAGAAAAAGAGAAAAACTGCGCTCTTACCATGAACAAGAAAACCGCCGTTGTTAGGTTGTGACGTCTAGGATTTGACGTCATAAGCACGGCAATGAGGCACGCTAAATATGGTCATTAATATGGGTCCGCTATACTGCACTTTTTCCCATAATCGCCGTTCCCTAGCTCTCACATTTAGATCATGAAAAGGAAAAAAAAATTTTAGGCTTGTCTAGTACGTTAATGTTGGAGATTGCATTTTAGATATTTGGGTTAACTTTGTAGACATTTTGACTGTGTATGTTTTATATGTTGCTTCATCTAAAGAGTTAGTCAGTTATATACTTAACTACTAAATTGCTAATGAAAAGGATATGGCGATGGTCAGTATGGCTATGGCTGGCTAGCATGTTGGTCTGTACATCTATGGCAGGAAATTCATTCCAGACACAGTGAAATTGTAAAATCTTAGTTGATATGTCTTCTCCACAGTCAGACCAACAATTATTCCGACACTTCTGACCTTTAACTCATAAATAACATTCCATAACTTGAGATCGACATCAGCAAATGCATTGCAATCGCAGCCATTGACAGCTGTTGACATATACATGAGAATGATACCATAGAATCCAATGCCACCTCAAGCTAAATCACTTCTACTACAGAAACCTTCCATAACTTGTAAACTACATTGGCAAATGTATTGCAATCATGAGAATGAAACCATAGAATTCAATGCAACCCTAAAGCTAAATCACTTCAACTACAGATCAAATTGCATGAAATTTTGAACAATTTTTGGTGCAACTGTATCTTACTTTCAGGAAATATATGGCCTCACTATTGATGGTTGTTTGGATGTATGTTCCCAAAGGGCTTGGTGTTATTCAGCGGATTTTAGAAGAAATGATGGGACTTGCACTTTACAGGACTTCATTCCCATTCCTGCTCAAATATCGATGGATGTTAACTGGATGTTGTGTTCAATTGGTTTGTTCATGTTGATTTTTTGCTCTATACTACTTTGTTTAAAAAAAGATGACTGAAAAAAGTAAACATTTATTTTAACCTTCAGCGAGATGCATGTACATATTACATAATATTTATTCTAGCTCTGTGTTGCTTTGGGCTTAAAGGGCTCTTCACACATAGCTGGATCAGATGCCGGAGTGTCCCGAAGTAAAATTTCTTTCACTCTGGGGGGTTCCGGGATCAAAGAGCTGTTAAATTCAACAAAAAAGAAATGTTTGGCGATTTGTACATGATGGCAATACGGTGTCAACAAGGAGGTGACAAGACTGTCCCGGAAGAGTGCAGAGTGAACCGGAATTTACACGGTGCCTTCAAGTATATAACCGGTCTTTACACCATGTTTATTTGTGTGGAACCGTGTTGGTCCTTGTACATAGCCGGAGATACCACGAAGTATGCCGGAGTCAATACGGAGATTCCCGAAGATCTGCGGAGTCTACTGGGAGTCGACACAGATCAACACGGATCAACACAGATTAAATTACTCCGGGACCTCCGGCATGAAAAATTGAACATGTTTAATTTTTTTACCCGGAGTTCGAAGGTGGTCTCAGATCGCCCCGGACAATGACGGACAATGCCGGAAATAAACACGAGGTCTACACGCTATTACCGGAGTTTGCCGGAATCCGGCGTCTGATCCAGCTATGTGTGAAGGGCCCTTAACTGGCATTCATGCCCTGCATTGGTGCTGTATACCTTTATCTTTAAAACGATACGGCATGTATCACGTTAAGGTAAATCCAATACAATACATATCAAGATACCTATTAAAAAGTCTATATATTGAAAATAGACAAAGCAATAAAAAGAGCAAATCTTAATATGGAATTGGAGTAAACTCAAGACTATCCTCTTAGTATACGCCATTGGAAATACACTTGATTATCTGGACAGCAGGCGTCTTGTTTGCCCATGATCTCCAATCTGCATAATTTAGTATATCATTAATATTACATAACGCTTATCAATGATTATCAATACCCGAATCATTACTCTTGTAGCAGTACATGCTACAACCGGTGTATAGCCCGTCTGCATGTGCAGGACTTTTGGACTTCTGTGAGCATTGCCAAGCACTCATTTTGTGCTATCTGCATTGTTAGACATATTATCACGGCGGTGACGGAATCCTTTTCCTAATTTTTCTTGTCTGTCTTCTATCGTCACCAATTTTTACTACATCGTAATTTCCCTGCCCCAAACTATACAGCGGGGCTCTCTGTCCTAGAATCGAGCACATAGCCCATAATACAGCCTGCTAGTGGCACCACAGTTTGATAGTGGCAGAACAAATATACTTTTTTTTCTAGAATCATTATCAACTAAATAACGGACAGTTCCAAAGAAATGTGAAGTCTGCTAAAAAAAGAAAAATAATTCTAGTATTGGAAATGGTGGTCGTATTTCCAGTAAAGTGACCCCGTCATATTTCAGGCATTTTAAATTCCCTGAAGGCTAGAGTGATCAGTAGCATGGCACATTTATGTTTTTAAACAACTGCTCCGTCTATTTGTCATATTTGCCCAGACTGTTGAGACAGACAGACAGACAGAAAGTATTTATTTTGACCATAAACTTACAATTTACATAAACAAAAATAATCATCCGCTCCTGCCTTGGATTATGCAAAATTGGTTATTAGTAATATAGGTTAGTTTCAGGTGGTCTATAGATTTAGATCTGTACAAAAAGCATACATTTTGTATTGACGCTGAGGGCTCTTGCATGCATTGTAATATATTTTTATTCTACAAAAATATTGTATAAGAAATCATAACTGTTGCTGCATCCAATTGTGCTTACGGCAAATAAACTATCACAATTTGATTTTATAATATCAAACATCACTGAAAAATATCATGGTCAGCTATATTGCCTGGCAAATACTACAGAATACGAAAACGAGGCACAGAAGAACGTCATGAACGTAATTAGCGTTGTCACTTCGCAATACATTTTATTACCGGCTCCTTCAGTTTTCATCTGAATTTCAAAATTTAATTTGGTAGTGAGTGCTATTGGTTGAAACAACTGTCTTCTTCTTCTGAGGTAACTATCATGGTCTGTTGTTACAAAGTCACAGGTTTACATAACCAGATTTTCAGGGGGGAGGGGCAGGGTCACAAAGATTGTTTTATTGATAGAAATTTCTCCTCCCAAAAGCAAGATGCATACCACTTTAGGGAGAATATTACAGGAATGAAAACATAAATTCATTAAATAGAAAAAAAAAATCAAAATAATTATGCTAATACAAGAAACAAGTTAAAATGGGAAGATGCATACCACTTTAGGGAAGGAGAATATTACAGAAATGAACAGCTAATTCATTAAAAAAAAAAGATTTAAAATAAATAATGCTAATACAAGAAACAAGGTAAAATGGCATTAAGTGCAAGCAAATTCCAACCTCACAGCATTGAAATCAAAGAAACCTTTACAATGAGTTAATTATGAGCCCATCAGATGATCAGGTCTAGGAACACCACAAATATCAAGTCACATGTTATAAGTTCAAGCCTCTATAGAACCACAGGCCCAAAGACTTGTGCTCAAATCATAAACATATCTTAATGGGTGAAGAATTATGTATATTCAGCTTATCCTAGCTACATTTTTTGGGTATTTTAAAAGGTCAACAATTTTATCGGTAGTCGGAATAACTTTTAGTATGATGGCAAGATGGAAGATGGAGCTCACAATGTGATAAAGTGTTGCTGCCTCTCAAACTGTAAATCTAGCCCAAGTTATTGTGCTCATTCCTTAGATGTAACAACGAGAAGAGAGACATTTTCAATATTACAATAGAAATGAAATATTGTAGTTATTGCTCATACAAGAAGGAACATTGCCATAATTGCATCAGAGACCTTTTAATTTTTGCATTGTGTGACCACCTAATTGTAGTTGCCATTTTACTGAGTCACACAGGCCTCCACATAAAAAAAGTTATACTCCACCTAGATAGTTTTCCTATTGTTCTGAGCAGGTATTGACCAACAAAATGTTATTTAACTCTCTCATGAGTGAAACTGGTTCCTACTTGCATAATAAGGGCAGCTAAATGAGTCAAATTATCAAACAAATTCGTAAATTTGTCCAGTGGAATATAAGCTTTTGGTGTCGGGATATTTCTAACTAAAATGTTAGTTAACCCCCTCAGGTTATAAATATTACTTACATTTATTAACCCTCAGTGAACAAAGTTCGGAAAGGGTTATTGTTGTCATCATGTCCGTCCGACTAGTGGGTGGTGGGTACGTGACACTAGCGTTTTCGGAGCAGAACTCTTAACAATAATGCACTTACCAAACCAAAATTTCCCACCTCAATAATCTATATGGCCTAGTAATGCAATTTGATAGTCACATTGACATATCTCGGCTGTGTTTTACACAAAATTTGAAAAAAATTGGTAAAAATATGTTTCATTTCCATGGCCGTAAAACCCAGAGAATTTTCAAAATAAGGGAAAAATAGGGAAATTCTAACTTTCCCAAACCTCCATAAAAAAGATACTATTTACCCTACATGAGGGAAATTTTGTCAATAACGTATCTAAATTAAAGCCAAATTAGCCAAATTTTGGAAAGTGCCCCAGGTGACCCCCTCAAAAAATTCTGAAAAAAATCATGGTTACTCTCCTACTAGCCACATGGACAAAGCCAACATTTCAGGTCCATATCTGCAATATCTTTTGAGATACAGCCCTTCATAATTCACACTAATTTCTTTTTGAAACGTTTCTTTTCATCAAGGTTTAGTGAGTTGTATCTTATGAACTATTGTAGCTACATGGCTCATACTTTCAGACTAGGGCTACCTGAACCTGAAAATTCAATTTTTGGCATTATAGTAGTGCTCCAAATGCACATGGTAAAGAAAATAGTGTCAATTTTAATTGTAATATCAGCACAGATTTTGTTTAAAATTTTCACATTGTAACATCTCGTACAAAAAGTGTCATGGGTCATTCCATGCCAAATCAAACAGGGGTCCCCAGGTGACCCCCTGAAAAGATTCTGAAAAAAATTGTTACTCTCCTACTAGCCACATGGACAAAGCCAACATTTCAGGTTGATATCTGCAATCCTCTTTGAGATACAGCCCTTTAAAGTTCACACTATTTTCTTTACTTTTAGAAACGTTCATTTACAGTAAAAAGACTAGCAGCAAGGGCTAGTCTTCAGGCTACCTCGAATGGGCCAACCAAAATACTTCAGGCATCCAATTTTTCTATGTATTTTATTTCAGGTTCAGGTAGCCCTAGTCTGAAAGTATGAACCATGTAGCTATAATAGTTCATAAGATACATTTCAGTAAACCTTGATGAATTCAGCCAATCAGAGAAGAGCTTAAACCAATGACATCATGCTAAAAACAACCTTTTTGTCAGAGTAACTGATCCCCCTGTCCAGATTTCAATGTTCAACCCCACTGAAAAAAATAATTAAGCCATCATGAGGACAGTCATGTCTCTGGATTATTTCATCAATATCTTGGGTCAATTTCTGTTGATTTTTTTTTTTGGACACAACTATTTGTTTACATTGAGATTTCAAGAGAAAATCCCTTATAAGGTACATGTCTTGAATCAGGTCAAGTTTCTTACTCTTTTATTATAATACATAGTACAGCTAGCTGATACATCCATCCATAAATTCAAACGCCGAGTGACAATGCCGAGTGATGCCGAGTGCTTAATAAATTAGGCAGTCGGGAATACATGGCTCTGCACGCCGACCACTCTGGAAAAGCTCGTAAATACACGGCAATACTCGTAGAATGATCGTAAAATTTTAAACATGTTTAAAATTTTTAGGATTGTCGCCGAGCAAATTTGCTCTGAAATTAACTCGCCGTGCACTCTGAGAGTACACTTGGTCACTCTGGGAGTACACTTGGTCACACTGGGAGTACACTTGGTCACTCTGGGAGTACACCTGGTCAGATGGATTGCTGTGTAGACGTGATTTCCTCGCCGAGTGGTCGGCGTGTCAAGAAGGCGAGCGATCGGCGAGCGATCTGCGAGTGATCGGCGAGTGATCTGCGAGCGATCGGCGAGACCTTGCTTACTTGCTTTTTCTAGTCTTCAAATGAGCAAGAGTGACGCCGATTGATTGCTTTCCAGCGATCGTCATTACTCTGCATCGTCACTCAGCTATGTGTGATAGTGGCTTTACTCCGAAGACCAAAAATCTATTTTTTTTTCAAAATTTGTGAAACATAGCTGAGACATGTCATTGTGACTATCAGAAGACACCACTAGAGTGTTACTGTGTGTAAGTGCATTTGTGTTGGAATTTAGCTCTGGAAACGAGAATGTAATGCTCGCCCTCCCTGTGGACGAACACTAAACAATTTTAATGATGCAAGTGTGCTATGTGGGTTTCGCTGAGGGTTTTGCTGCAGCACAGCCTATGTTTAAATCTCTTATTTACATATAATACGTAGGCAAGTCAGTTGATATAATTGGTGGAGACCACTTGAGTACGTCAGGCAGTTAACTTTGTGTATATTGATTGGCCTGTTTGATTGGTTGATCAACTTTAAGCAGCCCACTGAAACAGAACCAGACATCTACTCTATGGCAACTACTTGAGTTAGAGCATGAAAATTCACCTGTTGATGGCCCACAAAATTGAATTAAAACATGACGTACTAAATCGATTAGACTGAAATGAAATTAACCTGTGTGTACGACTGTACGTGGTAAGCGAAATGACATTGTATACTTGTTGTATTCAGAAACTGACTGCAGACTTTAATGCCTGTAAAGAAGCATGTCACCAGAGAGGATGGTGCATGGCATTTGATTACATTCAACAAGGCAGTACATGTGGTATGCAATCCAGTATTTCACCCGCAGGTTCATTAACTCAAATGAATCAAGTGACATCATGTGTTGTTGGTAAGTCAAAATGGAGAAATATTTATTTCAATACTTGCACATAAAATATAAAGTAAGCAGAGCCCTAATGCTTGTGGATACTGACTGCGTTTAACAAGAATCTCTAAAGACTTTTAGAATGAAACATTTGCAGCAAATTGCAATATTTTTGCATTTACTACGCAAGTACGTAAATCCCTTCGGGGCCATTCTGCAAAATTATGAGGGAATACCCCGTTATCCCAACCTGAAATTAAACATGCAGGTCAAATGTTGTTTCATGATCACTAAAATAATCGATATAAATGACAGTATATGCACTAAGCCCCAAACGTGACTCGTCCACTGTTATTATGGGAATACCTGTATATTAAGATTATTGAAAAATGCTCTTGTTTGTATAATATGTCAAGTGCAATATATATATAATTTTGATAATTTGAGGATATCAAACCCCCTTAATTAACATTTAAAACCACTGAAATATTACTTTCTATTAATTTGATGCCATGTCAATGCCGATGAATGTTCTGCACTGTTTCGTTTTTGACTCTTTTTTACCAGCTGGCCAGTTTTTGTGTGACCTTGTACCCGGAAGCACTACATGACATCACAAATGCACAATGATAGATGATGTCACCAACAATTGGACTGTAGTGATGTCATGTATTGTGTTGGTGATTCTGGAAATATTAATACAAAACATGATGTCACCATTACACAATACTAGATGATGTCATAAATAATTGGGCTGTAGTGATGTCATGTATTGTATCAGTACAATGTCACACAAGATTTATAAACAATGCCAGCTTGATGATCATATCATCTTGCTACTTTTTTTTATTTCGCAGCATGCAAGAGCCCAACTTTTCCAGCAGGGAGTATTTGTTCACCAGCCCAGATACTGGATGACTATCGGCATAATTCTAAAGTGTTTTACACAATTACTCAGGGTACGCAGAAGGGCAGATATGCACTCACATGCAGTCATCTCCAAGCATGGAGTATATCACCTGCCAGGGGTGAGTCTTCAAAGCTGTATTCTTATTTGAATATTCTCCATGTTTTGCAGGCAGTTTCATCAAAAATTACTCAGAAACTTTTTACTTTTTACTTATATATAACCTTCCATAACTTGTAAACTACATTGGCGAATAAATTATAATCACAGCCACAGAGAGCTATTGATATTTACATAACAATGATACTATGGAATCTAGTGTCAGCTTAAGCTAAATCACTTTTAGTATGGTTCAAATTTGTATAAAATTCTGAAAGTGTCTTTATAATTTTTGTTGTGACTGTAACTTATTATGTTTCTAATGACCCTTTACTACTAAAGTCAAGGCACAGTTTAATAACAGTTTTATTTCTAATAAATGTTTTATTTCTAATTACAGTTTTATTTCTGATAACTTTTATTTCTAACAACATTGTTTTTTTGTGTGTTATTTTGGGGGGGGGGGGGGGGTTAGATTTTCACAAACTGTTTAAAATTATCTTTTTGGTAGGTTATCTAAAGACTTATAAATGGCTTCTAGAGCAATCAAATATTGCAAAATTATTACCACATTTATTTCTTTATTACTGTGGTCTAAAATATTGTATGCGCATTTATGTGAGAAAAATTGTGATTCACTTACGATGTGGTTTTATCTATGGTAACTACTGATGATTGTAAAGTTCAAACTATTTGAGATTACTCAATTGTTTGTTTGAAAAAAATTAATTTTTGTATCGAGCCATTTAAGAGAAAGGCGATCAAAGCCTTGACTTTCATGGTCAACGCTCACCAAGTGGCACCTCCAATACGATACTTTTTGACTTTGAAAAAAAGGTACTTTGGAGAATTTCTCACCAACATCACCGCATCATTGTAGAGAACAGTTTATAAGCTTCCTGTACTGTAGGTCATATCAGACCAAAAAATAAACCCAATAGTATAAGGAAGATATATATTCCTAAGACGGTAGAAAACCTCGTCCGTAACTGTTCTTATATTGCTTCATTTGCCATTGCACTGCAAACCTGTTATTGTCTTTCTTTAAAGTACTTAGATATATATATTCTACCTACATAGTTTGTGTTATTGTTTAACGCCTCATTAGCACCTGAGTGGGCTATGTAGAGGCTCTCTAGGGTAAGATTGATAATCTATAGTTGGTAGTAGAAACCAGAAGCATGTAAAAAATCAATAAGTGTCGGCGTTGGATAACTGGAGCAGCTTGTGCAATGCGCACTGTCCTGTTTTAGCCACTGGGGATAGAGGACTTCACCCCAAGTGTTTCCACCCTCACCGCGTGGAGGCCCAGGACCTTTGAGGGCTATTATACCTACACAAGAATAGATGAAGATAGATGTAAATGCACTATATTAAAAAAATTGATGAATTGTTTACTCACTCCATGAGTTATTATGAGTATCCAGTAACATTAGTTGTGTTAGTTTCAGGTTCAAAGGTTTCATTTTTTACTCACCAGTAGATCTATCATGGTATTCTTCACATGTCTGAACATGCTCAATTAGTCACATGACTGCCCATGGCCAAGTCACGTGACACGAGGCTGCAAAAAATGGGGGGGGGGGGGGCAGATCCTTGTTCAACGATGGTTAGTGTCTTCAGCTATGGCTTCCATTATCTTCCTCCTTGTTTTAAAACTGTTCTTCCTTGCCTATGATTTTGGGGTTTTCCCAGTTAATTTCATGACCCATTTCTTGTTGATGTTCATATCAGACAGCTGAAGAAGCCTATGAAAGATGAGTGAAAGCTCCTGGTGAGTGAAAAAATGAGACCTTGAGCCTAAAAATCACACTAATGAACTTCCAATTGTCACGATTAAACCTTCACATAGTTAGATTATTTGTGTGATTTGAAAACTTTCAGAATTTGTCATCAAATACAACAGGAATGCCACTGACGATACTTACAGAGCTGACTCCGCTCCTGAAAATCATCCTGATGCATTGTTGGTAACAGCAAGAAGTAGATTGCATTGCGCGAATGCTTGCAGCACTGGCCAAGCAACTTTGAATTTTGCGGACTGTGCAAAGTTTGAATTTAACGGACAGAGAGCTCATGACAACTGTCGACTGTATGTCATAGTTTGATTTAGACTGAAAAAATTTGTAACAATAGCATTGTGGATGAAAATGAGTCTTACGTAGAGTTTGGACAAAGAAAATCTATAATGTGGAGCCGAATACAGCTTTCTGACTCAAATAAAACTCTGTATTGGACGAATTTCCATCAAGCATTTATGTTCACAGAAAAGCCTTGTTTATGTTCTCCAAAGATATGTCACAGAAAGCCTTGTTCATGTTCTTCAAAGATATGTCACAGAAAAACCTTGTTCATGTTCTTTAAAGAAATGTTACAGAAAAGCCTTGTTCATGTTCTTCAAAGAAATGTCACAGAAAAGCCTTGTTCATGTTCTTCAAATATGTCACAGAAAAGCCTTGTTCATGTTCTTCAAAGATATGTCACAAAAAAGCCTTGTTCATGTTCTTCAAATATGTCACAGAAAAGCCTTGTTTCTACCATTAAATGCGCTCTATTTACATGCCAGTAATTTGTAAAAATGTAAGTAGTAATCCTCAAAACAAATATGATGATTTTGTTATGTCAAATTGTCCATTGTGGACAAATGGCAGTCTTGTGACATAATCTGCTATGCAATACAATTAATATCCACAAAAAGCTGATTTTCTGTACAATATAACTGTCCAATATAACAAAATATTGGACCGTCACATGGTATGAATGAAGAGATTTGATTGGATATTTCATTGGAGAATAGGTTTGGTCAGTTCTCATGTGATGTAATACCCGGAAATTCTAAAATACATGACGTCACTAATAGGGCAGACCAGTTCGAACACGTGTAACCTTGAACTCAGAAAATACCAATACAATACACAGTGTAACTAATACATAATATTAAATGACCTCATCAATAATAATAAAAATTTTATTTAGAATATATTTTCGAATGGTTGCTAGACCAGTATTTGTTTTTTCCTCTGGGCCCTTCACAGAAACAAGTACATAAAATAATAAATAGATAAAACATGTAATAACAACTTACCAGCCATATACACAAAACTAAATGACATCATCAATAAGTTTCCCGGTCGAGCCTATGTTGGATGGCTGTTTCATCCTTCATCTCACTGCCATGGTCTCTGCCTGTCCTAATTAGCCCAGCAGGTGCATAAATATAGGATGTAAAGCCCTAATCACCCACCCCACATCATCAATAACTGGGTGGTGATGACATCATATATTGGCATTTCCAGGTACTACATCACACGAGAAAGGACCAGCCCTCTTATATGTAATCTGCCGCTGTCAAAAGAGGGTGGAAAGCTAAAGGCAGCATGGAAATGAAGTGGAAGTTATAATGCTGTTTATATATACTGTCAAAATTGTTGAAAATTAATTTCTTGTTTGTACTTCACTCGGTTTTTCCGATTCTCAGACCCGACCTGTCTCCATACTTGAGACGGGAATGAGTCAGGCTTACAGTGGATTGCACTTAGCAAGGAAGAAGAAGAAGAAGACGTAGATTTATCAAAATCTGGCCCTTAAAGCACTGATTTTATTGAAAACATCAACAGCTACTTCTTGAAAAGTAATATTACAATAAAGATATTGACCATTTAGAAAAAAAATATGACATCAAAATGCAAAATCCTACACAGTTTCTATATTGACAAAGAACACTGGTTGAAGAATAAAATATATACATACTCTTTATTCACAATTGTTGCAAAAGTTTACAATTAAAAACAACATATAAATATAACAAAAACATTTTTAATATTTGCTGAAAATTCATCAAAAAAGAGCATCCAGTCTAATGGACACAAATTAAATGTCGCTTATGATTATGATTTATAACAATAACAATAATAGCAATAACAAATGTTTATTTAAAGTCACAATTTAAATGCAAAGAAACACTAGCATAAACATATGATAAAAGCTATTTGGTTACTAAGAAAGATGTGTACACATGTACAATAAAACAAACTAAAAACAAGAAGAGTAGCCTATCTTGATACAATAGCCCATAGGCTGCCATAGGGTAAATCCCAGTTATAAATAAAATCATTAAAAATATCGACATCCTCAGCATTTTTGAAGTTAGAAGGCAAAAGGTTCCAAAATTTGGCACCTAGATAAGTAAGACTGAAAAATTCAGATTAATCATTATTTCGTCAAATTGAAAATTATGTAAATGCTGCTGCAAGTAAAAGAAAGAGTAGAACAAAACTGTATTTCAATGGAAAGAGTATTTATTGTTACAAATACCATATTGTATACCTTCAAGCCTATTATTTCTTAAAAATCAAAATAGTGACAGAATTACTGCATCGTCCACCATCATGCATTGAATATATTTGCTCGTCAAAGTCACTCAGTTGTTATTTATCTTTTTAGTGAGTGATTATTCGCAAATATTGAAAAAAGAATTGCCAATCTCACATATATAACTGCAAATGCAATGAAGTGCAGCCAAAACCAGTTCACATGTCGTTTTGCAACATTACAAAATACCCATCAAAAATCCAGACAGTGGAGCATTTACTTAAAGACAAAAAAGCAACCTACATTGTCTTCAACAAGTCGCATTTGACATGGGTGACCAGGAATTTAAAACAATGGTGGCATTGAAAGCACACTGCCAAATGCCAAAGCGGTCATCACTTCGTTCCATCTTTCTATAAACAGTATATAATAGATAGATAGATGGGTGGGTGGGTGATTAGGGCTTTACATACTGTATTTATGCACCTTCTGGGCTAATTAGGACAGGCAGAGACCATGGCAATGAGATGAAGGATGAAACAGCCATCCAACTTAGGCTCGACCGGGGAATCGAACCCGGGACCCAGCGGTTGGAAGCCCATAGCGCTACCTCTGAGCTAGGCCCCGCCCTAGATAGATATATATATGGAAAGTGTAGCCCTCTAAGGCAAGTTCTTGTCATTTGCGAAGATTGATAGAAGAGGTGAGAGAGAGAGAGGGAAGGAGTCAACCCATGTTACACATTTACCACATGGGTGGTTTACCTACTTCAGCATACAAGGCAGTACAAGGGACCGCCGATTTAGCATCCCGTCAGAACGACATCCAGCTGAGATGTTGTTCATGAAGGGTGCGTGAGTCCGGGAATAAACCTGGGTCCTTCAGAGGAGCAGGCAACCATCTCACCAACAGACCACCCAGCTGCATAAATTATGTCATTCAGTTGACACTTGACATTTGTGTCATAAGTTTGCATTTTGTTGAGTAGAAAGGGTCATTGCAATGATTAAAGCTCCACTGCCGGTAAGAATTGTTATTTTCTAAATCTTCATCAAATAACTTAAAATCCCCTAACTTGATCAAGGCACACTAAATATGTGTAAGATAAGGAAGCAATCAGGCATTGATTACAAAAATAAAGAATACATTGAAAGAAATCAAGACCAAACCAGTGGAAATACATTGAAATGGCATATCAAACATTGTTGAGTCTTGTGACGTCATCACTTGGTTTGTTTACATATATTGGATTTTTGATGGCATCAAAAATAAAATACTAGATGAAGTTTATGTATTTTATAGAGAGATAATGAAGCCAGCAAGGCTCTGGATGGTAGGTAATCAGTATTAAGAAGACAATAAAGTGTAATTGATTTTGGCCACTGTCCTATTGAGTGATAATCCAATCGACCAGCTTTAAGTTATAACATACAAATGACAGTTGTCAGACGTTGTCATCATGTCAAACAGAAATCTTGAACAACCTTTGAAGCCCAGAGAATGCTGTCCAGTGCTGCATGCAATACCACAATGCACTCTGCTTCTTGATGTCACCTTCAAAAACTTGTCATATCCCAACTTAGAGATTGGTAGATGGTAAGGCATGATGTTAGTGGCAGAGTTAACATACACTTTTCCATGAATGACTGAAATTGATAGAATGAACGCTTCAAGTTGTTATCTTAAAGAGTAAATGAATGAATGTTTACATTAGGATCCTTAACCACAGTGAACACATGCTTAATAACTGAACTGAATATTCACATGTTAATACTTAACATTCCTCATAACACACAAAGACCCTTTTAAATACCTATGCATATTTTTTGTGCCAAACTTATATATTTCCAATAATAATTTTGATCTGGACAGACTAGGCCAGGGCCTCTTTCTAAAGCTGATTTGGTGACGTCAGAATTGCAGCTTGATTGTTATGCAACAATGGACCATTGTGACGTCACAATTGCATACTCTAAGTCATGCAAAAAAACAATGGTGGAAGAGGCTAATATTTTTTCTTATGAAAATGCATTGTAAACCTTCATTGTGTGGTACAGAAAAGTGTTCTTCAACAGTAATAACTAAATATGAAAACGGGATATTTTTATTGAACTTGGAAAACAAAAACATTTTGCCAATGGTGAGCTAAAATGGAAACTTAAGGTAAATGGATAAAATTGCTATTGCATTGCCAAGAATGGCGATTATCTATTAAGAGAAAATATGCAGAAATTGATTTGAAATGCATTCTGCTCAAATGAATGTTTGGTCCCTAACATTTATTATACATGTTATAACCATAAATGTCTTACTTGGGCCACACAGAATATGAGATCCAGACCAGAATCTGTTGCTCTGGCAAGTCCGAATGAATGAACGCCCTACCAGATCATGTTCGAGGGACATGAGTATGACACAAGTTAGATAGACTGTTGGAAATCCTGCATCCTGGCATGCTGAAGAGAATATGAATCATATAAAAACAAACTTTTGACTTCTAATGAACGTGGAGGGGGCAATAATTTTTAAACATGTTTAAAACTTTGGCGAGCGTTCTACGAGAAAATTATTTATATTAGTTACGTAACTTGCTCGGGGGTCTGTCGGCATGCGTCCTGCGTACGTTCTACATAGTATTACGTTCTACATACGTTCTACATACGTTCTACATAGGTTCTACACATAGGTTCTACACATAGGTTCTACACATACATTCTACACATACGTTCTATGTATTTATGTGGCCTTACTTAGCCATACTTAGCCATACTTAGCCATACGTAGCCATACGTAGCCAATGTCCATCCGTATATACTCGCCATCCACTCCCGTCCACTTGTAGAACCCTAGTCTTCCGTGTGAGCGATCTACGATGCCTGACGGATGCCTGATGCCTAACGGATGCCTGACAGATGCCTGACGGATGCCTGACGGATGCCTTCGACGAGTGTTTTACGGATATATGGCGAGCATTTAACGAACGTGAAGCGAGCGATCTAAGATTGCGCTACGTACACCCATAGAAAGAAGTTGGACGTGATTACACGGTGTAGGGAGAGCTAGGTTATGGAGCACTGGGTGTAAGGAGAGCTAGATAGCATGGTGCGGAGCATTGCACGGAGCCCTGTGTTGGCCACTGGGGTTCGAGGTTTTCACCCGTAGTATTATTAAGTTGGTCCCCTTCTCCGCACGAGTGCAAAAGAGTCGGTGTTGGCCGCCATTATCACGTGACTTTGTGTCAGGATCGTGACATTTTGCTGATTGGCTGATTCTTTTCTGGTGGTTGTTGGCTAAATCTTTGGGGGCGTGTCCAAACCAACCTACTAGAGAGCATGACGCAATGACCAATCATAGCATGGCTTAGACTCAGCCATTCATAACCCCTGTAAGAATTGCTAGCGACCAGTCTCACTACATTGTATGAGATGCGGTACCAGTACTATAGTGTTATCAGCCTTGCCACGAGGAGGTCCAGGACTTTCAAGGGCAACTTAAATTGGTTGTCAGAATGTTATATAGATATAAAAGTTGATACGATCACAAGGCTAATCATGCTTATCAACAGGGTATTATCGTGTCACATCAACCATCGCCATCAAGCACAAGGAACAATTACTATAAACAGATACGGTCTACAATGTATAGATCACTGAGGTCAACATTTTTCAAAAAGTTTGAACACTTTCAGAATCTAAACCATGCTTACCTAGTGGCTCATTCAATCTCACATCAGCACAATGCTGTTAATTATTTATCAGTTACCGATTATAAACTTATGACTTGCAAATAAATGCAGCTAATGATGTGGCCTCAGAATTTGCAATAAAATATGAATGAGGCATGCTTCAGTTGTAACTTACAGTAGACAGCTAACTATTAAAAGCTTATTAACCAAAATATTTTTGAAAAACATCTTTTTTCAAATTGACTTAATGATAATGATAATCATTACTCCCACAATATCATTCATCATGGAATTATTGTGGAGCTGACTACTACTCCACCAGCAAGTAATGACATATGACAGAATGCATAGAATCGTATTGTCAACATTGATATTGTGAAGACACCTTATGTGATACATACGCTTATTTGCCTTTTTTGACTGATTTGCCACACTAAAAACTATAAGTGCTATATGGAACCTTTAAGGTTCAAAAGCCCGCTATAGATTTGGAACTTTCATTCTTTTTAGAACCTATCTAGAGGTTCTTTAAAAGAACCGCTGAAGGTTCCATATTAAGGTTCTTTATGGAACCCAATGGTTCTTGAACAAAAGTTCTGTATTGAACCCAACGGTTCATGAACAAACCCATCAAATGGTTCTGTAAAGAACCCTTGGATTGTTCAACAGTTCTTCAAAGAACTGTTATAGGTGCATCTATGGTTCTGTTTAGGGATAATTTTAGAACCCAATGGTTCTATTTGGACCTAACAAGGTTCAAATAAAGGTTCACATACTGGTCCAATAAAGGTTCTTTTAGATATGAATAAATAAACAGCACAACAAAATAAAATTTATTTTATACATTTATTTTCTTTCATGAACATACATAGTATGGTATGTTGGATTGAGCTCCACTCAACCAAAAGATTATCACTTCATATACAATGTATACGTTTACCAAATTTACCATGCCACAATCAATGATGCAAAATTCCACATAACACATGGTGACAGGTGTGTTTTTTGTATCCAATAATCAGTAATTAAACATTTAAAAGACAGTGAAATATCTTGGGATGACCATCATGCCATATTCTAAAATTTTTCACAATGACAGTACTCTCTCTCTTGTGCTTGATCTGAACCAAAATGTGGGGGTTGACTCCTGTCAAAATAAAGCATCGGAATTATTATAAAAACATGACATTAGATGGTTGCATCAAAGACATTATTTATATAAAATCACCAGTTATAAGGATCAGACATACACTATTACAGCTGTCAATGTTTTTCATATTTATTAACTTAGGTAGCAACAAAACTGTTTTATATATTGTTGGTGCTGTTACTGTTGTTTGTGGGTTTTGTTTTTTGTTGTCGACAAGTAATCCTCATGTAAATTGTGTACATGTCATCCAGTCATTCATTCTTCATGATATACACAGGTCTATGTTCTCCTTGCATTCTGTCTAATTTAAATTATAAGGGTGGTTATTTATTGAAAATATCAATATGAATAAGGAACACCATAGAGTCATATACAATCTATATTTGCAATATGGATGCTCAAACAAAAATTGTGATATCTTTGATCTTTCAATCAAGAAATTTTAAGTTTTTTACCTTTCCTTTTCTCCTTAATGTACCCTTGCAAGCTGACTTGCACGTTTTCAAGTTTCTTTAATGAAGTGTCTACAACAACAAATTCTATTGATATTTCAATATAAATATTTCATTGTGACGAAAAAAAATGAAAAAATTAAAAGGGCAAAATTATGCTTGGAATAACTTTTATTGTCAGACATTCTGAATTTATAGATTCATCAGTTAACAAACTGTCACAAGAATGCAGTGGGTTGCAAAAGTATTCATTCTCCTTGTTTGTCATGGTAAGTATATAACCCATATCAATGGCACTTTATTAAAATAAAGTGGTCTTGCCATGAAAATTGCAATATATTCCACTTCTGAAGTAGTAATGTTTTGGTGTCTGTTTTTGAAACTTTCACTATTGGTTGTACGTTGACTGATTATTAAACAATGAAATTTGAAGAAAAAGAACAGGAGATTGGTTAAAAAAAAAAGATGTAATTTTCATGCATTTTTTACCAATATATTACTTTACTGAAGTCCCTCATATTTTCAGTCAGTCAGCCGATATTCCATTATATTTTTATGTAAAATATTTTCCTAGGTAAATTCAGCAAATTCTGAGAAACTCTGATGAGAATCTAGTGCAACAACGAAAATATTTGCTATTTCAAACCAAGCATTACGCAATGTGGCTTGAAAATTTACAACATGTGGTAAATTATCACCTCCAAAACAATTTTGCTGATTGCATGAACCACTTTTTTGCTATACACTATTGATTTATAGCTGACATATCTGCCTGCAAAATCTAGAGGCATGAATACTTTTGCAATCTACTGTATATGCAAAAGTAGTATTCAACACAACATTTATGGACTGATGATTGTGAAATGTAGCAATTTATATTTTTTGTATGAATACTCACCATGACAAGCAATACATTTTCTGCGAGTGATATTTCTCGAGCAGTTCACTGTCTCTGCTTTCTAAATGCTACAGTGCATTGCAGTCTTCTTCATCAAGTCCTGAATGTTTTCATAGTCATTTGGTTTTTTCCCCCAACTCAAATATCTACAAAAACCATACCACTTAACAACATAACATGTCTTGATTTAACGAAATTATTTACATACTAATTATCTTGAAGCATTTGACAAATGAAATATTTGTTACTCACCAGGAACTGAAATCCAAGAGCTTGTTGATGAGTTCATTTGACTAATGCAATGCTTAATTGTTCATTGATGCTGCATTGTCTGGCTTTATTTGTTGTTCTAATCAATTAAGTCACTGCCCTTAACAATCCAGGTAACTAATGTACTTGGCATTGAACCTTTTTGTCAAGTTTGAATCTTTGGTGTGTGATTGAACCGTTTAGTTCTTATATTAAACCTTTAAGAACCATTAGGAACCTTTACATGTACTACGGAACCTTCAGGTTCCATATGGAACCCTAGGTTCCATCCCGACCTTAACACAGAACTGTCTATTCATGAGATAAGCCTTAATCCAGCTATCTATGTTCACTGTAGGCATATTTTTGTAATTTCTTACTGTATCTCCAAAACAAAATTTCCATTGGAGAGACAGGAAACACTGATGGCCTTCATATGTTTGTTTTAGTGCAATTGATGTAATCCCAGATAGCCTTCCAAATCATTTCATCATTGGTGCGATTTTGGCGACGTCAAAACGATGCTTTGTTGACGGTGGCCCATATCGAAATGACGCTGGCCGGATTTGGAATGCTGTCTCGGATCCCCCAAAAATCAGTAGCATGGACCTGAGGTCATTTGTGCATAGGGGGATAAGTACTATACCAGAGCCTCCAGAGGTCAGGCACCTTAGCAGATAAGCAGTACTCAAATACTAATAAAATAATGTATTGGCTGGTGGCACTGACACTGAGTAACACAGAGCCAATATGCTCCCATAGCAATAGAACAATCGTGGATTAAGTATATTTGATCAGTGCACCATAAGCTCGCGGTGGCCATGGATGATTCTACAAATTCCTGCGCGCAATTTATGTGATTTATAATTTTAAATGCTATGTGTGACAGATGTGATTTTAAAGTATTTATTTTAAAGTATTGCGTAATAATAGTTGAATCTTGACCAAAACTATCTTGGTGGAGTATATACCTCTATTTTTATCTCTCCTAGTTTGTAAGGTTTATTGTTTACAACAATAATAAAAAAAGATTAATGCACATAGTTTCAAACATACTACATTGTACTTTAAAAATGTTTTTAAGGAGTGCAGCAACATCGACAAGTTTATCCTGCTAATCATATTTTGTAGTACTAGCTCATTGCCTGTTTTACCAGCTAATAGTTCTGCAGTTAGCCATAATCTAGGAAACAATATTTTTTAATGTGTCATTTTGCAAACATTTGCAATCAATATATTTTATAGCCCAATGCTAATATATAACTTTTAATATACTCATATTGTAGCCAGCCATTTCACCCATAAAACAAACACACAGGACAGTCTTGCGTTACGTTACTGCCATTTTACTATGTTCAGAGGCAGACATAATGGTGAGGTGATAAAGTTTGTGGAGTCCACACCATGTTACACATTTGTTAAGGCAACCGCCAATCCCATATTAGCCAGCTCTGCTGAAAGTCCCGGGACCCGTGGTTCGAACCCAGGCAGGAGCACTCTTAATGATCTACATCCCAGCTGGATGTCGATAGCATGAGACAATGATTTGGAGGTGACTTGTACTCGTTGTTTATGCTGAGGCAAGTAAAAGACCCCACCCATAGGTTAGATGACAACATGGCCTTATCATCTCACCATCACATCTGCCTCAGACATTTGACATGGGCGGGGTCTTTTTACTTCAGCACAGACACTGAGCGTCCATTTTAATGTATCATGCGATCGACATCGAGAAGCTCATAAAGAGTGACCGGGCCAGGCATTGAACCCGGGACTTTCTGCAGAGTTGACCAATCTTGACCAAATATGATGATCAACCTATTACAACCAGCACTTAAACATGGTGCTACCTGCCACTAAACCAGAGTTGAATTCTCGGTCGAGCCTAAGTTGGATGACGTGAAGCTCTAATCCACCACCACCACCTGCCACTAAACCAAGTTATCTATCTTGTGCTGTTTACAGAAGTTACGAAAGTTACGAAAGTACCCCTGCTTCAACTATTGAATTCTAGAATTAACACAGTTAAAACATGTTTTACTTGACACTTATGCCTTAAGTACTGTAATCTTTTTTCTTTTTTTTGAATTCTAAGGCAACCCCAATGTATGGATAAGTCAACTTGACTCAAGACTAAGAAAAGGATTGAATCCTCAAAGTGGTGCTTTCGTACAGTAACACCAGAAATTGTTCAGACACTTGTGACTTTTCACAGAAATATAACTTTCCATAACTTGTAAACTACATTGGCAAAAGCATTGCAATCACAGCCATTGACAGCTGTTGACATATAAATGAGAATGATACCATAGAATCCAATGCCACCTCGAGCTAAATCACTTCTACTACAGTAACCTTCCATATCTTGTAAACTACATTGGCAAAAGCATTGCAATCATAGCCAATGACAGCTGTTGACATATACATGAGAATGTTACCATAGAATCCAATGCCACCTCGAGCTAAATCACTTCTACTACAGTAACCTTCCATATCTTGTAAACTACATTGGCAAAAGCATTGCAATCATAGCCAATGACAGCTGTTGACATATACATGAGAATGTTACCATAGAATCCAATGCCACCTCGAGCTAAATCACTTCTACTACAGTAACCTTCCATATCTTGTAAACTACATTGGCAAAAGCATTGCAATCATAGCCAATGACAGCTGTTGACATATACATGAGAATGTTACCATAGAATCCAATGCCAGAATGTTACCATAGAATCCAATGCCACCTCGAGCTAAATCACTTCTACTACAGTAACCTTCCATATCTTGTAAACTACATTGGCAAAAGCATTGCAATCACAGCCACTGACAGCTGTTGACATATACATGAGAATGTTACCATAGAATCCAATGCCACCTCGAGCTAAATCACTTCTACTACAGTAACCTTCCATATCTTGTAAACTACATTGGCAAAAGCATTGCAATCACAGCCACTGACAGCTGTTGACATATACATGAGAATGGTACCATAGAATCCAATGCCACCTCGAGCTAAATCACTACTACTACAGTAACCTTCCATATCTTGTAAACTACATTGGCAAAAGCATTGCAATCATAGCCAATGACAGCTGTTGACATATACATGAGAATGTTACCATAGAATCCAATGCCACCTCGAGCTAAATCACTTCTACTACAGTAACCTTCCATATCTTGTAAACTACATTGGCAAAAGCATTGCAATCACAGCCAATGACAGCTGTTGACATATACATGAGAATGTTACCATAGAATCCAATGCCACCTCGAGCTAAATCACTTCTACTACAGTAACCTTCCATATCTTGTAAACTACATTGGCAAAAGCATTGCAATCACAGCCACTGACAGCTGTTGACATATACATGAGAATGTTACCATAGAATTCAATGCCACCTCGAGCTAAATCACTTCTACTACAGTAACCTTCCATATCTTGTAAACTACATTGGCAAAAGCATTGCAATCATAGCCAATGACAGCTGTTGACATATACATGAGAATGTTACCATAGAATCCAATGCCACCTCGAGCTAAATCACTTCTACTACAGTAACCTTCCATATCTTGTAAACTACATTGGCAAAAGCATTGCAATCATAGCCAATGACAGCTGTTGACATATTCATGAGAATGTTACCATAGAATCCAATGCCACCTCGAGCTAAATCACTTCTACTACAGTAACCTTCCATATCTTGTAAACTACATTGGCAAAAGCATTGCAATCATAGCCAATGACAGCTGTTGACATATACATGAGAATGTTACCATAGAATCCAATGCCACCTCGAGCTAAATCACTTCTACTACAGTAACCTTCCATATCTTGTAAACTACATTGGCAAAAGCATTGCAATCACAGCCACTGACAGCTGTTGACATATACATGAGAATGTTACCATAGAATCCAATGCCACCTCGAGCTAAATCACTTCTACTACAGTAACCTTCCATATCTTGTAAACTACATTGGCAAAAGCATTGCAATCATAGCCAATGACAGCTGTTGACATATACATGAGAATGTTACCATAGAATCCAATGCCACCTCGAGCTAAATCACTTCTACTACAGTAACCTTCCATATCTTGTAAACTACATTGGCAAAAGCATTGCAATCACAGCCACTGACAGCTGTTGACATATACATGAGAATGGTACCATAGAATCCAATGCCACCTCGAGCTAAATCACTTCTACTACAGTAACCTTCCATATCTTGTAAACTACATTGGCAAAAGCATTGCAATCATAGCCAATGACAGCTGTTGACATATACATGAGAATGTTACCATAGAATCCAATGCCACCTCGAGCTAAATCACTTCTACTACAGTAACCTTCCATATCTTGTAAACTACATTGGCAAAAGCATTGCAATCACAGCCACTGACAGCTGTTGACATATACATGAGAATGGTACCATAGAATCCAATGCCACCTCGAGCTAAATCACTACTACTACAGTAACCTTCCATATCTTGTAAACTACATTGGCAAAAGCATTGCAATCATAGCCAATGACAGCAGTTGACATATACATGAGAATGTTACCATAGAATCCAATGCCACCTCGAGCTAAATCACTTCTACTACAGTAACCTTCCATATCTTGTAAACTACATTGGCAAAAGCATTGCAATCATAGCCAATGACAGCTGTTGACATATACATGAGAATGATACCATAGAATCCAATGCCACCTCGAGCTAAATCACTTCTACTACAGTAACCTTCCATATCTTGTAAACTACATTGGCAAAAGCATTGCAATCATAGCCAATGACAGCTGTTGACATATACATGAGAATGTTGCCATAGAATCCAATGCCACCTCGAGCTAAATCACTTCTACTACAGTAACCTTCCATATCTTGTAAACTACATTGGCAAAAGCATTGCAATTACAGCCACTGACAGCTGTTGACATATACATGAGAATGTTACCATAGAATCCAATGCCACCTCGAGCTAAATCACTTCTACTACAGTAACCTTCCATATCTTGTAAACTACATTGGCAAAAGCATTGCAATCATAGCCAATGACAGCTGTTGACATATACATGAGAATGTTACCATAGAATCCAATGCCACCTCGAGCTAAATCACTTCTACTACAGTAACCTTCCATATCTTGTAAACTACATTGGCAAAAGCATTGCAATCATAGCCAATGACAGCTGTTGACATATACATGAGAATGTTACCATAGAATCCAATGCCACCTCGAGCTAAATCACTTCTACTACAGTAACCTTCCATATCTTGTAAACTACATTGGCAAAAGCATTGCAATCATAGCCAATGACAGCTGTTGACATATACATGAGAATGTTACCATAGAATCCAATGCCACCTCGAGCTAAATCACTTCTACTACAGTAACCTTCCATATCTTGTAAACTACATTGGCAAAAGCATTGCAATCATAGCCAATGACAGCTGTTGACATATACATGAGAATGTTACCATAGAATCCAATGCCACCTCGAGCTAAATCACTTCTACTACAGTAACCTTCCATATCTTGTAAACTACATTGGCAAAAGCATTGCAATCATAGCCAATGACAGCTGTTGACATATACATGAGAATGTTACCATAGAATCCAATGCCACCTCGAGCTAAATCACTTCTACTACAGTAACCTTCCATATCTTGTAAACTACATTGGCAAAAGCATTGCAATCACAGCCACTGACAGCTGTTGACATATACATGAGAATGTTACCATAGAATCCAATGCCACCTCGAGCTAAATCACTTCTACTACAGTAACCTTCCATATCTTGTAAACTACATTGGCAAAAGCATTGCAATCATAGCCAATGACAGCTGTTGATATATACATGAGAATGTTACCATAGAATCCAATGCCACCTCGAGCTAAATCACTTCTACTACAGTAACCTTCCATATCTTGTAAACTACATTGGCAAAAGCATTGCAATCACAGCCACTGACAGCTGTTGACATATACATGAGAATGTTACCATAGAATCCAATGCCACCTCGAGCTAAATCACTTCTACTACAGTAACCTTCCATATCTTGTAAACTACATTGGCAAAAGCATTGCAATCATAGCCAATGACAGCTGTTGACATATACATGAGAATGTTACCATAGAATCCAATGCCACCTCGAGCTAAATCACTTCTACTACAGTAACCTTCCATATCTTGTAAACTACATTGGCAAAAGCATTGCAATCATAGCCAATGACAGCTGTTGACATATACATGAGAATGTTACCATAGAATCCAATGCCACCTCGAGCTAAATCACTTCTACTACAGTAACCTTCCATATCTTGTAAACTACATTGGCAAAAGCATTGCAATCACAGCCACTGACAGCTGTTGACATATACATGAGAATGTTACCATAGAATCCAATGCCACCTCGAGCTAAATCACTTCTACTACAGTAACCTTCCATATCTTGTAAACTACATTGGCAAAAGCATTGCAATCATAGCCAATGACAGCTGTTGACATATACATGAGAATGTTACCATAGAATCCAATGCCACCTCGAGCTAAATCACTTCTACTACAGTAACCTTCCATATCTTGTAAACTACATTGGCAAAAGCATTGCAATCATAGCCAATGACAGCTGTTGACATATACATGAGAATGTTACCATAGAATCCAATGCCACCTCGAGCTAAATCACTTCTACTACAGTAACCTTCCATATCTTGTAAACTACATTGGCAAAAGCATTGCAATCATAGCCAATGACAGCTGTTGACATATACATGAGAATGTTACCATAGAATCCAATGCCACCTCGAGCTAAATCACTTCTACTACAGTAACCTTCCATATCTTGTAAACTACATTGGCAAAAGCATTGCAATCATAGCCAATGACAGCTGTTGACATATACATGAGAATGTTACCATAGAATCCAATGCCACCTCGAGCTAAATCACTTCTACTACAGTAACCTTCCATATCTTGTAAACTACATTGGCAAAAGCATTGCAATCATAGCCAATGACAGCTGTTGACATATACATGAGAATGTTACCATAGAATCCAATGCCACCTCGAGCTAAATCACTTCTAATACAGTAACCTTCCATATCTTGTAAACTACATTGGCAAAAGCATTGCAATCACAGCCACTGACAGCTGTTGACATATACATGAGAATGTTACCATAGAATCCAATGCCACCTCGAGCTAAATCAATTCTACTACAGTAACCTTCCATATCTTGTAAACTACATTGGCAAAAGCATTGCAATCATAGCCAATGACAGCTGTTGACATATACATGAGAATGTTACCATAGAATCCAATGCCACCTCGAGCTAAATCACTTCTACTACAGTAACCTTCCATATCTTGTAAACTACATTGGCAAAAGCATTGCAATCATAGCCAATGACAGCTGTTGACATATACATGAGAATGTTACCATAGAATCCAATGCCACCTCGAGCTAAATCACTTCTACTACAGTAACCTTCCATATCTTGTAAACTACATTGGCAAAAGCATTGCAATCATAGCCAATGACAGCTGTTGACATATACATGAGAATGTTACCATAGAATCCAATGCCACCTCGAGCTAAATCACTTCTACTACAGTAACCTTCCATATCTTGTAAACTACATTGGCAAAAGCATTGCAATCATAGCCAATGACAGCTGTTGACATATACATGAGAATGTTACCATAGAATCCAATGCCACCTCGAGCTAAATCACTTCTACTACAGTAACCTTCCATATCTTGTAAACTACATTGGCAAAAGCATTGCAATCATAGCCAATGACAGCTGTTGACATATACATGAGAATGTTACCATAGAATCCAATGCCACCTCGAGCTAAATCACTTCTACTACAGTAACCTTCCATATCTTGTAAACTACATTGGCAAAAGCATTGCAATCATAGCCAATGACAGCTGTTGACATATACATGAGAATGTTACCATAGAATCCAATGCCACCTAGAGCTAAATCACTTCTACTACAGTAACCTTCCATATCTTGTAAACTACATTGGCAAAAGCATTGCAATCATAGCCAATGACAGCTGTTGACATATACATGAGAATGTTACCATAGAATCCAATGCCACCTCGAGCTAAATCACTTCTACTACAGTAACCTTCCATATCTTGTAAACTACATTGGCAAAAGCATTGCAATCATAGCCAATGACAGCTGTTGACATATACATGAGAATGTTACCATAGAATCCAATGCCACCTCGAGCTAAATCACTTCTACTACAGTAACCTTCCATATCTTGTAAACTACATTGGCAAAAGCATTGCAATCACAGCCACTGACAGCTGTTGACATATACATGAGAATGGTACCATAGAATCCAATGCCACCTCGAGCTAAATCACTACTACTACAGTAACCTTCCATATCTTGTAAACTACATTGGCAAAAGCATTGCAATCATAGCCAATGACAGCTGTTGACATATACATGAGAATGTTACCATAGAATCCAATGCCACCTCGAGCTAAATCACTTCTACTACAGTAACCTTCCATATCTTGTAAACTACATTGGCAAAAGCATTGCAATCACAGCCACTGACAGCTGTTGACATATACATGAGAATGTTACCATAGAATCCAATGCCACCTCGAGCTAAATCACTTCTACTACAGCAACCTTCCATATCTTGTAAACTACATTGGCAAAAGCATTGCAATCATAGCCAATGACAGCTGTTGACATATACATGAGAATGTTACCATAGAATCCAATGCCACCTCGAGCTAAATCACTTCTACTACAGTAACCTTCCATATCTTGTAAACTACATTGGCAAAAGCATTGCAATCACAGCCACTGACAGCTGTTGACATATACATGAGAATGTTACCATAGAATCCAATGCCACCTCGAGCTAAATCACTTCTACTACAGTAACCTTCCATATCTTGTAAACTACATTGGCAAAAGCATTGCAATCATAGCCAATGACAGCTGTTGACATATACATGAGAATGTTACCATAGAATCCAATGCCACCTCGCGCTAAATCACTTCTACTACAGTAACCTTCCATATCTTGTAAACTACATTGGCAAAAGCATTGCAATCATAGCCAATGACAGCTGTTGACATAGACATGAGAATGTTACCATAGAATCCAATGCCACCTCGAGCTAAATCACTTCTACTACAGTAACCTTCCATATCTTGTAAACTACATTGGCAAAAGCATTGCAATCACAGCCACTGACAGCTGTTGACATATACATGAGAATGTTACCATAGAATCCAATGCCACCTCGAGCTAAATCACTTCTATTACAGTAACCTTCCATATCTTGTAAACTACATTGGCAAAAGCATTGCAATCATAGCCAATGACAGCTGTTGACATATACATGAGAATGTTACCATAGAATCCAATGCCACCTCGAGCTAAATCACTTCTACTACAGTAACCTTCCATATCTTGTAAACTACATTGGCAAAAGCATTGCAATCATAGCCAATGACAGCTGTTGACATATACATGAGAATGTTACCATAGAATCCAATGCCACCTCGAGCTAAATCACCTCTACTACAAATGGAATTAGAATGAAATTCTAAAATTGGCTAAATAAGTGTGACACAAAATGCAATGTGTCTTTATACATTTTTTCAGAAATATGAACATCTCTGAGTTACTTAAATGTGCATCTATCTGCATAATTACACGAGAACTGTCCAAAAAAATATGTTACCTCCATTATCAATAATAGATAGAAATAGTACAATGTACAAATATCCATGTTGATCGACCAATTGTGAGTATAAAATATTCAGTACCATTATTGGCCTCACTGACTTTTGTAGCAGCAATATTAGCAACATTAATGTTCGACGAAAATGTCAACATAACAATATTCTGAAACTGCAAGTCAGTGTGAAATAACTTCTTGTCATCAACATTGCACACAGACCACAATGAAAATTTGTCATCCTGATTTTCTGTTGCTGATGATTTTAGCTGTTGGAAATGGGGCATTAGGTATGTATGAAATCATTCACTAATAGTAACAGTCTAACTCATATTATCCTGGTTGTCTTTTACAAGCTAGATTGAGCTTGATTGAGCTATATTACACAGCACACAGGTCACTGACTGCAAAATTAATTGGACAGAAACGGGTGAGTTTGATGTATTCTGGTGCGGTGATTCCAAATCTGAAGTCAGGATTTCTCTATAACATCAAGATTTTGAGCTATGCATACAGTCACAACGAAAATTATTCAGACTTTTCACATATGAATAACTTTCCATAACTTGTAAACTACATTGGCAAATGCATCGCAATCCCAGCTACTGACCGCTGTTGACATATACACGAGAATGATACCATAGAATCCAATGCCACCTTGAGCTAAATCACTTCAACTACAGTTCATGAAACTTGAAAGTGTCTGATTATTTTTTGGTGTGACTGTCTAATATTATGTAGACAATTTCACATTTAATAAGTTTTCACAACTTTGCAGCTGCTGCAAATCAGTCGTATACAATATCTAAAATCACCTAGTTTTTCTCTAATTAACAACTAACCAATGGAGAGCATTAATTAATTGTTGTCCAGCATTACCAATTAAACACCCTGCTACCTGTTGCCAATTCCCGGTCAAGCCTAAGTTGGATGGATTTTTCATCCTTCATCTTATTGCCATGGTCCCTGCCTGTCCTAATTAGCCCACCAAGTGTAGAAATACAGGATGTAAAGCCCTAATCCACCCACCCACCACCTATCATCAAACTAAGCAATCTCACGAAAACCAATCCACTGAAAGTCTTTATGATTTGCTAATTTATTTGACAATGTCAATGTAAACCGAAATCACTCATAATATGGGTCGAAAATTTTTTTTCTAATTCAAAAATTGAGACGGTTGTCGACTGGTTGCCAGTCGCATGGGACATTGACTTAGATGTACCTTGAACTCTGTTTCTGTGCTGAGGCATGTGAAAAGACCCCACTCATGGGGTAAATGTGCAACATGGTGAGGACCCCAAGTCTCATCATATCATCATTATGTCTGCCTCTTGGCATCTGGTCATATAAGGCAACTAAGCTTCAGACCAGTAGCATTGAGACACATTGAATTTCATTGTGAATCATAAAGTTTGTCTTTTTTATGAATATATCAAAATGTCATTTTTCGTTTCAGTTGGATACTACACATGCAATACAGGAGTAGCTGTGTTTGGCAGAGACAGAGAGGTACTAAACTAATTTAGCTGAATATCCTGTGCTTGAAATCAGCGAATTTAATCACTATGTATATGCCCATTAATTTTACTCAGTGGCTAGCAAGATAGAATTTTGAATTTCATTAGGTTACCCATGTCATGATGGCATTGTTGTGGACTGTTTACCAGACCCCTCTCCTCCAGTCTGAAATGCCACACATGCGGACGGTGGTTAGGTCATTTTTCTCAAACTGCGTGAAATAGAATCAAAATCTACTCTCACCTTGTTGCCACATTCAAAGCGAAATTGGATCCGCCTTAAAATATTTTAAAGTCTCTTTTGAAATAACATTGCTGAATGTTTTGCGGTAAACAATACGTAACCACGATTGTTCTCGCTAAGTGACCTCATTTGACGGGTCATTCCAGTAAAATTATATTAGCATCATCACCAGACCAGTCTAAAGGGGCGTTCACACTATCATGGACAAGACCCACATATGACAACGGATGAAATTTTTTTTGCTCATGCTTAATCTTGGCCATACGTGATTCACTTGCCGAGTGTTTTACGTATACTCACCCCAATTCGTAGATAGCTCCTGGTCACACTTGACCACTCGCGAGCGTACGTAAAGAGAGGAAAATTTTTTTAAGCATGTTTAAAACTTGGCAGACGTTCTACGAGTGATTGTTTATAGTTACATAACTTGCTCAGAGGTTAGTCGGCGAGCGTTCTACGTACGTTCTATGTACATTCTACGTACGTTCTACGTACGTTCCACGTACTTTCTACATACGTTCTACATACTTTCTATGTACGTTCTACGTACTTTCTACATACGTTCTACGTACTTTCTACGTACGTTCTACGTAGACAGCCTTACAGCAGTATATAGCGAAAACTAAGCACCCTTGGGAGTATAGACAGCCGTACAGTAGTATACAGCAGCTTCACTGGCGAATTAAGCACCCTTGGGTGTATATACAGCCACATATGATAAAAATACAAAAAAAGTAAATTCTGATGGAAAAATGTGAACACCAACTGCAAATTGCCTTATGTCTAAAGTACACGCATATATACTCATATGAAAACATTAAGTGAAGCTTAAGTACTCCTAATTCAGTATATTTATAGTGCATATTGTCACATGGGTTGGAAATCCTAGTACTAACCATATTTTCTATTTTATTTCATTGTATTACAGGAAAAAAACCATGTGCAGTATTTTTGTACTTGCAAATTATGATGCTTACATGAGTCAGAACATTTTTACAATGTTTTTCAGACTGTCAAGCCAGTGGTCTCTATCAGCGACTGCTGCAAAGAGTGCGACAAAAGAAATTGGTGTTTTTCCATTGACTATATGGCTGCTTACAGCAATTGTGACCTTCAAGATTTTGTTCCAACATCCAAAGACTTGAACTCACACTCTTCGTTCAATTCATGTGCCCTTGGTAAGTATCTACCTGTCTATCTATCTATGTATGTATGTATCTGTCTATCTATCTATCTATCTATCCATCTATCTATATATTGATCTATCTATCTATCTATGTATCTATCTATGTATCTATCTATGTATCTATGTATCTATCTATCTATCTATCTATACATCTATCTATCTATCTATCTATCTATCTATCTATCTATCTATCTATCTATCTATCTATCTATCTATCTATTCACATATCCATCTATCTATCCATCCATCTATCTATTCATCTATCTATCTATCTCCATCCATCTATCCATCTATTTATATATTATCTATCTATCTATCTATCTATCTATCTATTTATCTTCATCCATCTATCAATCTATCTATCTATTAATCTATCTATCTATCTATCTATCTATCTATCTCTTTATCTATCTATTTATATATCTATTTACCTATCTATCTGTTTATCTATCTATCCATCTATCTATCCATCCATCTACCTATCTATCTATCCATCCATCTATCTATCCATCTAGCTATTCATCTCTCTATTCATCTATCTAATCATCTATCTATCCATCCATCTACCTATCTATCTATCCATCCATCTATCTATCCATCTATCTATTCATCTATCTATTCATCTATCCATCCATCTACCTATCTATCCATCTATCCATCTATCCATCTATCCATCCATCTATCCATCTATCCATCTATCTATCCATCTATCTATATATTATCTATCTATCTATCTGTCTATCTATCTATCTATCTATTTCCATCCATCTATCTTGTATCTATCTATCTATCTATCTATCTATCTATCTATCTCTCTCTCTATCTCTCTATCTATCTATCTATCTACCTATCTATATGTTTATCTATCTATCTATCTATCTATCTATCTAACATCGAACTTGGTGGTGGTAGGGATACAAAACCAAGTTACAAGCTATAGGCCTAGATATGTCATACATTATGGCTTCATTACTTGACAATTGTTCTTGCCCTCTCAACATGGCTGCTGCGTGTAAAGGGTGTATATAAAGTTAACACAATATGGAAGTGATTCCCAGGTATAACTGGTTTGTGTCAGAAACATGCTGTTGAAAATTGGCCCGTTCAGGACTGTTGGTTTAATACTGCAATTGCATTAGGACTGTTGACTACATGATGACTCTCATTGGTGGGACTGCTAGATGAATATTGGAATTTTCACTAGACTGTTAGCTGAATATTGCAATTGTGTTAGAAATGTTGCATATTATTAGCTCAGTGTCATGACTGTGGTCTAAATATTGGGAATATTTGCCAGTGTTAATATAACTTCATAACTTGTTGACTGGATATTGGCCTGGTTTGGGACTGTTCCTGTAGTATTAGCTCTGCGTCCAGACTGTTGGCTGAATATTGGAATTGTCTCTGGACTGTTAACTGAATATTGGAATTGTCTCTGGACTGTTAGCTGAATATTGGAATTGTCTCTGGACTGTTAGCTGAATATTTGAATTGTCTCTGGACTGTTAGCTGAATATTTGAATTGTCTCTGGACTGTTAGATGGATATTGGAATTGTCTCTGAACTGTTAGCTGAATATTGGATTGTCTCTGGACTGTCAGATGAGTATTGGAATTGTCTCTGGACTGTTAGCTGAATATTGGAATTGTCTCTGGACTATTAGCTGAATATTGGAATTGTCTCTGGACTGTTAGCTGAATATTATAATTGTGTGGAGATTATATGCTAATTATTGGCCCTGCCTGTGTCTGGGCTTTGACTGAATATGGGCCAGGTGTCAGGACTTTTGGCTGAATATTGAAATTGCGTTGGGACTACTGGCTGAATATTTGCCAGTGTCAGCCTTTCATGAACATGTTGGGCTGTTGGCTGGACAATTTTAAAAGTGTCAGGCTATTGGCTGAATATTGGGACTGTCAGCTGAAAATGGGCCCAGTGTTTAGACATTTGGCTGAATATTGGCCTGGTGTTGTGACTGGTGACTGAATATCTGCCAAGTGTCGGCTGAATATTGGAATTAGTTTGGGACTTTTGACTGATTATTGGAATGGTCTAGGAACATGGCGAATGTAATTAAATCAGCACTGTTGAATGATTATTTATCTGGTGTCGATACTAACTAGCCCAATTTGGCATGCTCTTGCTAAAAATGGTATTAAGGATGATTTTATTAATCACAGTAATGTTTCTCTTATTTTAGCTTCAATGTTCGACTGCTTCAGTCAGAGATTCATATATGGACAAGATGTTGCAGTAAGTATTTCTGAAATACTTATTTTTCAGCAGCTACGGCTTTCATTTAGCAAAATATTACTTGGGGGTTTTTTAATTGAGCATAAATTGTGGCTATGCAATCTGTAATATGTATTAAAATGGTGTTCAGGTTAATTATACATAGATCTAAGTTACAGACCAATAGCATTGAGGCAAAAAAATGAGATAAAAAATGTCATACATAAATAGTGGCTGTGATAATAAACCTAAATTAAGATATATAAAATGTAGAAAGTACGGACCCCTGAGCGGACGCAAAGGAAATCAATATTATTTTCCCATGAGCACGACACAATTAAGTGGAGCAAAGGAAAGATCTCGATGGCAAAAGAAAAATATCGTGAGCACGGAAAATATATCGTGAGCATGGGAAAGATCATGGAGGTATTAAACCTCCATGGGGAGATATCGTAAGCACGGGAAAGATATCGCGAGCACAGAAAATATATCATGACCACAGGAGAGAACTCATGTTTAATGGCTCTTAAATTGTCAATTGTAAATTTTTTCAATTTACTGGTTTGGATCAAGGTGTGTTAGGAGATAGTTACATTGCAGATAGATGTAGGCCTAATTTTAAAGTGGGTTCGACCTTGAATGCTTCTGCATCCCTATATGCTATGACCCAGTATTGGGTTGTATAATACGGGTCTTAAATAGATAAATATAGATGGATTCATGACTCTATTTGTAAAAAAGTAAATTAAAGCCATGTTTAACAGGAAATAAACAGCAACAATAGCTAGGCATATTTTTGACTTTATTATAACAAAGCAAATGCAATGATGAGATGTTAGGCTTGGAGTCCACCTCATGCTATACATAGGCGTGTACTTAAAAAGCTGTGAGCATGCAAAAATGGCGTGCAAAATACAAAAAGCACGTGCACAAGTGAAACACTTGTGCTTATGCGAAATACAAATCATGCACATGCAAAATACACATGTGCACGCAAAATAGATGTGAGCACGAGAAAAAAGGGTTCAGCACATGAAAATAGTCATTCGCACTGGAAAATTAAATGTTTTAATAGCTATGTCCACATAGGGGCTCGATAAGCAAGAACAGAAAAAAATTACACAGTGCTTTGAATGATATAAGTCTGATCAGATTAGGTACAAGGAATCCCCTGGTCTTCAGTTGATGTCGAATGATTATGAGACGAAACACCAATGCAAAGAATATTTCTAAATTCTGTGCTTAAAATATATCAGAAGGTATGCAGTCCTTAAGCGGACATATCAGTAAATAAAATTCACATTCCATCCCGATCATCGCATTCCCTCCCAATGTTTTTGTGTTCCCACATGATGTTTTTGTTTTCACCTGCGTTCTTATTACAGTCCATCACATTCTTTGCAATCTTTACATTCTCATGTCAGGGAACGTGTTTCCTCCTGAAAACATGTTCCCTCGTGAAATTATTGCGTTGAAACATAACATTACAAGTGAATGCAAACTTTTATCAGGGAAAGCAATCATTGTGAAGGAACGCCATCCTCACGTTGGAATGCGATATTCTTTTTGTGAGATAACACATTCTTTTGGTGAGGTTAATATCTTAATGAGGAAAGACGTTCCTTTCATGAGGTAAAGCAAAATATTGTGAGGGAACACGATCATTGTGAGGGAAAGCTATCCTGGAAAGCATTCTTTTTGCAAAGTCATGCATTCTTTGTGAGAGGGAATTTTTATTTTTTGAGAGGGAACATGTTCCTTTTGCGAAATATGCCGATTGAATGCAAAAGATTGCGAGGAAACGCAAAGGATGGAGAAGGATCACAAAATGTGCCATTTTGCATTTTCTGTTTCAGCTTAGGGCTCTGTTGAAAGGTGATCTGAATGATGGAAAGTTTCCAGTGTTTCTTTTTCTTTCTTATTCTTTTTTTAGAGATTTTCTTCAATTGACACTTTGGAAGAATGTCAAGGGAAATGCCACACAACAAGTTCGTGCAATTCAATAGATTTTTCGGGAACCACTTGTTATCTGCAAACAGCCATTCTTCAGGAAAGTAGTCTGGACATTGGCAAGTCCTTTGAGCATTGCTACAAAGGTAAGACAAGGCTATGCCGGTGCAAGTAAAACCTCTTAATGGTGCAAATGTGCATGGGGACTACTCTTGTCTCCATGAAAGGTGTAACAACTTTGATAGTCTCTTTTTTTATCTACTTCTGGCAGCTGTTATTTAAGCTGATTAAGTTTGTGACAGTACATGGCCAACTGTGCCACATGTGTTTTCCATTAGAAGGATAAACGCATGGAAAAGGCATGGTTTTAGCTTATTATGATAAGGAAAAAACCATGCGTTATGATAAACGCTTGGAATGCACATAGCACAATTGGCCATGTACAATGCAAAACCAAGCTCTACAATACAATTCAATACAATACTACAAATAAGCATTTATCCAGGTTTGACAAGTAGGACTTTGCAGTCTGACTTATAGTTGTCGACTACTGTTCAGTAAAAACTTGAATGCTCAGACTACCTATAATGCAGTAATCATCCTGCTTCAGTGCAGCTATCACACTCAAGTGGTTAATGTTTCAGTGTCCTTAACATGCAATTTTTTTATTCTTATGTCTCAGCTTATAATTGAGCTACAAGAAGCTCATTACACTAGAATTGTCAATCAATCGATAACAATTCATAGAATAATGCAAACATTTGGGAGATTAACAAATTGTCCTAGTAATCTCACATATATTAAATGCATAGACTTAAGTGCAGAGGTTAATTTGACACATCAACATCAGAATCCATTAGCATTATGTGTTCATTTGATTAATTTAATCAGTTCTATCTTATCTCTACAATAATAGCGCTATGATGGAGATTCTCAAAAACTACCTCGGTAAATTCATGGATGTCTATTTATGTGCTGTTATGGGTTACAAAATCTTGAAGTGTAATTCTGACTAATTATATTAACACCTTACTGTCATTCCCATTTCAGCTTGTAGAGATCCAGGTTTTGCAGTAAATACTGCTCGATCTCCAGCAACTGTCGCTGCAAGTTTTATGCTAAATTCCACAGTGACATATGGATGTTTGAACCGCGACTGGCGTATTCTGAGCGGGTCGACCACTCGCACATGCCGAACTGATGGGGCTTGGTCTGGGACAGTGCTACAGTGTGAAATAAGTGAGACTAACATACTGTCACACCAAAAATTATTCAGACACTTATGAATTTTTACGAATAAGTAATCTTCCATAACTTGAAAACTACAATGGCGAATTCATTGAAATCACAGCCACTGACAGCTGTTGACATATACATAAGAATGGTACCATGGATTCAAATGCCACCTCAAGCTAACTCACTTCTACTATAGTGCAAGGTTGCTTGAACTGCTGGAATTGTCTGAATAATGTTTGGTTTGACTGTACGCTGCTCAATGTATTCAAGGGGGAATGGGCACAGTTCACCAAATACATACTGTGTTTTGTTACAGTGGGTTTACGTAAAGAGCTTACTGCTAGTTGTTCATACTAAAATGCCAATGATGACTCATGATCTATGCGATGATGACTCAGCTTGGAAGCTGAATAGCCAGTTGCTAAACATTTTGGAATTATTTTTGTATGGCTCAGGACGAAACGGACACTAACAGTGGAGATAGGTTGTTTTTGAAGTATGACACACAACTGTGGTCATGACCCTGCAGATGCAAGTGTGAAACACAGATACAAGCACCATAGCCCTTGCTCATTTCTGATGCCAGTCTTCCTGTCATTGAATAGTAAGCAAAAGTAGGCACTTTACGTTAACCCAGTGCAATACAATTTTCAGTAGTCTTGTCTATCACAATAAAAGATTAAGACGCCACTGTTATGATTGTGTTTACATGCAAGCTTATCTTTAAAGGTGCCCTTCTCAGACCTTGCAAGCTTGTAAATTCAAAATTTCATTAGTTCCAGAAATCACCATCCTGACACCTAGTGGAAGTACTGTTACAACATGTGGCTCCCCTAGTGCTTGGAGCATAAATCGCCAGTTGTCCAGCTTGATCGACGGGTACGACTCAACATGCCAAGCCCTACCTGAAAACTATAACCTCCTTCAGTTCAAGTTCAAACAGGCAAGAAAAATGTTTGCTGTCATCATTGAAGGAGTGAACCTGACATGCCCTGTGCAACAAGTTAAGATAGTTCAAAGTCATTCACCAGGTGGCTGCTCGGGCAACTGTACTGCCATCTTGTGTACAACTCAGGAACAACATCTCAACACTTGTGTATACACATGTCTTACAAATGGCCACTTGGTGAAAAAAGTAAATATGATTTACAAAAATGTTGAAGTTTGTGAAGTGACTTTTGCTTGAAGAAAGTCACCCTGATTACTGATTTGGCGAACCAAAGAACAATTGGTGAAATGAGGACACCAGCTAAGCATCCCCTTGACAAGATTTGATAACTGTCTCCTATGCAGACCCTCTCCTGTCATTGCACCGTTATCCCACTAAGGGGCGCTTAGCGAAGGGCAAAGCCCTAAGGGTCTGCCAGATTTCGGATGGAGCAACGATCATGGTGGTGGAGTAAGGAATTTGACAGTCTATATAAGATTATTTCAACCATAAGAATACAAAACCACACCTATCATTACATACGCTCTACGCGGTTTCAGATTCTGCGATATTGAAGCCTTTTTGTTTGCCGCTTCATTGGTATCAACGGGTGCAGTAATTGCCCTAGTAGCACCCTTCGTGAGCAACATCCCAGTTGTATGTTGTTCAGACGAGACATTTAATTGGCGGCCCCTTGCAATCAGTGTCTATGCTGACGTGTAAAAGATCCCACCCATGGGGTAAATGTGTGACATGGGTGTACTCCTCCTCTCACCTCATCAATCAATCCTCGATAGTGACAAAAAAACTTGCCATAGAGGTCTGCACTTTCCATTTCATATCTATCCATCTATCTATCTATCTATCTTTCTAACTAGCTACCTATCGGTCCATCTATATATCTATATATCTATCTATCTATCTATCTATCTGTCTATCTATCTATCTATCTATCTATCTGTCCATCTATGTATCTATCTGTCCATCTATGTATCTATCTATCTATCTATCCATCTATCTATCTATCTATCTATTATATTATATTAATCACGAAGCAAAAAACCTTGTTACATTAAATTGATATGTATTATAATATTCCTGTAATATAGCACTATTACAATTAGTTTTTTGGTAACGATATATTTATTGCAACATGTGACAATCTGAATATTTATTGGAAACTGCTGCCTCCATCGAATATACACTGCAGCTGTCCATCGAATATACACTGCAGCTGTCAAACATACACTGCAGCTGTCCAACATACACTGCAGGTGTACAACATACACTGCAGCTGTCCAAAATACACTGCAGCTATCCAACATACACTGCAGCTGTCCAACATACACTCCAGCTAGCCAACATACACCTATGCTGGATGACTATGAACCATTTTTATTGGCTTGTAGTGGCTGAGTGGTGAATATACTGTAATGGTGTCAAGCTGCTTGGTAAACAGCAGGATTTTCACTGGGAACATAACACATGGGAAATGATTTGATAGGAATTTTATCACTGTTATATCCATGATTCTGCTGTTATGCAAAAAGAGAAAAAAAAAGAAGATACTTCTATTAATTTTTTTGTTTAAGTAGGAAATAGCAAAGAATTTATAGGCAATTTAAAGTTTATTAAAGCACACTGTAATAAATGTGAAGTCACACCCAAAATTATGCAAACAGGGTTTCTGATGATATCTTCTTTCCCAGAAGAACTTTACAATGCAATGATAAATTGTGGAAAAAATCGTAGGAAACAATAGCCAAAGACTGTCACATATATCACAATTTGAAGGAAATGCCGGGGATGTTAGGTTACATTCTAAATAACAATGTAAACAAAACACCCAAGCATTTGTGTAATTATACGATTTTTGTTGGTTTTTGTTTTTAGAGTAGTTGATATGAGGCTTACAATGCAACTTTACCTAAATTTAATTGAAGTTTTTCAGCATAGCTTACTCAAGGAATTTGTGTTCTAGGGACGGACCCAACATCTTCAGGGGAGGGGTTTGAAAAAAGTAAATATTTTAATTATATACTAAAATGTATGGGGGGGGGGGTGAGGGATGGGGGGACAGGTTAAACCCCCACTCCTCTAAACTCCCCCTACATCCGCTACTGTACATATGAGTTATTTGGTGGCTAGAATAAAATCTGAAGTAAGACTCATTTACATCTAACCCCCTGCCCCTCCCCAACCCAATATGTTACTATTGGAATAATTTATGGCAGCATGATCAACTGTTTATGATATGTTGATCCCAGCCTTGAGCATGACCTACATCCCAGCTGGATGTTGATTGCATGATATGTTAAATTGGAGGTGCCTTGTACTCAGTGTCTATGCTGAGGCAAGTAAAAGACCCTACCCATGGGGTAAATGTGTAACATGGGTGTAGACTCCAATTAAGCAGCCTTATCATCTCAGCATTACGTCTACTTCTGGCAGCTGGTCATATAAGCAGACTAAGCTTCAGACCCTGTAGCATTGAGACACTGAAACATATATAAAAAATATATGCATAGTGAAGAGCAGTCATCTTATGAACACTCTAAAGTCAAAATGTCGTTTAGGTCATTAGCACTAACCTGTTAACAATTGTTTAATATGGAAAGTGCAATTAAATAGTAAGTTATATATATAGTCTTCTAAACCACATTACTAGGGGATGAGGGCCTAGCTCAGTGGTAGCAAACTGGGCTTCCAAACACTGGGTTCCTGGTTATTCCATTTCCCCCTTTCAATTTAACTCATCAAATTTCTCATCTCTTTGGTGGCCCCTAAATCGGCATATACAGTCACACCAAAAAATGTTCAGACTCTTTTGACTTTTGACTAATAGATAACCTTCCATAACTTGCAAACTTCATTTGCAAATGCTTTGCGATCACAGCCACTGACAGCTGTTGACATTTACATGAGAATGATACCATAGAATACAATGCCATTTTAAGCTAAATCATTTCTACTACAGTAACCTTCCATAACTTGTAAACTACAATGGCAAATGCATTGCCATCACAGCCACTGACAGCTAGTGACATGTACATGAGAATGATACCATATAATATAATGCCAGCATAAGCCGTGTGTGTGTGTGTGATTAGGGCTTTACGTCCTGTATTTCTGCACCAGTTTGGCTAATTAGAACAGGCAGAGACCATGGCAATGAGACGAAGGACGAAACAGCCATCTAACTGCCACCTTAAGCTACATCACTTCTACTACAGTTCATAGTTGCGAGAAAGTCAGAATTTTTTGGTTTGTGACTGTATTTCTGATTGTCCTAATGTAGTGCAACATTTTACTACATTGTTTTGAATAAGACAAAGGCAATGTACAGTTATCTTTCTCTTTCTATAAGACATCACCTTCTTTCAGCCGATCTAATAAGACTTGGAAACCAATTTCATCGACTCCCGTTGGTTTAGGTAGACCTTCAACCTATAAAGCCCACCTCTCACATAGCCAGTTTTGCCGTAGTGAACCCGTAGTATTACATAATGGTTATGCAACAGCTTTTTTCGTCGGAATGGCGACGGATTCTGGCGGCAAAAAGGGTTCTACGGGTGACTCGGCGAGTGACTCGGCGGGTGACTCGGCGGGTGACTCGCGGGTGACTCGGCGGGTTCTACGGGTCACTCGGCAGGTTCTACGGGTCACTCGGTGGGTTCTACGGGTCACTCGGCGAGTTATACGGGTCACTAGAAGTAAGCCGACGGGTAGTAGGAGTCATTCGACGGCTTCCAGGAGTAACCCGCCGAGTTGTAGTAGTAACTCGCCGACTGCTACCAGCGTCAGCATCAGCGTAGGCAGGGAGGGGGGTTGTATATACTTTAAAAGGCTGCTCCTCTAATATTAGTCTGATTTTTCGTTAAACAAGACTGAATTGTAGTATAGTTTATACTGATTCCATATGTGTTTTCCGATCGAAAATATACCAAATATTAAGCGAGTTATTCGTCTGAGAAGGTAGCTAGGTTGGCGGATGCAAACAGTGGTGCTCTCACAGACGTCCGCGCCGGGACTGTATCAATACTGAGCGCTTCTTTAAAAGGCTGCTGCTCCCCTAATATTATTCTAATATTGATATTGTAATTAGTATTTGTGATTTGATCTGTGATTTTATTTGCTATCTTTTATGTTCTTATTTAGACCAAATATTAAGCTAGATATTTTATATTATATAAAAGCATATAAATCTATCTGTCTCTCTAAACTATCTGTCTATCTACATATCCGATTTTCGTCAAATAAAGACTGAATTATTCAGGGAAATGTGTAGAATTTATATAATAGTTAAGGTGGGGAAAATTTAATGGAATATACTAGGCACAAATAAGAATATTCTTATAAAGTTAGTAATACCTCATAGAGTATAAATATGTAGATATGTAGATAGACAGATAGTTAGTTATAAGATCTTCACCTAATAATATGTTACTATCAATAATTCATTGATTCGTAACCAATAAAAAACGAAAATAAAACAATGTTTGTTGGCTTGTTGCCAATAAAATTCTGACTTGATAAAGATGTCTATGGAGCTATAACAACTATCTATAGATAGATATACTCTAGTTTAGAGTAATCATATTAGATATTTATTTCATTTTATATAATTTATCAATATTTCGTTCTTGTTGTTGTTTCCGAAAATAATCCAACTGGAATTAAAATTGATATTGCATGTTCCATCCATGATCAAAACAATCTCCCTCTTTAATATACATAATAAACAGGAATCAGTTGAAATTCAGCATTTCAATTAATGCTTGTGATCAATGATGAAAAAGCATGACTTATCCCATTCTTTGTATTATTCAAAATGCTAATAGCAATTGACATAACGGTCAATTCAGAATTTCAATTCATGCTTGTGATCAATGATTTCAATTCATGCTTGTGCTCAATGATGAAAAAGCATGATTTACCCCATTATTTGTATTATTCAAAATGCTAATAGCAATTGACATAACAGTCAAGGCAGATTGCTATTACATATATAGGTTAATTGACTTTACAAAACCAAAGGAAAAGTCCTTCCAATTGGCCAGTTGGCAGAATGAGTAGAAATTAATTGCAATAAAGCTCATCCAAACAATGTATATATCATGGTCAAAATATTGACCACACCATTCAAGTCATGACCATACACAGAGCACCTTGCCGCCGCCAGAGAACTGCATTCTCAGACGAACATCTCGGTTAATATTTGGTCTATTTTCAATCTGAAAATCTGTGTGGAATTAGTATGAACTCTACTATAATTTTTATTTGATGAAAATCGGATTAATATTAATGGAGCAGCAGCAGCCGCCGCCAGACAACTGCCTTCTCAGACGAATATCTCGCTTAATATTTGGTCTATTTTCAATCCGAAAACACTTATGGAATCAGTATAATATTAGAGGAGCAGCAGCCGTTTAAGGAAGCGCTCAGCTCTGCCTGCATTGATACTTGAGGGAGCACCAGTGTTTGCCGCCTACCTGCCTTCTCAGACAAATATCTCGCTTAATATTTGGTTTATTTTCGATCTAAAAACACTTATGGAATCAGTATGAACTATACTACAATTCAATTTTATTTGACGAAAGTCGGCGTATTATTAGGGGAGCAGCAGCCTTTTAAAGTATATACAACACCCCTCCCTGCCTACGCATATGCTGGTAGCAGTCGGTGAGTTACTCCTACAACTCGGCAGGTTACTCCTGGAAGCCGTCGAGTTACTCCTTCTACTCGTCGAGTTACTCGTACTAGCCTGGAACAAGCCATCATGTTCACTACGCCTAAAAATAGCGACGGGAAACCCGTCCAAGTCGTCGAGTGACTCGACAGCCTCCAGGGGTGACTCGACGACTTCGAGGGGTAATCCGCCAAGTTGTAGGAGTAACTGTTTACTTTTGGACACCCGGCTACCGGCGCTGGGTATCCCAGCTTGGCCACGAGTCCCAGGACTGCGTCATGTGAGTCCGGCAGCTGGAGTTTCCAAGTCTATGACACTGGCTGTAATCAATTTCCAGGAACGCTGCATGCATATGCAAACCTGATGACCTTTCTAAAACTTTTATGGAACAGTTTATCTTTTCGCATAAATGGAGATCAATGCCTATATGGCCTTTGCAATATGTTACTGGTTTTAAATTATTTAACAAACAGGCCATTGCTATTCTACATAATCATATGACAATTAAGTACATAATTTTAGTACACTATTTGATAACTATGGATAAGCAACATCAACAACTTTGGCTCTGTGCACTCTTCATTGTGTCATTATGTGAAGGCTATATGTGTAAGTAAGACATTGTGATTTTGATAATATAAGAAATTCAATTACTTGCCACATGGCTTAATCTTGTGGGTAATTGTTAGCCCAAGGTCACCTTCACTGATAGGTTAAGCTGTTGGCCATTTATCATTCGACCAGCTCTGAGGAAGATCCAATTTTTGATTCCTGGCTTGGGCACTCTTCATGAGCTACATCTCAGCTAGGTGTCATTTCATGCGGGACGTTACGGCCAAATTCATGGAGCTTGAAACCGATATGTTGGACTTGGGAGTTAAACTCCAGAGGATGTCATATGAATCCATGACTCTCATTGGTAAAAGCCTTGCCACAGCCAATGAGAGTCCTACATTCACATGACGTCATCTGGAGTTCAGCTTCCAAGACCATAAATTTTGTTTCCAAGTCAATGAATTTGGCTGTAAAATTTACTCATTTTGCTTTTCAGAAATAGTAGATCATAACTAACTGATTCCATAAATATAACTTTCTCAAGCAAAAAGCGGAAATCAATTGAATGATAAGATGTCAAATATTCATTAAAATGCACTAAAAATACTGCTGCTAGGATGCACTTTGCTTCAGCCAATCACAATAAAGAGCGGGAACTTTTTCAGCCAATAGAGTTGCAGTATTCTGTCGTAGTCACCTGATGGAAATATAGCAAACTTTCTGTGAAAATCCACTATTGGATATGTACAGCTACAGCTTGGGTAGGACGTACCCCCTCAGACTATGCTGTTAAATAATATATAAGCACTACAGTGTCATACAAAGATATATTTAAAATTAACTGAAGGTCACTGACCTACTGGTGGTGAAAACTCATAATACACTGTATGTTCTAATATGACATTTACTAATTAATGTAATTTGCTTTAAGATGGACAGTTTGACTGCTTCAGCGGTAGAGCTGTTAGCGGACGTGACATCTTGGTGAGATTTTGAAGTTTTCAAACAGAGGTTTTGATGGTCTTAAGTTTTATTTCAGTCTTTACAAATTTCATCTACCAAAAATTTATCAATCAAAATAATAACTCATCAATAAATAAAATGAATTTAAATACTAAACAATTATCCTAACCATATAATTTTGTTTTCTTAAATACACTATCAAAACAATAATTCTCACTGAAAATTAGAAACAATAAGTCAGCTTTTGACAAAGTTTGTAATAAATCTAAACACTGTTAGAAACGAGTAACCTTTTAATCCAAGTGACAATCTTGTCAAAAAGGGGCACTTTTCATCTTTTATTACATTTATATAATATTTTGCGTGATAAAAACTGCCTTTACAGTTCATACAAGGAGTGTCACAAATTGAAGACTGCATGAAAAATTGCACCGCAAAGAATTGGTGCTACTCTTTTGACTACAATACAGTCAACAAAAAATGTTTTCTGCAAAATTTCATTCCTGTCTCTAGCGATTATGTGTCATAGAGTACCCTGTGAACCAAGGTATTGCAGCAAGTTATATTTTAATTTTAATTTAGTGGCACCCCCTCCCCACCCACGGAGTTTACTGCTTGCATTAAGCCAACACTTGCATACGTCACATGGTCAATTGTGGTGGATTGCTTGGACTCAGTGTGGTCAGTTTGATTGAACAAGCAGTAACAACAAAGTTATCTAGAAAATGGCATTGCATATAGATTACCCAACACATACAACAAACATAATCAAACTTTCAAAGATAAAATAACAATCAATAGTATGGATGGTTTCAAAAACATACATTGGACAAAATTTTATGGAGTCCTACAATGATATGTTCGTCTTATCAAAAATTGTGAAATGTGTGATTGTTGATGTCCCACTGAACATAATTGTGGCAAATGTCACCAATTTATCATATCTTTGTATCTCAGAAATTAAATTCTAATGTGTCTAATATCTCAGTGCGACTGGGTTTGAAGCTTAGTTAGCTTATATGACCAGCTTCCGGAGGCGAAGAATGTGATGATAAGGAGTTCACACCATGTTACACATTGTCTATGCTGAGGCATAGACACTGGGTACAATGCGCCTCTAAGTTAAAGTCTCATGGGATTGACAGGTGAATGGAAATGTGCGTATCATTATAACATATCAATTTATTCCATTAATGTCAAATTATAATAAAGTCCCTCAGAGGCGACATGAAAAACATTTTTAAAGGGGTCTCTTTGCCTCTTTTGTAACTTCACCACTGTAAGTTCCTCATGGGGCAAATAAATGCCAGAGTCCCAGTCATTATCACATCTGTGCCATGATATATGACTGTGCTCAGTGATGACAGCACTTATAATTTAACTAATAACACCAAGGCTCCTGACGGCTCTAACTGGCTTCTCATCTCAAGAGGCAGCTGTGTCATAGCAACAGCCAAACAGAATGTAGCTCAATACATTGGGAAATGCCCATGGCAACTGCCCAATTGGAGGCTGTTTCATACAACATTTAGGTCTCAGCTACCTGAATTACAACATTTAAACTTTGTGAAATTTAGAAAATTAGCAATTATTTTGCTAGTTTATCAGTTAGACTTAAATACAAACAAATTTAATTGCCCTATAGGCTGGCTTATGGCATTGAATATCTTACAGGGAAATTGCAGATGAATTAATTGTGTTTCATTAGAAGAAGTAGTAAATGTAAACAAAGATTGCTCAGTTAGGTCGCTTAATTGGCTTGAAGCAGACAGCACACGGTGGTTGAGAGAAATTGGCCACTCAGGGAGTTTGTTGTGTGTAGATGTTGAAATATGCAAATAGTTACCACAAGGGATGAAGGCAATTGTGCAGGGGGAATAAAAGCTGTTCTTGATGGCAAATGCCTGTGATTGCACAGAGCCCTGTGATTGCACAGAGCCCTGTGATGGCACAGAGCCCTGTGATTGCACTGAGCCCGGTGTTGGCTACTGAGGCTCATTGTCTTTACCAACAGTGTTACCACCCTTGCCATGAGGATTGAGGCCCAGGACATTCAAGGGTTGTAGCTAGCGGACCACTGACTGATATCACTAAACCAGACATATCTCCTGATGGGTGGCGTTGCCATATTTTGAACTAATATGTTCCCTATTACAGCCAATTTCATAAACTTGGAAACAGTATTCCAGAGGATCTCATGCGAATCTAGGACACTCACTGGCTCAAGGGCTTCCTTAGCAAATGGAGTCCTGGATTTGCATGTCATCTGGAGTGTAGTTTCAATGGTCTGCAATAAGACAAAGCACAATATGTCGACCATCACATATTGAAATATTAATATAATGCACTATGTACTAAGTTAATGAGTTTCAGGAATACTTCCAGATACATGGATTACCTTAGCAGCAATTAGCACAGTATAGGTTCAGATTTAACTAAATGCCCCGTTTATACTATACGAGTAAGTGAGCCGAGTGACCACGGATGTCAAAGAGGGCCTATATGTCCTCACTCGTGCCTCTGTTAATCGAGTATAAATTATTTCGACGGGGAACACTCGGCAGATGTCCGTCGGCCGCTCGGCGAGTGGTCCATGCGTAAGGAGGAGAGGGCTACAGATGGGCAAGGATGGGCACGGATGGGCACAGATGGGCACATATGGGCACGGATGGGCATGGATGGGCACGGTGCCAGCCCGGTGCCAGTGCGGTGCCAGCTCGGTCGGTCAAAGGCAGAACGACGGCAGGCCATGGAGGTCCGCCGAGCGTTTCCTGTGGCATTTGTTTTCCATTTTGCATGACTTATTAATGAAGGAGAATATTATGATGTTGTATCATATTGATCTGTTTTGGTGTTGATATTTTAAGAAGTGCCACAGACTGTAATGATAATTGCATGATATCAGTAAATTTGATGATATTGTTTCAGCATTTGTGTTATGATTTATGTAAATGTAAATGTATTGGTTGATAGTCCTTCGAAGCCAGCTTTACAATTACATTATTGGCAGACAAGCATGAGTCTTTCCCAGCTACCTGGGGAGCATAGAGTCCAATACACTGTATTAACTGCAAGGGATAAGCACTCAATAATTAATTGCCAGCACTGCCTATATACTGTGTGCTGTCACCTCAGAGCCAAGCGACCTATTTATGGACATTTTTTGCTAGTTTACCTTGTTAAACAATCTAATTGGTTAAACTATGTATCTGATAGGCTGTATATAGACTTAAGAAATATTCTCTTAAAAATACAAGAGAAATGAATTCATATATTTGTTAGTTTAGCCAATTTTTCTGGGTTGCGTGCTAGTTGAAACAAGAATTGCATAAACTTAGCACATGAACATCTAATTATTCTGTAATTTCATTGTCAGTCCTTTAATACCATTAGCCAGCCTATAGATTATAAGAGAAATTTAGATAGACTATAAGAAAAATCAGTAGCATGGACCTGAGGTCATTTGTGCATAGGGGGATAAGTACTATACCAGAGGTCAGACACCTTAGCAGATAAGCAGTACTCAAATACTAATAAAATAATGTAATACAGAGCCAATATGCTCCCATAGCAACAGAACAATTGTGGATTAAGTATATTTGATCAGTACACCATAAGCTCGCGGTGGCCATGGATGATCCTACAAATTCCTACATGCGATTTATAATTTTAAATACTATGTGCGACAGATGTGATTTTAAAGTATTTATTTTAAAGTATTGCGTAATAACAGTTGAATCTTGACCAAAACTATCTTGGCGGAGTATATACTTAATTGTTATCTCTCCGAGTTTGTTTGTGAATAACCATTGAATGGCTAAGGTTTATTGTTTATAACAATGATAAAAAAAAGATTAATGCAACAGTTCCAAACATACTACATTGTACTTAAAAAATGTTTTTAAGGAGTGCAGCAACATCGACAAGTTTATCCTGCTAATAATACTTTGTAGTACTAGCTCGTTGTCTGTTTTACCAGCTAATAGTTCTGCAGCTAGCCATAATCTAGAAAACAATATTTTTTTTAATGTGTCATTTTGCAAACATTTGCAATCAATATATTTTATAGCCCAATGCTAATATCGAACTTTTAATATTCTTCATATTTTAGCCAGCAATTTCACCCATAAAACAAACACACAGGATAGCCTTGTGTTACGTTACTGCCATTTCACTATGTATAGAGGCAGACATAATGGTGAGATGATAAAAATTGTGGATTCCACACCATGTTACACATTTGTTAAGGCAACCGCCAATCCCATATTAGCCAGCTCTGCTGAAAGTTCCGGTACCCGTGGTTCGAACCCAGGCAGGAGCACTCTTCATGATCTACATCCCAGCTGGATGTCAATAGCATGATCGAAACACTTATTTTAAAGTGCCTTGTACTAGTTATCTATGCTGAGGCAAGTAAAGGACCCCACCCATGGGTTGGACGACAACATGGTGCGGACTCCGAGCCTTATCATCTCATCATCATGTCTGCCTCTGGTAGCTGGTTTTATTAGCTAAATTAGACATTGGACATGGGTGGGGTCTTTTTACTTGCCTCAGCACAGATACTGAGTGTCCAATTTAATGTCTCATGCGATCGACATCGAGATGGGATGTAGCTCCTGAAGAGTGAATGAATCAGGCATTGAACCTGGGACCTTCTGTAGAGTATGCCAATATTAACCAAATATGAAGATCAACCTATCATAACCTGCACTCAAAGAGGCTGCTACCTGTCACTAAACCCGAGTTCAATTCCCGATCGAGCCTAAGTTGGATGGCGTGAAACCCTATTCCACCACCATCACCTGCCACCAAACCAAATGATCTATCTTGTCTACAGAAAGCTGTGACTAAAGTATCCCTGCTTCAACTATTGAAGTATCGAATTTAACACAAACCAAGTTTTACTTGACACTTACGCCTCGAGTACTGTAATCTTTTTTCTCTTTTTGGCCCAATGTATGGATAAGTCAACTTGACTCGGGACTAAGAAAAGGATTGAATCCTCGAAGTTTTGCTTTCGTACAGTAACACCAGAAATTATTCAGACACTTGTGACTTTTCACAAAAATATAACTTTCCATAACTTGTAAACTACATTGGCAAATGCATTGTAATCCCAGCCACTGACAGCTGTTGACATATACATGAGAATGATACCATAGAATCCAATGCCACCTTGAGCTAAATCACTTCAACTACAGTTCATGAAACTTGAAAGTGTCTGATAATTTTTTGGTGTGACTGTATTATATTATGTAGACAATTTCACATTTAATAAGTTTTCACAACTTTGCAGCTGCTGCAAATCAGTGATATACAATGTCTAAAATCACCTAGTTTTTCTCTAATTAACAACTAACCAATGGAGAGCATTTATTAATTGTTGTCCAGCATTACCAATTAAACACCCTGCTACCTGTTGCCAATTTCCGGTCAAGCCTAAGTTGGATGGATTTTTCATCCTTCATCTCATTGTCATGGTCCCTGCCTGTCCTAATTAGCCCACCAGGTGTAGAAATACAGGATGTAACCTAATCCACCCACCCACCACCTATCATCAAACTAAGCAATCTCACGAAACCAATCCACTGAAAACTATAATTTCTGACAATCATAATTAAATCCATGGGAATTCTGAAGCTTTGTCGTGATAGGCATATGGTTTAGAGAACTTGGGGATATTTTACTTGTATTATCACAACTGCAGCACTGATATAGTCTGCATAAATGCACAGGAACAAGATTTTTCATTTGATAACATGCAGATTTTGGCCATATTTTTCCAAAATTGGGGACCAGACTGGTGCTTCCCTCTTCCCTCTGGCCAATGCAATAATAATCTGAAAGTCTTTATGATTTGCTAATTTATTTGACAATGTCAGTGTAATATAAACTGAAATCATTCATCATATGGGGTGATTCAAAATAGAGACGGTTGTCGACTGGTTGCCAGTCGCATGGGACATTGAATTGGACGTATCTTGAACTCTGTATCTGTGCTGAGGCATGTGAAAAGACCCCACCCATGGGGTAAATGTGCAACATGGTGTGGACACCAAGCCTTATCATCTCATCATTACATCTATCTCTGATTTCTGGTCGTATAAGGCAACTAAGCTTCAGACCAGTAGCATTGAGACACATTGAATTTCTTTGTGCATCAAAAAGTTTGTCTTTTTCATGAATATATCATAATGTCATTTTTCGTTTCAGTTGGATACTACACATGCAATACAGGAGTAGCTGTGTTTGGCAGAGACAGAGAGGTAACTAATTTTAATTAGCTGAATATCCTGTGCTTGAAATCAGCGAATTTTATCACTATGTCTACGCCCATTAATTTTACTCAGTGGCTAGCAAGATATAATTTTGAATTTCATTAGGTTACCCATGGCATGATGGCATTGTTGTGGACTGTTTGCCAGACACCTCTCCTACAGTCTGGAATGTCCCACATGCGGACGGTGGTTAGGTCATTTTTCTCAAACTTCGTGAAAAAGAATTAAAATCTACTCTCATCTTGTGGCCGTAAACTATACGTAACCACGATTGTTGTCACTAAGTGACCTCATTTGACGGGTCATTCCAGTGAAATTTATATTAGCATCGTCACCAGACTAGTCTAAAGGGGCGTTCACACTATCACGGACAAGACCCACGTATGACGACGGATGAATTTTTTTTTTTGCTCTAGCTTATCCTTTGCTGTACGTGATTCACTTGCCGAGTGTTTTACGTATACTCCCCCCAATTCGTAGATAGCTCCTGGTCACACTTGACCACTCGCAAGCATATGTAAAGAGAGGAACATTTTTTTAAGCATGTTTAAAACTTTGGCAGACGTTTCACGAGTGATTGTTTATATTAGTTACATAACTTGCTCGGAGGTTCATCGGCGTACGTTCTACGTACGTTCTACATACGTTCTACGTAGTTCTATGTACGTTCTACGTACGTTCTACGTAGACAGCCTTACAGCAGTATATAGTGCAAATTAAGCGCCCTTGGGAGTATAGACAGCCGTACAGTAGTATACAGCAGCTTCACTGGCGAATTAAGCTCCTTTGGGAGTATATACAGCCACATATGATAAAATACAAAAAAAGTAAATTCTGATGGAAAAATGTGAACACCAACTGAAAATTGCCTTATGTCTAAAGTACACGCATATATACTCATATGAAAACGTTAAGTGAAGCTTAAGTACTCCTAATTCAGTATATTGTCACATGGGTTGGAAATCCGAGAACTAACCATATTTTCTATTTTATTTCATTGTATTACAGGAAAAAAACCATGTGCAGTATTTTTGAACTTGCAAATTATGATGCTTACATGAGTCAGAAGTTTTTTACAATATTTTTCAGACTGTCAAGCCAGTGGCCTCTATCAGCGACTGCTGCAAAGAATGCGACAAAAGAAATTGGTGTTTTTCTATTGACTATATGACTGCTTACAGCAATTGTGACCTTCAAGATTTTGTTCCAACATCCAAAGACTTGAACTCACACTCTTCGTTCAATTCATGTGCCCTTGGTAAGTATCTACCTGTCTATCTATCTATGTATGTATGTATCTGTCTATCTATCTATTTATCTATCTATCTAGCCATCTATCTATCTATCCACATATCCATCTATCTATCCATCCTATTTATCTCCATCCATCTATCGATCTATCTATGTATTATCTATCCATCCATCCATCTACCTATCTATCTATCCACCCACCTATCTATCCATCTATCTATTCATCTATATATTCATCTATCTATCTATCACCATCCATCTATCCATCTATCTATATATTATCTATCTATCTATATATCTATCCATCTATCTATCTATTCATCTAACTATCAATTTATCTGTCTATCTGTCTATCTATTTATTTCCATCCATCTATCCATCTATCTATATATTATCTATCTATCTATCTATCTATCTACCTATCTATTTGTTTATCTATCTATCTATCTATCTAATATCAAACTTGGTGGTGGTAGGGATACAAAACCAAGTTACAAGCTATAGGCCTAGATATGTCATATTTATGGCTTCATTACTTGAAAATTTATTCTTGCCCTCTCAACATGGCTGCTGCGTGAAAAGGGTGTATGTAAAGTTAACACAATATTGAAGTGAGTCCCAAGTATAACTGGTTTGTGTCAAAAACATGCTGCTGAATATTGGCCCGGTTCAGGACTGTTGGTTTAATACTGCAATTGCATTAGGACTGTTGACTACATGATGTCTCTCAGTGGTGGGACTGCTGGATGAATATTGGAATTTTCACTAGACTGTTAGCTGAATATTGCAATTGTGTTGGAAATGTTGCATATTATTTGCTCAGTGTCAGGACTGTTGGCTAATTATTAGGAATATTGAACAGTGTTAATATAACTTCATAACTTGACTGGATATTGGCCTGCTTTGGGAATGTTGCTGTAATATTAGCTCTGTGTCCAGACTGTTGGCTGAATATTGGAATTGTCTCTGGACTGTTAGCTGAATATTGGAATTGTCTCTGGACTGTTAGCTGAATATTATAATTGTGTGAAGACTATGTGTTAATTATTGGCCCTGTGTCTGGGCTTTGACTGAATATTGAAATTGCGTTGGGACTACTGGCTGAATATTGGCCAGTGTCAGCCTTTCATGAACATGTTGAGCCGTTGGCTGGATTATTTTAAAAGTGTCAGGCTATTGACTGAATATTGGGACTGTCGGCTGAAAATGGTCCCAGTGTTTAGACATTTGGCTGAATATTGGCCTGGTGTTGTGACTGGTGACTGAATATCTGTTAAGTGTCGGCTGAATATTGGAATTGAGTTGGGACTTTTGTCTGATTATTGGAATGGTCTAGGAACATAGTGAATGTAATTAAATCAGCACTGTTGAATGATTATTTATCTGGCGTCGATACTAACTAGCCCAATTTGGCATGCTCTTGCTAAAAATGGTATTATGGATGATTTTAATAATCACAATAATGTTTCTCTTATTTTAGCTTCAATGTTCGACTGCTTCAGTCAGAGAGTCATATATGGACAAGACATTGCAGTAAGTATTTCTGAAATACTTATTTTTCAGCAGCCACGGCTTTCATTTAGCAAAATATTACTTGGGGTTTTTTAATTGAGCATAAATTGTGGCTATGCAATCTGTAATACGTATTAAAATGGTGTTCAGGTTAATTATACATAGACCTAAGTTTCAGACCAATAGCACTGAGGCAAAAAAATTTGATAAAAAATGTCATACATAAATAGTGGCTGTGATAATAAACCTAAATTAAGATATATAAAATGTAGAAAGTACGGACCCCTGAGCGGACACAAAGGAAATAAATATTTATTTCCCATGAGCACGACACGATTAAGTGGAGCAAAGGAAAGATCTCGTGGGCACAAGAAAAATATCGTTAGCACGGAAAATATATCGTGAGCATGGAAAAGATCATGGAGGTATTATACCTCTGTGGGAAGATATCGTGAGCACGAAAAGATATCGCGAGCACAGAAAAGATATCGTGACCACAGGAGAGAACTCATGTTAATGGCTCTTAAATTGTCAATTGTAAACTTTTTCAATTTACTGGTTTGGATCAAGGTGTGTTAGGAGATAGGTATATAGGTACATTGCAGATAGATGTAGGCCTAATTCTAAAGTGGGTTCGACCTTGAATGCTTCTGCATCCATGTTTACCAGGAAATAAACAGCAACAATAGCTAGGCATACTTTTTACTTTATTATAACAAAGCAAATGCAATGATGAAATGATAGGCTTGGAGTCCACATTATGCTACACATAGGCATGTACTTGTGTGCACTAGTAGTATAACTAAAAAGGCTGTGAGCACGCAAGAAAGGCGTGCACACACGAAAAACATGTTCACACGCTAAAGACATGTGCTTATGTGAAATACAAATGCACATACGAAATATACATGTGCACGTGAAATACACATGAGTACGGGAAAAATGGCTTCAGCACTAGAAAAATTTAATGTTTTAAAGCTATGTCCATTTAGGTGCTTGATAAGCAAGAAACCAAAAAAAAACAAAAGATTACACAGTGCTTTGAATTATATAAGTCTGATCAGATTAGGTACAAAGGATCCCCTGGTCTTCAGTTGATATTGAATGATAATGAGATGAAACACCTATGCAAAGAATATTTCTAAATTCTGTGCTTAAAATATGTCAGAAGGTATGGAGTCCTTAAGCGGACATATCAGTAAATAAAATTCACATTCCATCCCGATCATCGCATTCCCTCCCAATGTTTTTGTGTTTCCACATGATGTTTTTGTTTTCACCTGCGTTCTTATTGCAGTCCATCACATTCTATTGCAATCTTTACATTCTCATGTCAGCGAACGTGTTTCCTCATGAAAACATGTTCCCTCGTGAAAACATGTTCCCTCATGAAATTATTGCTGAAACATAATATTACGAGTGAATGCAAACTTTTATCAGGGAAAGCAGTCATTGTGAAGGAACGCCATCCTCACGTTGGAATGCGATATTCTTTTTGTGAGATAACACATTCTTTTGGTGAGGTTAATATTTTAATGAGGAAAACGTTCCTTTCATGAGGTAAAGCAAAATTTTGTGAGGGAACGCAATCATTGTCAGGGAAAGCCATTCTGGAAAGCATTCTTTTTGCAAAGTCATGCATTCTTTTTGCGAGGTAATTTTTATTTTTTGAGAGGGAACATGTTCCTTTTGCGAAATATGCCGATTGAATGCAAAAGATTGCGAGGAAACGCAAAGGATGGAGAAGGATCACAAAATGTGCCATTTTGCATTTTCTGTTTCAGCTTAGGGCTCTGTTGAAAGGCGATCTGAATGATGGAAAGTTTCCAGTGTTTCTTTTTCTTTCTTATTCTTCTTTTTAGATATTTTCCTCAATTGACACTTTGGAAGAATGTCAAGGGAAATGCCACACAACAAGTTTGTGCAATTCATTAGATTTTTGGGGAACCACTTGCTATCTGCAAACTGCCATTCTTTAGGAAAGTAGTCTGGACACCAACAGTTTCTTTGAGCATTGCTACAAAGGTAAGAAAATGCTATGCCGGTGCAAGTAAAACCTCTTAATGGTGCAAATGTGCATGGTGACTACTCTTGTCTCCGTGAAAGGTGTTACAACTTTGATAGTCTCTTTTTTTGTGTACTTCTGGCAGCTGTCATTTAAGCTGATTAAGTTTGTGACAGTACATGGCCAACTGTGCCACATGTGTTTTCCATGAGAGGGATAAACGCATGGAAAATGCACGTAGCACAACTGGCCATGTACAATGCAAAACCAAGCTCTACAATACAATTCAACACAAAAGCATTTATCCAGGTTTGACAAGTGGACTTTGCAGTCTGACTTATAGTTATCGAGCTACTTTTCAGTAAAAACTTGAATGCTCAGACTACCTATAATGCAGTAATCATCCTGCTTCAGTGCAGCTATCACACTCAAGTGGTTACTGTTTCAGTTTAACATGCAATTTTTTTATTCTTATATCTCGACTTATAATTGAGCTACAAGAAGCTCATCACACTAGAGAAATGTCAATCAATCGATAACAATTCTTAGAATAATGCAAACATTTGGGAGATTAACAAATTGTCCTAGTAATCTCACAGATATTAAACGTATAGACTTAAGTGCAGAGGTTAATTTGACACATCAACATCAGAATCCATTAGCATTATGTGTTCATTTGATTAATTTATTCAGTTCTATCTTATCTCTACAATAATAGGGCTATGATGGAGATTCTCAAAAACTACCTTGGTAAATTCATGGATGTCTATTTATGTGCTGTTATGGGTTACAAAATCTTGAAGTTTAATTCTGACTCTTTATATTAACACTTTACTGTTATTCCCATTTCAGCTTGTAGAGATCCAGGTTTTGCAGTAAATACTGCTCGATCTCCAGCAACTGTCGCTGCAAGTTTTATGCTGAATTCCACAGTGACATATGGATGTTTGAACCGCGACTGGCGTATTCTGAGCGGGTCGACTACTCGCACATGCCGAACTGATGGGGCTTGGTCTGGGACACTGCTACAGTGTGAAATAAGTGAGACTAACATACTGTCACACCAAAAATTATTCAGACACTTATGACTTTCCATAACTTGAAAACTACAATGGCGAATACATTGAAATCACACCCACTGACAGCTGTTGACATATACATGAGAATGGTACCAAGGAATCCAATGCCACCTCAAGCTAACTCACTTCTACTATAGTGCAAAGTTGCTTGAAATGCTGGAATTGTCTGAATAATGTTTGGTTTGACTGTACGCTACTCAATGTATTCAAGGAGAATGGGCACAGTTCACCAAATAACATACTGTGTTTTGTTACAGTGGGTTCACGTAAAGTGCTTACTGCTAGTTGGTCATACTAAAATGCCAATGATGACTCATGATCCTATGCGATGAATAGCCGCTGAATAGCCAGTTGGTAAACATTGGAATTCTTTTGGCATGGCTAAGGACGAAACTGACACTAACAGTGGAGCTAGGTAACTGACACACGACTGTGGTCATGACCCTGCAGATGCAAGTGTGAAACACAGGTACAAGCACCATAGTCCTTGCTCATTTCTGATGCCAATCTTCACATGTCATTGAATAGTAAGCAAAAGTAAGCACTCTACGTTAACCCAGAGCAATACATTTTCAGTAGTCTTGTCTATCACAATACAAGATTATGACGCCACTGTTATGATTGTGTTTACATACAAACTTATCTTTAAAGGTGCCCTTCTCAGACCTTACACGCTTGTAAATTCAAATTTCATTAGTTCCAGAAATCACCATCCTGACACCTAGTGGAAGTACTGTTACAACGTGTGGCTCCCCTAGTGCTTGGAGCATAAATCGCCAGTTGTCCAGCTTGATCGACGGGGACGACTCAACATGCCAAGCCCTACCTGAAAACTATAACCTCCTTCAGTTCGAGTTCAAACAGGCAAGAAAAATGTTTGCTGTCATCATTGAAGGAGTGAACCTGACATGCCCTGTGCAACAAGTTAAGATAGTTCAAAGTCATTCAACAGGTGGCTGCTCGGGCAATTGTACTGCCATCTTGTGTACAACTCAGGAACAACATCTCAACACTTGTGTATACACGTGTCTTACAAATGGCCACTTGGTGAAAAAAGTAAATATGATTTACAAAAATGTTGAAGTTTGTGAAGTGACTTTTGCTTGAAGAAAATCACCCTGATTACTGATTTGGCGAACTAAAGAACAATTGGTGAAATGAGGACACCAGCTAAGCATCCCCTTGACAAGATTTGATAAGTGTCTCCTATGCAGACCCTCTCCTGTCATTGCACCGTTGTCCCACTAAGGGGCGCTTAGCGAAGGGCAAAGCCCTAAGGGTCTGCCAGATTTCGGATGGAGCAACGATCATGGTGATGGAGTATGGAAATTGACAGTCTATATAAGATTATTTCAACCATAAGAATACAAAACCACACCTATCATTACATACGCTCTACGCGGTTTCAGATTCTGCAATATTGAAAGAACCTTTTTGTTTGCCGCTTCATTGGAATCAACGGGCGCAGTAATTGCCCTAGTAGCACCCTTCGTGAGCAACATCCCAGTTGGATGTTGTTCAGACGAGACATTAAATTGGCGGCCCCTTGCAATCAGTGTCTATGCTGACGTGTAAAAGATCCCACCCATGGGGTAAATGTGTGACATGGGTGTACTCCTCCTCTCACCTCATCAATCAATCCTCGATAGTGACAAAAACTTGCCTTAGAGGTCTGCACTTTCCATTTCATATCTATCCATCTATCTATCTATCTAGCTATTTATCGGTCCATAACACATGGGAAATGATTTGATAGGAATTTTATCACTGTTATATCCATGATTCTGCTGTTATGCAAAAAGAGAAGAAAAAAAAAGATACTTTTATTAATTTTTTTGTTTAAGTAGGAAATAGCAAAGAATTTATAGGCAATTTAAAGTTTATTAAAGCACACTGTAATAAATGTGAAGTCACACCCAAAATTATGCAAACAGGGTTTCTGATGATATCTTCTTTCCCAGAATAACTTTACAATGCAATGATAAATTGTGGAAAAAATCGTGGGAAACAATAGCCAAAGACTGTCACATACATCACAATTTGAAGGAAATGCCGGGGATGTTATGTTACATTCTAAATAACAATGTAAACAAAACACCCAAGCATTTGTGTAATTATACGATTTTTGTTGGTTTTTGTTTTTAGAGTAGTTGATATGAGGCTTACAATGCAACTTTACCTAAATTTAATTGAAGTTTTTCAGTATAGCTTACTCAAGGAATTTGTGTTCTAGGGACGGACCCAACATTTTCAGGGGAGGGGTTTGAAAAAAGTAAATATTTTAATTATATATTAAAATGTATGGGGGGGGGTGAGGGATGGGGGGACAGGTTAAACCCCCACCCCTCGAAACTCCCCCTACATCCGCTAATGTATATATGAGTTATTTGGTGGCTAGAATAAAATCTGAAACCATTTGAATATTCAGTGTTTTCGTTACATTCTGCATCATAAGCGTTTGGTAAATTTCAATGAAATTGAAGGAAGAATCGAGTAAAATATATATTACCAATGATGTTTATTGAAGGTAAGTAAGACTCATTTACATCTAACCCCCCATCCCCTCCCCAACCCAATATGTTACTATTGGAATAATTTATGGCAGCATGATCAACTGTTTATGATATGTTGATCCCAGCCTTGAGCATGACCTACATCCCAGCTGGATGTTGATTGCATGATACGTTAAATTGGAGGTGCCTTGTACTCAGTGTCTATGCTGAGGCAAGTAAAATACCCTACCCATGGGGTAAATGTGTAACATGGGTGTAGACTCCAATTAAGCAGCCTTATCATCTCAGCATTACGTCTACCCCTGACAGCTGGTCATATAAGCAGACTAAGCTTCAGACCCTGTAGCATTGAGACACTGAAACATATATAAAAAATATATGCATAGTGAAGAGCAGTCATCTTATGAACACTCTAAAGTCAAAATGTCGTTTAGGTCATTAGCACTAACCTGTTAACAATTGTTTAATATAGAAAGTGCAATTAAATAGTAAGTTATAGTCTTCTAAACCACATTACTAGGGGATGAGGGCCTAGCTCAGTGGTAGCAAACTGGGCTTCCAAACACTGGGTTCCTGGTTATTCCATTTCCCCCTTTCAATTTAACTCATCTCATTTCTCATCTCTTTGGTGGCCCCTAAATCGGCATATACAGTCACACCAAAAAATGTTCAGACTCTTTTGACTTTTGACTAATAGATAACCTTTTTTCAGAGCTGACCTCTCCTTCCCATGAGAAGAAGACACCAGACCTATTGGCTTCAATGCCGAAGGTGAAAAATTTTGAAATTTATAGATAAACATAGGTTGATTTTTAATTTTGTAAATTCTCATGGACTCAGTTTCTTGGTATATTAAATTTTACATTATATAAATCCTTAATGACACAAATTATGGAAATGGCTTGATTAATTCTTAACTGGCAATTTTCTGTTTAATATGATAAATATGCACGAAGGAAGTAATTGTGGATGAAATGCCACATTCCGGCCGCTCCATGTATGACTGGCTGTTTGCCGACTGCTGTGCAGCATTAATCATTCTAATTCAGAACATAAACAAATTTTGTCGTATTGAAAATTCAAAGTCACTTGGGTTGGATCAAGTAATCTCTGTTTTACAATCTGTCATTTATTTTGCATGCATTTTGTTTAGTTTATTTCTCTTCTTTCCACTTACCAATGACAAATCTTAAAGCAGGTTTACAAGGAAAGGGACTTCCCCGAGGGAGGACAAATACCAGCTCATTTGCTTGGTAAGAAAGGATAAAATAAATATTTGCCATTCCAGAAAATTATAGATTATATGCTTAAGACTTGACTAGGTTTGCATTTTCAGTTTGCTGGATTGTAGTAAGAGTTTAATGCTACCAATGGGAGTTGCATGTTGTAGGAAGTTTCTCAAAGTAGTGAAAATTAGAGAGTTCAAATGTCTGAATTTGTAGCTGCTTTTTCATTGTTTGACTAGGCCATACCTTATATTGGCTTGTGCTGTACTATACATTTGTGTTAATGGAAAGTAAAACTCTTGAGAAATGTTTTCCTTTTTTTCATATCAGGAAACATGTGGGCCCAAACTTGGGGCAACATTTTTGAGCTTGTGACACCTTACCCAGATGCAAGTGCCATCAATGTGACAGAATCGCTCATTAGAAAGGTAATCACCTCACCTCATCACATGTCACCTCACCTCATCACATGTCACCTCACCACAATCACATGTCAACTCGCCTCAATCACATGTCAACTCACCTCAATCACATGTCAACTCACCTCAATCACATGTCAACTCACCTCATCACATGTCACCTCACCTCATCACATGTCACCTCACCTCAATCACATGTCAACTCACCTCATCACATGTCACCTCACCTCAATCACATGTCAACTCACCTCATCACATGTCACCTCACCTCAATCACATGTCACCTCACCTCAATCACAACTTGCACAACTGCACCTGTGTACCTCTCATCACTTCATAGCCATACCTCACCACATATCAAGTCACCACAACACACCACACCACACCATACCACAACACAACACAAACACACCACCCCACACCACAACACATTTCATCTCAATATACCTCACCTCACTTCACCTCACATCTCCTGATTTATATAATTCTTTGAATAATTCTTTTTTAGGGTTTCAACATTACAGACATTGTCGAGATGTCGGAAGAGTTTTTTGTGTCTCTGGGCCTTGAGCCGATGCCGAACACATTCTGGGAGAGGTCAATGTTTGAGAAGCCAAAAGACGGAAGGAAGGTCGTCTGCCATGCTTCTGCCTGGGACTTCTATAACAGCCGAGACTTCAGGTCAGTTTCATTTATAATAAGATAGTATTGTTTATTTAAATTAATTTGTGGTCATTTACTTTTATCTTGTGCTTCACAAAATGGCAAACTAAGACAAAATATAACACTGCTTTATTGCCAAGGAGGTGGTTTGATTTATCTGAGATTGTCACAGCCGAAAATCGGATATTATTTGTAATATTATATGTTAATAAATTATATAAACCCAATACTAAGTCTTCTTCCTGCATACAGTGGCATGCATATGCATATGTACACACCCCCCCCCCCCCGCCCCACAAAAACACTATCGAGAAATTGTTAGATAGTCAGTCAAAATGAATGAAATTTAGATCAAACTTCAGACTGATATATTAAATAGTCGTTTAAGCTCATAATTTCATACTGTTTTGCTGTTTTATTTCAAGAAACCCAAATACACAGAGTTACAAAAATTGTGTTTTGTTGTTGTTGATTTTTGTTCAGTGGGGTTAAGTTACTTATGCATGGCACTGTATGTGAATAATGTTGTATCAGTAAAACGTTGTCATTGATGGTCTAACTTCGGCAGGCGATGTGTTCATTGGATGTATATGACCTCTGTGCTTGAGAATTGAGAACCCTATCATCAAACCCTACAAACCCTAACTCAGTTGTGGATTATAAGAAATGATATGTCTATGTCAGGATCAAGCAGTGCACAGACATCACCCATGGCTGGCTGGTGACCACTCACCATGAAATGGGCCACGTCCAGTATTACCTGCAGTACAAGCATTTGCCTGTCAGGTTCCGGAGAGGGGCTAACCCAGGTTCAAGTCATTGGAGACACTTCTTGTAAACCCCATCAATTAAGGTCACCTCACTATTAAGACCACAATCACCACCATAACGTTATTCTTGTTTTGAACACCCCCGGAAAACATGCAACATCAGCACCGGCCAGTGTTGGTCAGACCCCAATATTGCGTAACATAAATAGTAATTTTATTTCAACAAAAGTGGTCTTAATAATCAGGTTTGGTTGCAACTTAAGAAGGCCATGTCCTTCATCTTTCCGAATGATGAATGCAAACTGATAACAAATGTGTCGAATCTCGCGATGAACTGGGAGGTGACTGTATCAGAGCATTTTTAATATCAGGCTACACAAGTGTGCTCATAGTAAAGAAGTTTTATAGACCATGTTATGTTTTCAAGATATCATAGTACTGAAATTCATAGAGAATGTGACATAGTTTTTGCAAAAGAGAAACCTGTGCAGATAGTCATTTGCCTGTGCATTGCAGAAATTCGTGCATTTTCTTCAACTAAATTGGCAACTATTAGTTTAGTCTTAGTAAACTGCCTTCCAGAAGCATAAGACCACTTGAACATGACATTGCATAGTGTACAGTGGTCAAAGTAGTTTTATATTACTGGAGGGTGGTGTATAGTACGCCTTTCCACCTGCAGTTGGTGTGTGGTATAGAGTGATCTCAACGGTACATACTAACCTCAGCCAAATCTGGTTTCTTGACTTTACAAAAGCATTTAGCAACATCTCTCTCATCTTCCACTCCTCGCTTATTGTTGGCAGGATCAAGCAGTGCATGGAAGTCACCCAGGAGTGGGTCGAGGTCACCCACCACGAGATGGGCCATGTCCAGTACTTCCTGCAATATAAGGACCAGCCTTTGGTCTATCGAGACGGAGCTAATAATGGTAATATTCGAATAATTTTTATGTTTAGACTGCGTAGTGTTCACAAGTCTATGCACACAAGACCTGCCAACAATCATAGTGTCACTTTAATACCCTAGTATTTTAGTTTAGTCTACAATCTTGCATGAAAAACTAAAATCGCCTTTCAAAGGTTCTAGCCTGGTATAAAAATCATATCGAGATACTATCTCTGACGAAAGTGAGCACACCCTAATCAGCATTACTAAAATGTGGTGTAAATTCACTATCTCATTTCATTAATTCAATTTTGAAGCATTAATTAGTAACGTTTAACTAAACATAAATATTAGTGACATACCGGCTGTCTTTGGTATGGGAATGCTCACTTTTGTTGTCACTGTGGCCCTGTCCACACTCTCACCATCAAATTATCATATTTGAATAGTTTATTATATGGGTTTTTAGGTCGTGAAACCATTTATCTTAGTCCTGTAGCTCAAACGGATTGCATGATCTGTATTATGATGTATGATCTGTTATGATGCATGATCTGTGTTATGATGCATGATCTGTTATGATGCATGATCTGTGTTATGATGCATGATCTGTATTATGATGCATGATCTGTATTATGATCCATGATCTATATTATGATGCATGATCTGTGTTATGATGCATGATCTGTGTTATGATGCATGATCTGTTATGATGCATGATCTGTGTTATGATGCATGATCTGTATTATGATGCATGATCTGTATTATGATGCATGATCTGTTATGATGCATGATCTGTGTTATGATGCATGATCTGTATTATGATGCATGATCTCTATTATGATGCATAACTGGTTGTGCATGATGCATGATTGGTTAGAACTATTAGTCACTTAACCTTTTGTAATAACCATTTTAACAGTTATAGTTAGTGACATTTAAACTTCCTATTGTAGGTGAGCATAGAATGGGGACCTTGAATAAATTGAAAAAAGAAAACATGTGAATTAAGTTAATATATATAATTTAAGTAGTCACTTATCATTTAATGTTCAGATTATAGTTAATTTTGGACAATTTTAGCAACATGAATTCAAACTTGATTTAATATTTATTTTAAATGAATATACTTGCACCCACCAGGATTCCACGAGGCAGTGGGGGATGTCATGTCGCTGTCAGTTGCCACACCCGAACATCTGCATAAAGTTGGGCTGCTGGACACTTTGGACACTGATATAAGTAGGTTTTGTGGAAAGCTTTCAGTAAATCGTTTTTGCTAGTAATTCTTATAAATAACTATTAAGTATACTTCAAAGGGGGATGAGGGCCTTTGAGGATTATGCACGTTACTAATAAATCTTATATGTAGTCAGAATCGATTCCACAATAATGAAAATGTTAAAATTTCATGTCAGTAAATAATTTAATATCACTCGTCGATATTTGTTGATGCAGAGGCTGACCTGAACTTCCTCATGAACCAAGCCCTCGACAAAGTGGCTTTCCTTCCCTTCGGATTTCTCATCGACCAATGGCGCTGGGGAGTGTACCGGGGAGACACCACTTCCAAAGAATACAACTCGGATTGGTGGAAACTCAGGTACAGTATAACCTATAATAAATGGTAGGTCTAACACGGGTGGTGGAAGGTTGCTACCTGTCCTGATCAGCCCTATCTCTTGCAAAAGTATGGGATGTACAGCCCGTTCACTCACCACCCACCACAAGCTAGGCAGAGCTACATTATCAGCCATAAAACTAAAGGAGATAATAATGCATGCGAATAATAAAAGAGAGCTGAGTTACTGCTGCAGTTATGATATCACCTATGCAGTTTTTTGAGGAATGTAAAGAACTGTTTTCTCGATTCCAATTTATATCGAGATTGTACAGCAAATACTGATCTAAGAAAATTAATTTATATGAAAATTGAAAACAGAACTTAAGTACTGTTTTCTTTTATTTGTAAGCCGTTTAGTGCGACCAGCAAATTAGTCGACCTTAGAGAGTGTTTGGCCATTCCTCATTTCGTATCTGCATTTTATATGGCTACTTTAATCATTCAGAGTCATGCAGCTAAATATATACTGTTCTTATAAGCATGTAAATGATAGTTCAAGACTTCTCTTATTAATGCAAGGACTTTTTGTAATCCATATCAACAAAACAACATGTTATTGCATAAATTGACAATGATTTATTTATTTTTGGCAGATGCAAATACCAGGGCATAGCTCCCCTGGTGACTCGCTCAGACGAAGATTTTGACCGCGGAGCTAAATACCACGTACCTGCCAACGTGCCTTATATCAGGTCAGCTTTGTTCATAACGCAATTCAAATAAATCATTATTCGTGTATTGTTGTACTTAATGTACCATGGAAATATATAGAAATGTTTGTTATAAGACTTTTATGTCCATATGATTTTTATCAGGAACTTCATCGTGTTATCGTACACTTTTTAGTTGAAATAATAACGCAATTTATATGTGGCTGTGATTTCTATTAAATGTCAGGCCTCACTATTACGACTGCCCCAATAAATGAAATATCGCCAAAATTGGACCAAGTTTATTTTTACCACTATCCAGTGGATCGATGCAGTACGTCGACCCCTAAATCTTAAGATGGTCTCAAAATTAAAACCAATAGTTATAATTAATCACAATATCAAGACAGCCTCACTGAAAAGCCAGTAATACCTGCAAGGTCTCAATGACAAGGTTCCTGTACATCAGACTTTCCAAGACCTGTGAAGTAATTGTCCTAATACTCAGACACTATTGTAATAGTAATGATTTTTTTTAAATCAATAATTCATATTAATTTATTAGCAAGGTATTCTAATTTTAATGGGAATTTCTTATGATGAAAGTATTTAGTTACACCAGAAAGTTTTTGTATCAAATATTCTAGCAAATTATTATAAAATGGCAATGACCACACAATTTTTTATCAATAAATATACTGCAATATTCTGACGTCAATGGAATGTCTTATAATGAATGTAATTAGTTGTATCCGATTTTTTTCTAACTTCTTCTTACAGCATATATACCACAGCAATAATTAAACGATACGCATTTATATTGTAATCGATATAAAGTAATTCGTTCAGCGATTATAACAGAGAGAAACGGAAGATTATACACGTATAACAATGACTTTATTCCTTCGGTGTTATTATATCTGGCAGTTCGACATTTAAGCTCTTGGCCAGATCCTTCTGCAATCAAAATGTAAATAGTAAGCATATTAATTTTTCATATTCAAATGTATACATGTTGTTGTAGATTGATTATATGACATTTGCTACTGTTTTACCAATAAATTGTACAACAACTAATAATAATGTACATGTTAATACGAATAATTGGACTTACAACAAAGTCAATCTGGTTGGGATGGTAGGGGATTCCCCCGAGGTCATCACATTGCTTCATGTGTTTCCTCTCAGGGTCCCCTGCGACTAACACCTCTGTCTCTCCTTCAGCCTAAAATTAAAATTGCAAGGAATAAAATATGCTAACTAAAATCCAGTTCCCACCTCCTCAAACTGCTTGCCCAACTCCTATGACCTATATACAAGTTCAGTAAAAAGTCTGTCATAATTTGTCCAAATTCATAGCTAATCGCCGGAGTTCGTCACAGTTCCTGAAAGGCTGTGCACATTTTTTGAAAGTGTTCAAAAATCATGATAGCCTTCTTCGATCTAAAATATGACATCACAGTATAGTCATATTAGTTCGTAGGAGTTTGTAAATATGTTGAAGCAGTTACTAAAAAGTTTGTTATTGGTCATATACGTTTTTTTAGAAATTGGTACTTTTTTTCAAGGAAAAAGATTCTGGAATTTGAAAGATCATGGAACAGTTTGGTGCAAAATTGGCAACAGTGATTACAGGGTGGGAATGGGGTTTTATGTTTTAAGCAACCAGCATGCATAAGGCGAATTAATTCCTCTCCTGCGGCCTAAACCATTGAAGTCAATGATGAACTATAAAGCAATTTAGGTTTTAAGCAACCAAGAATATATATGGAGGATGACACTGGCTAAATCTTTTGTTTAATGTTAAAGAAGTAATAGCAATAATGATAATAATATTAATAATGATTGTAGTATTCCTTCCCGCTCTGTAACAATATTCCCATAAGTCAAGTAAATTGAAATAAAGTTGAATAGTAAAATGAATTGATATATTATTGTACTTCAAATATGCATGTACTTACTTTAGGGAGATTTCTGCATAAGTTGTTCAAGTCAGTCATTCTGTCTTCAAATCCAGGTGCAAAAGAATCTGGATTGACTGCGATAAAGCACTGGCCCTGTTCGAATGTATTTCAGGAAATTATCTTTACATTAACCAACTATAATTGTTATGATCTAGTAGTAAATAGCTAAAGTACTTACGTTTGCTAGTTGTTCATACTAAAATGACTCATGAACCTATGTAATGATGACTGCTCAGCAATGGAACTCCTTCGCATGGTTCACTGACCCCAGGACAAAACTGACAACTGCATTTTGACACACCACTGCGATCATGACTCTTGAAATGCAAGTGTGCAGGGCAGCTAGGCACGTGTGCAGGACAGCTAGGCACGTGTGCAAGCACCTTGTCACTTTCTCATCAATAACGAGTCCCAACTACCGGGTGAGTCCCAACTACCGGGTGAGTCCCAACTACCGGGTGAGTCCCAACTACCGGGTGAGTCCCAACTACCGGGTGAGTACGTAATGGAATGGATAGGAACGTGAGTCATGATAGCCAATTTTTCATATGAACAATAAGCAAAAGTAAGCACTTTACGTGAACCAACTGTAATGGAAAACAGCAACTTAAATTTGGGTTAAAATGAACCAATAATCTGGATAAATAAATGAATTCTATATCATAGCTATAAAACAAACAACAACAATGTCAGTTTGTGTGAAAATATTAACCAATATTCGGGATGAAGAAATGAATTGCTAGATCAAAACTTTCAAAAGAAAAACTTTAATTTGTGTTAAAATGAACCAATATTCTGGATCATGGATGATAAGAATCAAATCAATTTACCAAGTCAGCAATTTTATCATTCGTCTTCCACCTTCTAACATTAGGTCCGTAACTTCCTCCAGAGAGAATTCCGCAAAAGACTTCAACCATCATGCTCAGCCCATAGCCCTTGTATCCACCTGGTGGATGACAAAATAATCACAAAATATGATATTACAATGTAAGATAGACATGCATCTTTTCAAGAACAAATGACAAATATCAACTTATGCACCTAATGGTGCTACATGTACTTTTAGCTCAAGCTTTGAGTAGCCAGCAATAGCCAGACAGTTCCATTTATTGGCAGGTAGCATCGTATAGCAGAAGTTGTCTGTCTCTAGTTTCAATTTGACGGCCGTTTTTGATGAATTAACTGTAAGTAAGTTTATCTTACAAAACCTAAATAAAAATGAGCTTACCAGACACTTCAGATCCACCTAGTGGAAACAACCCTCCTTCTTGAACTATGAGACCCGCGTCGTGGGATTCCTGTGAGAATAAACACGATTAAGACCACGTCCCATTGCTCACAGTGCAGACCACAATTGTGTAACAGGACTTATAATACATGAAGTAGCGTTCAAAATTATAGTCCCCATAAAGCGACACAATAAAGCAAAAAAAAAAAACCATGACAAATGGCCAAATGGTAACAGGAAATAATATATTGTTATTAGCAAGATAACATTTGATGTTAATCGGTATGTGTGCGTGGTTTTCACTTCTCTTAGGCATGCGACTTACTTTTCCCGAGCCATCGCAGCCCCATCCGTTTGGCAAGGGGAGGTTTTTTCTGTCATTCAATTCAATCTGAAATATTCGTTGTATACCATTACATAAGGGTAGAAGTTACAATTCACTGTTAAATGACAATAAAATTCGTGAAATATAACTTTATAGCAATTTGTAGAGGAGCCAGACCCTTTTGGAATTTTTTAATGATAACGAGGTCATCAGCCAGACCCACATGTAAGGAAACCTGATCATAACAAAGACTTCAACAGTCCCAATATTCCATTCCAAGTGAATCCCAGCACAATTCTGGCCATGGATCATTAGAACGAATATATTTGCAATGCAGGAATGATGTACCTTCCCCAGAGCGACCGTAGAAGTGGCCATGTCCAGAACGAAGTCGTCCCCTTCCTTCCCCGGGGCGGCTACTGAAATAGGGTTCGTGCCTATCGCCCTCTGATAAACGAATAAGAAAAAGTGAACATAATTACGGTTTGATCAAGGCAAGATACAGATTTGAAAGTTATGGAAAATAGTGTATTTTATGTTTTGTGTCGTAAATTTATTTATTATTTAAGTCGCACCATGTGGTACAATCACAAATTCACAAAAAAATATAATTAGTTAATAAATACAATATATGCCCAGTACTCACAGCACCAGGTTACCATTCCAAGTCTTGACTTTGTATCTCAATATAGTGAATACAATTGTCTGTCTTTCTCTCTGTCTGTCATTATCTGTGTCTGTCAAACTGTATCTGAGTCAATTAAAAAGGTTAAAAAAAAAAAGAGTCATACCTGCCTAGATCTTGTGGGGACCACGAAAGGGCTTGTGTTAGTGTAAGCCATGCCCTGTGTGGGGGAAATGTTGAATTCAGTGGAAACATAACAATATTGCCTTGATGTGTAAAGTGAAATAAAATTGCCAAGAAACATCTCAAATAACATTAATATGAATTGATAACTTATATATTTTTTCATTACCATCAGACCTTGTTCTGCAGCCCTCATGCTGTACCAGCCTGCTATACCAAAATGGTTTGATCCTACAATAGATAAATAACGATATAAGTAAATAGATAAGAAAAAATATAAGTAAATAGATAAGAAAAGAAAAAAATAGATATACAAACGGATAGGTGAATTAAATAATAATTATAGATTACATTTGTACATAAATGATAAATAAAGACAACAAATAAATAAATATCACAGCAAGGCAATTTGTGCTCCTGGTAGATGGTATGCTCAATACAATGGTTGAGACCCCAATGCATTGTGTATCAATATCATCACTATTGAGTAATTGATAGCTTCATACAATTCAGTTACATAAAATATGAGAGAATCACCTTTAGCTGCAACCCAGCCCACCCCAACTTCTTTGGCTTTCTTGATGGCCAAGTCCATGCAGAACTTCCCCACTACTGGACCTGCATAATATAATTTACATAACATTTACAACTCTCAACAAAGCTCAAATGCAATTTAACAAACTTCTTGGATATCTGACAAGTTGGGATCCAATGGGATCCAATTCCCAGCATTTCCCGCCATTTCCGCTCCGACGATCAGCCAATTTCAAACCAATTCAGAAGAGCCAATGAAACCTGGTTTCTCAGACAGACTGCTCTGTATGGAGATTGATTTCTACACACAACAAAGGTCTTTATCCGCTGTCATCTGCATGTTTAGTTTCTCAGTTTAATACCATAGGGACCCTCCCACTTGCTCCCCAAACCAACTCACCTCTCATAACAAGAGAAGTGGCAATGACAAAAATGAAAACAAACATTTCTACAGCACCCGTTTAAGTTCACTGAGGGTGATGGTTTGTGGAAATGATTAACAATAGCTCCAAATTAAAAACATTAATTGTGTTTTGCTCATAAGATATGCACCCAGGAAATATACCCCAGGCAAATCTCGCAAAGTTGGGTATTATCATAATTTATTCATGTGGCCCGGCCAGGGGAAGTGGTCAGGCACGCACGGCAGGGTCAACTCATTTAAATATAACGTTTGGCTCTCTGCTGATTGGCTAGTTTGGAGCCCTATCTAGACTTATTATCTGGAGCCTTTGCTGGAGTGAAGATATGAAACTTCATCACTAAACCATCAGTTGAGAACTTCACCGATGAGACAAGACATTTCATTTCTTGTGCAGTCTGAATTTTGAAATGCAAACACATGTAAAGTAAAATTGTTAACATCGCAAAAAATGGCTTTAAACACAGTGGTACCATGATAATCACATATTTGTTAAAATGCACATTGTTCGTTCTAGCACAATCTCATGAGAATATTTTACGACATTCGGGTACTTATACCTACCCAGAACATTATTGCCATCTACCCAAGCAGTGGCTGCACTTTCCTTCAATATCTCAGGCTCCTTGTCACTCACTGTCATTCCTGTTTTAAAGTCATTCACGTACATGTCTGAATTGAAAAAAAGAAAAGATTAGACAAACGTAATCAAATAACCTTTTACTATGAGCACAGGTGTTAGCCATCATAATAGCAAGTTAGCATACAATAAGACCAAGGCTACTGACTTTGTCAAGAACAGCTATTACTCCCCCTGTGTAATTAACTGCCTTCAACGATGGGGCCAGTTTCAGTCAAAAACATCACATTACACTTCAAAAATGGCAATATTATACACAAAAATAATTTTCCTTCTTATTCTTAGTGATAAATTTATTTATTTATGGGTATTTACCACTTAGTTTTGAGGAATTCCTTGCCTGTACGCTGGGAATGTTCAATTCTCATCTCTAATGGCAGTTATTTTGCATATGTCACCATCTACACACATGATGGTGCTCCTGATTGGCCAATATCTCCCAAGCACTGTGGGCTGTCACCTTTAAGCCAATAGAGTGACCTAACTGAGCAATCTTTGTTTAAGACTTGAGTGTACTCAATGTAAACAAAACTAATTGATATGCAATTTCATGTTTAAAGTGTTAGACATTCAATGTCATAAACCAGCCTATAGGCTATTAGGCAAATTTGTTTGTATTTAAGTCTAACTGGTAAACTAGCCAAATAATTGCCATCAAGCTCAGGGCATTTCCTAATGTATTCAGCTACATTCTGATTGGCGGTTGCAAATGACATTGCAGCCTCTTGAGATGAGAAGCCAATTAAGGCAGTCAGTAGTCTTGGTATTAGTTAAAGTATAAGTGCTGTCATCACTGAGCAATGACATATTTGTTGGCAAACGCCTGTGCTATGAGTGATAATTAGTAATACACCATATATTTCTGTAAACTATATTTCAATGAAATATTTTGCCACATACAAATGGTTCAGTATAAATAGTATGTACTATCACGGTATCACCTATAACGATAAACGGCTGTCAGAAAGTGCTTGTTATGGCAGGGTTTCACTATATGTAGGACTAGTGTAGAAGATAAGACTTACTTCATATGAATATTTGCTATAAATAGGTCTGAGAGTACATTGAAAAAGTTCAAGAAATTAGGTAACTTTCGTGGCCTCATGAGGGGTCATTAAGATTGATATAAATATCGCTAATATTCGTTGTTTTTAAAACACAGATAACATTTAATATACCCAGTCTGTTTAGCCCATGAGAGTAATGCCCCCTATAATCTGCTGTGATGAGCAGTTCAGCTAATGACTCTGCGTGTTCCGATTTGGTTCCAACTGTCTCCATGCATCGAACGATGAAGCCCCTCATGGCTTCCCTTGGAATGCACGGCCATTGTTTGGAAGCCATTTTGCCTGAAAATATAAAATTAATGAAAGTCAAAAGTAAATCATATTACAGTCCAAAGCAGGTGTGAAATTCATCTTCCATTTGAAGATTAAAAATGCATAAGACTCAATACAACTTTATTTGCCTTCATACAAAAATATAATAATAAGTGGAAACAATCAATATGCTCTATTTACAGTGTATGAGAGGCCAGGAGGAACACTCTAAAACAGCAGTGCTATCAAGTGACCTCCTGGTTTTCCGAGAGATTCAAGCAAATCATTATTAGTGAAAGACAATGGCATATTTTTTTACACAAGGATGTCTTTTGTTTATAGAAATCAAGCATGTTTGGAAGAAGGAGATCACTGATGACATTCACATGCTATTTATCCAACTGAGCATTTTAATGTGGCCATATCATCTTGATGACATTCACATGCTGCACTATGACTGAGCATTTTTAAGTGGCCATTTATGGGTAGTCCGTAGTCTCTTTGATGAATCAAAATTATATTGTATTGTCTAATATTTGAGGCCTGGTCAAGTTAATGAAATTCACCTGCTATTTAAGCTAAAAATTGTTTGGCCATCTATGAATAGGAGTCATTACAATAAAGATTATTCAATCTAAGTATAACTGTGTACAAAGTCTAGGGATTTTAATTGTGAGGCAGTCTAGGTCTTTTATGCTATTCATATATGATATAGTATATTGTATTAATTATTTATCTCATGACTGAGCATGTTTTTTCCATGACACTGGTGTTTTTCCCTGGGTGATACTGGTCTAAGAGGGATGATATCATAGGCTTGGAGGGATGATACAGCTTTTCGAGGGTCGATACGAGATTCAGCAAATCAGAGACAAGAACTGCAGGGATGATATAGCTTTTTTTATATTTTTAACCAATGAGCGATAAACAAGGATGATATTGATTTCCACCAATCAGGAGCAATTTCCGGGACACACCTCCAAAACTGAACTGGCCAATGAAATGCTGTTGCTATCAGTTTGTTTTGTTCAAAACAATGACAAATTTGGGATTTTCAGTGTGTCATGAACGTCATCAGTTCAAATGGCATTTTTCTACATGAATGAATTTAGCTTAGTTTATGGGCTTCTAAACCAGGGAGATACAGCCTCTTGCCATGTGATAACCTATAAGTATTGATCAGAAATGTTGTCATGTAGAATTAGCTTGTCATAACGAGGCATTGATGGCATTATTACCAGAGTACAACTGGTAATTAATATCACAAACATCTACCATATGCATGTATTAAGTATAGTAAATAAATTACCTTAATTCAGCAGTCAGTACTATTTGTTTAGCATGGAAACTATGAAACCAGGTCTGGCTGGCCGTGACACACTTAGTTGAAGCTCAGCCAAAAATAGATCAGTCATGTGGGGCAGCAATAGACTTTGTAATACTCTGGGTGTAAAATTTGTTCTGGCCTTTTTGTTACAGTACACTGCCTAAACTAACATATCAATTATCACAATCAATAAAAAAACCTTAGGGTAGGTCTTCATTTCAATGTCGGCTTGATGTTGGCGATGTTAATACAATGTTGTAGTGACAGTGGCCTATATGGAAACGATGCTGGGCCGATTTGGAATGCTATCTGGGTACTTGCACAATTATAATGACATGACATTTTTATATCTGGCATCTAGACCTATCACAATATAACCCTGACTTATATCAGCTTTATCAATGCCAGATATTTATTGCAGCAGTCTCTCAGATTAGGTCAAATGCTGATAGGAGATTGGGATCTGTAGGCCTAACATACATAAATGTTTAAATATAGTTTGCTTTGGTGAAAAAGAAAAAAAAAAGAATCTCTTTAAAAGATATATACGCAATCTTAAGACTGCATATATATTATGCAATTATTGTAAATAATGTCAGAAGAAGAAAATACATTTTGTCCAAATTTCTACTATCCTGACGATTACCAAATCATGATAATTCGCTTTAGCCAATTTTGGATAAAGTCCTTAGTTACCGCATTCGAAATGCATAAATGTTTTAGACATAATTTGAATCAGTAACAAATGACTGTAATAGACATGAACATTACAACTGATTAGACTATAGTTGAAAAACATTTGATTACTTTTAAACTATACATATATTTTAGTATCACCAGCAAACTTCTAACCCCAGTAGACAACATTGTACAGTGCTTTTGAGTTCAAATAAAACGTATTTAGAGCTATATAATATAAATTACGATGATTGATTGGTTAACGTTGGTATCATCTTGTTTGGTTCTTGTACTACAGTTTAGTTCCAAATAAAGGCCTCACCATCACATTTTATCATTTTTACGCCATTTTTATTGCTACTTCTGAAATTATAACAAGCCCTTAGCAAACAACGGCACTGCACAATTTATGATCGCATAGTGATAGCATAAAGAGTGAGATTTCACTGACACCTTCACTTCGTCTTTTAAGACCTATATTCACTTCTTTTATGTCACTTTGACTTGCACCAGTGTTCCGTAACATTATCTCAAATGAAGCCGGGGCAGATCTTAGTCACTACACTCGCACAAGTGGATCTAAAACAACATACATCGTGATAGGTAACACAAATGCTTATCTGTCCTATAACGGACAATCGCAGTCAAATGTCATTGTGCGGGTCAAATATAAAGTTCAAATAATGTGATAATGATGACTTGCATAATAATAGGCATCTGAAATTGAAGTCAATGTTTCAGGTCTGAGGTAAGTGACCATGTACCTTACATTAACCGTTATTCCAAGTCAATGATGCAATGCATAACATTACAGTAACAATGCATGGCTTCTTATATAATGCAATGCCTGATAACATTAGGAAATGCCCTGAGCTTGATGGCAATTATTTGGCTAGTTTACGAGTTAGACTTAAATACAAACAAATTAGCTTAATAGGCTGGCTTATGGCATTGAATGTCTAACAGTGAAATTGCATATCAATGAGTTTTGTTTGCATTGATTACACTCAATTCTTAAACAAAGATTATTCAGTTAGGTCACTTAATTGGCTTAAAGCTGACAGCAGACTGTGCTTGGGAGATATTGGCCAATCAGGAAGCGCCATCATGTGTGTAGATGGTGAAATATGCAAATCTGGCATTAGAGATGAGAATTGAACATTCCCAGCATACAGGCAAGGAATTTCTTGTATATAAGTGGTAAATACCCATAAATAATGGAAGTTATCACTTAGAATAAGAAGGAAAATTATTTTTGTGTATAATATTGCCATTTTTGATGCGTAATATGATATTATTGACTGAAACTAGCCCCGTCATTAAAGGCAGTTACGCAGGGGGAGTAATAGCTGTTCTTGACAAAGTCAGTAGCCTTGGTCTTACATTATACTAACTTGCTAAGGGCTGTCATGATGGCAAATGCCTGTGTGTAAACCTACGATGTTACCATATAATTAACTAGTTACCTGAATGTTATTTGCTGAGATGAAATGTTAACAGAAGAAATCTGACGCTTTCCTACTGAAGATAATCCTTAAATTTTTGTGTTAAATTACTGTAACTATCTGTAATGTTCCCATAACCTGCCTGAAATATATCATTTGCTAGAATATCTATTCATAGAATATATCACGGACAATATTGAAATTTAAGCACAGTGGAACAAACCTTTACAGGTCACCTCGAACTCACATTTAAGTGAATTTGCACCACCTCACTATTATAATTAGCAGTACCCATTTTTGCACCTATGTGTACTCGTACAATTGTATTTAACCTGACTGACACCATCTCATCATCGAGACAGCACACTTTGTTCCAAGGGTAGTCTAAATGGTGTATCTATTTTTTCTCTCGAAGAAAAGTAGCAATGGAGTCATCTGCAAGTTGGCCTAGAGTTCGACCAGAAGAAGTCCGCAGTTTCATCATTCGTTCTTTGGAAACAGTCGGAACAAAAACAGAACATGCCAAGATTATGGCCGAACTTCTGGTGATAGCGGACTACAGGGGGCACTATTCGCATGGCATGAATAGGATAGGTCTGTATGGAAATACATATCTCAATCCCTGTCCCATCACATGGGATGTACTTACTCATCAGCATCTCATCCTGCAGATGCATGGGTTCAACATCTTGCACTATTAATGAGCTATGTCTGTGTCCCATCACACAGTAGTGACTATTATAGTTTGTGAGCCATATCTCTGTCCCTGTCCATGAAATGTGCTCAATTTATCCTTCTCAGATATCAATAAAAGACCAGAGCGGAATAATTTCGATAAGGTGGATGATTGCAATTTAATTACAGAGGTTTATGTGGATGACATCCAGGCTGGAGTCACACTGAACAATGGGGAACCACAGATCATCAAAGAAACTGTGTCCACAGCATGGGTGGATGGAAACAATTTGCTCGGTAAATAACATTACATTCCACAAAAAAGATAGAGGCTGGCGTTTCATTCTGAAAGTTAATATCAAGTATGACCCGAAATTTGCTAAATCCTTACAGTTGGTTTACATAAAGTGCTTGCTTTAGCTGATTATGCATGTGTAAATTGGCTATCATGACTCAGGTTCCTATATGTACTATTACAGTCACCCTGGTGACTATGACTCATCAGGGATGAGCAAGTGATCTGGTGCTTGCACCTCTGTTGTACATTGTATTTGATGAGGTCATGAGGATTTGGCTGCTTCCAGACATGATTACGTGTAAAGTATTTCCTAGATTTAATAGGAACGAGTAGCAATAGAAAGCACTTTACGGGAACCAATTGTAACAGTTCTGTAGTTACTATCTCAGATGACATGTCAAAGTAGCTGGCCATTGGCTGGACATTGGCTGGATATTGGCTTGATGTTGTCCATCCATGTCTGACCGATGTCCGACCAACATCTAGCCTAAAAGGCATGCTATCTGTGATGTCAATTATGCACGATAAAGTTTCTATGAAATATCTTTCATTTCTGAAATATCGCTCATCAATGGCAGGTGGAGTGGTGGGACAGTTCTGCATTGACCTCGCCATCCAAAAGGCCAAAGAAACTGGGATTGGATGTGTATCCGCAAGACGTGTGTATTTCTTTACATATTTCTTTACATAGTAAAATTGAATTCTGTACTACAGGCCTTTATTTGCCCTTCAATAACAGCAACTCGCTAGCTTTTTCAATGTATATTAAATATATGGTGATAATATTTCAGATTCTAACCATTTTGGCATTGCGGGATGGTACAGTCTGAGAGCAGCTGAACATGGCATGATTGTGGGTATAAGTTGATCTAGAGACCGACAAATAAGTTGACCTAGAGACAGAAACAGATCGACAGATAGACAGACTGACAGAGAGATACACAGTTAAAGAGATGGAGCTAACTAATGGTCTCATTGTCCAAAAAGAAAAGACAAAATAAAAGTGTCCCGTAGACCCTTTCTCGGAACTTAGTCATGAATATCTAAAGTCCATACACAGTATTGCATTCGGAGTAACGCTTGTTTCATTGACATACAACTGAGAATTGAATCTTGCAAAAGCTCATGGACCTTCCTGTCAGGATACAATTATCATTAATCATATTAAAGACCAATAATATATATACAACTGAAGTGATATTCAAATAAGCATTCTAACAAAGCGCATTGGTTTGATTCACTCAAGTATTTCCAAACTACATGGCTGGTATCCAATAATAAACCAAGACTGTACACAAATTAAAAGCTGTAGAAATACGACATTAAAACAACTAGCAGCGTAAGAACTCACATTTCCAGAAAGGTATTAACCACCATTCTACATAAAGTACATCCAGAGATAATTGTGCCTAAACACAGGCTCCCAGACTGCATGAGAGGGGTACGAAAGTTGGTACATTTCCGGTGCAAAAATGGGCAGCTTTCGTGTCACGAAATTGGCACTGTCGTGGTGCGAATGTTGGGACTGTCTTGGTGCGAAAGTAACTGTCTCCCCACGAAACCACGAGACCGCAAAGTGAACTCCTCGGGCACCATCTAATAATCGAAACAACCGAGAATTCAGAATTATGACCACCTAATTTAAATTAAATGGATAGCATGCCAAGTGTCATCAACTTTGGGCTCATGTAGACTGATCAGTTATATCTGTCAAACATTGGAATACTGTCTTGGCAGTTCTACCTGATGTATTGTGTTACCTGGGGTTGGCATATTATCTGGTTTCAAAGTTCTAGAGTAGGGCTGGTCAGTTTACGTCTGACCTGGGACCGGGAAGTAACAGGACAATGCAAGATGTCACCAATACCCAATATCAGATGACGTCATTAAAAAAATTCAACTGTCATGTATTGTGCTATTCCTTCCAGGTGGCAGGTCAGGCGTGAACTGACCAGCCATATAAAGGCCGCCTCAACCGACCAGGTGAGCTGGACCTTGGGGTGGCTTTAATATTGTTTCGACTGAAGCTGTTTGGATGCCATCAATACGGAAGTGTGGTACCCAGACAGCATGCCTGATCAAGTAAGATAGCTTACTACCTTTTTTTTCATTCAGGGAATGACTATGACAAACTCTACACCATGGGTAGTTCCCACCCGGTCCAGTCAGGTATTATTCATTTCAATATCCATGTTACATAAAAACTGTCATTCGGTATTCAAACATTTTGCTCTGATTTTAAGAACAAACATTTTCCTGATTGAACGTTAAACGAGTCTGTGTCCGAGACAGTGCAATTGTTTTATACTTTTCAGAAAACACTGGGAACCAACCCAATTGCAGTTGTAGCACCAGCCTTAGACGGGGACAGCTTTGCCCTGGACATGGCAACCTCCACAGTAGCACAAGGAAAGGTAAAATAACTTAGCTAAGTTATACACTTGTCGATCTTACGGAGAGTGATAGTGTGATGGTCTTCAGGTAGTTTCTTGACATTGAGCCAACATTAGGCCAAACGCCTAATAGTGGGCCAAACTTGCATTGCATCAAATATGAGCCAATATTATAAATACAAACCAGACAGTGGGGCAGACAGTCACTATTTGGCTTACCATAGGCAATGACCAAAGGACCAATATAACATTGGGCTGTCAGTAAACAGACGGAATATTGGACAATTAAGTAATAAGGTAGTCTGATCCCAGAGTGGTCTGACTTGAAGATTAGCCAACATAAAAACTTGGGCCAAAATGTGGACCGGACATTGACCTGACAATGCATACCGTGGTGGTGGTGTTTGTGGAGTAGGGTTTAACGTCCTGTATTTCTGCACCGGATGGGCTAATTAGGACAGGTAGGGACCATGGCAATGAGACGAAGGATGAAACAGCCATCCAACATAGGCTCGACTGGGAATTGAACCCAGGACCCAGTGGTTGCAAGCCCAGTACGCTACCACTGAGCTAGGCCCCCACCCCTAACAACAACGCATACCGTACTTTGGGTTGGCATAGGCCTTGGCAGAGGTTTGCACTCTCTGAATTCCCTCTGCTTGTTACTGATGTGTCTAATTGATGAAAATATTCCATTAATTTAATGTAGCTTGAAGTCTGCAGAGTGAAGGATATTCCAATTCCAAAAGGCTGGGCAGTTGATGACCTAGGCAGGGTTTGTATAATTCAAGCACAATATTAATTCCCTATTTTCATCAGCAAAAGGCAGTCCTATGCTCGAATGGGCCTGTTTGTTCATCAAAATATCACTAATCATAATACAGATACTTGTTTAAATTGTGCTGCCCGTATTCCTGTTGACATTTACAGGAATCTACTGACCCCAACCTTGTACTGAAAAAGGGAGGACTGTTCCCACTTGGAGGCTCAGAGCAAACGGGTAAGACAGCCAATTGTGGTAGTCATGGCAACCAGTGTAGTTACTCGCAATGTTTTTCATATTGTAAATAGAGATATTAAGAGACCATTGATTTCATTTCATATGGACACGAAGCAAAATGTGCTCCACAAAATGCCCAGTTGGATAGGCCCAGTGAGTTGGTCAAGCACCGAAAAAACTAATGAAAGTGCTCATGCAAATGCGCTTGCAATGTCACCATTATTTTTTTAATTCCTTGCTTAGATGCTTTTATTCATTTGTCACTTCGGTGCATTTAGCTGTAATCAATCAATATCACTGGAATACTCATTGCTGTGTGCTAGTGCACTATTGCGAGTCAAATTACAAATGTAGAGTCTGTATGTTGTCCTGCAATGATTATGTGGCTAAGTTTCAGACCAGTACCAATGAGACATTGACATGTGGAATATATAGCTCTCTAATTGTTCTTCTGTCAAAAAGGACATCGCTATTGTCTGAATTAAGATTGTACATTTTCATACATTTATACTTTGCCGACGGAGCAATGAACAATGAGACAAGAACATGAAAAAATAGTAGCCACTGTAAGTAGTCACTGCAAGCCTTTACTGTTGTCTAAAAATGCCTCGCCCATGCAGCAAAGCAAAACTTTATTCTACAAAATTACTACAAGACTGTTAGCTTTATGGTTTATATTATCAACCAAATATGCGTTAAGAATTCTGTTCCTACCTACCAGGTGGCTACAAAGGCTATGGGTTGAGTCTCATGGTGGACGTTCTATGCGGAATACTCAGTGGCTCCACCTATGGACCTAACGTTAAACCATGGAAGAATTTGGATAGAATCGCTGATTTGGTATGTTAGAATATGTTGAGAACTAATTTATGTTCCATATATTGATATTGGAATTTAAACACTTCCATGCTTTATTTCAGGGTCATTTTTTCTTGGTAATAGACCCTAAGAAATTTGCTCCTGGATTCGAAACAAGGATGAGTGATATAAACAAAATTTGCAGAACAAATAAACCAGTGAGTGTTAGAATTACAATGGAATCCAGATTAAAGGCACCCAGTATGAAGATTTCAGTCGATTGTAAGATCAGTAACGACCTAAAACTGATGGTGGATAATTCCAAAACAAATATCCACAACTACGACTACTTCAATGTCTTTCTACTGTATTTGTATCATCAGCAATTTATGATGCATTTTTAATTGTTAATATTTTCATTGCATCAATACTGTGATCAGTTATGTGACCAGTTGAAAGAAATAGCTACTGCAAATTGATTTTTTCAGGCAGAGGGAGAGACAGAGGTGTTAGTCGCAGGGGACCCTGAGAGGAAACACATGAAGAAATGTGATGACCTTGGGGGAATCCCCTACCATCCCAACCAGATTGAAGTCACTGTGAGTCACCTTCCAGCATCTGATTGAATAATTAATGTAAATGCTCAGACTAGTCCAGTTTGAAGCTGACAACACTTTCGTGCAGCACTGGCACTTCCCAGGAAGTTAATATATAACATCATTGTAACAATTAATCTTAGTTTAGCCTATCCATGAGAAAATGACAGCATTCTTCCCATAATACATGTGTGAAGATTTAAGCTTCAGCAAGATGAAAAAATTGTGAATCGGTGGTGGTCGTATCGAGGATATTAATTATATATTGGGACCATTACACAGCAGAAAAAACGTATTACATATATTAAACATTCAAACATGTCACAGGTGTGCATATACTTTCATTCACTTTCATTCACAGTCCAGTCTTGTCAAACTAATCCAACCTAACCTTTGAAGTGGAATTTGTGTCATTTTGTGTTTCGTATTTTCTGAAAATTCGCAAATTTGCAAATTCATCTTTTTAGGCTCAAAAATAAATTAGCAAGTTACAACATTCATGCTTAATTCATCCTTACTTTCTTCATAAAGTTGGGACTGAAATTTCAGTCTCTCTTAGCCGAGAGCCCAGGGGGCCTGGCAATGTGGTGGCCGCATCGCTGCGGCTTAGTATACTGTCGTCAGTTGATGACACTTGTCTCCCTTCAATATTAAAAAGTTGTATAAAAGATGGTTAAAGTTTTTTCTACTTCAGTGTAATGATCCGTTATGGTAATAATTATAATAATTATGAAGTATTCACATGTTATTGATATCATTTTTATTTATACAATTTTCATTCAGTTTATTGATGTTGTTTCTATATTATTTCTTTCTTCGTTTTTCTATTTTGTCTAATCATTATTATTTCCTTTATTTCACACCATTGTAATCTAGACAATTATATATTATGTTTATTATATGAGCTATATATGCCACTTGGCATCAGCTTATGTTTTTTTTTTCGTGTACCTGTATTTAACTGATATGAATCAATGATATGAATCAATAAAGCAACATATATATAAAAACAGAAAAAAAAGTGTGGGAGCAAAGCAAGAAGTCGAAGTGTGCACTTTGCTAAGTTTTCAGGCAAGTATACGAATGGTCAAAATTACAAAACAAGAAATGACAAAGCTCAACATTCTTTGTTTACTCAGTTGTACACTTCAAGCAATAATAATATTGTGACATTAGACCAATTAACTGATTACAACAGAGCAGGATGAACACCCAAGACACCAAAAGGTGTTACCCTAACTGCTCTCATTCAGTTTTGTTGGCTTCTCTTTGCTGAGGATTTTCCTGTTGCTCAAAGTTGATATTACACCCATTCACATAAATTTGATTGAATTATTTTCAGAGGAAACTGGCTGCTCGACTGAACATACGACCGATGACAGTAAATGTCCCTTCAAGCCTGTAGACAGAGACCATGGGATATCTGTCAACTGATGATTGATCTTAAACTCTTTGGATGTATATAAATAAATTGGATGAAACATAATATAAGAATGTTGTATTTATTTGCATGATCTGGATGGGGATCTGGCTATTTCCTCTCTAGGTGCTGGTCGGATTCACTCCCAGACATCAAATTAATCTGTTATAATCTCAGCTGAATGTCATTGTCACAAGGAACGTGGTCAGTTCTCCTAGCTGGATCACCTGGAAAGGCTGACTCGGCCTTTACTGAAGACAATTTGTCTGACTTTCTGATGCTAGGTCATCAGTTATAAGCCTTATTTACGCATTGGTATCTGGGCTGAATTACAGCTTCCGGTATCAGAATGTGACACAATATACTAGATTTACTTCTCCGCGAAATTTTCTGTGCTCTCCTGGCGATGTGGACTAGTCCCAGTGAGGTGATAAAAAATCTACCAGGCTGTCTTCACCAGGCTTGTATTCCACTCATATGACTGTGCTGTTGCAGTCGGAGTTCCCATTTTTTGTTTCTAGACGAAAGCCATGTGAGCGGGTTGTTCAGGAAAGTGATGAGTGGATCATGAGCACCAAGGGTGCAGCCAGAGGCTGTTATCACATGAGTCTAACTACCAACGTCATATATGTATCAGACTCTGGAACATAATGTCCTGGCATGACAAAAAACAAGTGACCCACTCAGACAAGGTGGTGGCCTCCTCTGCCTCATGCTGGCTACGACCCTGTGTGTGCACTGTGAGCCGACTTTCATACCTGTAGGTACAACTGTGTTTGCACTGTGAACCGACTTCCATACAGGTACAAATGGTATTTTTCACCAAACACAAGTCCAACGTTTAGGTGCCAGAATGTAGTAATGTATCATCTGGAGTCATCTAATGGTATTCCTGATTAAGGTCAAGTTTTGAGCTCCATTCAGGTCACATAGAATGCCATCAATTTTCTGAGTTATGGGTCTCTCTCCCTCTCTGGATGGCTTGGCCCCTCATGTCTACCCAAAGCCTGATTTTGTCAGTGTTGTTCAGATTTTGTGGTGTGACGATTAGAAATAGCCATGAGGTAGGACCATCCACTGTTTCAATAATGCCTTGATCCAATTCTTGTAATTTGCGTTCCACCTACACACACAAGTGAAATTGCACGTCTCTGGAAATGCGCCACAGGTTGGACAGTTTTGTCAATGTGTGGCTTGACTTTTGATTTTAGTCAGCTTTTCAATACCACTAGAGTACTGGGAATCTTGCAATGACATCAGTTTGTAAGTTAAAGTGTGATCTTCTGTGACCTACTGTGTTTATATTCACAACTACGTGGGCTTCAGATGACTGCTATCCCAACAGATAGCCAGAGTTGTCTCTTGCCACAAAAACAGTGATGCTTTCTGTAAAGTTCTGATGACACAACACTGTTAAACTGCCCAAAGGTATTGTTATTTACCAGACAACCTATATGGAAACAGGCTGGTTTACCAAGCAGTTTCTCAATTATGACGGCCTCCAGCCACTCCCAACAGCCGTACCTTCTCCTCCATGTCCCATAATTACCTGTTTCTCAGTTTCTCAATCTATCAACATTCCCAGGAAGGGAATGCTTGTCATGCGATTCTCAATTTGACAACACTCCCAGGAAGGGAATGTTTGTCATGTCATTCTCATTTTACCAACACTCCCAGGAAGGAAATGCTTCCAGAAGGTAATGCTTGCCAAGCAGATCCTCAATGTCCAAGAACAGGAATTACTCCCAGCGCATTTTAAAATGCTGACACTCAAAACGAGGAGCGCCTGCTGTGCACTTTCTTGACTCTTCGACACATCAAGGAAGCACATTCTTGACAAGCAGTTTCTCAATCTGTCAACACTCCCAGGAAGGGAATACCTGCTATGCAATTTCCCCATTTGCCAACACTCCCAGGAAGGGAATGCTTGCCATTCAGTTTCTCAAGCTATCAACACTCCCAGGAAGGGAATGCTTGCCATGCGATTCTCAATTTGACAACACTCCCAGGAAGGGAATGTTTGTCGTGTCATTCTCATTTTACCAACACTTTCAGAAGGAAATGCTTGCCAAGCAGTTTCTCAATGTGTCATCATTTTTTCCCGAAATTTTCTGAGACTATTTATGTTCCTTATGACGGCCTCCAGCCACTCCCAACAGCCGTACCTTCTCCTCCATGTCCCATAATTACCTGTTTCTCAGTTTCTCAATCTATCAACACTCCCAGGAAGGGAATGCTTGCCATGCGATTCTCAATTTGACAACACTCCCAGGAAGGGAATGTTTGTCATGTCATTCTCATTTTACCAACACTCCCAGGAAAGAAATGCTTCCAGAAGGAAATGCTTGCCAAGCAGATCCTCAATGTCCAAGAACAGGAATTACTCCCAGCGCATTTTAAAATGCTGACACTCAAATCGAGGAGCGCCTGCTGTGCACTTTCTTGACTCGCCGACACATCAAGGAAGCACATTCTTGACAAGCAGTTTCTCAATCTGTCAACACTCCCAGGAAGGGAATACCTGCTATGCAATTTCTCCATTTGCCAACACTCTAGATTGTTAAGCAGGGGCCCCGTTTCATTTCAAAATGTGGGGGGGACATGTTGACCTTTATTCTGGACACCAACAGTCAAATTATTATGTTGGTACAAAAAAAGTGGGGGGGGGGACTTGTCCCCCTGTCCCCCCCTTAAACGGGGCCCATGTTGTTATGTAATTGGTATTAATTAGATAAATCTGAAAAGAAGCAACTTTATTTTACAGCATTTTGTTACCTAATTTTAAAGTAGATCTATTACCCACATGTATGAAAATGGCATCAAAGTATAATTTTAGTAAATCACACCTTCTGCGGCCTCTCATGCACATTGCATTATCATATTAGTGGATTTATTTTATTGTAACAAGGTCCGTTTCTTAAAAAAACCGCCGTCAATCACGGATTTTGAGAGCCCTGAATTTGCACTATGATCAAACTTTACTCGGCTTCTACTGGTCGGATCTTCATCAAATTTGGTATGAAAGTTGTGCTTTTTACTGTGGTTCTAATGGAGTTATTATTGATGCCCAAAACTGTACCAAAGCGCAAGTTAAAACAGTTTTGGCAGGATTTCCCTATTATCATATGATTATGTGAAACCGCGCTACGCCACGGTCACTGATCAGCTGATTGGTTCTGTAATTGAGTGCCTCATGGCATTGTGCTGAAACTGAATGAGTTTACTTGCATATTAACAATGTTTCTTGGAACTCTCCTGCCTTTTGACGCTTCTGCTGCAGTTTAGTTTATGCACAGCGTCATATGCGCCTTGTTAGTTCCTAAGCGCTCCGTAGAGGGCGACCTCGTACAATGCAGTGGCGACACACGGTAGCAGGTCGATTCGTCTGCGCGTTTCGTCCCAGCGAAAACGGGTCCATTCGTCACCCGGAAAAAGTCTGTTCGTCACCCGAATCTGGTCAATTCGTCACCCGTATATAATTAAAAGTGCAGAATGGTGTACATTATTGCTATTATGTAAATAAATATCTTACGCCAATTTTATTTAATTGTAGCTTATTTATAAGCATGTGATGCCTGATGGTCTTACTAAACACAATTGTGAATAAAAGAAAAACACTTCAGTGTACAGCTAGAATCACAGAAAACGGCTTCACTTGTTAATTTCTATTGTAACCTATTGATCTATAATCACATAAACGGCACATGCTTCCTAATTGATATAAAATGAATGCCAGATTATGATTTTTGACATCAATTTTCTCTTTTGTTTTACAATGTCTTTAATGTATAAACAGTCGAGTGAATTATCACGAAAAAGTAGCGCTCTAGCGCTACCATTTAATTGGTAATGATAGGCAGGTCTGCAGCAACAGCTACACTTCTGTGGTAACGCTCTGAGGCCGGTTTTCACCTTTAAACATGTTTCTGAATATGTTCCAGTTGCCCTATCGACCTCAAACCATCACTAAAAATTGACCCAGTGTCTCTAGTTTACTCATGATTTTTTTCATCAAAAGTGATCGTAAGGGGAAAAAGTGCTCGTAAGAGTTTGTATTCATAAATTCTAGCGTTCCCGACAGAATGGTAATGATAGAAGTTTACCCCTCTTAAAAGCCTATCATAGTTTATCATTTTCACCCCAGAGGTCAGGCAGAGCCATACCTCTTATCTGATAACCAATTAACACCCCCCCCCCTTTTGACTGCCCCCTCTCCTATCAGCTCCGCACCCCTTGACCCGATGTCTACTATATGCAGATAGCAGTGTACATTATGATGCTTATCAATCTTGTTTGATAAGTCACCCTCATTAACTCAATTTCTTGTCTTAATAATAAAGTTCACAAGTGAATGGCTGTTTCAGCTTGTTTGCTAGATATCTGTAATTTAAGGAACTTCATTTCATTTTAAACAATGTTCACTGAAAAAAAATTCTTTAAAATGTAAATTAATAAGTATAATGCATATTAATAATGTATAAGTTGGTGTGAAGGGTAAAAACGTATTAGAGAAAAGCAAAATAAAAAAAAGAAAGATAGAAAGCAAGAAAGAAAAGATAGAAAGAAAGAAAAAAGAAAGAAAGATAGAAAGATAGAAAGATAGAAAGACAGAAAGAAAGAAAGAAAGAAAGAAAGAAAAAACGAAAGGTAGATACATAGAAATTAATAAGAAAAAAAAAGCTGGAAATAAGAAATAAAAACAGAAAGAAAGAAAAAGAAAGAAAGATAGATAGATGGATAAATGGGTGGATGGATTGATGGACTGATTTACTGATTGATTGATTGATTAATTGATTGAACATATTTAATCTCAGTATATACACTGTATTAGCTAATCCGAAAACTGTATTCTTTTCATTATTGTAGTCTATACGAAGTGGCGTTTACAGTGCCCCCCCCCCTTCCACGGGCCTATTGGAAAATTTGTGCTGATATTTCCCCAAACTTTCTATCACCCTATCATGATATTTCTCCAAATTTTAGTTTACCCATTATTAAGACCACCTCTTTAGTTTGAACACATCACCAATAAGACCACTTTAAGACCGCATCACTATTAACACCTCACTATCACTGTTACAAAAGACCACCTCACTGTTAAGATCACATTATTCTTAAAATCTATCTATCTATCTGTCTATGTGTCTATCTATCTACCTATCTATCTATCTATCTAATTATCTGACTATCTGTCTAGCTGTCTGTCTGTCTATCTATCTATCTGTCTATCTATTTATCTGTCTATCTATCTGTCTGTCTATCTATCTCTGTCTATCTATCTATCTAATTATCTATCTGTCTAGCTGTCTATCTGTCTATCTATCTATCTATCTGTCTGTCTATTTATCTGTCTATCTGTCTGTCTGTATGTCTATCTCTTTATCTATCTGTCTACCTATCTGTCTATCTATCTATCTATATGTCTGTCTATCTATCTATATATCTATCTATGTATCTACCTATCTATCTATGTATCTATGTATCTATCTATCTATCTATATATCTATCTACCTATCTAATTATCTATCTGTCTATTTATCTACCTATCTATCCATGTATCTATGTATCTACCTATCTATCTATATATGTATGTATGTATGTATGTATGTATGTATGTATGTATGTATCTATCTATATAATTATCTATCTAATTATCTATATGTCTATCTGTTTATCTGTCTATCTGTTTATCTGTCTATCTGTCAATCTATCTGTCTATCTGTCAATCTATCTGTCTATCTGTCAATCTATCTGTCTATCTATCTATCTATCTATCTATCTATCTATATGTCTATCTGTTTATCTGTCAATCTATCTGTCTATCTGTCAATCTATCTGTCTATCTGTCAATCTATCTGTCTATCTATCTATCTATCTATCTATCTGTCTATCTATCTATCTATCTGTCTATCTATCTATCTATCTGTCTGTCTGTCTATCTATCTATCTATCTATCTATCTATCTATCTATCTATCTATCTGTCTGTATTTCTCTTAATTGTCTGTATTCAAACTGGTTCTTAAACATAATTAGACCCATTCAATAATACCTTCCTGTGGAATGGCTTACCTCCCCACTAAAGGAAAAACATGTCAGTTTTCTGCAGCGGCTGGGAGGGGATATGGACTTTTTTTTAAATATCTGGTTCTAACGAGATAACATCTTTTCCCAACGAAAAACTATCTTGTCCCAATATAAAACTATATGGTCCCAACGAAAAACTATCTGGGCCAAATGAGATAATATCTTATTCTAGTGAAATAATGCTAAAATAATATCTTGTTCCAACAAAAAACTATCTTGTCCAAACGAGAACAACTTAGTTTTTTGTTAGGACAAGATACTTTATCGTTGGAACAAGTTATTATTTCTTTAGAACGCGATGTTATTTCGCTAGAATGAGATATTATTTCGTTCAAACAAGATAGTATCTCGTTTGAAATAGATAAAAGGAGATAATATCTCGTTAGACATATGGCCTTTACCCGATTCTTCTAGTTTTAGTTTATGTACATCAGTTGGCTTCATTTTAATTCGATTTTCTAGATTTTTAGACTCTGATTTTATCGTTATATTGTCAAGTGCATTTGAATGTTTTATACCCAGTAAGCATTACAAATCGTATCGACGTCGGTGCGATGTTGGCGACGTCAAAACAATGTAGAAACGACGCTTGCCCGATTTGGAATGCTATCTGGGTATAAAGTAAGTGTACTATAACATGTTATAATAATAATTATATAGATAAACTGATTGATATAACTTCTGTTTAAAGGAGAAAGTTTCTAAAAAAATAAAATTCTCAGCAGTTTATCATTTTGAGATGGTCCCCAATGATTTAGCCAAAGAGGCATGATGAGATCCTTGCTCTGACTTATAGAAGTAGGGGCCATCTCAAAACAGCATATAAATGCCTCAAACATATTGTATGTAATAACCTTTGCTCCATGGTGAAATAATGCTTGGCTTAATTCATTGTAACAAATTACCATGTCTAAAGCCTAAAAATTATCATAATGCCTATAATAATCTGATAACATTTGTGTGTGAATTCAAAATAAATAAATTCTTATGTACATAGGTCAAGAAAGTAGAAGGCTGCACTACCTGATTCAATCCATTCTTCATGCCACCGTGGTATTGTTTTATGCAAAATGGTCTTGAGTAACCACGAGAGTTTATGTTAAGATTGAGACGGAAATATAAATGTAGAATACTGTAAGTACCTGACTGACTGACTCACCCTTGTATCCACCCTGCCTAAGAATTAGTTTTTTTTTCGAAATACATGGAAAAGTGTTAATAAAACATCTAAACCTGAGGAAGGGGCATACATGGCTTTGGCACCACACACATGTATAGTATATATAATATTGGCACTGCATATGCAGCTGGGGGCCTTGAAATGGGACTTAATTTCTGCTTTGAAGCCCAACTTCCTGGGGGTGTTTTAACTCCAGAGTGCCAGCCAAATGGTGGCCCCTTCACCAGAGGCTGTCCATTTATTGAGAAGCATCCATGTCTGTTTAAAGGTAATCGCATTTGTTGACATCTAGAATCTTTTTTTTCATATGACCAATAGAAATTACCTCCCTGATGCATCAATGAACCACTTTAGCTGGCAAAAACTTTGAACTAGAAATTGAAGCTACTACCAGGGAAAAAGGCAGTGTAGGAAAAAACAAGTCTTGCCAACTTTGAAACTAAAACTACAAATATCATGGAGACCAGAGTGGATTCTTAGCTCCATGATTTTATCTTGGTGAAATTAGGTCTAGTTTCTCTAATAGCTATTATAATACTGTGCAGATTAAAATAAATTATGAAATGTTATTTTTATTCCAGATTCTTGTATCTACAGATCTAGGTTCAAAATAGTGTTAGGTACAGTAAATTGACAATTTTATGACAGTTCAGTTTCTGTTTATTTTAATAATGTGATCATGGGGTATTATTACATACATTTGCTGGAGAATCGGCGAGACATTAAATATGAAATAGATAAATATATTTGCAAGCATGTAAAATAGATTAGATAATGACCAGCAAACATAGTGATTGAATCAATTTATAAATCATGTTGTGGTTCCATAATAGCATCATGCCGACCTTGCATTGCTGATCCTAATGGCGAGGTTGTTAATAATACTGTGAGGTGGTCTTAACAGTGAGGTGGTCAATAATTGGAAAAAGTGGTCTTTATGGTAAGGTGGCCTGTTTCAGAGGTGGTCTCAATAGTGAGGTGGTCTGAATAATAAGCAGATCTTAGTGGCAAGGTAGTCTTAACAGTGAGGTGATCAGTAATGAGTTGTTCTTAATAGTGAGGTCTTGATAGTAAGGTAGTCTGCGTGAGATGGCCTAATAGAGAAGTGGTCTTAATAGTGAGGTAGTCATAATAGTAAGGTCTGGATGGTGTAATTTCTTCAAGGGTTTAAGATTTTTGAAATAACCTCGTCAGTCAAAATGAAATAGCAGATATAGATATATAGATAGATAGAAGGATGGATGATAGATAGATAGATAGATAGACAGATTGATTGATTGATTGTTAAATTGATTGAAAAGAAAGAACGACAGTAACTTATATAATGATATTTCACACACTGCATAATAGCTTGATAAACAGACAGACAGATGGATAGATAGATAGATTGATTGATAGTTAGATTGATTGATTGATAGTTAGATTGATTGATTGATAGTTAGATTGATTGATTGATTGATAGTTAGATTGATTGATTGATTGATTGATAATGAGATTGATTGACTGATAGTGAGATTGTTGACTGATAGTAAGATTGATTGATTGATTGATAGTTAGATTGAGTGATTGATTGATTGATTGATTGATAGATTGATTGATTGATAGTTAGATTGATTGATTGATAGTTAGATTGATTGATTGATTGATAATAAGATTGATTGATTGATAGTTAGATTGATTGACTGATAGTAAGATTGATTGATTGATTGATTGATAGTTAGATTGAGTGATTGATTGATTGATAGATAGATAGATAGATAGATAGATTGATATTTAGATTGATTGATTGATAGTTAGATAGATTGATTGATTGATAGTTAGATTAATTGATTGATTGATAGTTCAATTGATTGATTGATTGATAGATGTATAGATTGATTGATTGATAGTTAGATTGATTGATTTATAGTTAGATTGATTGATTGATAGTTAGATTGATAGTAAGACTGATTGATTGATAGTTAGATTGATTGGTTGATTGGCTGTTTGCAATCAAAAAAGAAATTTAGATAAAAATGGGAATGTAACATTTAATATTTAATATTTATCAATGTTTAACAAACATTTTAGATTTCTGCTTAAATAGTTTCGTGTCTGTATATATTTTACAAATAATGTGTGGGTTGTGTGACAGAAAATGTTCTCTCTTCTATGGAGAGTTTCTATCTCCCATTCTTAATTGATACCAATATATTGTACATGATAAAGATGTGGCTATTAGCTGCTACTGGACAGCTGGAGGGGGTGACAAGCGGGGGTAAAATCACAGAGAGGTGAAGGGAGGGGGTTGCACACCCAGCATCAGCTGCTATCAATCATCAGTGATAAAGATCTAAATCACCCCTTTTAAAGTGGATACTGCTGCCATCTAACATATTATTAATGAACTGCAAACGCTACCAGAATTTAGTAACAGTAGAGCATTCCTCTTTTATGGTAGCTGTTCTATCGCTACCATATTTGTGGTAATGATAGAGCATTACTGTTTAGTGGTAATTCACTGGACTGATAAATATACTTGCTAATTGATATTAAATTCATGCCGCAATTTATAATAATATAAGGAAAAAATTATTATTTATTATATTATTATAAATAATATGCTTATATTATGATTAATAAATGATTTCTTCATATTACTATTCCTATGCAGAAGTGAATTATTTATATTTAGATACTGCATGATAATTACATATTATTTCTTGGTGCATATCAAATGATGCATAATATTTTCAAGTCGTACAGAACCACAAAGATTTGTTCTATACTTTTTCTTTCACAGGATTTTCACGAATTTTATTTCATTATTGTTGTATAGTAACATATTACTTCTTGGTGCATATCAAATGATGCCTAATAATTTCAATAAAGAAGATTTTTGAACACTGGGAAGCTTTTATTGGGGGGACAATGTCATCCATGGAATTGGTCAGGAAAGTTGCCACATTTAATGGACCTCTGTAATTTTTTTAATATAACTCACTACTCAGTGTAAATTGTAGCTAGTCATAGATCTATAAATGACTGATGAAATTGTGCATTTTAATTTTATATTGTTAATAAAACTGTGTTAATAAAATTGTCAGTTGTCAACTTGAGGTGACGTTAGAGAGTATTAAGCCTGTATGGCTTATTTGAGTTGGGCCGGGCCCCGGGGGGGGGGGGGGGGGGGGGGCGCACGGGGGCGGCCGTAGAGTAAGGCTAGCCGGCGGGAAGCCTGTGCCAGCATTTATAAAATAAATAAAAAATACGAGTGACGAACCGACCAATTTCGGGTGACTAATCGACCAGTTTCAGGTGACGAACAGACTTTTTTCGAGTGACGAATGGACCAGTTTTCGCTAGGACGAATCGCGCAGTGACGAATCGACTAGAAGCCTTAGATCAGCAAACACACCACCATGACCGAAAATTCCCGTGAAAAATTCTGCCCGCTTCATCACCTTCGTTTGAAGAGAAAACACAGTGCCATTATCTCTAAAGCACGTGAAACTATGGAGATGTCTTGTTCTAACCATAGTGTCAAGGAAATTAACCACAACAACCGATTTAATTCAGTTCGAGCTGTAGAAGTTAGGTCTCTAGCAGAAACGGCCAATAGTAAGTATCGCTAGTTTGTCAATACACATTTTAAAATCTCTCCAGGGCTAAAAGCCGCTCAATTAACTTTAAATATAAAATTGGGGCAATGATTTCAGACAATACGTAGGCTACAGTAAATTTCTACAGAAATGTCAATTTAAAGCTAATTAAATGAGAATAAGCCTATATTATAATAACGGCCTATATTTTAAATCACTGTTTCTACTCTTTTTTGCACATTAGGCCTACGATGACATGCTTAATTAATACGACATAAGTGGTAGTTTATTAATTGAAAGTGACAGTTTATGGCAATTCACTGCTGTTAACAATATACAACATCAATTTGCGAATGTCTGCATATATATAATATTATAATTAAAAATCCAATTAATTTAAACAAATAAATAAAACGGGCTTTGTTTTCTTTTTTTCTTCTCTTTTTCTTTCTTTTTATTGGGTTCACTTATGCATGGCATTGCAGCTGTATACTCGATATATAAAACGGCGTAAAGAACGGCTGGATGTGTCTTTTACTCTGTGTCTGTGCAGAGGCAAGTGATGGTCCCAACTAAGGGAATCTGTTCACTAAGACCAGGTCTCAACAGCAAGGTTGTCTAAATACAGAGGTACAATTACAAGTTTCTACAATCGGGGCCAAAATGGGTGGATTTAATGGTGAGGTCGTCTTAGAGTGGGATTGTCTGAATAGAGATGAAATACACTGGTGCCTATGGCTAAAATGGTTGTTTTTATTTATTTATAAAATATATTTATACACTGTTGTATAATATGGTTCTGCTAATAAGATAACTTGAAACGCAAAAATACTGATAAAAAGGATAAAACAATAGTTAAATGAAAATTAAAAAACATTTTTGCCATGCACTGAAACTGCCAGGCCAGCTAGCCCAGGTCAGTGCACTGTGAGCAATCTAGCTGAGTGTTCAGCCAAGCATGGCGCCCAATTGATGCCAATTAAAGCTGTCCGTTAATTCTCTTAAATATCTCTCCACTGACCTTAAGTCATTTGCTGAGACTGCTTCAAAAGGTGAGCACGTGTTTCACTCGCTCCATTAATGAGCAGAAAATTACTTCATTTTAAATTAACGAAGCAGAATTGATATTAACTTTATTGGAATATATTGTAGCTTGATATTAAGCACAGTTTACATTTGTGTAAGAAAATATTGTAACTTTAAATGAAGTAAGAACATTTATTGTAATAATTTCAAATTAATACAGCACAGCTTATATAATAATTCAAATTGAGTTGTTGTACTGCAAGCTCAATTAATAACTCTTTAAATTAATATATATTGTAAATTAGATTATTTGTTTGAGGGAATTTTATCAATTTAATGCAATCTTTCAACAATTATACTTATAATATAAAAAAAATTATTTTAATTTAGCCAATAATTTTTTATTATTATTGTGTCTTTCAATAATTCAGATCAATTTGGTTGCCTAAATTAACTCAAAAATTTTGTTAGTGCTGCAGTGGACCAATTAGTTTTAGAATTAAAATATAAGAAAAGAAAAATAAGGTTGTTCTCAGTTGGATTTGTGAACAATTTTCCATGTGAGCCTCTGTTATAATTATTTTTTGTCTTGCTGAGCATAATCTAATGACAGCCTTATCACAGCCAATGACTGCAGTAACAGTGTGGCGTTATTCAGTTTTATGCTGTAATTTAATTCCTGTTTGTTGTATTTAAACTTGCCTTTCATCGACTCCCGTTGGTTTAGGTAGACCTTCAACCAATAATGCCCCCCTCTCATGTAGCCGGTTATGCAACAGCTTTTTTCGTCGGGATGGCGACAGATTCTGGTGGCAAAAAGGGTTCTACGGGTGAATCGACGGGTGACTCGGCGGGTGACTCGGTGGGTCTACGGGTGACTCGGCGGGTGACTCGGCGGGTGACTCGGCGGGTGACTCGGCGGGTGACTCGGCGGGTGACTCGGCGGGTGACTCGGCGGGTGACTCGGCGGGTGACTCGGCGGGTGACTCGGCGGGTGACTCGGCGGGTGACTCGGCGGGTTCTACGGGTGACTCGGCGGGTTCTACGGGTCACTATACGTAAGCCGATGGGTAGTAGGAGTTATTCGACGGCTTCCAGGAGTAACCCGCCGAGTTGTAGTAGTAACTCGCCGACTGCTACCAGCGTCAGCATCAGCGTAGGCAGGGAGGGGGTTGTATATATTTTAAAAGGCTGCTGCTCCTCTAATATTAGTCCGATTTTTCGTTAAACAAAACTGAATTGTAGTTTAGTTTATACTGATTCCATACGTGTTTTCGGATTGCAAATATACCAAATATTAAGCGAGTTATTCGTCTGAGAAGGTAGCTAGGTTGGCGGATGCAAACAGTGGTGCTCTCGCAGACGTCCGCGCTGGGACTGTATCAATGCTGAGCGCTTCTTTAAAAGGCTGCTGCTCCCCTAATATTATTCTAATATTGATATTGTAATTAGTATTTGTGATTTGATCTGTGATTTTATTTGCTATCTTTTATGTACTTATATAGACCAAATATTCAGCTAGATATTTTATATTATATAATAAGCATATAAATCTATCTGTCTCTAAACTATCTGTCTATCTACATATCCGATTTTTGTCAAATAAAGACTGAATTATTCAGGGAAATGTGTAGAATTTATATAATAGTTAAGGTGGGGAAAATTAATGGAATATACTAGGCACAAACAAGAATATGCTTGTTAATAAAATTAGTAATACCTCATAGAGTATAAATATGTAGATTTTTGTGCAGGAACGACAGACACAAAATGTGGGTTAAATTTTTAATATATTAAATGGTTATGGAATTGTGGATTTATACAGCCAAATAAATAGAAGATTATACAATAACTAGAACATGTGAAAAGTGACAGAAATAAGTAAAAGTAATATATAGATATGTACATAAAAATCTAGACTATGGGAGACAAGAAGGAAGAAAATCCCAAAGTCCCGAAGGCTTACAGTCAGAGGGACTGTCTCCCATAGTAGAAAAAAAAAGGACAATCAACAACAGTTAGCTTGTGCATGTAGACAGATGAAAAGAAGCAGTGAGCAGTAGTAGTTACATTGCAAGAATAGTCTGATGTCGATGGCTGAGAGAAGCTATATATCTGGAGTAATGACGTTGCTGAGGCAGTCTTTACTGACCATCATGTAGAAGGAGGAAAGACGATATGTAGATGGATGTAAGAAACTATCAGAAGAAGTAGTCACTGAGGCAGTTTGCACTGACCCTCGTGTAGCTGACCTGTAGATCCATAACCTCGTTAGTTTACCTGCAACAAAATAAACTAAAAGCATAACCTGGCCTTGATATACGTGGATAATGCAATTATTATCTAGTGGAAATGGTTGTTTGAAAACGATATATAGATTTAAACAACATTAAAAATAGTTTGCACCGACCCTCACATAGACAGATGGATGGAACCTCTTGTAGATGGAAGGTTATAGTGACATTGGGAGGCAGTCTTGTTGTGAGGCAATTTGTTCAGACCCTCACATAGAGAGATGAATGTAACCTCCTGTAGATGGACTGATGCAACAGCATTAAAGAACCAAGCTTATTGTGAGGCAATTTGCACTGACCCTCACACAGACGGATGAATGTAAGCTCTTTTAGATGGGAGGATGTAACTGCATTGGGAAGGCAATTTTTCCTTGACTCTCAATTAGAAAGATGTAGACGAATGGATTTCATAGTTTGAAGGATGTAACAACATTGAAGAAACAGGGTTGTTGTGAGGCAGTTTGCACTGACCCTCACTGGACGGATGGATGTAACCTGTTGTAGATGGACGTATGTAACTGCATGGATGATTGCATGGATGATTATATTTGTTGTTAGGCAATTTGCACTGACCCTCACATAGACAGATGAATGTTCGCTCTTGAAGATGGATGATTATAGCAGCATTTGAAGTAACAGGGTTGTTGCGAGGCAGTTTGCACTGACCCTCACATAGAGGGATGGATCGAACCTCTTGTAGATGGAAGGTTTCAGTGACATTGGGAGGCAGTCTTGTTATTAGGCAATTTGCACTAATATATAATATAATAAATTTAATGTTGAGAGCACAGGCAAATAAATATTATCAGTCACAGTTGTCAATGAGACAAGTGAAATAAAACTAAATAAATATAATAAAGCATACGATTGTAACAGGTGTATTTAATGTTGTAAATTGGCACAGCAGACAGGAAAGTATGGAGAGAAAAACCCAACATGAAAATATAATCACAACAAGATGTTGTGATAGAAAACAAATCGCGATACAGCAACAAATTAAAGTCGCGATGCAGCAATGCGGAAAAGCGTGCGAGCAATTGCGATGCAGCAATGTACTTAGACATTTGCGATGCAGCAATGTATGGAAGCATTAGCGATGCAGCAATGTATGGAAGGAGCCTACTGAGTAATATTAGACAAAATCGAGATTCTCTTTCTTAATAAGTGACAAATCGACACTGAAGCTCTTAAATAGTGACGGACATAAGTTGAATATATTGTTAAATAGTGATAGCATATAATTTTTTTATTTTTTTTATTTTTATTTTTTTTTTGTAAAATCGACAAGGGACATTGCTTCCTATTTTTGAGTCCCATGTAGACCCCTTTAATGAAACCATTTGCGATGCAGCTATGAAAGAAGATTGCGATGCACCAATGTATGGAGGCATTTGGAATGCAGCAATGAATAATGATTGCCAAAGAAGCAATGAGAATAATAATGCACAGAGGTTGCGATTGAGCAACAGAAATGTGGGTTGAGAATGAAAAAATAGAGGCAGGAATAATTAAAGTGGGAAAGTTTTGTAATAGTAATATAAATGTGGCAATTGTATTGAATTATAGTATAAAGGAATCAGTATAATCAGTGAATGAGTAGTAATATTGCATAATTCATAATAGAGAATGAGACAAAACATGAAGTGAAAATCATAGGTAGAAATTAATGTAACATACAGCAAACAGATTGGCAATGAGTTGAACTAATATTTCCAACAAGAACAAAAATAATGTAGTTTGATAAAATGTAACAAATATGTCAAAGAAATATAAGAAATGAGTTACGATTTGACTTGCGTTTACATTTTCGACTGTATCTTAAGAACGGATAAGAATAGTGATACAAACAGACTGATACAAAAATGTGGCTGAGAAAATTACGCTTCTTTTGATAGGTTGGTCAATAAAATTCCAACTAGATAAAGATGTCTATGGAGCTATAACAACTATCTATAGATAGATATACTCTAGTTTAGAGTAATCATATTAGATATTTATTTCATTTTATATAAATTATCAATATTTCATTCTTGTTGTTGTTTCTGAAAATAATCCAACTGGAATTAAAATTGATATTGCATGTTCCATCCATGATCAAAACAATCTCCCTCTTCAATGTGCATAATAAACAGGAATCAGTTGAAATTCAGAATTTCAATTAATGCTTGTGATCAATGATGAAAAAGCATGACTTACCCCATTCTTTGTATTATTCAAAATGCTTATAGCAATTGACATAACGGTCAATTCAGAATTTCAATTCATGCTTGTGATCAATGATTTCAATTCATGCATGTGATCAATGATGAAAAAGCATGATTTACCCCATTATTTGTATTATTCAAAATGCTAATAGCAATTGACATAACGGTCAAGGCAGATTGCTATTACATATATAGGTTAATTGACTTTACAAAACCAAAGGAAAAGTCCTTCCCATTGGCCAGTTGGCAGAATGAGTAGAAATTAATTGCAATAAAGCTCATCCAAACAATGTATATATCATGGTCAAAAATATTGACCATACCATTCAAGTCATGACCATACACAGAGCACCTTGCCGCCGCCAGAGAACTGCATTCTCAGACGAATATCTCGCTTAATATTTGGTCTATTTTCAATCTGAAAATCTGTGTGGAATTAGTATGAACTCTACTATAATTCAATATTTATTTAATGAAAATCGGATTAATATTAATGGAGCAGCCGCTGCCGCCAGACAACTGCCTTCTCAGACGAATATCTCGCTTAATATTTGGTCTATTTTCAATCCGAAAACACTTATGGAATCAGTATAATATTAGAGGAGCAGCAGCCTTTTAAAGAAGCGCTCAGCTTTGCCTGCATTGATACTGTCCGGGCGCGGACGCTTGAGGGAGCACCAGTGTTTGCCGCCTACCAGCCTTCTCAGACAAATATCTCGCTTAATATTTGGTTTATTTTCAAATCAGAAAACACTTATGGAATCAGTATGAACTATACTACAATTCAATTTTATTTGACGAAAATCGGCGTATTATTATGGGAGCAGCAGCCTTTTAAAGTATATACAACCCCCCTCCCTGCCTACGCTGATGCTGGTAGCAGTCGGCGGGTTACTCCTGGAAGCCGTCGAGTTACTCCTTCTACTCGTCGAGTTACTCGTACTAGCCCGGAACAAGCCGTCGTGTTCATTACGCCTAAAATTAGCGAGAGGAAACCCGTCCAAGTCGTCGAGTGACTCGACGGCCTCCAGGGGTGACTCGACGACTTCGAGGGGTAATCCGCCGAGTTGTAGGAGTAACTGTTTACTTTTGGACACCCGGCTACCGGCGCTGGGTATCCCAGCTTGGCCACGAGTCCCAGGACTGACTCGACGGGTATCGCCGGGTATCCACGGGTAACCGTCGGGTTGGAGCCGAGAATTGCGTTGCGTAACCGTTACATCATACTACGGCTTCACTACGGCAAAACCGGCTATGTGAGAGGAGGGCTTAAGAGTCCTACCAGAGAGCGTCATGTGAGTCCAGCAGCTGGAGTTTCCAAGTCTATGACATTGGCTGTAATCAATTTCCAGGAACGCTGCGTGCATATGCAAACATGATGACCTTTCTAAAACTTTTATGGAACAGTTTATCTTTTCGCATAAATGGATATCAATGCCTATATGGCCTTTGCAATATGTTATTGGTTTTAAATTATTTAACAAACAGGCCATTGCTATTCTACATAATCATATGACAATTAAGTAGATAATGTTAGTACACAATTTGATAATTATGGATAAGCAACATCAACAACTTCGGCTCTGGGCTCTCATCATGGTGTTATTATGTGAAGGCTATATGTGTAAGTAAGACATTGTGATTTTGATAATATAAGAAATTCAATTACTAGCCACATGGCTTAATCTTGTGGGTAAGTGTCAGCCTAAGGTCACCTTCACTGATAGGTTAAGCTGTTGGCCATTTATCATTCGACCAGCTCTGAGTCTTTTCACTGCGCAGCCCGGAATTCAGAAGGACTGAAGTCTTTCATCTCTTCTTATTACTCGTTTTGCTTTTCAGACATAGTAAATCATAACTAACTGATTCCATAAATATAACTTTCTCAGGGGAAAAGTGGAAATCAATTGAATGATAAGATGTCAAATATTCATTAAAATGCACTAAAAATACTGCTGCTAGGATGCACTTTGCTTCAGCCAATCACAATCAAGAGTGGGAACTTTTTCAGCCAATAGAATTGCAGTATTCTGTCATAGCCACTTGATGGAAATATAGCAAACTTTCTGTGAAAATCCACTATTGGATATGTACAACTACAGCTGGGGTAGGACGTACCCCCTCAGACTATGCTGTTAATTAATATATAAGCACTACAGTGTAATACAAAAATATATACTGCAATCTACTGAAAGATTAACTGAAGGTCACTGACCTACTGGTGGTAAAAACTCATAATGCACTGTATGTTCTAATATGACATTTACTGATTAATGTAATTTGCTTTAAGATGGACAGTATGACTGCTTTAGTGGTAGAGCTGTTAGCGGACGTGACATCTTGGTGAGATTTTGAAGTTTTCAAACAGTGGTTTTGGTGGTCTTAAGTTTTATTTCAGTCTTTACAAATTTCATCTACCAAAGATTTATCAATCAAAATAATAACTCATCAATACATCAAATGAATTTAAATACTAAACAATTATCCTAACCATTTTCTTAAATACACTAACAAAACAATAATTCTTACTGAAAATTAGAAACTGTATTATAGCAATGAAATTACTAGGAACTACCTACAATAAGTCAGCTTTTGACAAAGTCTGTAATAAGTCTAAACACTGTTACAAACGAGTAACCTTTTAATCCAAGTGACAATCTTGTCAAAAAGAGGCACTTTTCATCTTTTATTACATTTGTATGATATTTTGCATGATAAAAATTGTCTTTACAGATCATACAAGGAGTGTCACAAATTGAAGACTGCATGAAAAATTGCACCGCAAAGAATTGGTGCTACTCTTTTGACTACAATACAGTCAACAAAAAATGTTTTCTTCAAAATTTCATTCCTGTCTCTAGCGATTATATGTCAAAGAGTGATGCAACAGCATGTAATCTGAGTAAGTTTCAATTTGATGTTAATTATTCTCAGTAAGTTATAAATTGATGTCAATTAGCTTACTAAGCAATGTATGATGTATCATAATCAATGTTTCCAATGTCTAATGTCTCAATGCTACTGAGTCTGAAGCTTAGTCAGCTTACATGACCAGCTGCCAGAGGCAGATGTAATGATGAGATGATAAGGCTTGGAGTCCACACCATTCTACAAATTTACCCCATGGGTGGGGTCTTTTACTTGTCCAAGCATAAACACGGAGTACAAGGCACCTCCAATTTAATGTCTCACGCGATCAACATTCCAGCTGGGATGCAGCTCATGAAGAGTGCCCAGGCCTGGGATTTGAGTCGGGAGCCATCAGCAGAGCTGACCAATGTGGAATTTGCGGATGCCTTAACCATTTGACCCCCCCAGCTACTATATCACTTTGAATTATAAACTCTGTTTTTATCAAGTTTGTAACATTGAATTTTGTCAAGTTTAACATTGAAGTTTATAACATTGAATTTTGCCTCGTGTAAAACTCCAAATTACAAAGAGGTGGGGGCCTAGCCAGCTGGATCCCAGGCTCAATTTCCGGTTGAGGGTAAGATACAAATTACATTCACAGCATTTTACATTTCACAACTACCTCAATTTTGAGACCACTTCATTATATCCCTTTTAAAAGAGTGATCACAATGTCACTAAGTTCCATAACTACTAATATATCATAAATTATGGTCGAGAAATAATAGCCACCTGGTTTTGGTAGATATTATTTATGTTGTAACTTCGGGTATCGCTACAGTTCAACCTTTTTTTAATGATGACTATATTATTATTAATATGAAAATGCCACAAGTATCCAACCGAAGTTTATATGCGCGATTATATGGCGCGGGCGCAGAAGTCTATTGCAGCACAACTACCTGCCTTCTTCTGCCTTCTTCTGCCTCTATCTTGGTCTATTTTCAATCCAAAAACCCCTTTTGGAATCAGCATGAGCTATTCTAAACGGTGGACTACCTCTTTGTTACAGAAGATTATTATTAAAAATCGTAAATCGGGCGACACTCTTCACAACGTTGGCCACGACGTTTAACAACCTGTTTTAATATTTGATCTATTTTCGATTTGAAAAAAAAAAAGCAATTAAAGCTTATTAGCTGTACTACCCGAAGGGATGCTAAATTTAAAAAAAAGCCTATCTTTCTCATAAATTTATTTGAAATTTTCAAATCAACGGCGACCATCATGATGTTTGCCTAGCCTTTCGAGAATCTGGCGGAACGAAAAACTCAAAGGGTACCTTTTGCACATGCGCGAGATTGACATTTTTCTGAATTCTACAATAATAGTGGGTCACGTGACTTTCTGCCGACTTGATCATACTGCCTACGGCCTCTTGGCCTTCCCCTATGAGAGATAAATGTATAGTGTCAAAGTATGTGGATATGCCAGAAATCAATATAGTAATATACATATATATATATATATAAGTAATGCCTGTTATCGTTTTATTTTCTGTTTGTAATCTCATTTGAATATATAGATGGATAGATAGATAGATAAATAGGTTGATAGACAGACAGACAGATAGACAGACAGCACGACAGATAGACAGACAGCTAGGCAGACAGCTCGACAGATAGACAGACAGACAGCTAGACAGCTAGACGCACAGACAGATAGATAGATAGGTAGATAGATAGATAGATACTTACCAAGGGCACATGAATTGAAACTAGCTAGAGTGTGAGTTCAAGTTATAACATACACACACTCAGAATGCATTATCCAATGGGAGACAAAGCAAAGTCATACTATGGCAATAACCATTAAAAATCTATCCACTGTGGATTGTAACCTTTACTTAATGTCATGAACGCTGTTTTTGAGTCTGTCTTAACCGTAGCTCTAATTCAAATCAATAAACTTAGCTGTCACCCTCTCTCTGCAAGCGAAGCTCAGCCTTTGTACTGCTTTCACAATTCATACACCACAATAGATAGATAAGATAGATAGCCCTCTAAGGCAAGTTCTTGCCACTATCTAGGGTTGATTGATGAGGTGAGAGAGAGGAGTCCACCCATTTTACCCAATTACCCCATGGGTCGGATCTTTCACTTGCCTTAGCATAGACATTGAGTACAAGGGACCACCATTTTAACGTCTCATACAAAAGGCATCCAGCTGGGATGTAGCTCATGAAGGGTGCCCGAGCCCAGTTTTGAACCCGGGTCCTTCAGAGGAGCATGTGAGGGGCTTATCACTAGACCACCCAGCTGCTAGAAAGTATATAGATTATGATATTATGGTTTTTTTTTGCTGTTTGCAGTTTCATTATATAAGTGCTTCCCTGACAAAGCGATTCCTGGCCAAGATACGGAGGTTGGTATCGTTTCTGCATATCATAGTTTGAATGACAACAGCTAGATTTTAACATGCTTTGATATATGGTTTTGACACGATCCAAACATGTGTTATATGAATTATAAAATTATTAATATTTTTACATGTTTTTCGCATGTAACAGCTGTTGACATATACATGAAAATGCTACCATAGACATTAACTTTCATGATCACAATTATCATGTCAGACATGATAATAAAACTCATGTGTATTTCTTTTTTCAGTATTTTTCAAATGCACATTTGAGCACATGCAGATCAGCATGCACCGCTAGACCATGGTGTGTTGCATTTGAACACATTTTTCAGCGAACTTGTTCTCTGACGAGGGCCCTGACACCAGAAACTATGGTCAACTATTCGAATGTTATCACATGTTACTCCGGTATGTCACAAATTTACAGTAAAATTGTTTTAAATGTGACTAGCCATTGCTGTAGATATTTCTAATTAGCCACCTGTATTGATCAAAGGATGAGAAATATTTATACAAACTCTTCATATTCTGGTTTTATTACTCGAGAGCCATATAAAATTAATAAAGTTGTGAATCGGTGGCGTTCCATCTTGTTTACTTGCTCATGACGCAACGTCGTGGTAGCACGTGCGGAATTTTAGAGATTAAAAAAAGTTAAAAATGACAGAAATCATAAATAGAGATTATTTATATGTACTTAACAAAATTTTTAAAGTTTATTAAGACTATGGTATACATTATATACCATGACGCACAGCAAATAATAATATTTTGCTAAAACGTTGGAGATTATATTTTCACAGATGGAGCTGCAGTGAAGTGACAGGTGCGCCACCACGCAGGCATTTAATAGCTTTTAATATACGGAAAAACTACATTTTTAGCTCTCAAATGTGTTGAGTAGCACTAATGTAATATATTTATTCTATTTAAACAATTTTTTCCTGTATCATGTTAGACGAAACAAGTGTGGACGATTTGTTCAACGTAAAAAAATCACGGATTTTGAGAGGTCTGATATTGTTAAAACCAGCGTTTTCTCAGCCTCCACTGATCAGATTTGGACAAAAGTTGGTTTAAAATGTGCGCTTTTGTACTGCGGTTCCAATGGAGTAAATATGCCGTACTTCCAAAACTCTATCAAAGCACAAGTTAAAACAGTTTTGGCAGGATTTCCCTATGTTGTGAAACCGCGCTAGGTCTGTAGTACCAAAAGAATGGGTATTTATGAACGTCCAGACGTCTTCACCGTCTGTCAGTTTTGGGTGCAGCTTTTAGCTGCTCTCCACCAATAGGAGTCCTTACTGGGTTCACATGACGTCCTCTGGCGTTTAGACCGAGTTAGTTTCCAGTTCTATGAGAATTGGCTGTAAAATGTATTGATATTGCATTTTTGTCCAAGAGAAATCAAAAGTCTTCTAACTTACGGGGGAAATAATTTCTTTTAATTTAAGTTCTTTTTATGAGTTATTGCATTTCCGTGCAAGGTTAACTATCCCTCATAAAGTAATCTCATTCCCATATGAAGTTATCCCGTTCCTCGATCACTACTTTCCCTCTCAAACGTGATGTTGAAATAATTATTGGTGTGACTTCAATTAATTTTAATTTTACTTTTAACAGCATGTAGAGACACTGGAACCCCAGCCTTGATGACACACTTGCCAACAGCAACATCCGACTTTCACTATCTGAATACCACGCTTACATACAGCTGTGCTAATGGATCATACTTGATAGGTGGTTCATTGACACGTCAATGTTCAAGAGCTGGGATTTGGTCAAATGCAGAACCAAAATGCAAAGATTATGGTAAGATCTTTTCATAACTTCCCATATGGGATGTTATATTGTTATTGTATGTTTTTTTATCATACTGAACACATTTTGAATAAATTAAAAAGCTGAAGCTCATAAAGTGACAAAGTTAGAAACTTTACTATTTTTTATATCAATCACTTGTATGGCTTCTATATATACACTAATTTATGAAATAAAATTGTGACCAGCAACCTGACTCATTAATTAATACAATAAATGAAAATAGTACCACTTTGGCAACAAAGCTCACCCCTTTTTGCTTCCAACAACTGTGATGAAGTCGCCAAAATGGGGTATTACAAAATTCTATGAGCTATGTGAGAACCATCCTTTAGTGTGCTGCATACCACAAGGTCATAGTCCAGCAAAGTGAGACATCTGTAAAAACTGTATTTTGCATGATATAATTTTTACCATTACCCCATTACAAAATGTCCTTGACCAAAGTGTGCTGCTGCTATATAATACATTTCATTCACATAACAACTTACTAGGTACTGTATAGTTTACAGCATATGCCTTGCATGCATAGCTCATCAAAAAATAATTTACTATTGCCAGGTGTAACTATACTGACACCTATTGGAAGGGCATCAGAAACATGTGGCTCTACTAGTGACTGGGAAAGAAACCCCTCGTTGATTTTCTTACATGATGATGATGTTAACACCTGTGGAAGCCTTCCTGCCACCTTGACACAAATTCAGCTAAAAATGCATCAACCAAGAAGATTGGCTTGGGTTAAAATGAGTGGTGAAAATCTCAACTGCAGCCCAGGAGATGGCATATCTGTTGCAAAGGTTGGCAGAGGTCCTGCCACCTGGTGTGCTGCGCAAGAGCAACAAGATCCTTTGACTTGCTGGTATTTCTGCTTCAATCCAGGTGAAGCCATGGAAGCAATCGCCATATTCTACAGCAACACAACTGACATATGCGAAGTCTATTTTGCATAAGGCATTACAGTGATTGTCTAATTTATTATCTAAACATTCAGGCCCATAGCCAGCCACTAGCGTTCAGTGGGTCTTTTCATAAAGTTTGATGCAATTTTTTTAAAAATAGCATTCCCTGAGGTGGACCAATGTGTGGACATCGGCATAGTTGGGTGGGATGGACGACCCCATCGAACTTCCCCCTATGGGCCTGACATTGGGCATTATAGGTTTAAGAAAAAAAAGCATTTTATGCCCAGATATAATTCACTATCCATTTATCTTACAACACTGTGAGAGAGGACCCTATTCAATATTGTGGATTATCAAAGTCCACCTATAACATGCTACATTGGCTAGACATCGGCTTGACATCGGTCAATGGCAGCCACATTGACTCAATCTAGCATGCTTTTTTATTTCTATATCTGGCCATCTGTAGTTATTTTCAAAAATATTTAGGTAAATTTCTTGTAGAACCGTTGTAACTTATCATTTTAATTTATTGTAATGAAATATGGAGTGATACTTTTTAACCCTCAGCAAACAAAGATTTTGTTATCATCAATGTCAATGTCCGTCCGACGGGCGTAACACTTTCTTTTCCAGAGCAGAACTCTAACACTAATGCACTAATCCTAACTAAATTTTTAATGGCCTAGTGGTGCCTTTTGATAGTCACATTGACATATGGTGGAAATGTTTGACAAAATTTGGAAAAAGTAGAAAAACTTTTTTTTTTGTTTCCAGAGCAGAACTCTGACACTACTGCACCTACCTAAAATAGTGTAGTGGTTCTTTTGGGGGTCTCATGGCCGTAAATCCTATAGAATTTAAATTTGGGCAGAGTAGGGAAAATTCATACTTTTTCAAACCTCCATACAAAAGACACTATTTACCCTACATGAATGAAATTGCATCAATAACATATCTAAATTATAGTTTTTTCACTTTTCAAACTTCATTTTGATATTTATTTCATGCTGATTTTATAATAATGGAAAATAAGCAAAAAATGCTAAAAATTGTGTTAAATTGTTACCCTAACAACATTTTATATTTTATATGCATACAAAACACTTTCATACTTCCTTTTTTTTCATAAAAATGGAAAGTTGGGAAAAAAAAGCTAAAAATTGTGTTGCTTCCTTCATATTCCTAAGCATCCCATACATTATCAAATATTTGATCATAGTATTGCCATGTTCAACCCATTCAACAGGCTTTGTTCATAATTAGCAATTTCATAATTAGTTTTATAATGATCTGTATTACTTTCACTTGACTTCAATACTAACTATAGTTTTCTTCATATGCACCTGTAATGTGTTCGGTTATAAATGTTAATTTAAATGCCATAGATTTAATGCAAATAAGCAAACCAACAATTCAGTAACTGTTGAAGGGAACATGGCAATTGATAATATATATAGTTCCTTGAGTTGCCAGTTAAATGTAAATAGCGAGCAAAAAATATTTTGACTTATAAAGGCATTAAAATAGGTGTTGAATATCATTCCATACAAAATAAGCCCAAAAGATGTGTATTTAGACTTTATTTAGACTTCATTTATCTAAATACAAGTACATACAAACCATAAAGGTTCATTTTGTATGAAATCATATCCAACATCTTTATGTGGCATAACACTGCCATTGCCCAAATGTGACTATTTTGGACATATAAATGATAATCTTAGTAACTGTTGTAGATTAGTTAAGGGAACATGCTATTGTGTTGATATTTCTTGTGAACTGAATACTCCTTATTGTGCATAAAATCTTTGAAAAAGAACCATTAAATGGCAGGAAAATGATAGACAATACTTTTTATGCTCACTTTGCTTTACTCGGAATGTAATGGATTGCTGTTAATACAGGGTTCCTGCAGGTTTACCTTTATAAGAAGTAAGATATTTGTAAGACATTATAATGTCATGCACATGAAAAATAAGAACACTAATTTAGTAAAATACACCAATATTTTTTATTTCATCATCCAAAAAACAATCAGGGTATTGGCTATTAAGCATTAAATAAACGCAGTTCTTGTGTATTTAAAGAAAGTTCATAATTTCTATTCATTTATATTTACCCAATCGTCTGAATATTACAATGTGGATGTTAATATCCAAGTATATTTGCATCAATATAAGACAATGTAAAGCCCCTGTCACACTGGGCTGTTTTAGCCGTAGTGAACCCGTAGAGTGACGTAACGGTTGTGTAACAGCTTTTTCCTCCGGGTTGGCGACGGGTTCTGGCAGCAAAAAGGGGCGGAGCAGCACCCGCCGGGTTACCCGCCGGGTTCTACGGGTTACCTGCCGGGTTACCCGCCGGCTTCCACGGGTTACCCACCGGGTATGGCAAATTAGTTGACGGCTTCCAGGGGTAGCCCGGTGGCAGCCAGGAGGAGGAGGAGGTTTTGGGTGAAGCCTTGGCTGTTGAGAAGACCTCAGATGGGATATTATGAGCGTCTACTGAGAGAACTGCTCCACGAAGACACCGCAAGTTATACCAACTTTATGAGAATAGAACCAGCCATTTTCCGAGAGATCGTTGGCAAAATTGATCATAGGATTAGAAAACAAAACACCCGTTTGAGGAAAGCTTTGGAGCCAGGACACAGACTTGCCATCACCCTTCGCTATTTGGCAACTGGAAACAGCTACAAGTCCCTCATATATGGCTTTAGAGTGGCCCACAACACCATCAGCTTGATAATTCGAGACGAGAAGTCTGTGAAGCCATAATTGCAGAGTATTCCGATGTTCTCCTGGCCTGCCCCACAACTCCAGAAGAGTGGAGAGAAGTCGCTGAACTATTCTTTTCGAGATGGAACTTTCCTCATTGTGTTGGAGCCATTGATGGAAAGCATGTGGCCATCAGATGTCCTCCCAAAGGTGGTTCCGTGTACTACAACTACAAGGGATACCACTCCATTGTACTCATGGTTCTTGTGGATGCTGACTACAAGTTCCTTAATGTAGACTGTGGAGCTAACGGAGCTGGATCGGATGAGGAGTATTTAGCACGACAGTCCTGAGGGAAGCACTTGAAGAAGGGACCCTTGGGTTACCTCCACCTGAACCAATTGTTCCTGGTGAAAGACCTCTTCCCTACTTCATTGTCGGAGATGATGCCTTTCCTTTGAAAACCTGGCTGATGAAGCCACTGCCCCTAAGAAACATGACCAAGGAGCAGAGGATATACAATTACCGACTCTCCCGGGCAAGAAGAATTGTGGAAAATGCATTTGGGATCCTTGCAGCAAGGTTCAGGTGTCTCCTGACTACCATGCCACAGAGGACCAAGACAGTGGAATCCATAGTCCTTGCATGCTGCTGCCTCCACAATCTGATGAGAGTAAGGTATCCAACTGCCCAGAACAACATGGTGGACCAGGAAGATCCAGTCACACATCTAATCACCCCAGGAATTTGGAGGGCAGCTGGAGAAATTGATGAAATGCCACCACCCACTAGAAGCCATTCGATGACTGGTGCAGCCAAGAGTCAACCGCAGTACCTGGTAAACTATGTTAATTCAGAGGAAGGAAGTGTGCCATGGCAAGATGACATGGTATAATAAAGAAACCACAAAACAACCCCGGCCTTTTTTAAGGCCACCAAATCCTCCCAAAAGAGCAGACCATGTACACTTCTTGTGTAAAAAAAGTTCCTGTCTGACCCACGCAAAATATTTTATTGGTTCAGAAGTGCCATAGTTGTTGGTTGTTCAGAAGTGCCGTAGTTTTTTCGTGTTCAGAAATGCCGTATTTGTTGTTTTTTTGGTTTAATAAAGTTTTCATATTTCTTTAGCAAACAAAGTTGCAATTAACTTAAGTGTGGTGGTGTCAGGGTTACTAATATTTAGCAAAGAAGACACAATTTTTTTGGTTCAGAAGTGCCGTAATTGTTTCTTGTTCAGATGCCCTTTTTTTTGTTCAGAAGTGCCGTAGTTGTTTCATGTTTAGAAGTGCCGTACTTTCATTATTTTCATTGCAGTATACTACGGCAGTTCTGAAGCAAAAAAAATTATACGGCACTTCTGAACAAAAAAAAGTATGGCACTTCTGAACAAAAAAAAACTACGACAGTTCTGAACCAAAAAAATGATGTCTTCTTTGCTCAAAATTATGAAGTTAGTAACAAATTTGTTTGATAAAGAAATATGAAAACTTTAGTAAAGTGTGATAATAAGCAATCTACTGAAAGATAGTTCAAGTGTATAATAAAGAAATATTGTGATCTAATCAAAAGGAAATATGAACAAGTTACTTGATGTGAAGAAATTGATTTTGGACTAAAAAGTACCTGTGAATCTCTCTTAAGACTTTTGACACAACTTTGGACTCATGTCTTGAGGTACTCAAGCTACTCAGGCAATATCCTGCAATTTCATGATGGACTTATCAGAATATATTCTATGAATCTTATTTTTCTGACTTGGATTTTCCTCATTTATTACAAATGATTTGGTGAACTGAACAACTGGAAAATGGTTTGTTCAGCCATTGTTTGTTCAGCCATTTCTTGAGTGTAGATTTACATTCGAGAAGAAGTCTGTTCATTTCTGGAAAAATTCTCCTCTCTGCTAAGCTAGTGGTGCTACATCCCCCAAAAGTAATGATGAACTGCTATCCGTAAACCCTAACTCTGCCACAATATTACTTAAAAAAGTTCACGCATGCTAAGATATATCGATACTTATTTCATTCCGATTAGTTGACTTAAACAATGATTCAGTTGAGGCTCTGTTCATAGAAATAAAAAAAGAAGATACTGGTTTCCAAAAAGCCTCCCAATTTGGACCTAGGATCCAGCTTGAACTGGTCATGCGACCTCTGAGGTCACCTGACCAATTCAGGCCAATTGTTTATTTCATGTCTTTTAATGACCAGATATCTTACATTTTGAGTAAATTAAAGAATGAAAAGAAGATTGTCTGTCTAATGGGTAATTTCAACATTAACATATTAGACATTAAGAACCATATCCCCAGTTCAGATTTCCTAGACATTATCTATGCCAACTCCATGTTTCCCTAAATAACCAACCCACACGAATTACCTCAAAAACATGTACTCTTATCGATAATATTTTCTTTAATGATATATCTACCCCTTGAAGTCTCTGTGGTTTATTTTATAATAATATTTCAAGGGGTGGGTGCCTAGCTCAGTTGTAGCAAGCTGGACTTCCAACCACTGGGTCCCGGGTTCAATTCCCGGTCGAGCCTATGCTGGATGGCTGTTTCATCCTTTGTCTAATTGCCATGGTCCCTACCTGTCCTAATTAGCCCATCAGGTTCAGAAATACAGGACTTAAAGCCCTAATCCACCCACCCTTATACTAATATCTCTGATCACTTACCTGTGTTTGCTATCTACTATGAAAATAGGATTAATAACAAGGAAAATTTAACAAAACACGCAACGTGAGTGCAAAGTACATAGAATTGTTCTCTGGGAAACTTTACACTATTGATTGGAACCAGGTTTTACATAATAATGATGGACCGGATGCATTTGCCTGTTTTTATGACAAATACATACAAATCTTTAAATAATCTTTCCCAATCAGAGTGAGAAAGTCCAATTATCAAAAAGCGGAAACCTTGGTTATCTGAAGGAATGAAAAAATCAAGTTAAGGAATAGGCTATTTGTTGATCAACTTAAAAATCCAACATTATATAACAGTGCTAGATACAAGAGGTATTAATGTCATTTATTGTTTAGAACAATACATTTAGTTAATTAAAATAAAATAAACGTCACCTTCCGTTGACGCGCGCTAGCGTCAAATCATATCACTATCCGTCCATGAGCGTAATCTTGTTTACGGCCCCCTTAAAAGGGAGGGACGCATCGTTCGCACTCATTTGCTTCATTTCTTCTCCCGCCCGTTCCTCGAGTGAGGATATTCTTAGAATTGAGCCTTTTTATTGCACCATTTTAACTTTCATTTTAGTTGTTTGCATGGTTCGGAATGTGCCTGGCTACGCTATAAGTATTTAAGTTTAAGCATTGTCATAAGTTTCATAACACTTATTGTGCTTGTTATTTAAGTTTGATCAAATGTGACCGGCATAATAAATCTGAGAATAACTGAAAGAAGACATCACCATCTACTACTGTAAGAAAACACAAACAGTACCAAACAATTATGGTGGATCATTAAGGAGGTTATAAATAAGAAAATACAAGCAGCAATTCCAATTCAGTTCAAATTTGGTGACACTTTGGAGAGCAAAAAGACCATCATGGGCAACAAATTTAATCAATATTTCAATAACATTGTCAAAGACTTGGCCAGACAAATTCCCATTCAACTTTATAGTAATATTGATCCTATCAGCTAAAAACATGAGAACAACTCTGTTTCAATATTTCTTTCACACATAGAAAAAGACGAAGTTGAAAAAATTATCTTGAATTTAAAAAATGCAAGTGCTGGATATGACTTAGTGGTAAAAGCGACTTATCTTAAGTACCTTACTCCCCTGACACATATTTTGAATTTTTCTATTACACAAGGATTCTTTCCGGATGCAATGAAAATAGCCAAAATTATTCCATTATATAAAGCTGGTGATCCTATGTTGATAAGCAATTACAGGCCTATATCAGTCATGCCACTGTTTTCTAAAGTATTAGAACTACTCATGTATGCTAGAATGATATCAGTTGTCAAAAGAAATAATATGACTGAACTATACAATGATTATAAATTATTTTGCTGACAGATTATGCATGATCTGCAGTTACAACTTCCAGGGAACTGCAACATCTTAATAAATCTTTGAACTTAGCTAATTCATCTACTTCTTTTAATTTAACAGGTAAAACATTCCAAATCATAGCACCTTGATACATAATAGACCTAAAACCATATTGCATAGTGTTGTAAACAGGCTTGACTAGCTTAGGATTATCTCTCATCTCATATGGCGTAATCTGCCTGGTAAAAAATGAACTTGTTATAGGTCTTGCCATGTCATGGAGTACTTAATAAACAAATTCTGCTAGACTAGTTTTCCTTGTTACGTAAAGCATTTTTTGACATGTTCTTTCTAGCAGTTGGTTGTATGGCTATCATAATCATTGCAAACTAATTATGTTGTTCTTTTATTTAGTTTCTCAAGTTTCTTGTTTTGTCCTATTGTGAAAGTATCATACACAAGTGTGCAAAAAACAAAATTAGATGAGATAAATGATTCGTATGTTCTGAGTTTACTTGTGTAATCAATGCGTTTGCATAATCTTTGGAGTGCATTAATTTGTTTTGCTGCTTTTCTACTAATTATTGATACATGGCAGTCAAAATTTAGTTTGTTATCAATGCTGATACTTCACAGTTTAACAACATACTCAGATTGTATTATATAATTGTCAATCTCAAAATCTATGGAAACATTTACCCTACTTAGACATATGGCTTGGAATTTAGATGCATTTGCTTTCATCAAATTATTTTTGAAACATGCATTTGCTAAAACAGAAGCTTCTTCAAGTTTGTCCTTTATGACCATTGGGTCTCTGTGTGCATAGGATAAGGTGTTATCATCAGCATAATTGTAAACATTGCAAGAACTACTTAATTAAAAAAGGAAATCATTTAGGTAAATGTTAAATAAGAGAGGGCCCAAGAGAGAACCTTGAAGAACACCAGTTTTCAAATTTAACCATTCACTTTGGATGTTATTTTCTATTTAAGATTTAGGTAGTTTAGTATGAAAGAACAGGATTCATGGGCCTTCCTCTACACAACATTGTTACAACTGTAAGTCTTTCTATGTGCTGACACGTCTATGGACAATGAAGAGGATACAAATTCAATGATCTGATCACACATATTGGCCTCGAACAATTTGGAGGTTGATGTTAGGACACTAAGGGGCCTGTTATTTTGTTTTGAAAGTTGATCTGATTTTTTGTACAGTGGGGAAACTTCAGCTTTTTTTATTATAATCGGGGAAAATCATTGTGCTTATGCTGTTGTATAAGATTGGGGTTAGACTTTGACATAAGTAATTTGCACCTATCTTAAGAAACTTTGGGGAAATGTTGTCAAATCCACTGGTCTTGTTTGTTTGTAGAGACTTCTATTTATTTTTAGTTACTGTGTCATTTACAGGTGTGAAATTAAACTGTTCATTACTGTTTACTTGATCGTTGATCAACTTAATGCTTGGGTAATGTTTATAGTGTTCAATGACCTCATCAGCTGAAATGCTGTTAACATTATCAGGTTCTGCTACATTATGAAGTATTCATTAAATATGTTAGTTACTTCTACAGGGTTGGTGACTATTGTGTCATTTTCAAATAGAGTGATTGTGCGATTGTTTGATTTTGTTTTGTTTGTCATGAAAGGTTTGACCACTTGCCAGAAGTGTTTACCCTTGGTATTCGATGTATTGCAATATTTCTGAAAGTAATTACTGAGTGATGACCTCTTTAGTTTGTTTACTTTGTTTCTTTGCTTTCTGTATTCATGCCAATTTTCTTGACTTCTAAATTTTTTAATTTCCTTCTAAGGGCTGCTTTTACATTTATCATTTTTCTTAGGTTGTCATTCATGTTTGGTAATTTATTATTTTTAAATAATCTTTGTTTCAATTTCTGATAATAAAGTATTGTGAAACCATAATTGATCATCAAATACTTGGGAATATGAAAAGGTGCTGTGTCCAGATCATGTAAGTAATCATTTTCACTGAAATTTTTGAAAGAACTGTAATAAAGTTCATTTGAAGGACACAGGATTCTTGTTGCAGCGCTTGTATAGTTATGAAAGTCATTTATACCAAGCGGAACATTTAAAGTTTGCTGAATAGAGTTTGAAGAATTTGTTAGAATCACATCAAGTAGTGTCGGGTTTTCTAGACTTTTAAAGCAGGTGGGGTTATTAACAATTTGTTTCAAATCATACATATCACATGTTTGTGAATGAGGATTTGGGTCAATTTTGACGGATGGGCTGCTGTAACGTAGCTGGGTTTTCCACGTTATCTGGACACATGGCATAGAATAAGGGGCTGTTCGCTTCTGTGATGAGGTCCGGGTGGACCTGTTGACCACCGGAAGTAAGGCTGTGTCCCTTGATGTGTCATGGAATAAGGGAACACCAGAACCAGTTTGAGTTTTTCTTCACGTCACATCATCATACATACATTGCTGACCACTTTTCTTGCCTGTCTGCTTGCTATGCTCCCTCTCTCTGCCTTCCCCCCTTCTAATTCTTGTTATTTACTTGATCCTATTTATATTAGCCAACTGTAGCTAATTGTAGCGATTCTGTTCTATTAGGGGGTACATACTGCGTTGCAGCACTCATTAACCTTCCTTCTAGTGTTAAGTCACTGAACTAATCTGTCCTAGGGCCCATTTACTGAACTAACCTTACCCTGTTGCCTAGTGTTCATTCCATGAACCAATCAGTCCTAGGGCCCATTTACTGAACTAACCTGACTATGACACACTATGGATGGGCTACGGATGGGCACGGATTATGACGGTTGGGCACAGGAGTCTGCCGAGCATTTCACGAGTATTCTATGCGTGAACACGAGAGGATGGCGAGAATACACAGATGGACAGCTTTCCCTGCATACCTACGGATGGCCAAGGCCAAGGATGGTCAAGGCCAAGGATGGCCACGGACGTACAACGTACGTAGAATGCTCACAGAGTGAATCCCGAGCGAGTAACGTAACTATAGTGTAAACAATTTATGTCAGCCAAATTTTTTAACATGTTTAAAAATGTTTGCCCTCTCCACGGATGGTTACAGATGATCTAGTGCTACCAGGAGCGTCCTATGGATAAGTGTGAATATACGTAATACGCCCGTTGAGTAAATTACGTGTGAACAAATATGACCAAAAGCAAAACTTTTTTTTCATCCGTGGTCATATGTAAGTCTTATCCATGACAGTGTGAACGCCTGCACCAGGTATAAATGGGCACTGACTATAGTTATGGTGATTGTAGAGTGCTTAGCCCCCTGCCCTTAACACTGTGTAATGGGCTGTATACTCCCCCAGGGAGTTGAGAAAAGCTGAAGCTTGAACAGGCCCACCAAGGGTGTTACGGTAAAGTCAGTTTAAACTGCTAATTTGACGGGTGGGACTATCAACTAATAATTATACATTTTGCAATGATATCAGCCTAACAGTACTTCCTAGTGTTAGTAATAGTTTTTATTGTAAGAGATGAAATCGTTAGCTTGAATAATAATGACACTAAAAGTAGTTTCACAATGCCTGTTTTTGATGATATTATGACATGTAATGATAACAATACAATGAATGGTGATGATATGGTGTCGAATACCGAAAATGAGACTAACATTATATAAACTATGGCTCTGGCAACGTGCCAGTTGCCATGCAAAGAATTTGATGATAATGGTATAGAATGTACATGGTTTAGGTGACAAACTAAAAGACCATGACTTCTTATCATACATTTCTAAGCATGACATAATAATTTTTCTTGAAATTATGAAACTAGATAAATATACACCAGATACAGGCCAGTATATGTATAAACATTTTCAAAGGAAATTTCAACATCCATGTTCTCGAAAACCTACTGGTGGAATAGGTGTACTCATTAGATCTAGCTTACACTCAAGTGGTGCTGTAACGGTTACGAAAAATTCAGATTTTACAGTATGGCTGAAAATAAAGCAAAACAGGCTAAACAGCACATTCTTAGCTGGGGTATATATACCCCCGCTAGACTGCACCTCCACAATATCAAGTTTTCTAAACAACAATGCCTTCAATCCAATTCAAGAAGAAATTGCCCACTTTAGTCAAAAGGTTAGTGTGGGACTTAAATGCTAGAACAGGAGATGAAACTATAGATGCAATAAAATTTGCAACATCTAGTGAATTTCCTCAGTACAATCGTTTCTCAGATGATAGCAAGTCAAATAGATATGGTGAAGATTTGCTTGATCTCTGTAAATCTAGCAACATGAGGATAATGAATGGATATTTTAATAAAGATAAAAGCACAGGTTCAATTACCTGTTACACACCAGGTGGTAAAAGTCTAATTTACTACTTAATTTGTGATGCCTTGTTCCATCAAAATTTGCGAAATTTATATCTTGAAACCACTGAATATTAATTCTGATCACAAGCCTTTGGTATTCTCTCTTAAAAAAAAGATAAGTCACAGTGATTACTTTAACAATATTTAAATAATACTAGAAGTTTGAGTTATGGTTTGAGTGATGCCAATCAAAACCTTTATACAAGCAGAGATTTGATGCTGAATTGTAACTAGATCTAATACATGAAATAATGATATAATAAACCATAGCTCAAACTTCTAGTATTATTTAAAGATCGTTTATTGCAAATATTACCCTAGGTGAAGTGGTCTATTACAATATGGTTTAAACTTGGATGTTGGCCTGACATGGATGTTGGCTAGGGTGCATCAGTTGCCCTTAAGTTGATAGAATCTGATGCAGTTTTGGTGAAGTGTTCCTTTTGATACAGAAAGGGCCCCTGTAAAATATTTTGGCAATATATTAATATTTAAGGGAGGCAACATTAGGCAGAAGTTTCATTATAAAACTTGATATGTTCAGTGTGATGATATGCACTTTGAAAGAAACTGATGAGAGATTTAGCTTGTGTTTGAGTTTTGACCTCAGAGAGAGACAGAGAGAGTCTGAACTAGTTAGCAAGACCACCCACAGGATTGTCATGGAGCAGCTCTGAAGACAGTAAAACTGTTATGCTATGCAAGACTCGAGAAAAGGACATATCAGGAGCTCTGCAATGCAATTCACATAAGCTTCATAATGGCCACATGTAAGACAAGATCCTCATCAACACTGTATGGTCTAGGACCTGCAGTATCTGAAGATGACTTGCATTTGCAAAAATCCAAACAACCAACAGTGAGAATGGTCTTGCGTGCATTGAAATTTCTAACATCTGAGAAGGCAAATACTGGGAATCTGGCATACTATGGAAGTGCAAAGATGCTGTTTCCACAGATTGAAGAAATATATGGTAGAACAGGTGTCCCTCTCCTGTCCACAAAGTCTAATCACAGTGATGAAGAAAAGATAGTGTGCAACAAACTGGTTAAAATATTAGAACAAGACAAAGCTTTTCGTAAAATGCCAAAAGAAAATAGAACGCAAGATCAACTAGATGATTATTCCAAAGCTTTGGATAAAACCTGTGTTCTTTGGCCTACAGATGCTTTTGATCAAATCAAAAATGACGAGATAAATGCTTTCTACAATCCATGATAGAAGGCAGAAAAGTCACAATTGAGGGATTGGATGTTGTACAAAAGAAAAAAGAAATAGAAAAAAGGTACAGAGAAGAGGAGAATAAAAAGAGAAGAGAACGTGGTAGGAAAGTACTAGCTACTCAATTTTGCACAGCAAGCCGTGAGGAGTTTGATAAACTGGAAATATGCCAGGGAGAATCATGTGAAGAAGAAGCAGATGGGGAGTTAGATCAGCAAAGTCAAAAAAGAAAGCACAGAAGAATTGCCAAGCCAGGAACTAGTGCATTTGTACCTCACAACATACTGCAAGATCCAGATCTGCAGCAACATTGTGAAAGGCTGGGTATGACACCAACGCAAACTGCCTCTCTTACTTGCAAGTTTGTGGAGAAAACAGGAGGGGATCCCAACAAGATTGCATGCTCATATAGCACTGCAGACAGGTAATACATTTGCAAAATAACATTCTATAATATTTAAGATATTTCCATTTCATTATTAACCATCTCTCAATTAGCTATATCATATAGATTATGCCATCTAAATTTCAGAGCAAGGACAAAAGCTCACCATAAAACTGTACAACATATTAAAGAGGACTGGATTGCACTGGAATGTGCTGTTGTTCATTGGGATGGAAAAATAATGTCCTCACTGCAATCAAAGTACAAGCTCGATGATCGCATGCCAGATATTGATGACAAAGTAGCAATTGTTGCAATAAAAACCTTTTCAAGCCATTTGTGGTATTTGAGCAATAAACTGGTCCCTCTAGCCCTCTTCAGTGATGAAGTAGAGCCAATCATCAAGCAGGAAATGGTAAATAAACTGCTTCATCTTCCAAAATGTGTCATTCCAAAGAACCGTTACGGTACCGATTATGGAAAACCACTGATGCCGGTGTTGCCAAATGACCTGACAAATGTCCAGCTGTCCGACTTTATAGGGCAAGATTCTTGGTTCTTTTTTGCCTCATTTAACATTCAATATGAAATATTGTCTGTCCCTGTATCTGAATGGGCTGTCACAAATGATTCGGCTGAACGTGCAGTCAAACTCACTCATGACAAGCTTGGCTCTGCTTTACTGGAAGATAGGTTTCAGAACATTACTCAAGTACTAGAGAAAGACAGAGCAGCATTTCCTCAACTTAGAAAGCCAAATAAAAAAATAAATAGAAGTTCTAAGCATTCGCACTTATAATATATATCGATTTAACTATCTTTTTCTTTCAAAGATTTCCTTGAAATTTCTTATTATTTTCTCAATATCTTAATATGTATAGCTTTGTATAATTGTAATAAATGAATAATGAATATAATAATTGAGTTTCAAGTTTTATATTGATTTTGGATAGTTCATCTATCAATTGATCACTCGATTTTCTCATTTTTTACCCCGAAAACGGCATTGAAAAATATACGTAGTTGTTGCCATCCTAAGGCACTGCACAATCTGTCTGAAATTTTACAGGGTGTCATTATAGCTAAAAAGAACCATTATTGCAAAACTGCATGAAGATCGCAGAATAAATTCTGATTTAGGGGGCAACCGATGCACCCTAATGTTGGCCTGACAAGAGCAATGAACTAGTGAGTTATTTAACTATTTATTGTGGCCATATCTAAACAGTCGAGTGAATTATCATGAAATAGTAGCGCTCCAGCGCTACCATTTAATTGGTAATGATAGGCAGGCTGGCAGCAACAGCTACACTTCTGTGGTAACGCTCTGAGGCTCATTTTCACCTTTAAACGTGATTCTCAATATGTTCCAGTTGCCCTATCGACCTCAAACCATCACTAAAAGTTGACCCAGTGTCTCTAGTTTACTCATGATTTTTTTCATTAAAAGTGATCGTAAGGGGAAAAAAGTGCTCGTAAGAGTTTGTTTTCATAAATTCTAGCGTTCCTGACAGAATGGTAATGATAGAAGTTTACCCCTCTTAAAAGCCTATCATAGTTTATCATTTTCATCCCAGAGGTCAGGCAGAGACATACCTCTTATCTGATAGCCAATTAACACCCCCCCCCCTCTTTTGACTGCCCCCTCAACTATCAGCTGTGCACCCCTTGACCCGGTGTCTACTGTATGCAGATAGGCAGTGTACATTATCATATGATTATGATGCTTATCCATCTTGTTTGATAAGTCACCCTCATTAACTCAGTTTCTCGTCTTAATAACAAAGTTCACAAGTAAATGGGTGTTTGAGCTTGTTTGCTAGATATCTGTCACAATTTAAGGAACTTCATTTCATTTAAAACAATGTTCACTGAAAAAAAAATTTAAATGCAAATTAGTAATTATAATTATAATGCATATTAATAATGTACAAGTTGGTGTGAAGGGTAAAAACGTATTACAGAAAAGCAAAATAAAAAAAGAAAGATAGAAAGAAAGAAAGATATAAAGAAAGTAAGAAAGAAAGATGAAAGAAAGAAAGAAAGAAAGATAGAAAGAAAGAAAGATGGAACGTAAGAAAGAAAGATGGAAAGAAAGATAGAAAAAAGGTAAGAAAGAAAGAAAGATGGAAAGATGGAAAGATAGAACGAAAGAAAGAAAGATAGATAGAAAGAAAGAAAAAAGAAAGAAAGTAAAAACGAAAGATAGAAAGAAAGTAAGAAAGACAGAAAGAAAGAGAGATAGAAAGAAAGATGTAAGAAAGAAAGAAAAAACGAAAGGTAGAAAAATAGAAATTAATAAGAAAGAAAAAAAGATAGAAATAAGAAAGAAAGATAGATAGATAGATAAATGGGTGGATGGATTGATGGACTGATTTACTGATCGATTGATTGATCATATTTAATCTCAGTATTTACACTCAGCGACAGTGAAATTCGCCACGACAACGAGATTCGCCACCCCCCTATAACTGAATTAAACACCTTGCAAGTTCATGATTTGTTACAAAACTGATTGTTTATATAATTGACAATACTCTGTCACCCCAACAGGCATCTAATAAATGTTTATTGCACTTTATTACGAGTGGCGAATCTCATTGTCGTGGCGAATTTCACTGTCGCCGAGTGTACACTGTATTAGCTAATCCGAAAACTAGCGCCCCCCTTTCCAGGGCCTATACTATAACACCTCACTATCACTGTTACAAAAGACCACCTCACTGTTAAGATCACATTATTCTTAAAATCTATCTATCTATCTATATGTCTATCTATCTATCTATTTGTCTAATTATCTGTCTGTCTATCTATCTATATCTGTCTATCTTATTATCTATCTTTCTGTCCATCTATCTGTCTATCTATCTGTCTGTCTATCTATCTAATTATCTATCTATCTACTATCTATCTAGTTATTTGTCTGTCTATCTATCCTGTATATATATATATCTATATCTATATCTGTCTATCTTATTATCTATCTATCTGTCTATCTATCTGTCTATATGTCTATCTATCTAATTATTTATATAATTACCTATCTGTCTATCTTTCTATCTATATATCTATCTATCTATCTATCTATCTATCTGTCTTATTATCTAACTATCTATCTATCCATCTGTCTATCTGTAGCTATCTAATAATCTATCTAATTATCTATCTGTCTGTCTATATCTATGTATCTATATAATTATCTATCTATCTATATAATTATTTATCTATCTATTTATCTGTCTAACTATCAGTCTGTCTAACTATCAGTCTATCTATCTTTCTGTCTGTCTATCTATCGGTCTGTCTATCTATCTTACTTTCTCCTTAGAACAAGTTTTTCTCGTAGGAAAGAGATATGAAAATAATGTCTATGTCCCCTCCTAGACACCGTAGCTTTCAACATAGGCGCTGTCCTGCTGGTGTTGTCAAGACGTATGGCCTATGTGTCAGCTGACTTCATTTTAATGCGATTTTATAGATTTTAAGACTCTGATTTTATGTTATATTGTCAAGTGCATTTGAATGTTTTATACCCAGTAAGCAATGCGATGTTGGCGACGTCAAAACAATGTAGAAACAAAAACCGATTTAGAATGCTATATGGGTATAAAGTAAGTGTACAATAACATGTTATAATAATAATTATATAGATAAACTGATTTATATTACTTGTGATAAAAAGTAGAAAGTTTCTAAAAAATACAAATTCTCAGCAGTTTATCGTTTTGAGATGGTCCGCAATGATTTAGCCCAAGAGGCATGATGAGATCCTTGCTCTGACTTATAGAAGTCGGGGCCATCTCAAAATGGAGCATAAAAATGCCTCAAACATATTGTTCAATGGTGAAAAATACTTGTATATAATATAGGCTTAAAATTAAGTAAGATATTTGTCTGAGAAGGCAGCTAGGTTGGCGGAGGCAAACAGTGGTGCTCCCGCAGACGTCCGCGCCGGGTTTTTATCAATGCAGGCAGAACTGAGCGCTTCTTTAAAAGGCTGCTGCTCCTCTAATATTAGTCCAATTTTCGTCAAATAAGACTGAATTGTAGTATAGTTCATACTGATTCCATACACGTTTTTGGATCGAAAATAGGCTCACAATTAAGCGAGATATTTTGTCTGAGAAGGCAGCTATGTTGGCATAGGCAAACAGTGGTGCTCCCACAAACATCCGCGCCCGTACTGTATCAATATTGTCTATAGATGATAAGAATGTTGCAAATGAACTAATTAAAAAAAAACCGCACTGTTCTATCATATATAGAAGTCAAGTAATTGAAGTTTTGCACTGTCAAACATCTTCAGGTGAGTTAAAGATCAACGTCTTTAAGTTAAAGAAAGTCAGGTGAGAAGGCCAAGGCAAAATTAGAGATGTTTCTTAAATTAAGGCCAAGGGAGGGGGGTTGTATTTACTTTAAAAGGCTGCTGCTCCCCTAATATTAGTCTGATTTTCGTCAAATAAAAACTGAATTGTTCAGGAAAATGTGTAGAATTTATATAATAGATAAGGAGAGGAAAATTAATAAGGTATAATGGGCAAAAACAAGATTTTTGTTAAAAAATGCCCCCAACATTTATTACTGTTCTTTAATGTAGATAGTTAGATAGATAGATATGTAGATAGATAGATAGATAGATATGTAGAGTGTAGATATGTAGATGTTTAGATAGATAGATAGATAGTTTATAGAAACAGATAGATTTATATGCTTATTATACAATACAGAATATCTCGCTTAATATTTGGTATATGTTCGATCTGAAAACACATATGGAATCAGTATGAACTATACTACAATTCAGTCTTATTTGAGGAAAATCGGACTAATATTAGGGGAGCAGCAACCTTTTAAAGTACCCGGCGAGTCTATCGTACAATTCTGCGAGTCAATCCTACAACTCGGCGGGTTACTCCTGGATGCCGTCGAGTCTTTCGTGGAATTTGTCCACTAATTCGCCGTACCCGCCGAATGACCCGTAGAACCCGCCGCATGACCTGTAGAACCTGCCGAGTGACCTGTAGAACCCGACGAGTGACCCGTAGAACCCGCCGAGTGACCCGTAAGACCCGCAGAGTCACCCGTAGAACCCTTTTTGCCGCCAGAATCCATCGCCAACCCGGTGAAAAAAGCTGTTGCATAACCCTTATGTAATACTACGGGTTCACTACGGCAAAACCGGCTATGTGTGACAGGGGCTTTATTATGGGATTAAGTGCGTACTTCACTGCAACACCAATTTTTTTTTCGTGCGAATGCAATTTTTTGTCATGCGAATATAAATTGTTTTTGTGCGGACGCAAAAAATGTCTGTGCGAACGCAAATATTTTCGTGCGAACGCAAAAAAATGTCCCTTTAAAAGCTCCGTAGAAAAGTGTTAATAAAACATCTAAACCTGAGGAAGAGGCATACATGGCTTTAGCATTACACACATGTATAATATATATAATATTGGTATATGAAAAGGGACTTAATTTCTGCTTTGAAGCCAAACTTCTCTGTGAAGGGGCCAGCCATCTGTGAAGGTTTTAACTCCAGAGCCAGCCAAATGGTGGCCCCTTCACAAGAGGATGCCCATTTATTGAGAAGCATCCACGTCTGTTTAAAGGTAATCGCATTGGTTGACATCTAGAATTTCTTTTTTTTTCACATGACTAATAGAAATTACCTCCCTGATGCATCAGTGAACCACTTTAGCAGCCAAAACTTTGAACTAGAAATTGCAGGCACTACCAGGGAAAAAGGCAGTGTAGGCTAACCAATATTTACTACATTTTGTATACAAATTTGTTCTCTGTCTGGACTATGAAATATGTATCATGTTTGGTATCATTTTGCATGCCAAGAAAACAAGTCTTGCCAACTTTGAAACTAGAACTAAAAATGTAATAACTATCAAGTTATTACAGTCTTGATTACATATGACAGTTCAGTTTCTGTTTTTTTTAAATAATTTGATCATAGGGTATTATTGCATTAAATATGAATAAATCTATTTGCAAGCTTATAAAATAGATTAGATAATGACCAGCAAACATAGTGATTGAATCAATTTATAAATCATGTTGTGGTTCCATAATAGCATCATGCCGACCTTGCATTGCTGATCCTAATGGCACGTTGTTAAATTGTAAGGTGGTATGCCAGGTGCTATAAAACTGTAAGGCAGCCTCAATAGTAAGGTGTTCTTAACAGTGAGGAGGTCAATAATTGGAAAAAGTGGTCTTTATGGTAAGGTGGCCTGTTTTAGAGGTGGTCTCAATAGAGAGGTGGTCTGAATAATGAGCTGATCTTAGTGGCAAGGTAGGCTTAACAGTGAGGTAGTCACTAATGAGGTGGTCTTATTAGTGAGGCCTGGATAGTAAAGTGGTCTGCGTGAGATGGCCTAATAAAGAAGTGGTCTTTATAGCAAGGTAGTCATAATAGTAAGGTTGTCTGGATGGTGTAATTTCTTCAAGGTTTAAGATTTTTGAAATAACCTGTCAGTCAAAATGAAATAGCAGATATATAGCTATATAGATAACTAGATAGATAGTTAGATAAAATGATTGATTGTTAAATTGATTAAAAGAAAGAAAAAACAACAGTAACTTATATAATGATATTTCACAAACTGCATAATAGCTTGATACACAGATAGACAGTAGACAGGCAGCTAGACAGACAGACAGACAGCTAGACAGACAGACAGACAGATGGCTAGATTGATAGCTAGATTGATTGATTGATAGTTTGATTGATTGATTGCTAGTTGGATTAATTGATTGATTGATAGTTTGATTGATGGATTGATTGATAGTTAGATTGATTGATTGATAGGTAGATTATTGATATATAGTTCAATTGATTGATTGATAGTTCAATTGATTGATAGTTAGATTAATTGATTGCTAGTTAGATTGATTGATTGAGTAATAATTTGATTGATATATTGATAGTTAGATTGATAGTTAGATTGATTGATTGATTAATATATAGTTCGATTGATTGATTGATAGTTTGATCGGTTGATTGATGGATTGAAAGATGTATAGATAGATAGATGGATAGATTGATAGTTAGATTGATTGATTGATTGATATATAGATAGATAGATTGATTGTTTGATAGTTAGACAGACATATTGATTGCTAGTTAGATTAATGGATTGATTGATAGTTTGATTAATGGATTGATAGTTAGATTGATTGATTGATAGTAAGATTGATTGATTGATAGTTAGTTGATTGATAGTTCAATTGTTGATTGATAGTTCAATTGATCGATTGATTGATAGATTGATAGATGAATATTTAGATTGATTGATTGATTGATAGTTAGACAGACAGATTGATTGATAGTTAGATTGATTGATTGATTGATTGATGGTTAGATTGGTTGATTGATAGTTAGACAGATTGATTGATAATTATATTGATGGATTGATATTATGATTGATTGATTGATTGATAGATTGATTGATTGATAGTTAGATTGATTGATAGTTTGATTGATAGTTCAATTGATCAACTGATTAATAGATGTATATAGTTAGATTGATTGATTGATTGATATATAGATTGATTGATTGATAGTTAGACAGACTGATTGATTGATAGTTAGATTGATTGATTGATGGTTGGATTGATTGATTGATAGTTAGACAGACAGATTGATTGATAGTTTGATTGATTGGTTGATTGATTGATAGGTAAACATATCAATAGATGTATAGTTAGATTGATTGATTGCTAGTTAGATTGATGGTTAGATCAATTGATTGATTGATTGATTGATAGTTAGACATATTGATTGACTGATTGATAGTTAGACAGACATATTGATTGATAGTTTGATTGATTGATTGATAGTTAGATTGATTGATTGATAGATAGGCAGACAGATTGATTGATAGTTTGATTGATAGTTTGATTGATTGATTGATTGATTGATTGATTGATTGATTGATTGATAGTTAGACTGACTGATTAATTGTTAGATTTATAATTGATTGGTTAATTGGCTAAAAGAAAAGTAGATAAAAATGTGATTGTAACATTTAATATTTAATATTAATCAATGTTGAACAAATATTATAGTTTTGTGTCTGTATACACAAATAATGTATGGATTGTGTAATAGAATTGTGTCTATAGAAGAGAGAAGATTTTCTATCTCCCATTCTTAATTGATACCAATATATTGTACATGATAAAGATGTGGCTATTAGCTGCTACTGGAGGGGGTGGCAAGGGAAGAGGGTGAAATCACAGAGAGGTGAAGGGAGGGGGTTGAAAACACAGCATCAGCTGGTGTCAATCATCCGTGATAAAGATCTAAATCACCCCTTTTCAAGTGGATACTGCTGCCATCTAACATATTATTAATGAACTGCAAACCCTACCATAATTTAGTAACAGTAGAGCATTCCCCTTTTATGGTAGCTGTTCTACAGCTACCATATTTGTGGTAATGATAGAGCATTACTGTTTCATGGTAATTCACTCGACTGTGGTGTGTAACAGTTAAATGAACCTGTGCTATTATCTTTATTAAAATATCCATTCATTATCCTCATGTTGCTAGATTTACAGAGATCAAGCAAATCTTTACCATATCTATTTGACTTGCTATCATCTGAGAAACGATTGTACTGAGGAAATTCACTAGATGTTGCAAATGTTATTGCATCTATAGTATCATCTCCTGATGTTAAGATATAGTCAGGGAGTTTACCTGTTCTAGCATTTAAGTCCCACACTAACCTTTTGACTAAAGTGGGCAATTTCTTCTTGAATTGGATTGAAGGCATTGTTGTTTAGAAAACTTAATATTGGGGAGGTGCAGTCTAGCGGGGGTATATATACCCCAGCTAAGAATGTGCTGTTAAGCCTGTTTTGCTTTATTTTCAGCCATACTGTAAAATCTGAATTTTCGTAACCGTTACAGCACCACTTGAGTGTAAGCTAGATCTAATGAGTACACCTATTCCACCAGTAGGCTTTCGAGAACATGGATGTTGAAATTTCCTTTGAAAATGTTTATACACATACTGGCCTGTATCTGGTGTATATTTATCTAGTTTCATAACTTCAAGAAAAATGATTATGTCATGCTTAGAAATGTATGATAAAAAGTCATGGTCTTTTAGTTTGTCACCTAAACCATGTACATTCCACACCATTATCATCAAATTCTTTGCATGGAAACTGGCACGTTGCCAGAGCTATAGTTTATATAATGTTAGTCTCATTTTCGGTATTTGACACCATATCATCACCTTTCATTGTATTGTTATCATGACATGTCATAATATCATCAAAAACAGGCATTGTGAAACTACTTTTAGTGTCATTATTATTCAAGCTAGCGATTCCATCTCTTACAATAAAAACTATTACTAACACTAGGAAGTACTGTTAGGCTGAAATCATCGAAAAATGTATAATTATTAGTTGATAGTCCTACCCGTCCAATTAGCAGTTTAAACTGACTTTACCGTAACACCCTTGGTAGGCGTGTTCAAGCTTCAGCTTTTCTCAACTCCCTGGAGGAGTATACAGCCCATTACACAGTGTTAAGGGCAGGGGGCTAAGCACTCTACAATCACCATAACTATAGCCAGTGCCCATTTATACCTGGTGCAGAGTTAAGGGGCGTTCACACTGTCATGGATAACACTTACATATGACCATGGATGAAAAAATAGTTTTGCTTTTGGTCATACTTGTTCACACATAATTTACTCAACGAGCGTATTACGTATACTCACGCTAATCCATAGGACGCTCCTGGTAGCACTAGATCATCCGTAACCATCCATGGAGAGGGCAAACATTTTCAAACATGTTAAAAAATTTGGCTGACATAAATAGTTTACGCTATAGTTACGTTACTCGCTCGGGATTCACTCTGTGAGCATTCTACGTACATTGTACATCCGTGGCCATCCTTGGCCATCCTTGACCATCCTTGGCCTTGGCCATCCGTAGGTATGCAGGGAATGCTGTCCATCTGTGTATTCTCGCCATCCTCTCATGTTCACGCATAGAATACTCGTGAAATGCTCGGCGGACCCCTGTGCCTACCCGTCATAATCCGTGCCCATCCGTAGCCCATCCATAGTGTGTCATAGTCAGGTTAGTTCAGTAAATGGGCCCTAGGACTGATTGGTTCATGGAATGAACACTAGGCAGCAGGGTAAGGTTAGTTCAGTAAATGGGCCCTAGGACAGATTAGTTCAGTAACTTAACACTAGAAGGAAGGTTAATGAGTGCTGCAACACAGTATGTACCCTCTAATAGAACAGAATCGCTACAATTAGCTACAGTTGGCTAATATAAATAGGATCAAGTAAATAACAAGAATTAGAAGGGGGAAGGCAGAGAGAGGGAGCATAGCAAGCAGACAGGCAAGAAAAGTGGTCAGCAATGTATGTATGATGATTTGACGTGAAGAAAAACTCAAACTGGTTCTGGTGTTCCCTTATTCCATGACACATCAAGGGACACAGCCTTACTTTCGGTGGTCAACAGGTCCACCTGGACCTCATCACAGAAGCGAACAGCCCCTTATTCTATGCCATGTGTCCAGATAACGTGGAAAACCCAGCTACGTTACAGCAGCCCATCCGTCAAAATTGACCCAAATCCTCTTTCACAAACATGTGATATGTATGATTTGAAACAAATTGTTAATAACCCCCCCCCCCACCTGCTTTAAAAGTCTAGAAAACCCGACACTACTTGATGTGATTCTAACAAATTCTTCAAAGTCTATTCAGCAAACTTTAAATGTTCCGCTTGGTATAAGTGACTTTCATAACTATATAAGCGCTGCAACAAGAATCCTGTGTCCTTCAAATGAACCTAAATTAATTCATTACAGATCTTTCAAAATTTCAGTGAAAATGATTACTTGCATGATCTGGACACAGCACCTTTTCACATTTCCCAAGTATTTGATGATCAATTATGGTTTCACAATACTTTATTATCAGAAATTGAAACAAAGAGTATTTAAAAATAATAAATTACCAAACGTGAATGACAACCTAAGAAAAGCGATAAATGTAAAAGCAACCCTTAGAAGGAAATTAACAAATTTAGAAGTCAAGAAAATTGGCATGAATACAGAAAGCAAAGAAACAAAGTAAACAAACTAAAGAGGTCATCACTCAGTAATTACTTTCATAAATATTGCAATACATCGAATACCAAGGGTAAACACTTCTGGCAAGTGGTCAAACCTTTCATGACAGACAAAACAAAATCAAACAATCGCACAATCACTCTATTTGAAAATGACACAATAGTCACCAACCCTGTAGAAGTAACTAACATATTTAACGAATACTTCATAACTAGTCACCAACCCTGTAGAAGTAACTAACATATTTAACGAATACTTCATAACTAGTTACCAACCCTGTAGAAGTAACTAACATATTTAATGAATACTTCATAACTAGTTACCAACCCTGTAGAAGTAACTAACATATTTAACGAATACTTCATAACTAGTTACCAACCCTGTAGAAGTAACTAACATATTTAACGAATACTTCATAACTAGTTACCAACCCTGTAGAAGAAACTAACATATTTAACGAATACTTCATAACTAGTTACCAACCCTGTAGAAGTAACTAACATATTTAACGAATACTTCATAATGTAGCAGAACCTGATAATGTAAACAGCATGTCAGCTGATGAGGTCATTGAACACTATAAACCTTACCCAAGCATTAAGTTGATCAATGATCAAGTAAACATTGATCAACAGTTTAATTTCACACCTGTAAATGACACAGTAACTACAAATAAATAGAAGTCTCTACAAACAAACAAGACTAGTGGATTTGACAACATTTCCCCAAAGTTTCTTAAGATAGGTGCAAATTACTTATATCAAAGTCTAACCCCAATCTTATACAATAGCATAAGCACAATGATTTTCCCCGATTATAATAAAAAAAGCTGAAGTTTCCCCACTGTACAAAAAATCAGATCAACTTTCAAAACAAAATAACAGGCCCCTTAGTGTCCTAACATCAACCTCCAAATTGTTCGAGGCCAATATGTGTGATCAGATCGTTGAATTTGTATCCTCTTCATTGTCCATAGACGTGTCAGCCTATAGAAAGACTTACAGTTGTAACAATGTTGTGTAGAGGAAGGCCCATGAATCCTGTTCATTCATACTAAACTACCTAAATCTAAAATAGAAAACAAATTGTAAAACTAGGTAACATCCAAAGCGAATGGTTAAATTTGAAAACTGGTGTTCTTCAAGGTTCTCTCTTGGGCCCTCTCTTATTTAACATTTACCTAAATGATTTCCTTTTTTAATTAAGTAGTTCTTGCAATGTTTACAATTATGCTGATGATAACACCTTATCCTATGCACACAGAGACCCAATGGTCATAAAGGACAAACTTGAAGAAGCTTCTGTTTTAGCAAATGCATGGTTCAAAAATAATTTGATGAAAGCAAATGCATCTAAATTCCAAGCCATATGTCTGAGTAGGGTAAATGTTTCCATAGATTTTGAGATTGACGATTATATAATACAATCTGAGTCTGTTGTTAAACTGTGAGGTATCAGCATTGATAACAAACTGAATTTTGACTGCCATGTATCAATAATTAGTAGAAAAGCAGCAAAACAAATTAATGCACTCCAAAGATTATGCAAACGCATTGATTACACAAGTAAACTCAGAACATACGAATCATTTATCTCATCTAATTTTGTTTATTGCACACTTGTGTATGATACTTTCACAATAGGACAAAACAAGAAACTTGAGAAACTAAATAAAAAAGCAATATGATTAGTTTGCAATGATTATGATAGCCATACAACCAACTGCTAGAAAGAACATGTCAAAAAATGCTTTACGTAACAGGAAAAACTAGTCTAGCAGAATTTGTTTATAAAGTACTCCATGACATGGCAAGACCTATAACAAGTTCATTTTTTACCAGGCAGATTACGCCATATGAGATGAGAGATAATCCTAAGCTAGTCAAGCTTGTTAACAACACTATGCAATATGGTTTTAGGTCTATTATGTATCAAGGTGCTATGATTTAGAATTGTTTACCTTTAAATTAAAAGAAGTAGATGATTTAGCTAAGTTCAAAGATTTATTAAGTTGTTGCAGTTCCCTGGAAAGTTGTAACTGCGGATCATGCATAATCTGTCAGCAAAATAATTTATAATCATTGTATAGTTCAGTCATATTATTTCTTTTGACAACTGATATCATTCTAGCATACATGAGTAGTTCTAATACTTTAGAAAACAGTGGCATGACTGATACAGGCCTGTAATTGCTTATCAACATAGGATCACCAGCTTTATATAATGGAATAATTTTGGCTATTTTCATTGCATCCGGAAAGAATCCTTGTGTAATAGAAAAATTCAAAATATGTGTCAGGGGAGTAAGGTATGTAAGATAAGTCGCTTTTACCACTAAGTCATATCCAGCACTTGCATTTTTTAAATTCAAGATAATTTTTTCAACTTCGTCTTTATCTACGTGTGAAAGAAATATTGAAACAGAGTTGTTCTCATGTTTTTAGCTTATAGGATCAATATTACTATAAAGTTGAATGGGAATTTGTCTGGCCAAGTCTTTGACAATGTTATTGAAATATTGATTAAATTTGTTGCCCATGATGGTCTTTTTGCTCTCCAAAGTGTCACCAAATTTGAACTGAATTGGAATTGCTGCTTGTTTTTCTTATTTATAACCTCCTTAATGATCCACCATAATTGTTTGGTACTGTTCGAGTTTTCTTACAGTAGTAGATGGTGATGTCTTCTTTCAGTTATTCTCAGATTTATTATGCCGGTCACATTTGATCAAACTTAAATAACAAGCACAATAAGTGTTATGAAACTTATGACAATGCTTAAACTTAAATACTTATAGCTTAGCCAGGCACATTCCGAACCATGCAAACAACTAAAATGAAAGTTAAAATGGTGCAATAAAAAGGCTCAATTCTAAGAATATCCTCACTCGAGGAACGGGTGGGTGGGAGAAGAAATGAAGCAAATGAGTGCGAACGATGCGTCCCTCCCTTTTAAGGGGGCCGTAGACAAGATTACGCTCATGGACGGATTGTGATATGATTGGACGCTAGCGCACGTCAATGGAAGGTGACGTTTATTTTATTTTAATTAACTAAATGTATTGTTCTAAACAATAAATGACATTAATACCTCTTGTATCTAGCACTGTTATATAATGTTGGATTTTTAAGTTGATCAACAAATAGCCTATTCCTTAACTTGATTGATTTTTTCATTCCTTCAGATAACCAAGGTTTTCCGATTTTGATAATTGGACTTTCTCACTCTGATTGGGAAAGATTATTCAAAGATTTGTATGTATTTGTCATAAAAACAGGCAAATGCATCCGGTCCATCAGTATTATGTAAAACCTGGTTCCAATCAATAATGTCAAGTTTCCTAGAAAACAATTCTACGTACTTTGCACTTATGCTGAGTGTTTTGTAAAATTTATCCTCGTTATTAATCCTATTTCCATAGTAGATAGCAAACCCAGGTAAATGATCAGAGATATAAGTATAAGGGTGGGTGGATTAGGGCTTTAAGTCCTGTATTTCGGCACCTGATGGGCTAATTAGGACAGGTAGGGACCATGGCAATGAGATGAAGGATGAAACAGCCATCCAACATAGGCTCGACCGGGAATTGAACCCGGGACCCAGTGGTTGGAAGTCCAGCTTGCTACAACTGAGCTAGGCACCCACCCCTTGAGATATTATGATAAAATAAACCACAGAGACTTCAAGGGGTAGATATATCATTAAAGAAAATATTATCGATAAGAGTACATGTTTTTGAGGTAATTCGTGTGGGTTGGTTATTTAGGGAAACATGGAGTTGGCATAGATAATGTCTAGGAAATCTGAACTATGGTTCTTAATGTCTAATATGTTAATGTTAAAATCACCCATTAGACAGACAATCTTCTTTTCATTCTTTAATTTACTCAAAATGTCAGATATCTGGTCATTAAACGACATGAAATAAACTATTGGCCTCAATTGGTCAGGTGACCTCAGAGGTCACATGTCCAGGTCAAGCAGGATCCTCGGTCAAAATTGGGAGGCTTTTTGGAAACCAGTATCTTCTTTTTTTATTTCTATGAACAGAGCCTGGAATGAATCATTGTTTAAGTCTACTAATCGGAATGAAATAAGTATTGATTAATATCTTAGCATGCGTGAACTTTTTGAATTAATATTGTGGCAGAGTTAGGGTTTACGGATAGCAGTTCATCATTACTTTTGGGGGATGTAGCACCACTAGCTTAGCAGAGAGGAGAAGTTTTCCAGAAACAAACAGACTTCTTCTCGAATGTAAATCTACACTCAAGAAATGGCTAAAGAAACCATTTTCCAGTAGTCCAGTTCACCAAATCATTTGAAATAAATGAGGAAAATCAAAGTCAGAAAAATAAGATTCATAGAATATATTCTGATTAGTCAATCATGAAATAACAGGATATTGCCTGAGTAGCTTGAGTACCTCAAGACATGAGTCCAAAGTTGTGTCAAAAGTCTTAAGAGAGATTCACAGGTACTTGACTGTGCATGATATTCAGCCAAATTGTCCAGAAATCCATTATAATAAAATGATAAGAAGAGATCTCAGGTGAGTCTCAGCGTATTCTTACTATCATTCTGCACTTTCTTACAATCTGGCTAACCAATTGACTGCCTGCCTCTTGCCTGCAGGGCCTAAGCTGCAGTCTTACAATGGAATACAGCCCTAGTGGGAATAAATGGAATTAATGAAATACCCCACCTAGGGAATTACAACGGAACTTCTCTTAGCAATTTGGAAACCAAGTATGCATCATCATACGCAAATCTATATAGGATAGATATGCAGCTTTACAGATACACACAATTTATGTCAAACAAACTCTAAAACACTAATTTAACTAGTAACTCAGAAAATCACTACCAAGTATTTCCGTAATACAAGGCCAAGGCACAATGGACCATACTTTCCATTCCTTACACATCAATAATCTTGCCTCCACAGCATTAGGTCTTATTGCAGGGGGACCAAGATAATGTATCTTAAAATTATGAGTTCTGACATTCAAGTTCCTTTTGACACAATTCATTTATGAGAGCTGAGTAAGGGGACACAGTCTTGTCATCAGATATAACCTGATGTGTATCATTAGCCAAACGATACAGATACAGACAATCGGTGGCGATTATCTCACAAATACATTCTTTCTTTTCCAAAATTTCTTGGCATTTCTTACAATTGTACACTGAAAATAAATTTGACGAATTAGGTTCGTCAAACGATGAGCTGATAATTTGACGAACCTTATTTTTTGTCGAAAAATGCGTACAACAGCAGTTTGTCTAATGATTACCATCACTAATCATATGACCAACATGTTGGAGTTAGTCAAATGACGAACTAGGTTCGTACTATTGTCAAAGCAAAGTTCATCAAATAAGCCATCATCAAGATATTAACCTAATTCATCATTTTTACGAACCTAATTCGTCAAATTTATTGTCAGTGTAGAAAGCAATGGGAACAAGCGATGGCAATTCCAGAACCAAGTGTCGAACTCTTAGAGCACAATTTCCTGCATTCCAATTAGGTCTCAGGACACTATACATTCTATGATTATCTATAGTTAAATCAGAAGTTTGCAAATTACCAGCAACATGCAACTGAGCAATTGGAGCTTGCACAGTCATAATGTACATCAATACTCTATTGTAATGTATGGAGAACAGAATAGAGTCAAGTCCAAGGGTATAGCTTGAGAGAGGTGTTTATTGTGGTGGAAACACCCAAACTGACTGATGTCCAGTCTGACCTTGCTATATACAGTCAATTCAAAGAAAGGATTGTGGGGGCCAGCTGCACCCTCATTAATTATGCAAAATGATGCAGGTGCACTGGCTAGACAATGGAATATATACCAAACAAAGAAGGACTAAATTCACACACAAGTAACTATAAAACATGATCTATAAAATTGAAATATTAATACATGACGCTATCACATCCACTATGAATTTCAAGAAATATTTCAACTTGAGGACGTTTCCTTAACCCAGTATGAGCCATCAGAAAGCGTGCTTCACTGAAGCAATAAGAAATCAACTGTTTTTCGCTATACAAATATTATTACCAACAAGACAACTGCAATATGAGATAAAGTCAAATAAAAATACGACATTCGACCCAATTCAACAATATTTCCATTTTGAAGAGTAGCAGCATGTGCAACATGAGAAGCAGAAACAAACATCATAGAACGCATCATTCCATCAGTGAACTGGCCAAAACGGCAGAAATAACAAGATATTACCAAAGACACAACGCCCATTATTCCTCCAATAAAAGCTATAGCCTTTGGCCATTGATTCTTGGTAAATCAGGCTTTAAATGAAATGTCAGCAGCAATTCTATCCCATTCATCTTCAAATCTTTTACCTTTATCATTAATTAATTGAGCGAGACGGCGTAACTGAATGAAACCAGTGGTCATATTCTTTGAACGAACCTCTTTAAGATTCTGCAAAGTCTGCAATTTTGACAATTCTATTGGTTTATCTGTTGCTTGTACTTCATTAGGATCAACAGGAGACATAGTAATATTCGGAAAACGGCGTAGAGATGAGAGAATTGGCAACACAAGTCAGCTGCAAAGTAGGTAGTGGGTTCAAAGCAAAATTGGTGATAAGATGTGCTATTTGACCATTAGTCGCGGTTAAACTTTATTGACACAACGCAGATCGTGCAATTAAAGCATAGGGGAACCAGTTAAATCCTTAGGAACGCGATCTTCTTGGCATTGATACCTCCGGGGTTGACTAAGCCCACTGATAAGTAATTGTGAATCTAAATCAAGAATGGAAGGTTCGGGCTCAAAATGTTTGGAAAAATAAGTGATGTCACACTTATCAGTAATAACTACAGCAGATGCATTAAGATACAGAGCAGTCAAACATGTCAATTCAATCTTATCTAATTCCTGAAAAGATTCACTACTGCTCCTACGCATACAACCACTTCTAATGATATATCTTCTTTGCTTTATGATTCGTCTTTGGAATGCCCAACGCTGTCCATGCTGATTTGACTAGTAAGAGGTCAAGGACTTTTAAGTATGCATTGCAGATCATGGTTCCATATATTGATTTGTCCGACTTGGATATGAAGTTTTCCTTGGTCAGCTATTACAATGTCCTAATGGGGAAATCTGGTAAGGGGGGGGGGGGGCAATGGGGGGATGCAAGGTCTTGGCTGGGCCCCCCAGGCCCCCCATGGCTACGCCACTGCAACTTTACACAACTCATCATCATGCCAACATACCTTATCAGAAACAGCCCTTTTCTTAAATTAAACGCTCTAGTGAACTCAGCCTGCAGGTCTGAGACAACTAGGCATAGAGCATAATTTAATATACTTCATATACTTCATATAAATTTAGGTAATGTTCGAAAAAGGACAGTGCAAATGCAATATAATACTACCTGCCAAATTTAATTCAAGTGAAATCAGAAGTAAGAAAGAATATCCAAAAAAGAGTTCTTAATAAAAGCGGATAATCGATCTGAACCGAGAGCTATCGTCAATCAATCAATCATTCCAATAATTTATCTCAATTCCAAAGCAAGATTATAACTACAATAAAAAAACACATCAAATTTCCACTTTCAAATTAACCAACTTTTATACTAATTATCAGATGTTTCCTGTTTAAATTATCATATACACATGGAATATACTCCTAATGAACTTAACTAATTGCACAATAAGCTAATTGCAAGATAAGCAATTCTAATCACAATCAATGCAATCAACAACCAAGACGGTTGGGAACAAATTACAGAGTGAACAATTTTGTGTAATTTTGCATAATTAATATGCATTTTGACACTAGACCAGCTAATCAAGATATAAGTGTCAGAAATTAACTTAATGATCCATCATAATCAGGGAAAACAAATCCATCAATGAGTGTTTAAAACGCAAATGCCAATCTATCAAGTCTTCCAATCGGTAATTAAGATAAAATCTCAAACTTCCATCACGAAACCACACACACAGAATTAATCTAAACAATCTTAAATGCAGATCAAGCAGACACTTAGAAGACATAAACGCTACCAAAGCACGCAGAAGAGCAGATTCGCGCTCAACCTGCATCAGGATAAATATCCTAATAGAATTTAAGTGTTTGTTTAGACAGGGAGCCTAAATGTAGCTACTGAGACTGAAACTATTTGTCTTTCAGGGGTCCAGATACCCTGCCAGTTTATCTTATGAGTCCGGGATATGTTCGAAACAGAGACAACTGGAAAAGTAATACACAGTCCAAACTTAAGTACATTGAGCAGTAAACTGCAATTCCATTCCTTCATCATTTAATGTAAAATGCTAAGACTTCCATTTCTCCAGTCTGAGAGAAAAACACATGGCCAAAACCCTAAACACCTTCAGAAATATTTTCCAGCAAAGCTAAATTCACCACTCCGCACCAAAGGATCTGAAAACCAAATCCCTTTAGTCAGAACGGCCACATACTGAATTGTAATCCTGTTTACAATTAATAATTAAATTTAATATCAACAGAAAAACTTAATTAAAACAATGAATTAGATAGAGAAAGTTGACAATCAATAGGCTACTGCCTCATCATGCAAAAAGAAGAAAGAAAATCTCCATCAAACAGGATGACACCACAAGGAAATATAATACGACTAGTAGCCATGTACAATATAATTGTATATATATATATATATATATATATATATATATATATATATATATATATTTATTCACTCTTAAATACTATGAATTCCAACTTCCAGTAATGCGAAACTTAGTATCCTGCCAGGACTGTATGCCTGGAACACTCGAACCACGACCTCTCATTGAATTATATCTGTAGACGTTAGAATAGTCATTAGTCACATTAGGGACAAACCCATCGTTCAGATATAAGTGACAATTTCTCATAACATGCCCGAAGTTACCACAGTAAAAACAAGATCTACAATAATTATTTTTGAAATTACCACGAGCACCTCTTCGGTACATACGACTGACATTAGCAATACCTCGAGACTCTCTCTTCTCATTCTCACCAGAAGCATCAACGACCAGAAGTGATTTTTTCATTTCTTGCTCTAAGCGACTTACTGAGTCTACCAGGGCAGCCATGCTAAGGGCAAAACTAGGCCCAGATGTGCCACACGTATCAGACGACCTTTGCGGTTCAGGAGCCAATTGATCGCACTCCAACATACCTTCAATAATTGGAATTAGCTCGTCCATACTAACGTCACGCACTATCTGAATGGTAAACTTAATAGACCTAGGCAACCCTCTAATGAAGTAGTCACGAGCCACTTCCGGAGACCAACCCAGTCGACCAACCAGGTCCTGGATATCAGCGAAGTACTTCCAAACAGACATTCCTGGAACGAGTCTCTTTTGTGACAAGGACTCCAAAACGGCTTGTCTAGAGTGCAAAAGATCAAACCTCTGCAGGAAAGAACTTTCAAGAGCATTTAAGGGCATAGGACGCAAGTTTGCAACCAACGATTTACGACCATGCTCTCTTGGGTCGTCCATTTCGTCGGACAATGTCAATCCCTCTTCTAGAAAATTCACACGACGAACACTATCACAACTAACAATACTACCACCACGACCTACTGAAGAAAAACCACGCTCAGAAGACGAACCTCTTCCCAAATTATAAGGTCTGTTTCCGGCTACATTATAAATACTCGTACTTTGAAAATCATTAGGACCATCAGAAGAACCAGAAACACACATAGAAACCTCAACATCAGGATCAGAAAAATCAGGAATATGAGTGTTCAGAGGATTCACATCATTATTCTCATCACTCTTATCATTACTATCAGGATTATCATAAGGCACTGTTTTCTGATTTTTGGAACTCATATTTCCAGACACTGAAGGAGCAGAATATAATTGATCTGACCATACTTCAGAATAATACAAATCTGCTTTGTATACATCTTGCTCAACGCAATCTCGATAGAAATGAGTCAATATTGTATGTAAATCTTTTTCACACTGAACAGGACAATTTAAACAAACTTTGTACTTAATTACTCCCAAAGCAATTGGGAGAGATAAATCATCTTGCCAAGTAATATTCGCAAAAAGTGTCTTTTTCATCATACGAGCAAGAGTCACAAATGTCAATTAATGACGACAGGACGGACGAGCAGGTGTCAATCTAGTTCATACAGCATGATGGATGCGGATACAACCGAGCTGTAAGCACAAGCAGAATCTTCATGTGGAAATCACGTCTTCCGGAACGCTTCTGGCATCTTAGAATCGTAGAATTAGGGCCACAAAGGCAACCGGATGGGCAGATTAGGACATTCACTGGTAGCAATAGTGGTCAAACAATCACGGACGAGACGTAACGAGTCGCAGGTAGTCATATCATCCCCAGACATCATCATATAAGAAACATGTCACCAGTTTGAAGAAGCATATTATAACGTTGATCAGATCGTTCATCGCAAAATTTGAAGACCATTAGCTGACAATAACTTCCAGGAGTGGCAAAGGTCCCAGTTCAGCAACACTGACAGTAACAAACATCTTGTAGCTGTACACTGTTCCCTTTAAGGCTATGGATTGTCACCAGCACAATCAAGGATTGATGTCGACATGATGCACTTTATAAAGCCGATGGCACTCCAAAGTTCACAAACGTCAACCAAAAGTTCCAGTTCTATTTGCAAATGACAGGTGATCCAAGTTTCTGACAGGTGCAGTAACTTCCCAACGTGCACAAAGTTCACAAACAGGCCATAAAATGCATAAAATAAGTCACTTGCATTGTTAGGCATCCAAAGAATCACCAATTAAACAAATACTGCAAAATCACGGCCAGATCGCCATGAAGAACAGGTCACAGATAACAATCTCAGATGAGTCTCAGCCTATTCCTACTTTCAGTCTGGCTAACACAAATCAACTGCCTACTTCTAGTCTGCAGGGCCTAAGCTGAGAGGTAATGAAATACAACCCTAGTGGGAATACATGGAATTAATGAAATACCCCACCTAGGGAATTACAACGGAACTTCTCTAAGCAATTTGGAAACCTTTTACACTGCTGAGGTTGTTCTGAGGCTTAACAAGTCAGCAGGGTGCAATGAATCATAAGATTAATTAATTTAGAATCAGATAATTACAGTAAACAACTGTTTCAAACAATACTATACAGCAATGCCACACAAACGTCACCATATGAAAATATCATATTTTCAAACTTAAAGTAAACCTCATAAAGTATTTCAAATTAATGGTTGATACTGTACATTCCTACTTACCCATTTTGCCTTCACAAAAGGACACAAAAAATAATACCCAAAGAAAGAGATGTAGACGTTGCTTATCCATAGTTATTATATTGTATACTAATGTCCTGTAGATGGCTTTACCAAATAACGTAGGCTAGTTAAACCTGTTTGCCATTAAATAATTTAACAGAAATACTTGGATTTGGCTAAATGGTCAAGCATAAAAAAAACAGACACATTTTATGTTTCAGGGGAAAAGGAGTTTAATAACAGGCTCATAAAATCTTGGAGTATTAATGTCTTAATAATGTTAATTTCAATTTCGTTTTCACAGTGTATTATGCACACTAAGAAAATGAGCATGCATTGAAATAATGAATAGAACTGAGTCATATCATATTTTTAATAGTTATATCCCTAATATCATGCGAGACCCTCCTCAGCCAATCAGAAGGCAGTAATCACTGGTGACAAATAAGTCATCAGCTCATGCAGGCTGATAATGTTTTCCGCTTCAGTGATCACCAGGGATGATAACTATGTCTAACAGTGAAGGATTTGTGACAAATAAGGCAAACAATAAACAATCTTATTAGTAACAGCTATGTAACTAATAAAACAACTTCAGTGAAATATAAGAACACTGTAGTATAAGACAATGTCACAATAAAGACAACTCATCATTAGAACCAGCTCATGATTAGGCCTATCTCACAATTTAAACTATCTTATTTCTAAAACCAATTCATTATGTAAACCACCTGTTAAAACCGCATCACCGTTAAAAGCATCTCATTATTTAGCCACAAAATTTTGATAAACTTGACCATTGCATTGAAATGACAATTAATTCCGTCCTTAAGACCACTCAAATTTGCATCAAATGGGCAGGTTTTACATTAATTAAAATTTCCAGCAAGCATTTGACAATTATAGTTAGATTTTTATTTCTATGATTTTGAGAACAAAAATAGATCTACATACCTGACCATCCAATAACATTATTGTGAACAATTTGATCCATGTGCAGTGGAGTACAATTGCTTCTGATACACTCATTGCAGACAATACCTATTCTGTTTAAAATAACCACCTGATGACAAACAACTAACAACAATCAATTCTAAGAGAGATTAAGTTTATGTTTATATTAGTTTTAAGTTGTCTACTCTTATAGTATTACTGAGTTATTGCCCTTGGGAGGCTGTTTCAGGCTTATCACATTCGAGCGCGCTCTCGTGTGATAAATCCTGAATCAGCCGGAGCAATGATCCACGAGACATATTTACTAATATTTTTGATTGTTCGTTTTGTTTGAATGGCTTCATTACGCAAAACAAATCCAGTTTGAGGGAGTTAAGTAACATTTTCGTTTGTTGTTGCTCACTTCAGGGGAATTCACACTGTCACAGATAAGACCAATGTTTGACCAAGGACATGAAAAATACCTAAACGCTCGTACATCGCTTGTAGATCGCTCACAGGACACTTGTAGATCGCTCGTGTGAGTGGTTCAAGGATGGGCAAGGATGGGCAAAGATAGGCAAGGATGGGCAAGTATGATGATGGGGGGCGGGGGGCGACGGGCGTCCGCTGAGTGTTTTAAATGCATTCTACGTGAGTGGATTGCAAGTATATACAGATGAACAGTGGGTAAGTATGGCTACGTATGGCCCTGTACATACATGAAACGTATTTAGAATGGTTGCCGACTGACTCCCGAGCAACATACGTAATGAATATAAACAATTCTCGGAGAACGTCCTCCAAAGTCTTACATGTGTTAAGATGGTGTGGACTCCAATGTTAACATTATCATTTCATCACTATGTCTGCCTCTGGCAGCTGACTAAGCTTCAGACCCAGTAGCATTGAGGCATTGAAACATTAGTACATTAGCTAATGCCCTGTATGTGCTTGTACCTAATAACAGACTATAGTCTCTTTGTCACTAAATCTAAATTGCCCCAAGCATAAAATAGCTAACATTCATTACATTACAGGAAACACCAGTTAAATAAATGCTCATAAAAGTCTCGGAGAAGGTCATCAGGAAATTGATTTCAATGTTTCTGAAGTTATCAATTGTTGCTTAATATGACCCAGATAGCATTCCAAATCGGCCCAGCATCGTTTCCATGTTAGGCCACGGTTGTCACAACATTGTATTAACATTGCGCGGACATTTGAACAATTTGGAATGCTATCTGGGGAGTTCACGAGAAAATCCATATAATAATATTTATTACTAAAAATTGTTTTTGAAAGTGTCCTAACTATATAACTATTTGCTTTGTAACTAAATCTATATTATTTGTATTTTTAAGCAATTTGCAGTCAAGTGAAATTGAGAAACAACATGTGTCAATGTCCATGTCTATTGACAATTATGCCCTGTAGAGAACGCTTTGGTAATTGGACAATTCCAAGAAAAAAAGGAAAACAGAAATAAGATAAAGTAAAAGATAAGAACAGATAAGATATAATAAGAAATGAGATGATTATTTTTTATTATATATGCATTGTTACAAGGCAACTGGGTATACTTTTTTTTATGAATAATCCAATTTAAAAAATTTTTCAATGGGCGAAACTGAAATGTTAACTCCTGTTATTTCAACATTTTAATTTTGTTCTCACAAATTATTATCCTATTATATAATTACTAAATGTATTTAGTAAGTCATCGAATTTGCATTTATTTGCAAGTGGTCAGGTGGAAGTTGTCTCTCAGACTGAGATCACTGCCAACAATTATCTTGGGGATAAATATGCATAATATAAGAATTAATTGATTTTATGAGTGGCCTAATAGTTCAAGCATCTGCAAATTCAATATTGGTCAGCTTTATTGGAGGTGCCTTGTACTCAGTGCCTATGCCGAGGCAATTAAAATACCCCACCCATGGGGTAAATGTGTAACATGGTGTGGAATCTAAGCCTTATCATTTGATCATTACATCTGCCTCTTGCAGCTGGTCATATCAGCTGAGTAAGCTTTAGACCCAGTAGCATTGAGACATAGAAACAACTGAAAGGAATGTGCACATGTAATGTTTTATCCTTATGTCTGTTTTTACACTGTTATAGATTATATTTATTACTGCAGTTTTTATTGTCAATGCATTTTTATAAAATCTTCGGCATTGCTGAAAAAAAGTTTGCACTGAGCAATTTATCCCTTTTAAAATATATTTAATAAATACAAAATAAAAATAGTCATAGTCTACAACTACACTCAGCGAAATTGAACTTCGCCACGACAGCGTGATTCGCAACCCCCTAAAAACTACAATAAATACCTTTTAGATGGCTGCCACAGCGTAAGAACACTGTCAATGATCTATACAATTATTTTTGTAACAAATCAAGTTGTTGCAATGTGCATAATCGTGTTTTAGGGGGGTGGCGAATCTCGTTGTCGTGGCGAAAATCACTGTTGCTGAGTGTAGTAGTGCCATATTTGCACTCAATTTTTAACAGTCCCTTTACAGCACAACCTATTGCTTGATCTTCTGTGGGGACACATAGTTCTTTACATGCAGGTGTACTTTGGGTACATGCATTTATTATGTAGAAGATGAAGCAGCATATTTATTTGCTGGGACATTTTATGCCATTAGCAATTAGATGTGGTCCATTACTCCAGGTTCATTCATTGTCTGGTGAATTTACTCTCAGAATTAATATTCAATAAAATATTTATTCGAACCGAAAGTAGTGTGATGTTCTGTTAATTCATTGTCCGCACCATTTCAAGATGGACGGTGTTAAGTTTGGCAGTCTCGTGGTCTTATTATTGCCTCTTGCTCATTGTTATTTCCGTAAGTATGAAATATCAGACATTGCTTGTTCATGGTTGAACTTATAGTGAACTTATAGTGCCTTGCAGAAAAGTGGTCACATTGGCAAGCAAAACAGATCATTTCAGTCTTCTAACCAAAATTATATAAAGATATACATTGAATTTCGAGATTTACTGCTTATGATGACAAGGCTTACAGAATATACTTTAAGGTCGGAAAATGTAAACTACTGCTAACCAAATTAAAATAATTATATTTGAGATATTTTTATCAAGATTTTAGAGTTCCTTTCATTAGCAGTTCTAATTATGTTGTCAACATTTTGAAAAATTTGTACACTTGGCGACAGTGAAATTTGCCACGACAACGAGATTCGCCACTCGTAATAAAGTGCAATAAACATTTATTAGATGGCTGTTGGGGTGACAGAGTATTGTCAATTATATAAACAATTAGTTTTGTAACAAATCATGAACTTGCAAGGTGTATAATTGAGTATTAGGGGGGTGGCGAATCTCGTTGTCGTGGCGAATTTCACTGTCGCCGAGTGTAATTAAAGTTAAAGTTCTTCTGTCTGTCAAAATTACTATTTTCTAACACTTCATCACATGATTGAAAATCACCTTATTTGATCAAGGCACACTAAATATGTGTAAGTGAATCTATCAGGCATTAATTACAAAACATAAATGAAACACGGAAAGAAATCAAGACCTAAACATTGGAAATACAATGGAAATGGCATCATCACCCATTGTTGAGTATTGTGACGACATCATTTTCGATGGCATGAAAAATTAGATGCCAGGTGAAGTTATTTTATAGAGACAGTGAACCCAGCAAGGCTCTGGATGGTAGGTAATCAGTATTAAAAAGTGAAAGCAATATATTTTGGCCACTGTCATACTGAGTGACAATCCAACTTTGAGTATTCGATTAGTCGATATGAGTTCGGTAAGAATTATTTGTTAATTGGGCAATCACCGAAAATAACTAAATAAAGTGCTCATGTGACGTACACCATTGCTTTGATTTGTGAAACAACTGTCCAGTCAATGTGCTCAAGCAGTCAAGAGTTTTGACCAACAGAGGGATTATCCTTAGATGTTGATTACAGTGTTTTAACACAAGAGTTCAAAGCTTGGCAAAGAACATTTTGAAAGTGATCACCCCCTAAATGGGGAGTACATTATGCTGCCAAGTGGACGAAGGTTAAGAGTGCCAAGGATGAGGACTCAGCGATTTAAAAACACCTTCGTGCCGATAACCATTATGTTGACGAATGTTTAACATTGTTTAACAGAGATCAAAATTTTACTCTGTGACTAATAAATATTATGTTTTGTTATGCTATAAACAGTCTAGGTTGGCTGGTGATATTCAATGGTCTTTCACTGTTTGCGCCTTCTTACAACAACCAATGTGATATTGTAGCGATATATTTTATTTCTGAACTGGCTGAAAATTGTATTCTGTGAGCCAGACACCATCTTAAGAAATAAAAATATTGCATGATAGAAAAGGAGCTTAATTAAAATTTAATAGTGGCACTATTTTTATCTTTCCAGTTGGACACTACAAATGCTTCCCTGAGCAAGTTGTGACACATCGAGATATCCTGGTAGGTCCATGAAAATAAATTGGATCAGAGGTTTCAGCCAGCGATTCTAATAATTGCAAACAGATTATGTAGAATGATACGGTTTTACACTGCAATACTCTCTAAAAAAATTGTTTTGCTTGTTCCCTACACCATACCAGTTTGGATTTCTTAAAAAAGAACCAATGTATTGGAAAAATCTATTTTGGTATTTTGAAAAATCTTAATTCATCATAATTTTACAAAGCATAATGGTGACGTCATAGTCAGGCCTTCAATCATTCAGTATTTAGTGAACAGTTTAGACTGGGGCATAAGGTCAGATGCTGCAAGTTTTGTAGCCAGAAAAAAAAAAGTTTCTTTACTCAAAATGGCCAAATCCGATCATATACTTCCGTTTCGCATGGCAGCCATGTTAACATTTTTGCCTCATTCACCTCATTTTGACTAAATCATATATTATGACATCATTACTTTTCATTGTTCTTGCACTCACCATGACCATCGTATACTGATTAAGTCACATAACAATACTTAAGCTGAGTGCAATGGGAGGTCAAAGGAGGCAAAAATATGTTTCTATATAATCTCGCAGTCTAGCTGTCCTTTAGCAATGAAACAACACATGGATTCAATGTCAGCATTCAATTGTGCATGATATCTTAAATATTTCATCATTGAATGAACTGCCTTTAGGAAAATGTTACTATTCAGTGCATAATAATACAAGCAGCACTCCTCATAGACCAACAATGTTCTGTATCCAGAGCTAATGAGAACTACCTGAAACTGCAACAAGCCAAACCAAGTCGTACATTAGCTGAACCCCAGATAGCATTCCAAATCGTTTCATCGTCGGCGCGATGTTGGTGATGTTAATGCGATGTTTTAACGACAGTGGCCTATATGGAAACGATGATGAGCCGATTTGGAACGCTATCTGAGACACACCAATTAGCCAGCTGAACTGTATCTGAGCGTTTTTCACAATGCTTTTAACGACGACTTCTCAGCATACCTTTGAAATTTATAGCTCTTCGTAATTGTCCATTCATGTAATAATAATTATAATAATAATAACAATCATTTTATTCGCACAAAATTGTACAAGAAAGTTGAAAAGTTATATGAAAAATGTGCAGTTTAAGTTAATATGTTGAAAATAAATCGATTAAAGATTTAGTATCGTCCATCGTAAAATTTGGCAAATGAAAAGAACCTTCCAAACATTTTGATAGGTCTCTTATTTAAGATAGCTGAGGTTTTTTTAGGAACTTTGTCTTTGTCAGAGCATGAATTTCTACTATGTCATTAGTAAATAATGATATGACCAAAAGACATCAAATGACCAATATGCCTTTTAACATATGATACGGTGGATGCATTTTTGTAGTGGCATATATGAAATTTGAAAGTACTAACACCAATGGATATATTCAGATGCTCTACAATTCTTTGTGGAGTATTTGTCAATATTACATCTATAAGTGATGCATTTTGAACGTTTTTATAACATGCTGGTTCTATTTCTATATCCTTGGATACAGATAGTCTATGAGGAGTGCTTCTTGTATTATTATGCACTGAATAGTAAAATTGTCCTAAAGGCAGTTCATTCAATGATGAAATATCTAAGACATCAAGCACAATTGCACATGTCTTTTGCATGCCTAAGCCTAAAGGGCCCTCCACACATAGCCGGATCAGACGCCGGATTGTCCAGGAGTATAACTCCGGCAAACTCAGGTAATAGCGTGTATACCTTGTGTTTATTTCCGGCATTGTCCGTCATTGTCCGGGGCGATCCGGGACCACCTTGGGACTCCGGGAAAAAAATTTTTAATGCCAGAGGTCCCGGAGTATTTAATCCGTGTGATCCATGTAGACTTCTAGTAGACTCCGCCGATCTCCGGGAATCTCCGTATTGACTCCGGCTACGTCCCGCGTCAACCGGCATGAATAATTTGCCGCCATTAATGCAGGAGAGTACAAGGACCAACACGGTTCTACACAAATAAACACGGCATAAAGACCGGTTATATCCTTGAAGGCACCGTGTAAAATCCGGTTCACTCCGCACTCTTCCAGGATAGTCGTGTTACCTCCTTGTTGACACCGTATTGCCATCATGTACACATCGCCAAACATTTTTTTTTTGTTGACATTTAACAGCTCTTTGATCCCGGAACCCCCCGGAGTGAAAGAAATTTTACTCTGGAACACTCTGGCATCCGATCCGGCTATGTGTGAAGGGGCCTTTACACGTTATAAATTCATATGTTGACTATATTGAACTTCTGTGTTGATGACATTGACATTATTACAGTGTTTTTCATTGCTTTACTTGCTTGGCAGACACTACCTGCAGAGGACAGCTAATCTGCGAGATTTAACAAAAACATATATGTCCACGTAATTGGTTTTGGTCATTCTGAGTGTGAAGTAAAAAAATTTTTTATGGCTAAAATACTGTACATCTTACCTTATTGACTGCCCATCAGAAAATATCCAGTAATAGCCGTCACAAAAAAAAACAAAACTAAAAAACACATCATCGCATTACAATGCAACTTTGTATATTTCTTTAATTTAGATCATCCAAAATGTGTCACATGTAAGTGACTGCTACAAAGAGTGTGACCTACATAGTTGGTGTTACTCCATCGATTATAACAAAAATGGTAAAACATTGTTTTCTTCAAGATTTTGTGCCATCTGCAAGTGATATTACGCTGCATGGGGATTTCACATCATGTCACATGGGTAAGTTTGTTTGTTTTTTTTGTTTGTTATATTTTACCACAGTCAACTGTCATTTATCTGGGCCTCACTTATCTAGTTCCCTCGCTCTCTTCACACAGTTGGCTGGGAACAAATCTACTCAGTGCATTTATATATATTCAGTTATCTGGTTCCCTTATTTATCAAGTTCAAGTTCAATCATTTTATTCACCACTATATTTAACAAAATTATACATAATCAACATAAATATTAAAATAATTCAGTGGAGGAGAACCCTCTAAGGCATTTAGGTGCCGCTATCGAGGACAACCTATAGTAAAAGTAAATGTTTTATTTGCAATAAAAATTTTAGCAGATCAGAAAAAAGGTACTGCAAAGTAGACTGCTGCTTCACTGGAAAGGATCAGTTAACTGGGGGACGAAGGTGTGCAGATAAATAAGGGTTGACTGTATTTCCATGTACTATGAATACAGAAACTTACAACTAATGCTTATTATACACTCTCAAAAAATTCAAAGTACGATTTTCAAAATTGTGTCCATAAGATTCACCTACTTTACCAACTTAATACATTAAAACATTGGTTTATTTACAGTGAGGCTTTTCAAATGCCTGCCGGGGAGTGCCCTGCTTGGGCATTATGTGGAGGTTAGTTCGGTTGTCATATTTATACAAAGATAAAGCTTATATAACTTCACAATACCTAATAACATGCTAGTTCGGTACGGCATAATTGATGCAGCATGGGCAATATTGAGACAATGTTTTTCAAGCAGCGCCAATTTAGGGCTGATCAGTTCTGGTGCGGAAATACCAATACATGATACATCGCAACCCAATTATCGATGCCGCCATCTCGTATTGTTTATTCGTGAAGTCAGGTACAATGTCATGCACACGAGAACTGACCATCCCAATTCGAACAAGGTTGTGAATATGTCTTATTACATTGTATACTTGGAACACTATTCATCACAGATACAATCAGGGCTGGTCTTAGTGTGTGCGAGGCCTGATGCGGGGCCTATAAAACCCACTGTTCTTTCTTCACTGTTCAAATCTGAAGACCTTTTTTTTGGTCATCAAGATCTTTTGGGGCCTAATTTTCGGTAGTGCGGGGCCTATTCAGGCACGAGGCCCAACACAACCGCCTTGCTCATATTCTCCTAGGACCGGCCCTAGATACAATATTACATATGTCACATCAGCTAAACACTCGCCACATCAGTGTGGGTAAAGTCGGATCAATATCGAGTCAATATAAGGCTGACCTAGCATGTTATCTGGGATGACACTGCATGTTGGAGTAGCTTATTTGCTCCCACATATTTCAATAAAAATTCAGCTGTAGTTGTTGCTCGTCCATCGTTTTTTATGAAGACCACAAAAATCTAGTGTTTGGGTGAGTCCTGAGGTGACTGATCAGGGATCAGGGATCAGGGTTATTCTCTGCCACAAGTGGGGCAATTCAGTCCAAAGGTTAGTACAGAATAAGGATTGTAGGACCTTGTTTTTCCTACTGTTGGCTTCTGCTCAGCCTCATCCCTGCTTCCGTTTTCAGCAGCTTAGCATACAGATGAACTGTATTTCTCCATGCTGGTCTGTCTGCTGTGAGGTTTTTCCATTGCTCCGTATCAATATAGATGGATGATGTTGGCAAACTTAAAACCTTGAAGCAAAGTCTTTCGCTCCCACATGTCCAGTAAGAGCAAGCTACCTACCTACAGCACACTATTTTGTCGGTCTGGTTAAAGATATTATTCCCCAATTGCAGTCATATCACGTGAAAAAGTAGGTGATAGGGGATACTTATTAGGTCACAGAGTAACGTTCATGTTTTGCCCAATTAAGGAAGCTCAAGACTGCTATTTCCAAATAAGGATGAACAGCGTACTGCCGTAAAAAACCAGCGTGACTACATTTGATATGACAGATTAATACCAACATAATATTTTAAGATTAAATGTATTTAGCTACATAATAAATTGTGAAAATCTGACAAAAATTAGCTGAGTAATGGCTTCACATAATTGCGAAACCGAAGACGTTCATGACGCTGTTGACGCTGCATTTAGTCTTGTTCCCATTTTGCTTTTGTGTACGTTTTTTCCAGAACTCCCGTCACTCTTCATCCGATTTTAGAAATTCCAAGTTCCAAATGGCTCAAACTGGGAAATAAAGGAACTTGTCACTAATTTGTTTGACAGATTGGACAAGGTGGAGGTGGTTGGGTAACTAGGCACCCACCACGTCTGATCTGTCAAACAGATCAGTAACTGGTCTGGTTTTCCAATAATAGCCAGTTTCTCCTTTTTTTTAATTATTTTTTTTTTTTTTTCAAGAATTGGTAAAAATCAATCCTCAAGACAAACTTTTCTCATGGTTTATTTAATAAAACTTCGTCGAGGAAAATTAGCTTGTGATGTTAAGGAAAGAAATGTTTTCGGTAAAACTTAAAGTAAACGTAGTGTAAATATTTTATTTCAAGCAGTTCTCTTTTGTGTATGTATGCGCTTACGTGCTGCTCGAATAACATATCTATTTATAGATAATGACATTTTGTCATATAGTGTGGATTCCAAGCCTTACTTGTAATCATTGTATCTGCTTTTGGTAACTGATCAAGCAAGCATGCAACAAGAACTACAACACATACAACAATGCATGTGTCTTTGTAGAGTATCCAAGCTGCCAGTATGACAGACTGCCTGGTAGCTTGCTCCAACAGGTCACGGTGTATTTTCTATGAGTTCATAGAATTTGACCGTAGTTGCCGGATGACCTCTGAGGGTATAACAGATGTGGCAGACAACATCACAATGGAACCAACAGTCACTCTATGCTATTCAGGTTAGTATGATTTGGGGTTTTTAATTCTCCTCAGGAGCAAGAATAATACAACTATCAAAGGCAGATTACCAAAGGCATGCTACTGTTTTTTTTTATAAATGTCCCATACAAAAATCGGTGAAGGCTATTTTTAGCTGTGGTCTGTACCTCTAGGCATTTGTGGCTTATCCCCCTTCACCTCAGAACTGCCTTTTAATGACCTGTTCATACTCTATGAGACTTCAGCTTTCAAATACTTTTGATATGGTACAATTTAATTTAATTCAATTTGGCTGACCAATGTACACACCCAACCAACAATGGCTTATTAGAAAGTTTGCATTGTTGTAACGTGCCACACTGACTGAGCAATAATAAGGAATTTACAAAGAGAAGATAAACAATTTGTATTTTATTGTTACTATTGTGAAATTATGAAGTAAGTGGTTATACTTCACCAGGTCAAACATAAAGACTATGCAAAGGGCCGGTCCTAGGACAACATGAGCAAGGCGGTGGTTTTGGGTCAGGTGCCTGAATAGGCTCCACGCTACCGAACATTAGGCCTGCCCAGAAATACCTTGATGACAAAAAAAAAGGTCTTCAGATTTGAACAGTAAAGGAAAAACAGTGGGTTACGTAGGCACCGGGTTGGGCCTCACACACGCTAAGACCAGCCCTGACAATATACTATGCATAGCTTCTTTGGCTTGTGTGTGTGTGTGATTAGGGCTTTGCATCCTGTATTTCTGCACCAGTTGGGCTAATTAGGACAGGCAGAGACCATGGCAATGAGACGAAGGATGAAACAGCCATCCAACTTAGGCTCGACCGGGAATTGATCCCAGGACCCAGCGGTTGGAAGCCCAGAGCACTACCTCTTAGCTAGGCCCCCGCCCTAGCTTCTTTGGCATAGATAGCAGTGTCTTTCATGCATGCAGATGACATCAAAACGTTAATTTTGTGTTCCTCAGTTAAGTATCTAAACTGGGGATAGTTGCTAACTATCCAAAGTACGTTTAGTTCAGTCATATATTGTTTTGTGATCTCCCATCAGTGGTGTGGACGCAAATGACCCCCTAATGTTAATTATGAAAATATCCTTGAAGTTCACAGCTTTTTGCATAGGATGGAAGCATAGTCAATTTGAATGCCTTTGGCAATCTGCTTGTGACGCTACCCTCCAAAAGTTACCTTCAAAACACCCAGGACTGCACATCAGTTTGGATGATATCTTTTCCTTATCACTTTAATTATCCCAGCATGTAGAGACCCTGGCTCCCCACTGTTTACTGCACCATCACTACACACAAATCGAGTAGTTTGGTACAGTTTGGACTACAACATCACATACACCTGTGTCAATGGATCTCTCTTGATCGACGGGTCAGCTACACGCACATGTCTGCGTAACGGACAATGGTCTGGGACACCTCCAGTTTGCAGACATGGTAAGAATTAATTACCCTAAATAAAGTTGATGGTCAACAATCAATTACATAATTGCATAATTATCTTGATTAGCAGCAGTGTAAGATTCTATTGCAAATTATATCTGATGGAACTATCATAGCAAACATCCAGTGCTACAAAAGATATGACTTTAAATTATTTAGTGGGAAATTCAATGTCTGATATTAAAACAGCGCCTGTTATTCGCTTAATGTGCAAATACTGGGCCAGCAATATTACTACAACTTTGATTACTACTCGTGTTTTTAAAATTTCAGATGTGACTGCACTGACACCTGGTGGAACAGCCTTAGCAATGTGTGATCCCTCCAGTGTGTGGAATGTGAACTACTCCTACGTTGCTATGTACGATGGCCATGAAAGGACCTGCGTCAACCTTACTGCAAATTTGTCACAGATCCGCCTGAATCTTAGAAATCCTAGGAGAGTCGCAAAGATAATCATTAAAGGGAAACAAATCAAATGCAGTCCACAAGATGGCATCTCAGTAGGGAAAGTCAACAAAAATTCACCAGGTGGCTGTGAAAATGACCGCATTCCCACCTGGTGTGTTGCACATGAGCAAACAGAAGAAAATGTTTGTCATTATTTGTGCTTTGGAGTGTCCAGAACAATGGAGGGAATTGATTTGTTCAATAACTCTCCAATCACAGTCTGTGAAATATATTTCATTTAAAGAGTAAAAACAGAGAAGAAAGCTGAGCCAAATGTATCATATAATTCCATCAGTTGGCAACTCTTTGTAAAGAGGCAGCGTTCAGCAACTGCGCCTAAAATATTGCCTAACGATGTAAGCATGAGATGAGGTCATTATAGTGCAGTTAATTGTAATGATTCAACCATTGAAGAATGTTGTCTATGGTATAATGGTTAAAATTCTAGCTCTTAGTCCGTGGGATCAGAGTTTGATTCCTGATCCGGGAGAATCGTTACTCAATGCCACATTTAGATATCATCATTAATAAACAGTTATGCACAATTACTGGTGCAATCAAATGTTGTTTTTTTTGCACTTAAGGGGCCACTTCATTGTGATCTTAATAATGAGGTTCTCTTTCATATCCAAATATTATACTTGGAAAGATTTTGTCCTTGGTCTCAGTTTCATCCTCAGCCAGTTGTTTGGGGCATGGCATCTCACCGTGAATTCTCTGGAGTACGGGCCCTGCGAAGACCCAAAACCCTGAAATATAAGTTGATATAAATAAAGATTATAACACGTGTAAAAATGTTAGGTACAACCCAGATGACATTCCAAATCGTATCAACGTCGGCGCGATGTCGGCGATGTTGGAGCGATGTTGTACCGACAGTGGTCGATATAGAAACGGCACTGGCCCGATTTGGAATGCTATCTGAGAGACAACGTATTTAGCAATAAAGATTATTATAACATCTTTAAAAGTAATGTATAATCAGTGATATATCAGGCATTATCGTCAAGATACACATATATATTCACGTGTCGTTAGGATCATAGTTGGACAAGCTTTAAAAAAACTATTTTAGAAACATGTTTGTTTTTTATTGCCATTGTTAGGAAATTTAAATACAGGATAGGGTAAATAAATATATTCCAGGAATTTGTTACAACTGGACTTTCGTTATGTTATGCATGGTGAATATTTCTGTAACTCTATGTTTTGTGTTTGAAATAAATTTTCACTCTTGCAACGAAACTTATGTTAAGATTTTAACTATGGAATCAAATTATATAATAGAGTTCACATTTGATTACACGTTTCGACAATACAGCCCATATGTAATGCACGTTAAATTTACAGACACTTCACTAATGACATCGTTTTACAATTTATGGTATGTATAATCATCTAATTAAATTTAAAGTTAATTTTCACGTCCACTTTGCCCATTCAAACTGGAAAATGGCCACAACTTCGTCAATTTTTGCCGACGATACAATCTGTTGATCTCAAACCGTCAGACATTGTTGCCATGGCGACCAAATGCACAGTGCCGTCACTGAGGAATTTGGTCGCACTGAGATGTGATTTCTGAATAAAATATTAGCTTATTTCACTAACAAAATACATCTTTCTACATACATAAAACCAGTGTTTTTATGAAACATATAATCTAGCAAATGTTTGTTTTTCTGCTAAAAGCCTTCAAAGCTGTGAATGGGAGGACGTTGTGACGTCTGTCGGTTTGCTTGGTTCTCTTCTGATCTGTTAAAGTGTGCAACATAAGTAAAACCCAACCACAGTGGTGGATCAGCTCATTGAAACCCATGAGTGAGCTACTACTACTACTACTACTACTACTACTACTACTACTGCCACCATTACTACTACTACTACTATTACTACTTCTGCTACTATTACTACTGCCACCATTACTACTACTACTACTTCTGCTACTACTACTACTACTACTGCTACTACTACTACTGCCACTGCTACTACTACTACTGCCACCATTACTACTACTACTACTATTACTACTTCTGCTACTACTACTACTGCCACCATTACTACTACTACTACTATTACTACTTCTGCTACTACTACTACTAACTACTACTGCTACTACTACTATTACTACTTCTGCTACTACCACTACTAACTACTACTGCTACTACTACTATTACTACTTCTGCTACTACTACTACTAACTACTACTGCTACTACTACTATTACTACTTCTGCTACTACTACTACTACTACTGCTACTACTACTACTGCCACTGCTACTACTACTACTGCCACTGCTACTACTACTACTGCCACCATTACTACTACTACTACTACTACTGCCACTGCTACTACTACTACTGCCACCATTACTACTACTACTACTATTACTACTTCTGCTACTACTACTACTGCCACCATTACTACTACTACTACTATTACTACTTCTGCTACTACTACTACTAACTACTACTGCTACTACTACTATTAATACTTCTGCTACTACTACTACTGCCACCATTACTACTACTACTACTATTACTACTTCTGCTACTACTACTACTGCCACCATTACTACTACTACTACTATTACTACTTCTGCTACTACTACTACTAACTACTACTGCTACTACTACTATTAATACTTCTGCTAATACTACTAGTACTCCTAATACTACTACTACTACTGCTACTACTATTACTGCCACCATTACTACTACTACTACTAACTACTACTGCTACTACTACTACTGCCACCACTACTACTACTACTATTAGGTTAGTACTACTACTACTACTACTACATACCTGCTGCACTGGCAAAACTGTATTTACTATTAATATGACATATTTTAACACACAAAAATGATACTAATCTAACAAACACACCTTAATGTCACTCCGATAGTTCCTGACGGTGGATAGTTGCCAATCTATCGGGCTTTGTGATTGGTCCGGAGTTAGATCTCTTCTCAGTTCGGGACTCGGACTCGGATCCAAATCAGGAAAAGCTAACTCTATTCCACCGGGTTTCCAAGCAAACCTGTGTAAAAAAAAAATATTACATTAATATCTACCGCTGTCAGGGAAGTTTTTTTATAACTGGTATCATTTAATTATTTTATCGGTTGGATTTTTAGTAGGATATTTCATTATGATCCAGATTCAATAAAAGCTTGTGGGAAGATGATAATGCCTCAAAGAAGAGTTGAATTTAGTTGATGTAAATTTTATCTGGACTTAGAATGATTCTAGTATGAGGCATATATATGCAATGCAGTTGAACAATGATGTTCTACTAACTGATATCATAATATTTATATACAAATACTTTTAATTAACCAAATGGTTTAATGATCCCCAGTATTCAATATTCAGTACACAGAAACATGTCAAATTTAATTAAAAAAAAAAAAGCATTAATTTTGATATTTACTTTTTAAATAATTTGAAGTATACCAACAAATGTCCTAATTCTACAAATTTTTTTTGGCTTTTTCAATTATTTCTAAAGTTACTTCCAAATACCAGCTATATTACTTGATAACTATAGAAAAATCTAACTAAATAATACTGCAACATACAATGCTGCCAATTTATGAGAGCCATTGCCTATTTTTATTTTGGTTTCTATTAGACTGCAAATAGATAACTATATCCATGACTTACCCTTTAAACCATGCAGGATCATGAAGATCTTTATTGAGATATCTTGAATTGAGCCTGTAGTTCTTAGATGGTCCTATGACTGCAGTTTTGAATTTTGGCTGTGAAAGACTAGCCTTCCTTAATTCTTGATAAACTAGTTGTGGTGGAATTCTTTTTCTGGCCGACATCATTTTTGTAATGTAGTCTGTCCTATAATGAGAGATAAGTATTTGATGTATTAAGAATAATTAAAAGATGATTGTAAAGTCATTTGTAATAAATGGCCAATAGGTTTAAGTTAGATTTGAAGATAAGATAATATTAAGATACGATAAGATAAGATAAGACAAGATAAGATAGTATAAGATAAGATAAGATAAGATGAAATAAGATAAGATAAGATAGTATAAGATAAGATAAGATAAGATAGTATAAGATAAGATAAGATAAGATGAAATAAGATGAAATAAGATGAAATAAGATAATATTAGATAAGATAAGATAAGGGATAAGATAAGATAAGGGATAAGATAAGATAAGGGATAAGATAAGAGAAGAGAATACTTTATCAACCTTAATGCTTTTAAGGCAATTCGCGTTTGTTAGGTAGCAATGAAAAAGTCAATTTTGATTCAATTGGATACTTTTAAGTTATAGATATCTTAAATAACTCTACGTATTAAGTCTTACACATTCTTAATGCTTTAAACTTAAATTGGTATAATCTATATAAACAGGTTAAATTGAAACTGAAAATAATCCTATATCAGAAAAGTATAATCACCCATTGTCATAATTTTCATAACCATATCTAGTCCATAATTTTTGGGGTTTAGAGGTGGGTCGAGGGGTATTGACACTATCATACATCCGGGGTAATCGAAAAGGTGTGTTGCCATGGTAACTGTCACTAGGTGGCGCCTCAATCTGTTGCCCCAGAGAAGATAAACCTTTTGGCCTGTGTCTGAAAAAAAAGATAGAATAAAATACAAATTTTTAAGGTATGGATAAAATAAAAGATAGCTTTTCAAAGTTTTTCTAAAAAATCACCCAATAATTTTATTCCAACTATCTGCCATATATTTTTGAAGTAGCATCATATTCACTGATAATAATGAATCTAAGTTCTAAAAAAAAATGTAAAAATATATAAATAATTCGACAAATTTAAGTTTAAAAAGCCCTCACTTCTTTAAATAGCGTTAGCAATGCATTTAAAAGAAATGTTCCATACTAAAGCATTCTACACTGAATATTGATGAAAAATAATATTTACACGTTTAGAATTGAATCTCAGATACATTTCAGATTTAGCTAAATTTAATATAGATCTTGGCTATACTACAACTTTGTTATTCTTAGTGAAATAGCTCTTATATATGTAACTAATTTTAACTTAAATTATTGAATATCTAACAAGAAATAGAGATAATCATGATTATATATGCACTACAATCTATGACAATGAATAATTGCAACAAGGTACAATTGATTACGAATAATTTAACATTAATAAAACACTAATGTGAATATGATTATTAATAATAAATTTAATATATCTTATCATGTTACCTTACCTTGTGTTTGGATGATGCGTATGAGGCATACCTGATAATTTAAGTATTATATTAAACACTTAACAAAGTAAATACGGCAAGTATATATCATTTATAAAGTCATGTATTAGGCAATGTGAGCATTGATATTATTGATTGGTTGATAAGCAATAAATTGTGACTTACATACTTCAAGTATTGGATTAACATATTATGGTTCATGGATATAGAGGTCAACCATATTTCAGACACAACAAAATCTATCTATTAAGACCTCCTGCATAGGGTCTTATAGATAGATTTTTAGAAAAATAGATAGATAAATAGATAGATAGATAGACAGATAGATAGACAGCTAGATATATAGATAGTTAGATAGGTAGATAGCTGAGTAGTTAGATAGTTAGATAGATAGTTAGATATATAGATAGAAAGATAGAAAGATTGGTAGATAGGTAGATATTTAGATATAGATAGATACATAGATAGATAGATAGACAATTAGTTAGCTGGTAGTTAGCTGGTAGTTATATAGGTAGATATATAGATGGATAGATAGATAGGTAGACAGCTGGATAGATAGTTAGATAGCTAGATTGATAGCTAGATAGATAGATAGATAATTGCAAAGATAGATAGATAGATAGCTAGATAGATAGCTAGCTAGATAGACAGACAGCTAGATAGGTAGCCAGACAGCTAGATAGCTAGCTTGATAGATAGATTGATAGGTAGATAGTTAGATAGGTAGATAACTAGGTAGATAGCCGGGTAGATAGATATATAGGTAGATAGATAGATAGGTAGATAGGTAGACAGATATATATGGCTAGATAGACAGCTAGATAGATATATAGACAGATAGATATATAGATAGATAGATAGATAAATAGATAGATAGATAGACAATTAGTTAGATAGATAGGAAAATAGTTAGATAGTAAGTTAGCTGGGTAGATAGATCGATATATCTATAGATCGATAGAGAAACAAAATAGATACATGTATATACATCTATCAATCTATCTATCTATCTATCTATCTATCTATCTATCCATCTGATCAGTCTAATTTCCTAATGTTTTTTTCCGCGTTAATATTTCTCTCCAAGTATATCTGTACCCAGCTCCCATAGATACATACAAAACTCTTGCATAAACCTACACAATAAGAGCCAAGCTCTCTTGCCTTGAAGTAATATTCTGCCGTGGGGAAATGTGTCAACATGCCTTGAAGTCAAAGTATATGATTCAGCTGGCAAATCTGATCTGAGATCATTTTGGGATTTTTATGCAAGCAGGGAAGCAGCACTGCCTTGGTCGATTTTCATTAAAGGTAATTTTTTGCTGTTATTCACTTTATTTGAACTATTTGATCATTTATTGCTTTGATAAATATATGTCTATGATATTATACAATAGGTTCAAGAGAGTATGGTAGAATTTTTAATTTTTTATATACTTTCAGAGGGTATTTAGTATAATAGATGAAATACAATATTATGTCATATACATTAATAAATTACTGGTTTCTGTTATGATATCAAAATTGTTTTCATTTATTAACTTTTTTTTATAACATCTGGAGCAATTATTTTAGTTTGTTATTTTGTTAAAAACCATCATATTTGACATGAAACATTAATGTAAATAATTTTTTTTTGGTATTAATAATGCCGTGAAAACAATTTTCAAAGAAATATCTATAAGATGAAATTGTTATGAATCTGAATATTAAAACATTATTTTGATGCATTTTAATGTAGATGTCATGTGATGAGTGCTAGTTTGAATTGTACCACTCACCAGTGATATTTAGCATTATGTACGTCATTTTACAAATCCTCATGTACAACATTTAAACTAGAACTGGGTGTGAGCTGGAAATTTATCATGAATTCCGCGAGTGCGGGCAATTTTAGAGATCTTACTTACTAGTATGTTTTATTAATTTATTTGATGATAGATAGATAGATAGATAGATAGATAGATAGATAGATAGATAGATAGATAGATATATAGATAGATAGATAGATAGATAGATAGATAGATAGATAGATAGATAGATAGATAGATAGATATATAGATGGATAGATGGATAGATGTTTTATTAATTATTTGATGATAGATAGATAGATAGATAGATAGATAGATAGATAGATATATAGATAGATAGATATATAGATGGATAGATGGATAGATGTTTTATTAATTATTTGATGATAGATAGATAGTTGGATAGATAGATAGATAGATAGATAGATAGATAGATATATAGATGGATAGATGGATAGATGTTTTATTAATTATTTGATGATAGATAGATAGTTGGATAGATGGATAGATGGATAGATAGATAGACATGGAAAGTTCAGCATACTAAGTTTTCCGCTATCGAGGGTTACCTAATGACAAACTGTAAAGTAGGCGGAGCACTATTTTACAGTGAATCGTAATAAATGAAAAATGAAAAAGAACAACCTGACAATAAAAATACTGGGGTTCAGTGGTACAAAACAATTACACAATGGTTACATTGTGAGACGGTATACCCTCAAATGCTATGTACAACTCGGCTTAATAATTTTACATTGACATTTTCTGGTGTACATATCTTCATGTCTCACATGTAACCATTGTATAATTGTAATTGTATAATTGTATAGTATGTCATCACAAATCACAAAATTAATGTAAAGTCATGTATCTACAAATGAATCATGGATAATGATAGAAAAAAATCATTTGCCTGAGGAAATTACAAGTAGTTGCTCAAGAGTCTATTGAACTTATATTACAGCCTTGGGCACAATGGTGCACCAAATATCCTATAGGTAATGCCTATGATAAGATGTAGCAATGATTTTCAAATCATTCTCCCTATCCAACACATCTATCATAATAAATACTTTCAGTGCTTAGTGAAAAAAAAAAGATGGTCTGAATGTAGAGGTGTTCTTGATAGAGTCGAACCCCTTTTTTAATTGTCTGATTCAGTTCTATGGTCAATAATATGTTTTATTTAGACACAATTTACAAAATGAAATATATATAAATTTATATACAAATTATGTGCGCCTTGGGAGACTCCCGTAAGACAGTCATCGCGCTTTACATATCATTTTTTTTTAATAACCTTTAAATTAATCAATGTGATGTTTGTCTTCATAATTTAACTTTTCATAAATTTAAGCAACTTCTCAGTAGCATGGAATGCGCACGGCACCTTCATTTGTTATTAAACTTGAATTCCTGCAAAGCATAAAATATATGCCCCTGGCATATGGATCTACTTAATGATCCAACTTGTCTGACATTTTCCCGCTCTTTCGGTGTTTTATAAAAGACAGCAATAATTGGGAAAACATAACATTCCATATTCAAAAAAAAAAAAAAGAATCAAAATTGTTTAATTACGTAAAAAGTTATTTATAAACAAAAAAAGACAGGACTGCTGCCAGGCTACACCTAACAAAACCCGGATGTAATAAATGCTTTTTGACAGTACCCATATGTGTCAGGCATTGTGTCTGTAAAGCAAGATCATAAAAAATTAACAATGAAATACATTCTTTAAAGTTATGAAATAAGTTCCAATTTTTTTCCAGAATCCAGTATTATAAAAATTATACATCAAACATTGTACAAAAAAAAAACACATAAGAAACAACCTAATATTGTGATAGCATGAACCCCTTCACATACTTCAGTTACATCCAATATTATCCTAAGATAGGATAACGTTGCAGTCATCGCAGGATTTTATAATGCATAAATAATGCAGCCGAGTCCAAGTCGAATGAGGTTCTAAAGCGGAATTCTACTTTACCTCTTATTTGATATGTATACATCAGGGTCGCAACTATTGCTACAAACATTTTATTGCAAAACCTGTTAGTCTTATTGCTGAGGTTGTCTTACTGATGGGTAATTTTATTGCAAAATCACTAAGGCGGTTTTACGTCCCATATTTTTGCAAATCACTATGGGTTCCTAATTTACTTCTATATATACTCTTCATTAAAGTGGTCTTAGGGTAGGGATGGATTGTATATTTGTGTTATTTTTTGATGATATTTTGTGAATTTTCTTTTTTTTTCAAAAGACAATAAAACTAAGGTCATGCTTCAAATCATATCTTCACAGTTTCAACTGATTATACTTCTACTAGTGACACAATGGTGCTTCATAGGTAAGCGATCCAATTTTTATTGTGAAATAATTGATTTTGAACAACAAAGTACAAATGAATCTCTTCCCAGTCCCAGATAGCATTCCAAATCGTATCAAAATCAACGCGATGTCGGCGATCTCTTAACGATGTTGTACCGATGGCGACCGTTATGGAAACGACGCTGGCCCGATTTGAAATGCTATCTTGGTTATACATTTAATGACACATGTCTTCCAAATTTCTATTTCTTACTCGTGTGCATAATATGTTGGTTAGATATGATAGTAAAAGAATTACTGATAATACGCATACCTAATCGGTCCGACTCCGACCTGATCTCGATCCAACTTCGGCACATCAACATCTGGTAGATGGGGGAATGTTAATTCTAAATTGGGACATCGTTCCAATATTGGTTCAACATTATATATCAACATCGCTGATGTTGCGCCTATTGTGTCCTGATGTGGAATGTTATCTGGGATCGTTCCAATGCTGGCTCTTGGCAGCTGTGGGTTAGCCGATATAGAGTCTAATTTATATGGCTCGTAATCTAGAATCTTTAAATAAAGCTTCAGGACAGTAACTATACATCATGTTGACTGTGTCATGATTTGCAGATGGTCAGACAACTTACATCGATTACAGAGGTTGCTATGTGGAGATGCCCAATAGATACAATTTCTTCTGGTGGCCCAGAGACTGGGACAGAAACAACAAAGTGAGCTGTATAGACAAATGCTTTGGCCAGGATTTCTATTTTGCAGCCATCAATGTAAGAGTTAAATTTAACTTTTTTGTTGTTGTATTTAACCCGAAATAAAATGTCCACATGTTTGTAGGCCATACTTTTTTCAATCAAAATCAAGAATAGCACAAAATAGACAGTCATGTTTGAAGAGAGTGTAATCAGGATTATACTCCACTTAGACTGTTTTCCTATTGTTCTGAGCGGGCAATAACCAAAAAAAAAGTTAGTTAACTCCCTCCTGAACGCAAACTGGACTTGTCGTGCGTAATAAAGGCATTAAAACATAACAAACAATTAAATTAGTAAATATGCTTAATGGAGTATAAGTTAGTTATATCCCTCATTCGGCGTTGGGATATAACCAACAAAAATGTTAGTTAACTCCCTCCTATTCAGGGTATTACTTATATCCCGAAAAGGAGGGAGTTAACTAACATTTTGGTTGGTTGTATCCCAAAAGGCGAAGGCATATTTACTAATTTGTTTGATCATGTGTTTTTACTGCCTTTATTACACAAGACAAGTTCAGTTTGCACTGGATACTATGGAAGACTTTGTAGAGGGAGTTACCTAACATTTTCGTTGGTTATTGCCCGATTAGAACAATAGGAAACAGTCTCAGTGGAGTATAACTACTACTTATGCCATACCATTTCATTGCATGTTTTGTCATGTTGTATCATGTTTTGTAATGTCATGTTATAACTAATATCGGGGGGGTTGGAACAGATTGGCGGCGTGGCGCCACTGTCACGAGTTTCGTAGCCCATGACAACCAATGTTAATCCAATGGGAACTTTAATATTCACTATAAATCCCAGAAGCAACAGATTGCCCCCAAACGGAGTATGATTGAAAATAAGACCCCGACCTATCTCCCTAACAAAATGCCCCCAAAAGCGCCCCACGTTTTCTTATAGAAAATTGGCTTTGTATAGGCTATGGAAAGTGGCTAAAATTAGCGCCTGATCGGTGACGTCATAAAGCTGTAGTATTATGATGTCAGTGCATGATTCTACATTGTATTGGCACATTGGAATTGCGATTTACCCACTTGGTGACATGCTCTGAACAGCAGAATCACATATAGTCAAGTATTATACTTGACTATATGTGATTCTGCTGTTCAGACCTGCCAAGTCTCCCGCATTTCGCGGGAGTGTCCCGCATTTTGATAGGTTCTCCCGCACTCCAGCAAGCTCCATCAAACCTCCCACAATGTTTTACCATAAATTGTAATACAGTTCCATGGTTTTAGCACACTAAAACGTCACAAAATCGTCATGACTTCGGAAATAAAAGTGCCGTTTTATCACCAGGTGGAGCTGTTGTCAGTGGTGAATTGCGCACAGCACCCCTATCGAGACCCAAATCTCCAAAATTTAATGAAATATCCAGCAAGTCGGAAAAAAATACTTCCAGTGACATCGCCAATCTGTTCCAACCCCCCAAACTACAATGTAATATCTTGTTGTGAACTTCAGCAGTGCTATGAATTAAGTATTTTGTGTTGGTACAACAAACTACATCTTAAATTTATTCATTTCTGTAGAACCGAGATGATTGTTACTGTGGTAACGGTTACCTGGATACCTACGGAATGTCGCAAAATTGTTACAACGCCACAATCAACCGAGTTCCCAGCACTGTAGGGACCAAGATGTCTAGCGCTGTTTATGCCACTGGAAGTAAGTACAAAAAAATTCAGAAACTTTGACAGGATGAATATATCCCAGATAGCACGTCAGACGTGATCATCATCATTTCGATGTTTTTTGACTAACACCGATATCTAACGTGGCATGTCAAATGCAATATGGTCACATCAAATCTTATGTTATTATATACAAGATATATGAATTACTTTTTGGCATGGTTTAACAAAAGTTGAATTGATGTGACATAATTTAATTCCAAAATTGTGGCAACTATATCTAATTTGGCCTGAGTCTATCATTTCTCATAAATTTATTATTTATTCGTGTCTTTGACACAAATAGGAAAGAACGTCAGTTACTTAATTGAATGATTATGGTAGAATAAAAAGCAAAAACAGAAAAAGTTTAGATTAAATACAATAAAAAGACCTTTTTTGATGAAGTTTATGCAACTATACCATACAATGCGAAAAGTGTCCAACTTCAGCCCTGTACGACTAATTCTTACAGAGAGACAGACAGGGAGACAATCGACGACTCCATCTATTGACGAACGATACATGGGGTGCTGGAGAGGGAAGACTGATATATTCGGCAGCCATTTTGTGGTCATTGCGAAAGGAGATCTAAGTATGACTGTTGATAAATGCATCAACCAGTGCAATGCCGAAAATCATATATTTACGGCATTGGGGGTGAGTATTTCAAAGATCAAAGTCGATTGATCACAGGCATCAGCCGGCAAATTTAATCATGGAAATATGATATTAAGCCGTATACTAAAAAAAAAAGTTGCTCTGTCCACTTGGACTTGGGAACATTCAGCATGACAACTGAGAATGTATTTTCTTATGTCAGCACCGGTTTCCTATCAGGTCCGCCACTATTTCTAGTCAATCAGAGGCCTTCTCTTGATAGATAGATATATACTTTATTTTAATGGAATGGTACAAAAATTATTATACACTAGTATTATACATGATGTTAACTGTGAATTTTAATCTGTTATAAATATAGGTCCATCAGGAAACCACCTAAGCATAAGCTGTAATGGTGGCACCTTCAATAAAAAGAAAGAAAATTAAATTAAGATAAACAAAAATAATTATGCTATTATTATAAGTTATATAACATGGATAAAAGAAAATTACAGTTCCCAGGCAGCTAAATCTAGTGTGTAACCTTCTTTATATCATATACGACATATTTCAATTATCAAATCGCCGGTCGACCCCTGTGACTCGATACCTTACTGGCCAAAAATTCCAGATGAACACCAATATAACACACTGCAAAAACTTTTCTGTGGTTCTTTATTTGTTACGCCTATGATGTTTTCCACTTAAAATCAAAGACAATTTTCATAACTATTTCACAGCTTGGCACCAACTGTTACTGTGGAAACACTCTTCAATATGGCGGACAAGTACAACCGACAGATGGCGCCACCTGTCAAGCACCGTGCAGTGGTGCTGTAAGAGACAGGTGTGGATCAAGAGAAAACGAAGATATCATTGCACTTTACCGAAGTAGTAGGTTGATTATTATACTATCCATATAGTGTCAAGTATCAATATGCTATTTTGTTATTATTTGGTAGTGCATGTGATTTTTGCATCTTTTTTCATTCACAAAAAATTTAAAAAAAATTGGCTGGACATTATTGATGTTTGCCACTATGAATTTCTTTTTTATTCTAGTACCAAAAATATGCAGGGATGGATACTATGGAAGACTTTGTAGAAAGAAATGTCAATGTGCAGGTTACCCTTGCAACAGAGACACTGGCAGGTGCCTGAAAAAATGTACACCGGGTTCGAAGCTACCTCAGTGTCGCACCGGTAGGGAGCGTTTTAGGTTTCACTTCCCATCTTTTAAAGGTATGCAACAATGTATGTGCATTTAACTTGCTATATTTTAAAAGTAAATGCACATACATTCGCCACCCTGACAGTGCAATGACAACACTTAGAGGTAAAGCTCTGTTTAATAAGTTGCCCTGAGCCCAGTTCAAACCTTCATGATTATGTTTGATGACGATCTCAAAATCGTCATTGTTCTTGGCATTAAATCACTATAATTGGCCTTTAACTCCGTATGACTTGTTAGGAAGAGCAACGACCAAGCTACGAAGCATCTAAGAACCACTACGTTATGCCTACGTTTACATAAATAGTGCTACGATTTGCTACGAATATATATGATGTCACATAACCAAAGCTAATCGTATCAAAATCTTAACGTCTCGTAGATCCTCATTATATCTAGGTCAGTTCTCATTATATCTAGGTCGGCTTCATAGCATGGCGATAGGTAATGATAACTATAAACAAAACGTCATAGGTCGGGAAAAAAGGGTTTTGAGTAGACTCAAAAATATTTTTGGCACTCCCCAGTAGTGAGGAGTTAGCACTGATGTCAGTTTTAGTTAATTCATTATCCACCAGGGGTGCTCAGTTAGATTAGTCACCACCAGGTGGCTGCTGGTGGCTCAGCGTTAACTCCATACTACTCTTCTTCCCAACCTCTGACGACGCCCACAGATCCACTACGATACATAAAGATGTTTCTCGATCATTTAACCGACTTTTGACGGTGCCCTAATAAATTTGCTAGTCGTGATAGATTGCAGTCAACATTGTGATGGTGTGAACTTGGCCTTAGTTAAAGTCAAAGTGCTGTCTTCGCAATGTTGGCAAACACCCATAATAGATGTGGCAAATGGTAAAATAAATATTAGATAGCGCAGCTGAAGACAAATTTTGGCCATTATATTGCCACTGACCACTCTCAAATGCATTTGACTCATGGTTCATATTTAAATGAAACTGAGTTAACCAATTATTCCGTTAATTTTCACACAGGATTAAACTTACCCCATTGAGGGTAAAATGTTCCCTCTGTAGGGAGTATGATAATCTCCCTAAATAGTATAATTAAATTACACGTACATTGGGTACATTTTACTCTCATTACAAGTAGTTTTTGACATTTGTGTTCTTTAGTGCAGGGTTATCCTAGCCAAGCAAGCATGTACCTCATTTGCGTCTGAGTTAGCAGAATGGGGGCCATGCAGCAGTGTGGTTGTTTTTTGTGGGATTATATGTGCACTCTGTTTAACAGCATTCCTAGCAATCTCAATCAATTCTATACTAAAAAATAATGAGTGTACACACTAGTGCTATGTTGACATGCTATTACATTTCCACAATCATCATTTTCAGACAATTGGCAATTTCAACTCCTGCTTCTTAAACATTTTTAATGTTATCAATAATTGACTAATTCATCGCTGATAAAAACCTTATTACTCATTTCCAATGATGTAAAATGGTGATAGTAGGCACTGATCTTTGTGTATTCCAATGTGAATATTTATCAGCCTGTTGCAAAATACCACGAAAAATGACAGGATTGCTGCCAGGCTAGGGTTATCCATACCATGTGAACTATTTGATGGATATGTGTATCTGGTGTACAGAAGCCTTTTTCCACCTTGATGGCAGTAATCAGATCAAACCTCATTTTGTTGAAAAGATAAATTTTACATGAGAATTCTTGAAGCAGCTGAAATCCCAATGATGAAGATCACCATATGATTATTATTATATGTACCTACTTTATTTCAGATGATGGACAATATCTTTGCCATTCCTGCATTTGGTCGAACATTAGTTTTGTTGAAGGTTCGGAAATCAGTTTTCTTAAGCGATCCTTCCCGAACCACTCCGACCACGAATCTTCTTGTGGAGATCCTTTTCCAACTTTCAGATACAACGGCTCATCATGCTCTAATGCCAGTTTTTGTGTGGTAAGTTTAAAAAATTCTTATCTTTGTGGATTCAGGATTTCTTTTTAAAGCTGTCAATGTCATGCAATAAAATGTTTGCAGGGTGCAGGCTTATTCTGTCCATTAATTCAAACAAATTAATTTGACCTAGGTCAATATCATAATAATCTCTTGCCAATATTGACAGATTTTGGGGATACTCTCTTTAGACCTATTTCAAATCGTTTAGGCTTCTTGTGATGTTAGGATATTAACAGACAACAAAATACGTAATTGGTTAATACATCAACAGGGTGGTAACACTTTGGATAAAGACCTCTTTAGACTAGATGTGCTGATCTCGGTCTGCCATGCAAGAATAGCACTGAATCATAAACAAAATTCGGAAAAAGTGCAGTATAGCGAACCCAGATTTATAACCATTTTTAGAGAGCCTCGTTGCTTTGTGTTTGACGTCAAAAGATTCAATTCAATGTATGACGTCACAAACTAATGACGGCGGTATTCATGTTAACGGTTAAAGTGCAGTTTATTTTTTATTTTCTTCGGCTACTCTACACCCGATGTTATCCTTATTGTGCCAGAACTCAAACTTGGTAAAATAATTTATAATAAAAATGTCATATTTCATGGAAGCCAAATATGGGCATACATTTGAGGTCTGCTATACTACATTAAACCCCAAAATTCCACCTGTCGCCAAATGAATACTGAAGGTGAATTTTGATAATTGTTTTAATTCTATATCATGCTTACTCACAAGTATACTTGAACATGATCCTCACTCACACATGAAAAGTGTTTTTTTTAACTATTTTTTCAGAAATTCAACTTCACATTGAACAATGTTCACTACCTAGTTAGGGATTGTTTGGAAGGTAAAGTGGTTAATTTTTACATTCTTTCCTACATATCAGTTAAAAAGTTTCTAATAGCTCAGGTTCAGTTCAGACAGGAAAGCAACAAAGAAAATGTAATTCTACGAAAACACAAAGTCACCAAATAATACCAAATGATATTCAGGGTAACTTTAAAAAACAAATGGTTAGATACCTTTGTCAACAGCTTATAATTTTCTAGGCATATTGTAATCAGGTTTGTGTACATCTAAATTATCTGTGGTGCCATGTTTTTATTTTGCAGTACTTATCTTATCCCCAACAAACTTGACTATGATTTGACTAGGTTAAAATCTGTACTACATAATACCATATTTGTGACCTGAATACCTTTTGGTTACATAAATGCATTCACTTTTCGAAGAGAAATTGGATGCTTTCCAGAATATTGAGAGCAACTTAGCAAGTTATTATAAAACATTACCAGTCTGAGAGCTATACACGCGGCAGCCATGTTGGCATTCTTGTCTCATTGACCTCTTTTTAATTATGTCATGCATCATGACTTACTTACTTGACAATTTTTCTTGCACTCTGTAACCTCACCGTACTGATAAAAAAAAAGCAATACTTAATCTGAGTGCAAAGAGAGGTCAATGAGGCAAAAATGCCAACATGGCTGTGCATGAAAAGGTACAGAACTTTATGTTATTTGGCAGCTACCATATTTGATTTGTTTATTAATCAAGTGTGCCCTTAATTTCAGTGGAAGGATTCTCATGTACTCCATTTCAAATTCAACTTGGTTCCATTGCCTTGACAGCAGGGATACCCAGCTTCGACTTTTCCTGTTGCCGCGGCGACTTATGCAACTTGGCTACCAATCTGCAAATTGCTGTATCAGCGCTACTATCATCATTGATATTGATACTTTGTAACAATATAAGACTTTTTTGATTGTATAATAATGTAATTCAACTTCCATATAATTGTGTTAAAAGACAAGATAAGAAATACTTCATATTCAACCCATGAAAACTCCTGGAGGTACAATATGGCATCCCTCAAAAGTTGAACAAAATACAAACATTATTTACATTAATTCATGGACACTTGATGGTACAGAACTGCTGCCAAATCTACTAGTTTGCTTGTTTAACCATCTTTTACCAGAATGCAACAGGTATTATTATTTGTTAAGTATACTCAGAGTCCTTCATAAGCAAGATCTGTTAAATTGCAGATGCATCATTTGTAGATGTTATGTATACTTGTGTAGGAATTTCCAGATGCAAAATATCATGTCCATGTTGAATGAGACACTGTAGGAGGTCGTAGATGGAATCTTATCAGTCGCCATGTTACATAAACGAGTTTCATGTCTAAGATTTTGCTACGATAAGGTACGTTATTCATCATCAAAGATAATCGTACAAATTTGTACATGACATATATCTATGAATCTGCTTTAAAGTTTTAAAAATTCATATGCTGTGACAATTCAGAGATATTCATATTCTATACTTTATTGACAATATTACAAATATATATAAATATCATAAATGTCATGCTTGTATGTTGTTGTTTTTTCTTATGTAGAAAAAATCCCTGTTCCACACTGGTCATAGCCTATCCCTGTATGGGATTCTTCTTTTTTCTTTACCTCTTGGTATAACCATTTCCAAAATTAAAATATAAACAGGAACTTAAATAGTATATACTCAAGGGATTCATACCACTGAGTTTATAATCATTTCAATATAAAGTGATCAGAGCAATCAATATACATTCAATTTATATGATTCACAAACTTAGGTCTGCTTTCCTCCATATTAAAGTTGCACTGTCGGTCAAATTTGCAATTTTCTAATATGCTATCAAACAGTTGAAAATTATTTATCAAGGCACACTCAATTTGTGTGAATTAATGATGTTATAAGATATTAATTACTTAAAAATAAACACATTGAGAGAAAATCCAGACCAAAACATTGGAAACACAATGGAAATTACATCATCACCATTGTTTAGTACATATTGAGTTTTTGATGGCATGTAAAAATAATATTTATATTATTTATAGTGAATTAAAACTGAATTGTTCTGCAAAAGTGGGTATGTAATGGTGAAAAATATCATGAGACAAGAAGGCAGTATTGATTTATATCATTATTTTAATGTGCAAATTTGACAGACAGTGCACCTTTAACAGAATATATTTTTTAATAGAAGAGGCGATAAATTGAGTTTATCATTGTAGGATTCAAGATAGAGATCAAAATGCATGAAATGGAGAAATTCACTTTTTGCAGAGAAATACGTCTCTCAGTTACAATGTTTAATTTACTCATAGCACTTTTATCACTGACATCTATATCTGTGGCTTCTTTTTACAGGGCTCAGAATAGGTGTCAGGCAAACACAAGAAGTGTTGGGATTGCTATTACAGGCACAAATTGTGCTGGAATTTGCTGTGATCCCAGTAGTTCTTCAATTAATCACCAGGTTCCTTTCTTTCATATTTCCCCTAGTGTACATAACTTAAACCATTTCACTTCAATCTCAGCTTCTGAAGCAATCACTTGCCTTTCAAGCCCAGCTGTTTTATCGCTGCATTTGTTCTTTATTGTAAGTTTAAACTTATTTATCATAACATAAACAATATTGCCATGATTTGTGGTATGTACATGTGCTTAAAAACTGTACCTAATGTTTTCATTATCCTTATTTTAATTTTAATTAGATTGTACTCTGTGGAGTTGAAATTCTGTCTGTGAAACTACATCTGTTTCTTGTTTTGTTGATAACAGTTAACTGTAGAAATTGTAAGTCTAAAACTCCAAAATTATGCATATCTTTTATATTATTTACTATCATACTATGTTGTGTAATTATTTGTAACAATTGTTCTTTGATCCACTTAGGTAACCTACTCTTTCTACTACTTCTTCAACTGCTCCTAAAACTGTTACTACTGCTCCTTAAATAGAGGAGTTTAGTATCAAACAACTGTATCTTCTGTGTGAAATTGACATCCTAGAACACCAATTGTGTGGAAATTGAATGTGTTTATATAACAAACATTCTGGATGTATGCTCTGATCAAGTTGATAGGGTGTTGGATTTTGATGTGCTGTAAAAAACTTCGGGTCTGAGACATTCAAACACAATTTCAACCATTTGAATGATTTCTTCAATTGGACTATTGGAAAGGTCTAATTAAGGCACTCAGGAATTAATTAATGTGTTTCTATAATAAAGATTCAATCGACTGGATGTTTGATTTTGATGTACATGGTCGTCCGTTCAAAATGTTATACTGTAAAAACTTCGGGTCTGAGACATTCAAACACAATTTCAACCATTTGAATGATTTCTTCAATTGGACTATTGGAAAGGTCGAATAAAGGCATTAATCAATGTGTTTATATACTAAAGATTCAATCGACTGGATGTTTGATTTTGATGTACATGGTCGTCGGTTCAAAATGTTATACTGTAAAAACTTCAGGTCCGAGACATTTAAGCACAATTTCAACCATTTGAATGATTTCTTCAATTGGACTATTGGAAAGGTCTAATAAAGGCACTCAGGAATTAATTAATGTGTTTCTATAATAAAGATTCAATCGACTGGATGTTTGATTTTGATGTACATGGTCGTCGGTTCAAAATGTTATACTGTAAAAACTTCGGGTCTGAGACATTCAAACACAATTTCAACCATTTGAATGATTTCTTCAACTGGACTATTGGAAAGGTCGAATAAAGGCATTAATCAATGTGTTTATATAATAAAGATTCAATCGACTGGATGTTTGATTTTGATGTACATGGTCGTCGGTTCAAAATGTTATACTGTAAAAACTTCAGGTCCGAGACATTTAAGCACAATTTCAACCATTTGAATGATTTCTTCAATTGGACTATTGGAAAGGTCTAATAAAGGCACTCAGGAATTAATTAATGTGTTTCTATAATAAAGATTCAATCGACTGGATGTTTGATTTTGATGTACATGGTCGTCCGTTCAAAATGTTATACTGTAAAAACTTCGGGTCTGAGACATTCAAACACATTTTCAACCATTTGAATGATTTCTTCAATTGGACTATTGGAAAGGTCTAATAAAGGCACTCAGGAATTAATTAATGTGTTTCTATAATAAAGATTCAATCGACTGGATGTTTGATTTTGATGTACATGGTCGTCGGTTCAAAATGTTATACTGTAAAAACTTCAGGTCCGAGACATTTAAGCACAATTTCAACCATTTGAATGATTTCTTCAATTGGACTATTGGAAAGGTCTAATAAAGGCACTCAGGAATTAATTAATGTGTTTCTATAATAAAGATTCAATCGACTGGATGTTTGATTTTGATGTACATGGTCGTCAGTTCAAAATGTTATACTGTAAAAACTTCAGGTCCGAGACATTTAAGCACAATTTCAACCATTTGAATGATTTCTTCAATTTGACTATTGGAAAGGTCGAATAAAGGCATTAATCAATGTGTTTATATAATAAATATTCAATTGACTGGATGTTTGATTTTGATGTACATGGTCGTCGGTTCAAAATGTTATACTCTAAAAACTTCAGGTCCGAGACATTTAAGCACAATTTCAACCATTTGAATGATTTCTTCAATTGGACTATTGGAAAGGTCTAATAAAGGCACTCAGGAATTAATTAATGTGTTTCTATAATAAAGATTCAATCGACTGGATGTTTGATTTTGATGTACATGGTCGTCGGTTCAAAATGTTATACTGTAAAAACTTCAGGTCCGAGACATTTAAGCACAATTTCAACCATTTGAATGATTTCTTCAATTGGACTGTTGGAAAGGTCTAATAAAGGCACTCAGGAATTAATTAATGTGTTTCTATAATAAAGATTCAATCGACTGGATGTTTGATTTTGATGTACATGGTCGTCCGTTCAAAATGTTATACTGTAAAAACTTCGGGTCTGAGACATTCAAACACAATTTCAACCATTTGAATGATTTCTTCAATTGGACTATTGGAAAGGTCGAATAAAGGCATTAATCAATGTGTTTATATAATAAAGATTCAATCGACTGGATGTTTGATTTTGATGTACATGGTCGTCGGTTCAAAATGTTATACTGTAAAAACTTCAGGTCCGAGACATTTAAGCACAATTTCAACCATTTGAATGATTTCTTCAATTGGACTATTGGAAAGGTCTAATAAAGGCACTCAGGAATTAATTAATGTGTTTCTATAATAAAGATTCAATCGACTGGATGTTTGATTTTGATGTACATGGTCGTCGGTTCAAAATGTTATACTGTAAAAACTTCGGGTCTGAGACATTCAAACACAATTTCAACCATTTGAATGATTTCTTCAACTGGACTATTGGAAAGGTCGAATAAAGGCATTAATCAATGTGTTTATATAATAAAGATTCAATCGACTGGATGTTTGATTTTGATGTACATGGTCGTCGGTTCAAAATGTTATACTGTAAAAACTTCAGGTCCGAGACATTTAAGCACAATTTCAACCATTTGAATGATTTCTTCAATTGGACTATTGGAAAGGTCTAATAAAGGCACTCAGGAATTAATTAATGTGTTTCTATAATAAAGATTCAATCGACTGGATGTTTGATTTTGATGTACATGGTCGTCCGTTCAAAATGTTATACTGTAAAAACTTCGGGTCTGAGACATTCAAACACATTTTCAACCATTTGAATGATTTCTTCAATTGGACTATTGGAAAGGTCTAATAAAGGCACTCAGGAATTAATTAATGTGTTTCTATAATAAAGATTCAATCGACTGGATGTTTGATTTTGATGTACATGGTCGTCGGTTCAAAATGTTATACTGTAAAAACTTCAGGTCCGAGACATTTAAGCACAATTTCAACCATTTGAATGATTTCTTCAATTGGACTATTGGAAAGGTCTAATAAAGGCACTCAGGAATTAATTAATGTGTTTCTATAATAAAGATTCAATCGACTGGATGTTTGATTTTGATGTACATGGTCGTCGGTTCAAAATGTTATACTGTAAAAACTTCAGGTCCGAGACATTTAAGCACAATTTCAACCATTTGAATGATTTCTTCAATTTGACTATTGGAAAGGTCGAATAAAGGCATTAATCAATGTGTTTATATAATAAATATTCAATTGACTGGATGTTTGATTTTGATGTACATGGTCGTCGGTTCAAAATGTTATACTCTAAAAACTTCAGGTCCGAGACATTTAAGCACAATTTCAACCATTTGAATGATTTCTTCAATTGGACTATTGGAAAGGTCTAATAAAGGCACTCAGGAATTAATTAATGTGTTTCTATAATAAAGATTCAATCGACTGGATGTTTGATTTTGATGTACATGGTCGTCGGTTCAAAATGTTATACTGTAAAAACTTCAGGTCCGAGACATTTAAGCACAATTTCAACCATTTGAATGATTTCTTCAATTGGACTATTGGAAAGGTCTAATAAAGGCACTCAGGAATTAATTAATGTGTTTCTATAATAAAGATTCAATCGACTGGATGTTTGATTTTGATGTACATGGTCGTCCGTTCAAAATGTTATACTGTAAAAACTTCGGGTCTGAGACATTCAAACACATTTTCAACCATTTGAATGATTTCTTCAATTGGACTATTGGAAAGGTCTAATAAAGGCACTCAGGAATTAATTAATGTGTTTCTATAATAAAGATTCAATCGACTGGATGTTTGATTTTGATGTACATGGTCGTCGGTTCAAAATGTTATACTGTAAAAACTTCGGGTCTGAGACATTCAAACACAATTTCAACCATTTGAATGATTTCTTCAATTGGACTATTGGAAAGGTCGAATAAAGGCATTAATCAATGTGTTTATATAATAAAGATTCAATCGACTGGATGTTTGATTTTGATGTACATGGTCCTCGGTTCAAAATGTTATACTGTAAAAACTTCAGGTCCGAGACATTTAAGCACAATTTCAACCATTTGAATGATTTCTTCAATTGGACTATTGGAAAGGTCTAATAAAGGCACTCAGGAATTAATTAATGTGTTTCTATAATAAAGATTCAATCGACTGGATGTTTGATTTTGATGTACATGGTCGTCGGTTCAAAATGTTATACTGTAAAAACTTCGGGTCTGAGACATTCAAACACAATTTCAACCATTTGAATGATTTCTTCAACTGGACTATTGGAAAGGTCTAATAAAGGCACTCAGGAATTAATTAATGTGTTTCTATAATAAAGATTCAATCGACTGGATGTTTGATTTTTATGTACATGGTCGTCGGTTCAAAATGTTATACTGTAAAAACTTCAGGTCCGAGACATTTAAGCACAATTTCAACCATTTGAATGATTTCTTCAATTGGACTATTGGAAAGGTCTAATAAAGGCACTCAGGAATTAATTAATGTGTTTCTATAATAAAGATTCAATCGACTGGATGTTTGATTTTGATGTACATGGTCGTCGGTTCAAAATGTTATACTGTAAAAACTTCAGGTCCGAGACATTTAAGCACAATTTCAACCATTTGAATGATTTCTTCAATTTGACTATTGGAAAGGTCGAATAAAGGCATTAATCAATGTGTTTATATAATAAATATTCAATTGACTGGATGTTTGATTTTGATGTACATGGTCGTCGGTTCAAAATGTTATACTCTAAAAACTTCAGGTCCGAGACATTTAAGCACAATTTCAACCATTTGAATGATTTCTTCAATTGGACTATTGGAAAGGTCTAATAAAGGCACTCAGGAATTAATTAATGTGTTTCTATAATAAAGATTCAATCGACTGGATGTTTGATTTTGATGTACATGGTCGTCGGTTCAAAATGTTATACTGTAAAAACTTCAGGTCCGAGACATTTAAGCACAATTTCAACCATTTGAATGATTTCTTCAATTGGACTATTGGAAAGGTCTAATAAAGGCACTCAGGAATTAATTAATGTGTTTCTATAATAAAGATTCAATCGACTGGATGTTTGATTTTGATGTACATGGTCGTCCGTTCAAAATGTTATACTGTAAAAACTTCGGGTCTGAGACATTCAAACACATTTTCAACCATTTGAATGATTTCTTCAATTGGACTATTGGAAAGGTCTAATAAAGGCACTCAGGAATTAATTAATGTGTTTCTATAATAAAGATTCAATCGACTGGATGTTTGATTTTGATGTACATGGTCGTCGGTTCAAAATGTTATACTGTAAAAACTTCGGGTCTGAGACATTCAAACACAATTTCAACCATTTGAATGATTTCTTCAATTGGACTATTGGAAAGGTCGAATAAAGGCATTAATCAATGTGTTTATATAATAAAGATTCAATCGACTGGATGTTTGATTTTGATGTACATGGTCCTCGGTTCAAAATGTTATACTGTAAAAACTTCAGGTCCGAGACATTTAAGCACAATTTCAACCATTTGAATGATTTCTTCAATTGGACTATTGGAAAGGTCTAATAAAGGCACTCAGGAATTAATTAATGTGTTTCTATAATAAAGATTCAATCGACTGGATGTTTGATTTTGATGTACATGGTCGTCGGTTCAAAATGTTATACTGTAAAAACTTCGGGTCTGAGACATTCAAACACAATTTCAACCATTTGAATGATTTCTTCAACTGGACTATTGGAAAGGTCTAATAAAGGCACTCAGGAATTAATTAATGTGTTTCTATAATAAAGATTCAATCGACTGGATGTTTGATTTTTATGTACATGGTCGTCGGTTCAAAATGTTATACTGTAAAAACTTCAGGTCCGAGACATTTAAGCACAATTTCAACCATTTGAATGATTTCTTCAATTGGACTATTGGAAAGGTCTAATAAAGGCACTCAGGAATTAATTAATGTGTTTCTATAATAAAGATTCAATCGACTGGATGTTTGATTTTGATGTACATGGTCGTCGGTTCAAAATGTTATACTGTAAAAACTTCAGGTCCGAGACATTTAAGCACAATTTCAACCATTTGAATGATTTCTTCAATTTGACTATTGGAAAGGTCGAATAAAGGCATTAATCAATGTGTTTATATAATAAATATTCAATTGACTGGATGTTTGATTTTGATGTACATGGTCGTCGGTTCAAAATGTTATACTCTAAAAACTTCAGGTCCGAGACATTTAAGCACAATTTCAACCATTTGAATGATTTCTTCAATTGGACTATTGGAAAGGTCTAATAAAGGCACTCAGGAATTAATTAATGTGTTTCTATAATAAAGATTCAATCGACTGGATGTTTGATTTTGATGTACATGGTCGTCGGTTCAAAATGTTATACTGTAAAAACTTCAGGTCCGAGACATTTAAGCACAATTTCAACCATTTGAATGATTTCTTCAATTGGACTATTGGAAAGGTCTAATATTGGCTTTTGGGAATTAAAATAGCTGGCCAGAATCTGTTTTCGTTCCACAGCAATTTCAAAAATTAAAGAAAGAATCCGATTTGCCCAGTATCTTCCTTGCTCCTTATATTGTTCCAAATCGTCTTCATCCATCCAGTTAGGTGTATTCGGATTGTACAGCAGCTTTCTCTCAACAAGTAAATGCTCCATTTCACTTGCATTTTCACGTTTGAAGCTTATGTTCTCAACCTGAAAGAAGTTAGTTCATGTGTATTGCATGGACTCAACAGTAGTGATACTACATGGCCAATTGTGCTACGTGCGTTTTCCATGCGTTTGGATAAATACATGGAAAACACATGGTTTTCCTAATTGTAATGAGCTAAAAACCATGTGTTTTCCATGCGTTTATCCTTCTCATGGAAAATGCATATGGCACATTTGGCCATGTATATATTGTCATTATCAGTTGCACAGTTAACGCGTCTTCTGCTATATTATTTAGTGAGGTCATCTTAATAGGAAGGGACTTAATAGTGAGGTGGTCACAATAGTATGGTGTTTTACTTGTCCTTATAGTGAGGTGGTGCCATGTACTTAAATAGTCTGCTCTGAGAGCTGTGTTTGCTTTCTCGAAGCGACCGTATTACCCAGTGTAATTAGCAGAAAAGTAAACCCCTATTTCGAAAATAAGTTTAAAACATTGTCACAAGTTAAAAACAACTTAAATTGTTTGTTGTTTTTTCATTAAAATAGAGCATAATGTGTGATTGTTACATATCTCAAGTTTGAAAAGAGACGGCTGCGAGAGCTTCACCACGCACAAGCTAAAGAAATTAGGCTGAGACGAAGGCACTTTTGGATGGGCATGTCGAGGAAGGATGATGAGAATGATTCAACAAATTGTCTGGTGGATGATGGAAGGATCCAAACCTAGTATATTTGAATAATCTTACCTCTTGACTGGACAAGATCCAAAACAATGTGTTCTTTACATTGTACGAGGTGATAGGTTTCTTCACCAAAATATAGGAACTGTTTTGCCTCTTCTGTTCGACAGCCTAAAAAAGTACATAGTATTAAAGAATTTGACCTCGAGCTGAACAAAACTGTTCCTCTACTTAGTAATCTTTGCACAAGTAAATGGGCAGCTCATTTGTACAGTTGTGGCAACATGCATGTAAACGCAATTTTTTTTAATGATCTTACTGGGGTAAAGGTGCACGAGTAACTTAGAAAAAATTTGCTAATTTTATAAAATGTATTAACAAAGCATTCCAACCGAGCACCTCACCAAGAAAAGTGCTCTGGAATGCTGCATTTACCTTTTTTTTTAAACAACATAATCCATATTTATTTTACCTAATCTGCTGTACCCAGCTTCCAAATGTGGTTAGATGGTTATATCAATAGAAACTAATAAAGTGAGAAGTGTTGCTATCTTATAATGTGAAAAGGGGTTATTAAAAGGTGTTCAGCCATGTTATTAATTGGGTAACTTCAGTTACCCATGCAGCTTTGCCCCAGTGGATAGACCTGTAAATCGAAGGAGACACCAATGCCTTTTTCAAGTCATAGTTGTACTTTGAAAAAGTGTTTTACTTTTGTTGGACCGTAAAAGCGTTTAAAAGCAAACATGCATTTAATCCCAATGTTAACCCAAAACGGATTAATCAGGACAACAATAATTGTCAGTGCGCAATCTTGAGAATTACTTATTGGCCAATTATTTGTTGAGGAAAACTGTGTTTACATGCAACAAGAATGTGAGGGGTCATTTGGTTCTGTGGCTGAGATAATCTTGTTTAATCATATTATTGAAAACAACTATCATCACATTGGCTATAGCAATCAAATCTCAGAAGGTTAGTCTTCGAGAGTATGATTTTTGTCTTCAAGAGAGTTCCTTTACCTATGCCCAGATATTTACGAGACATAACATTGCATTTAAAAGTAGCATAGATGCCAATTTGTCAAACAAGAAGTCATCACCAACCTCTAGTAATGTTTTTGCGATCAGTATTCCAAGTCTACAGCCAGGCGGGAGACTATCCAAAACGTCCCATTCATACTGAAACGGTGTAGAATTGAACAGGTATCGTTGACTCAAAAAGTCATTCCACTTCAGAAATTCTTGGCAAGGGTGTACATGTGCTTGGCCCAGAATTAGCATTTGTTTTGCTTGGTATAATTCTCTACTGGCAGTTCCGCTGTCTCTTTTATCCCTAAATGGGAAAACATCAACTGATATTACAAGTTGGTTGCAAGGACCTGCGCTCTCCCAGATGAATTTCCATGGACGCTGAACAGAAATTGGCCTAATAGAAAGTCCTTCCCAGCTTATTTTCCTCAATCTTTTCACAAGAAATCTGTGCATGTCAGCACTTGCCGCTTCATGTTCAAGGGAAGAACCATCTTTGAACTGCAATTGCACATCAACCTCATTTAGTTGTCCAACTTTCAATCGCTCCCTGAGACTCCCTGCAATGTTAACGTGAATCTGCGCTGAATAACCTTCAACAAGTAACTCAAAAAGTCGTTTAAACACATTAGGTATTTCCTCCCTTTCTCTTGCTGGCATTACCAACAAGGGTTTCATTGCATTCAAAACCATTGATTTGGTATCCAAAATGCTCACACAGAGTTTCTGATAAGCTTCATCCAGTGATTTTTGTGCACTGGCTTGCCATTTGAGAGATTCTGGCTTTACTCCAAAGAAATCTAGCTCTTCCGTTGCACCATTCAATTTCAAGAACGCCGCTGCTGCTTCGTTATGATGCAAGAAAGCCAAATGCAAAGGAGTGCAGCCATGTAAATCGAGTTTATTGACTTGGCTGTGTAGTATTTCTGATGGTATGTTCTGTAAAACATCTTCCTTATTGCAAAATATTACAGCCAGGTGCAACACACTCCTTTGAAGCCAGTTTTCATTTGAAGAGACCAGTAAATCTTTGAACGGTTTGCAAACATGAACTCTGCCAACCTTTTGAGCTGCAATTTCTGCATGGGGGTTCTTTTTTTCATCTTCCATCAGCACTTGAATTAGTTGAAAGCATCTAATGATGTTGCGCTTAGGTTGGTATGTAGCACTTAAGAAGAGAAGGATGTTGATGACACTACCTGATTTCATACAGTTTTCCAATGTGTCATATGCAGATTGAATCAATTTGTATGCAGTTTGGCGCAGACTTCTGCTGATGAGGTAAAGATTCTGCAAAGGATTTAAGTGGCACTCAATCACTTCAGTGTTTCCATGCCTTCTGTAAGCTTGTATGAGCCTCTCTGCAGTTTCATATACAGCTGGAATGGCAACTGATGATTCGCATTCTTTTACTGCAAGCGCAATCACATTATTGATGACATCCTTTGATGGAACTGCACCCTTAGCCAGACACAAGCAAAGTGCGTCAAAAAAGGCAAAGTAATTTATTGTCAGATTATCCTTCATCACTGTTGTTTCTGCCTTTTTTGAAAATATATCAAAAAACTCCTGGGCATTTGATACATCAATGTAAGCATTTAGAATTTGTGTAGCAAGTTTTCTGGATTCTGAGCCATGCACATGCAGATGTTCCTCAAAATACCATTCAACGTGACTCTTGAAGAACGGACAGTTTTTTCACTAGATCTTCTGTCTTCCTTAACAGTTTTTGCAGGTAATCTTCAAACCATTTATAGGTGTGCACAAAAGCACTAGATAATTGTCTTCCTCTGAAATCAGTGCAATAACATCACTTAATTATTGTACAATGTTTACACTGAGAGGCCCAAAAATTTACTTTTAGTCATTCACTTCACCAAGATATCATATTAAATGAAATTGTGATTAAAATCATCCAAGTCCAGTGAATAAGAGTTGCTGAATCATTTAGAATTGCTAATGGAATGTAAAGAATGTGATTTTTTTGTTGAAGTGAACATATGTAAAAATTGAAATTAACTGTTGGTATGCTGGTTAACCATATATATGATTTTGGATCCTACTGTATACTTGAAGTTGTGAAAAAAAACCATGCACATGTAACCATCAACTTGCCACGAGACAGAACTATACATGTAAATCCCACCATTCCCCCACAAAAAAATAAAAGATTCTGTAAATCAGCTTCAGATACAAACAGTCTGTGTTTTTTTTTTTTTTTTTAATTAAGACAGTAAAAGATAAGTAGGGCTTACAAATCATTCTGCTCTGATAAACTACTATAATCATCTGTTATGTTCCGATGACTGGTATCTTTAAAAAAAATTATGATAAGATGAAGATAGATACCGACGACTTACCTAAGCACTTTCAATCCCTTTCTTGCAAGTTTGGTGTTTGCATTGTTTGTGATGAACAATCTTTGTAGTTTTGAGAATTTCTGATTAACAACTTCATCGTCTGGTTTTGCTTGAAAGTATGGCACAACTTCCTCTGGATCGTTTACAGTTTCTTTCCACATAAGAATCCAGCTGTATGGGGTAACCATATACTTATCCACCATATTGACATTTTTCTTTGTCAGAAGTTTGCTCAGGACCTCAATCAAGGTATCTTCACACTTGAGAGGAAGAGTAAGACAGAAAAAAGCTTGACAAATGTGGCCATGTTAGGTTTAAATAAACTATGCACACCTACATCTTTATTTTAATTCATAAAAGAGTATTATTTTTAGGAATTTTTAATCTTGGCCAGGAGACATATTTAAATTTATTTTATAATTTTTAAATTATAATTAATAACATTTTACTTAATTAGGTATAAAATAGTATTGAGAATCCCTTTTTAATTAAAGATGACAGAGCAGGCTCCGTACCATCATCCATACGCTGAAGTGGATTAGCCCCATGTTGCATGAGACTTTTAAGAATATTTATAAATGGTGAACTCCAGCCGATCCAAAAGATAATCCAATCTTTAACCAGATCATTCAGGAATCTGCAGAAAACGACCATATCATATCATTGTTACATTCAGCAACATCACTTACACCAAATCAAAAATATATTGACAAATACTTTTAAGCGGATTTGAAGAAATTACTCTTTTGTCACTTGCTGTCTAAACTAATGGTGCCAGACGGTAAAATATGCAAATATTGATGATAATTCAAGAATAATCACTCAGATAGGTTAAACATTGGTGATCCAACTCAAACAGTATGCAGCCTATCCCGTAAAAGAAACAAACGTAAATGGCTACTGGAGGCTAGGTGGGCATTGTTATTAATATGACTATGAAAACACTGAGTCTATGACTTTGCAAGGCACATCTATGCACAACTGATACAACAGCAACTGGTACCTTGTCTTCTGCAATCTGGAACCTAATGGTGCTAAAATCTGAAATAAAAAGAAAAGCAAATTATAGTTTAACTATTGAAATCTTTTGGAGTTTGTGAACAAGATGCAATTTTTGCTCTTAAATCAAATTGAGCTAAATTTAATTCATGATAATGAAATTCAGTAGAGCTGGACAGTAACCACCAAGCGATGCATTATTTTCAACTTCAGAACTGTAATTTTACAAGAATGTTGTGAAACCCTACCTGTAGTAGAGATGCCACCCTGCCAAGGTACAGCAAACAGTGATCTAAACTCACACTCAGTGCCATGCTCACATCTGGTATGACTCTTATAGCCAAAGGGAGAATTGGATCTCTCCATTTGTGGGTCTGTAAGTAAATGCATTATCCAAAGAATAAAAGGTGTTAATGTAACATAATTGTTGTGCTTTGGTGAAGATATATGTGTAATTACTTGGTGGTTGTTTGCCTTCCCGAAGGTTACGGTATCGGGGCAAACAAAGATGGTGTCAGATAATGCTATCTGAAAAGCCAAGGCAACATTTTCATAGAAAATAAGACATCGATTACTTTACTTAAATGTTCTGTCATTTTTAAGCTGACTTATTATACGTTTGAACATGATACAATGTATGACATAACAGTACTTAGGCTGCTAATATCTTATGCAGGTGTATTAACTCTTTTTGATTTTGTTTTCTAGAAGTGAAGTCAGATAATCTCTGTAAATATATACATATATACTTCCTATTAATTAATATATATTTAGCTCTATTTTGAAATAAAATCATTCTGTAAATAGTTATATTGTACACATTATATAAGGAATGTATTTTGTTGAACATGTTAATATGTATTATATATGTAAAATATAACTGTGTTTATGATACAAGCTGTATGTATGAAAGATTCTGATTGGATTTTATAAGGAGTGGATTAACAGCTAAACTAATGTTAACTTCTATGTAAATACTCTAATTTGGTGGCTGGGACCATCTGTAACTATAGTCTTTGTTGTATTCCCTATTTTTGATTATTTTCTGATTGCTTTTATTTCTTTCATCTTTTGTACTTGTACACATATATGTCTTTTCTGACATCTTCCGTCAATAAAAATTGTATATATGTATTTCATGTCAAGAAGAGATTGGCTAAGGTCAGAAGCTCCTATAAGTTTGTCATTTCAAGCAATGTCAAAATAGATTCACAAAATTTCATGTTTTTTAGTAAAGGATTTAACCTCTTAATTGTTATGAATAACATGTCAATATACGACTATCTACCATCAAACATTTTCTGTTGCCAGGACATTCATAGTCTTCTGGCAAGTGATTCCGTATCTTGAAGTCATTGATTAAGATGGAAAATGGTTGCTCTAGTATAGCGAGTCCACTTTTCTCGTACTCTGGTAGCAATCCCTAGGAAAAAGAAATATCAAAATAATGACCTAAATGAATAAGATTCTCAGAGAAAATGTCATTGAAAAAAAAATGTTCAGATCATTTTGTTTTGAAATTTTAATCTTATAATGCTCAACTCCTACCTTTAATACTAAGATGTAATTAGAGGAATCCAGAAATGTTTCAGCATCGTTCAACAACCGCATGAAAATTGATGGTGGCTCCTTTGGAAATACAATCTCTCCATCCGCAAAGATTGCAAGTATTTTCTCACTTAATTTTTCGACATTTGATGGTGTGAGATTATGAATGATGTCCTCAATATTAACGTACCTAGAGTAAATTCAATATTGTGAAATAATGATGGAAACAATATTTTATCAAAATCATGGATAAGAAGTAATCAATGTAAGCATAGAACAAGACATAATATTGGGGAGCATATGGAATGGAATTATTTCACAACTGCGGCTGATCAGCTATTCAAATTACAATGTTCATACAGAGCCACTATTCAAATTACAAAAAATACTTAAACTTGAGGATGTGCATATGCCAACGTATGGAACAAGATGCCACTTGGAATGCACTGAAAGAAGATGAAACTGGTAAGAATTTTAAAAACAACTTACAAAAAGTTCAAATTACTAAAATATGCTTCTGGTGCATGACTCTCGGTTGAGGATTTACTTGTTCTTTTTTTTAGGGCGTCAAATTAATTCTACACTTGTGCCACTGACAGTCATACCAAAATTATTCAGGCTCTCTCACAATTTAGTTGAATCATTCTTACGTATATGTAGGTGTGTGTTTATGGCTTTAATATTTGGATATAATTTCATTTAGTTTTAAAATATGAAAAATTTCTCATAAAACATAAAAAATATATGTACAAATTCATCCCACTTGTTAAAAATGATCTAATAAAAAAATTTTAGATTTCCAAATAGTTTCACATATACCGCTGTGTATGACTAAAGATTAAATATGTGTATTGTCCATTCTATGTTACAATTAGATCTACGCTCTTCTTTCAAGTAACTATCAATGACAAAAACATTTTGGTATAGCATCATATCTGGTTACATTCTATGAAGTGTCTATTGAAAATATAAATGAAATAGGTGAGTCTTTAGAGAGTTTTTGAATTGTTGGCTATCCTTTAAAGATCTTATTGTATACGGTAGGCTATTCTAAGACAGGGCCACTTACATGGAATAAGCATCTGCCAAAGGTGATGTGTTTGATTTGAGGAGTTACATTTTTGTACATTTGATCTTGTGTGATTATTAGGATTGTAAATAAAGTAAATAAATGATAAATGTAAATGATTGGGTTTAGAGTCTGTTATCTTCATGGATGAGCTCAACCAACTATGACAATTACACCCTTGGCAGGCCTGTTCAAGCTTGAGCCTTTCTCAACTCACTGGAGAGCATACACCCAGCATGCAGCCAATTACGGCGCTTCATGGATCAAGCACACACAATTGCCATCTCTGCCAGTCGCCAAGTACCCATTTATACCTGGGTGGAGTGGAGCAAAGAGTTACAGAGGATATGCTCAGTTCCTCCATGCCATGGTGGGGGCTCAAGCCCCATAACCTTGCACTTAGCTGGCGAGCACCTTGACCACTAGGCCACGGCACCTCTTTGTTAGGATGTCTGATAAATATTTTGGAGCTTGTCCATGCAATGCTTTAAAGGCAAGAAGGCACAGTTTAAATGTGATCTGGGAGATGACTGGAAGCCAGTGAAATGCTTTAAGAGCTGGAGTTATGCGATCAAATTTCCTCAGTCCAAGAAGCATTGGGCAGCTGTATTTTGCATATGCTGAAGTTTCATGATGACACAGGTGGGGGGGCCATACAGAAGACAATTACAATAATCCAACTGGGATGTAACAAATGCATGGACAAGGGATTCTGGGGCATTGTCTGTAAGGTAAGGTCGAAAGCGCTAGGTAAGATGTTCGACAGATTTTGTTGACATGATCTTTCATTTCGAGATTTTTATCACATGTGACTTCTAGACTGCGGTAAGTTTTGGCTGGCATAATCCGATAATCACCGACTTCGATTTCATCAATTTGCAATTCGCTTAGTTGTTGTTTACTGCCAATGATGATAAATTCTGTCTTGTTGTGATTGAATTTAAGTTTGTTTGTCAGCATCCATTTTCGCACTTTGGTAATACACTGCTAAATGATTATTTAGAAGTGGCAACTATCCGCTTCTTAGGTACTTAGATGAGGAAGATAAAATGAACATTCTGATGTCATCCGATGTATACAAGACTATCTATATCAACGAGGCCATGAATCTCAGGTATCATGCACCTATAGTAACTAGTCTTCAAGGGTATATCAGTTTCTATACCCACTTTGTTAGTTTTACTACTTCTAGAACAGTAAAATTCAAATTGTTTAACTTCTAGTTTGTAAATTCCTTATCATTTATTACTCAGTCAGTGTGCTGCGTCATAACTGTATTTAAGCTGACCAATTAGCCATTGTTGGGTGGGTGTGTACACTTGTTGGTATAATTATGTATGCTTAGTAATATCATACATGATGCATTTGTCAAAAATAACAGATTAAAATAATCTTATATTCAATATATATATTCATGGTATAAATGTTAAAGGTATATTATCAATAGAAAATCTACACGTCTATGGTTCCAGTTGCTGAACAATAGCATGGTAATAAGTTTTGTTTACATACATTGGTTAAATATATATATATATCACATGTATACAGTAACCCTAAATACATATATTACGGCAGTTAATGATGATCACTATCACAATGTTAATATAAGTACAAAATTTGAATTAGGAGTATATACAACAAGGCATAGTCACAGTTATATACATGGATGTAAAAGCACAGATATATACAAATGCTTATGGTGCAGGAACTGCTGGTTTGGGGAGTGACGGTTAATGCTTGACGATGGATCATGACACAAACATTCATTAGGTCAATAGTATAATATAGATTCCTTGAATTTAATTTAATTTAATTTAATTATATTAATTATGGTACTAGTATATTTGTATAGAATTAACTACTTGAAGTATTTACCTGCAAGCAGCTTCCCATACGCGTTGCTTCTCATCTTTTTGAAGCTTACCTTCAAATAAACAAAAAACAAACTGAATCATTATTGCTGCTATGGGCACTCTGAGAGGCTCTGAGAAGAAGACTGAGATAGAGATTGCTAGACCACAGTATGACAGGTCAGCCCAAAGTGAGTCTGATGCTGTTCCGGTGATGTCTGATGACCAATGCATGACGACTATATGTTTTGCTATCATGGCCAATAGAGAAGGGGTCCTGACACCCAAACCGCATGTGAATAGTACTTTAAACATTTTTTTAACAAAATAATGAGGGTTATTACGCTCAGTCCTACTATGAATGATTTAACAATTCCAATAGGGGCCACGTTTTTTTAATGATATGCTCTTTGTTTTATCATGACATCAGTGCAATCATATAACTACACTTCAACTTGGAAATTAATCTTAAAAAAATTTAAAAAACCCAAAAGAACTGCCATTTATAATTGTATTAGCATCAAAAAAAGGTCTCAGTCAAGTTAGATGGTTTCATCATGACACCAGCACCAGAATCCTACTACTTCACTACTAACACATTGTGTGTACGTGTGATATCTAGCACAGAAACAACTAAGCCGAAAAAAAAAAAACAATCTACAACTTCAATGTTTTCAACAGGCGTTTTAGCAATGATAGGATTTTTTATCATCATAACAGCAGTGCAGGTATGTTAATACTGTGCAACTAAGGCACTGAGTTAAAAAAAATAATCACCCAAAATAATGGGAAAAATATATTTAGCTGAATGAACATTACAGACGATAAATATCAGCATATGTATAGAAATACATTACCATAATATGTCAAGTTTATTTTATTTATCATTTGTGCATGACTTGATGTATTGAATCCTTGTATTCACAGAACATTTAATAAAAATATGAGGATGATGACATGCTGAAGTATTCTGGTGTAGGTAATAATTTGGAAAATATTTTTGCATCAGTTGATGACATAGCTCAATGCAATTAATGCCGAGTGAGAGACAAAGCTCATATTGAGACATCATAATAATATTTACTCAAGGCAAACATCCTCCCTTATAAGAAGAGAGTAAAGAAGAGAGTTCACTGTGTTTATTAAGAGGCTTTTCAGTCACACATGTTGCCATTTAGCTGTGGCTAAGATATAAATTGCATATATATAATACATGCTGTATAATCACAGTGACTATAGCAAACACTAAACTCTGCTATAATTTAAAAAGAATTACTACAAACAACAACAGGTGACCAAAAGATGGACATTGATCACTGATAATATTGGTCATCTAAAAATTAAATATTGGTAGGAAATATTAGTCATGTGAAATTAAAATTGGCACAAAAACAATAAAAAATAAAAATAATAAAGAATTATACATTAAAATTAAATTAAATTATAAATTTAGGTGTAGAATATAGCAAATGGTGGATGGAGAGTCGACCAATATCCAGTTTTATTGGCCTCAGCAAGTGATCATTGGCTTCGGCCAGCAAAATGACATATATGTAGGTTTCTTCACCATCAACTATTTATATAGTATTTGTCCAAAGTAACAATTCAAACATTGACAATTAATATTATAAGCTGTACTTACTGTTGTTATTTCCTCTCATGGTCAGTAATCGTTGAGTAGATTTGGTAAAAATTTCATTATCATTTCATTGCTGTATGATATTGCTTAATGCAGTCAGTCAGCTATAGTGGACACTGAAAATCATTTAAACAAGACTTTGGACAATTTGATTTTTCTTAATAAACATGTATGTAACAGGTTAATATTTGTTTGTGTCATATATTTTCCTTTCATTATAATGTACACATATTATACTTCCATATATTTTGCAGTAATTATCAATTCTGAGTTCTACATTCACTGACCTCTTATAGTCATTTACCTGACAATTAAAGGTTAGTCAGATGAATCATTGTCATGTGAATTGACATGTCAATAATAGAAGTAAGTCATTTAATATTAATTATAAATTGCATGATAATAACTAACACAGTCAAGAAAAAACCATAGGAATCAGTGATTTTGGACACAGTCAAAATAAGCTATGGAAATCAGTCATTCTGGACATAGTCAAGAAAAGCTATAAAAATTTGTGATTCTGAAAACACAGTCAAGAAAAGCTATGGAGGTGGGGTGATTAGGGCTTTACTTTGCTGTATTCCTGCACCAGTTGGCCTAATTAGGAAAGGCAGAGACCATGGAAATGAGATGAAGGATGAAACCGCCATTCAACTTGGCTCGATCGGGAATTGAACCCGGGACCCAGCAGTTGGAAGCCCAGAGCAGTACTTCTGAGCTAGGCCCTTGCTGGTAAAGCTATGGAAATTAGTGATCCTGAACACAGTCAAGAAAAGCTATGTGATTCTGGAAGCAGTCAATATGTCATAAGTTTGTAAAAACAGAACCCAAAATCTAATTGTAACATAAGAGAGAGCTTAGTTTATACATGCAGATTAATATGAATTCATTCTTAATCCTTGCAGATATCTAAAATACCTAACTCAAGTTTGTAACTATCATCAAGTAACATACTTTAATGAAAACTATTTATCTACCATCAATGATAACTTTCACTGTTATTGACTAAATTGATAAAATTTACCTTGAAATTACCAAACCTTGCTGTGGATTGTGCACTGGTCTTCAAGACATATCCTTGTAATAAGATAAGGGCCTACAAGTTAATGTAATATCCGATATCATCACGTTCTGCTTGGAAATGCCTGCATGGATGCTGAAATTGCTTTTGCCAAAAACCAGCTGGTTACATCAGATGCAAATCCAAGGGGGAATCCCCCTATTTATGTTTCACTATTTACTCCACACTTCAGTGATATTCAATGTGACTTAACTTCATATGTTGTTGTCCTCATTTTTATGAAATACAGTCCCAGTTAATATTGATCACCCTAATTGTGACCTTTTAAGGTCTAGTTATAATCAAGTCATTATGTCGAAAATTACATTTTACATATCTTCTAAACCAAACCCACATCATTGTGTACTAACAAACACTTGTTGCATTTCAAAATGACCAATCTAGTTTGTTATATATAACCAGGTACAACTGTATACACATTTCCATACACTAATCAATAGGTGTTGCAGCTGTGTGGGCTGACGAATATTTCTCTATTTGTTTCTAGTTTTCAGTTCTCAATCTATTATTTGTGTATACAATGTACTTAATATATGTTGTATACTGTGATATATCTGGTTTCTTTTCTAAATAAAATCTGCAAAAAATACCTCATCATCAACATCTGTGCATAAGGAGACTGCATATCATGTATAATGAGTGTACTTTTTGAGCAAATATCTCGGTGATGTCTCCTCGGACAGACCATGCCTTGATCTATTGAAAAAAAATTCAGAAGGCCATTAAGGCTCCCTTGCCCAAGCTTGTCGATCGTTCAGGGGTGGCTATTCTAAAGAGAATCTGGGCAGCTTCTGAGCAAAAGCTACACAAACATATAGTAGAATATAGTAAAACTTACTAATAATTTTAGCATCTTTTTATTTCAATTTTTTACAATTTATTTCTCATAGAAATGTATAATACATTTTTTTCAACTTTTTTCCGAATTACATTTATAATTGACTATAATGGTAACAGGTAGATGGATGTATAGCAAAGATCACTGATGTCTTGTTTGGATCATCCTGCCATTCCTCCTCCTGGCAAGGAGGCAGTAAATACAAACAAACACCCAACTCCTCCCAGCACATCATCTACCCCATTCACTTCTTATTCATCATCATCATGATTATAATGGTGATGATGAAGATGGCTATGATGGCTGTGACAACATCCACATTTGCACCCCTTCAGCAGTTACTGGGGAAAATACTGGGGTTGTTTCCTCCATCATTTCACTTTCTTTCCCCATTTCGTTCTCTTTGTAACTAAGATAAAAATTAAACAAGAAACTATGAAGTGACATAAACAGAAGCAAAACATTGTAAGATAAATTAAGAAGAATATTGAAAATCCCAATCTTCTTTTTGCCCTAGGATGTGTGATAAAAATCTTAAAAATTGCAGGTGAACAAAATCCAAAATACCCAGAAAACTCAACCATGAGTCACTCTAGTATGTCATGTAAAACTTTACCTGTTCTGAAGAAGTTGGAATTTCTGTGGATGATTAGAGAGAGATTTGCAGGAGTTGGCTGACACAATTGAGAGAAGAATATTCCTGGAATATTATAGCATAAAAGAGGAAACGTCTGATGAATCCTTGTTGACCTCCTTATATAAGAAATTTAGGTCAAAACAGCTAGGTGGGGGGGGGGGAGGAGGGGGTTACAACTTGAATTTTATTTAAAGGAAGGGGGGATCATTAGAGGCATTGCAAAATGTATGGTGTGCTGCTTGAAAACTCTGAAATTGTTTGCCCCATGCCTTATCATATTTTTTTATAATTTTGACTTACCCTTTTGTTCTGGTCACCCTCGAAGTTAATTGCAATTGAAGGGAGGAAGACGACATGGATGGAGCAGATCAACCCTTGCACCTTCACCATTGTTGACATGAAAAAAATTGCAATTTATGACTGAAAGATGTCAGAACTGACCTACAGCTCTTTGTCAATATATAAAAATCTATCTATCTTTGTAAAGAAAAAGAAGTGCTCAAATTAACATGAAAAGGAACCAGATGTTAGTTTGTGACATTATTTTTTGTAATTGTAATTAAATGTGTTGATCACAAGTATTTCTTCATCTCATAGTAGTGTGTGATTTCATGTTTGTGTTTTTGGAAAAATGCATTTTTTTCCCATGATGACAATACGTCTGATAACATAATGGTATTTTCATAATTATGTAGCTGGCAATTATTGATGAAGTAACATATCGCACGTTTATAATTCGGTCCAACAAAAACTCTTTCAGTCAGGCCAGAATTTTCAATATGTGTGACCGAATATCCGGCAAAGAGTGACTTTCAATGAGCATTTGGCTGAAGTTAAGCGCAAGTCACAGCAGTTAAGAAGATAATCTGAAAGCCAAAGGAAAGCGCCTTTAAATGACTAATCTGGCTGCTGGTTAACAGCAAATTGACAGAGAAGCAGATCATAAAATACATATAACTCGTTGATGTGGTATCTCAGCAAAGAATAAGTATCAAGAACCCGCACTCTCGTAAGCAGGACTCGCTATGCCTACAGGGAAAAGGAGGCGCATTGTTAACCGAGCTGATTACGTTTTAAACAGAGAACAGTCGGCGACTATTGAGTGACATCATACTGACCAATCATGACGTCATATGCCATGATACGGACATGGTATCGTTCAGATATTGGTGTTTGTTGACCTTGTAAATATGGTAATATTTAGTCCATTCGCCCATTATGACAATGCACAAATGTGGAAATGACATTTTGATGTTTTGTTCACATGAACTTGGAAAATCTGCGCTTTACTGGAAATTTAAGAGTGAATTTTTTGATCCACCAGGGGCGTTAAAAAACTCCCGCGCAGCATTTACAATGTAAAGTTTAGTGAGTGGACTTCTTGGTACTTATTCTATGATCTAAGTGAGGATATTGCAGCACTTTGTTTAGTGATGTAGTTTTGATAGAATGGCATATTTTTTTATGGTCTTAAGTGACCATTTGCACTTACTGGATAGGCCTGAGATTTAAACTGTTATTTTTTCATTAAACCTCCTCAAATGAGAGGATGTGAGAAAAATTCAATCGGTTTCGTATAATAGGTAAATTCTGCAAAAATGTTTGGGTGTACAGCTGTAATTTGTACACTATCAACCAAATTTGACGAAGATCCGACCAATAGAAGAAAAGTGTGATTATAGTACAAATTTGAGCCTGTCAAAATCCATGATTTTTTTGCGTCGTACAAGGTGTCCACCATATCGTCTGAAACGCCTATGTATGCAGCAGCGTAGGCAGCGTAGGCAAGGAGGGGGACTTTTGCCAGGCCTGAATTTGTACTATAATCAATTTGCTCGGTTTCTACTGGTCAGATCTTCACTAAATTTGATTTGTAAGATGCGCTTTTTTAACGCGGTTCTAATAATGTGTCATTTATAGCTGTACTCCCAAAACTACGAAAGCGTAAGTTAAAACAGTTTCGGCAGGATTTCCCTATTCTACAAAAAACACCAGGTATCTGTTCTTTATTTGAAAAAGATATTCTTGTTATTTTTGGGTCACCTTAAAATTATTGTATATGGTTTAACTCTGAACTTCCACTACAATAAGATAAGATAAGATAGTATCTGGTGGAATCTACATGGAAAACATGTTGAATCTGCGACACTGCTTCCAAGTAAATTTAAAATCCACGGGGAAAAAAATTTGCCCTAGAGAGCAAGTATTACATGATTTACTTTCGTATAGTTAAGATGCCAATGCTTTCTTTTTTTTCAATCATATGAAATTACTTGTGAGGTTTCAATGAGATTTAATTAATATGTCCTATAAAGTTGTCGATGATAAAAATGTCATACATTTAATAAGTCTCTATGTGATTACCCTGCAAACACGACAACTTTGAATAATATTAGCACTCACTCATTGGGACAATATTTGACAAAAAATGTTCCAAAATAGATTGTGTAAATGTTGAGACAACATTCTATAATATAATTTATATGGTTAAACTATTTTGATAATGTTTTTTATGATCTGATTTATGATATTACCACAAGCATTTCTAGGGTCCACACTTTCATGTTGTTACATTATGCTCAAATAATATTGCCACAACATTATTTAACTTTGATAATGTGGATGTTGTAAAAATATCTGTGCCATATTTAAAATAGAAATTTATTAAACACATTGCAAGAAGGATTTTATTCACCTTATCAAAATGTGCTCTGCCATTATTTCCCTTATGTTTTGTTATAATATGATTAATGATGTTGCTGCAACTATTTCTAGGTCCACACTATCATAATGTTACATTATGCTCAAATAATATTGTCACAACATTAGGTAAATGATAATATGTCTGTTGTAATTATGTCTGTGCAGTATTTCAAAAAATATCATTAAAAACATTGCTGCAATGTTTTTATTGACATTATGAAAATATTACTTTAAATGTTAAGCGCCATCTAGGGGTTATATGCATCTGGTAGCCATTTTGATATGGAGAGAGTTTTCAAGTCTCAACAACAAAATCCAGGAACATCTGCGAAATAGGTTGGTATTTTTCTTATTTTTTTGTAGCGTTGTCAGTGATAAGTCATTGAATTTGCAACACCATAAATGGACTACAACACAGTCACTGATGTCATGCGAATGTAAATAATATAGCTTATGCTGAGTTTCAATTCAAATATATATTTTTTTAAAGTATAATTTCCAGGGATGTTTACTGATGTAGAAGTGGACCTAATCATGCTGGCTGACAACAAGACATGATGTGGAGAGATGCATCACTGTGAATGCTCACCAACTATTGCCATTTATATATTCAGTATTAAAAGAAGTTTTGTTGAATGTTCTTTTGAAAATTAAGGTTTTTTCTCCTTATTCTAGACATGTTGCTGTTATATTTTATATATTAAATTTTAATCATGTTATAAAATATTGTCAAAATCTTTGTTCTTAATATTTGGAAAATATTGCTTAAAAGGGTTTTTGGGAATATTATAAAAATGTTGTCGCACACTTTTCTAGGGTCCACATTTTCATACTGCGACAATGTGATCTACAATATTGTAACAATATTATACAAATTTTGTGATAAGATTGTCACAATATGCTTGTGTTTGCAGGGTAGATAGATAGATGGATATAGAAAGTGCAGCCCTCTAAGGAAAGTTCTTGCCGCAATCGAGGGTTGATTGATCATGTAGGGGAGAGGAGGAGTCCACATGTTTCACATTTACCCCAAGAGTGGGATCTTTTACTTGCCTCAGCATAGACACTGAGTACTGTATCGTAGTCATGCACCTATGTATGTATGATGTTGTGATGTGACGAAAGACTCAAACTGGTCCTGGTGTTCCCTTATTCCATGACACTTCAAGGGACACAGCCTGATTTCAGACAGTCAACAGATCCACCCGGACCTCATCACAGAAGCGAGCAACAACTTCATTTGCTATACCATGTGAACAGATAGCGTAGAAGAGCTAGCTACGTAACAGTACAAGGGGCCACCAATTTAACATCTCATCCAAAGGATATGAAGCTGAGATGTTGCTCATAAAGGGTGCAAGGGCCTGAGATTGAACCCATGTCCTTCAGAGGAGCAGGTGAGCGTCTTACCACTAGACCAACCAGCTGCCCCTGATTCTTAATAAGACTGTGCAATTATTAGCGGCCTATTTCTAACACTTATTATATATGGATATTGATAAATGATGCAGATAGATGCCCACATATTGGCCGACATGTTTATAACATGTGCATGGTATCATTGGTTTGTTATGGCAAGAGATTATACAAGTAAATCCTCATAAACAAGATTAAGTTGATAAATAAAAAAATCATTGCTGTATTGGTTGCTGGAATACCATATCTTTAAAACAAATTTCACAAAAAAGTACATACACATAAACATCGGTTTGCTTCTAATTTCAAATAGGTGTTTATTAGATGAAACGTTCACAATCAATATGCATGCAATCTCAAAACCAAGATTGATATATACATTGTCTGTATAAATCAAAAAATTTTACAATATAAATGTTTTTTGTCAGTGTATTTGTTGATTCTATCTGTCATGTGGTCTTTCTTTCACCAATAGAATGTGACATTGGTTAGTTGTCAGCCCTGAGTGGGTGATGTCTGACCAACATCTGGCCAATTTCGGGCCAACATTCGGCCCGATATGGACGCTGTCTTACCAACACTGCAGTTTGAACGTGACCCTCAGGTCGAGTCCCGGTGGGGAGCAAGGAATTGTTGATCAGTTTATGTTTTGATCACAGAAATACAAAGCAATGAGTGCCATAACAAAAGTATTGTTTGCCGCCATAACAAAATTTAACAGGTTCAGTTATTGACCTCCTTTAGGCATCTGTTACAGTGTGTATTCAATTCGGTCTGACCATTGTCCTGTCGATTTGGCCCAACTGAGGGTCAGACACTGCCAATACAGATTACATTTTGACAGTCCTCTCACTAACTTGCTTTGGTTACTTGCACAGGCCTTCCATCACTGCAAAATGGCATTCCCTTGTCTGAGTTGTAACTGCTGAATTGGTACTTGTGATTGTTCATTCTTACAAAATATAATGTTATTAGACACTGGTAATCATTAGTAGAAAACCTCTTGTCTCAGTATTTCTCTCAAAATTTCATAAATCTGCATAATCTCAGTTATTTGGCAACTGGAAAGCAGATTTAATGGCCTTTCAGAATTGAAATAACTTGCAAGAATCTTTTGGTGATTTACTGCTACACTGAAAATTGTCGTAATGATACGGTCTGCCCAGTATCGTCCTTGGACCTTATACTTTTCCAAATCTTCTTCATCCAGCCATTTCAGATAGTCTATGTTGTATTTCAACTTGCCCGAAACCAGCGAACGCTCTATTTCCTTTGCATTTTCACGTTCGAAGCTCACATCCCCAATCTGAAAAAAAGTTGCATTATGAAATTGATAATACCCAACAAATGAAAATGAACAAGCCTCTGGTTGGCTAGTCAGGCTGGCCAGAGGTGAAAGTATAAGTTGATGAATGGGTGTGATACAGTGTGAAAATGTATTACATGATAACTGCATTTAAAGCCTTCCCAAAACTGCAAATTAAATGTCTAATCCGAACAACATCCAACTGGGATGTTGCTCATAGAGGGTGTCGTGGCCTAGGATTAATCATGGATCCTTCAGAGGAGGCGAGTGTCTTACCACTAATTCATCATTGCTTTGGACTTCTCTCTTCAGTCCAGCTAGTACTGTCAGAGAGATTTTATATGTATATCCATCTACAACTACATTTACAGGGTGCGGCCTAAAACCTTGCACTAGGCATCTCCTCTTTTCGGATAGCTCTAGGTTACTCAAATGCTTATGAGGTCGTTTAACGTTTTGTCACATTCAGTCATGGGTATAAGCAATTGGTCATTGTGATATTTTTGATCTTAAAATGTTAGACAATATCAGTGTCTGAATTATTAACAGGGTGCATGCTGCAGGGCTTGTTCAGAGTGACACATACCACAGAAGTCAGATTTCTGTCTGCTTGCATGGTTCTCTAGTTGCAGAAAAGTTTACAAATAAGATATTTCCTAGTAACTACACCTCTGAAGCCACAGAAAATACAATATTTGCACAGAATCCTCCTTCATTTTTTTTTATTCGTGTGTATGTATATTATGGTATTTCGATGATAAGGAGGTTGGTTCCAGTTTTGATCCAGCAAGCTCATGAAATTGAAACAAAGAAATATAATGGTATTCTAGAGGGACTATTTGAATCTCTATGTAATCTGGAAATAATCACATGATGTTCAGGAGGATGGGCCAGTTAATTAGACAGAAAAGACAGAAAATTTACCACTGTTTACCGGAACCCAAAATGGCACTCTTCGCCTCGAAAGTATCAATGCCCTACCGTCTTATTAAACATGAATCTATTTGCCCTATTTGTGGGGGCAAAGGTTAAGACAGGTGTCTGTAACATCTGTATGATCAGTGACATAATCTAATGCTTGTATTGCAAAGGCTGAGGTGAAAATGACCCGAAGGTGTGATAAGTGTGCATGCGTTATATTTAGATCCATATTATCTATCATTCTTAAGGAAACAAGAAAATATATTCATAAAGATATTTAGGACTATTATTACTTTCTTGTGTATGATTGCAGCTGCATGCGATCACGGTCAATCGAGGTAATAAGAAAAGAGGTAGCAGTTAATTGCTGGTGGTGCAAGTTTTTATGCCGCACCTTGTAAGTACCAATGTCCTGTGTAATAAGCACTTGTCTATGTTTTTATTGGATTATGGTACCCCCCTAACCTGTAACAGGGGTTTAGGCCTAATAAAATAATCTTCATGCCAAATAGGGTCAAAAGTCACTTGGTGATACTCATTATTCTTACCTCCAGACCGGACAATAGCCAAAACAATGTGTTCTTCACATCGTACGAGGTGATAGGTTTCTTCACAAAAATGTATGCACTGTTTTGTCTCTTTTGTTGAACAGCCTAAGGAAGAATATTCAGTACAAATGACAAATTGATGTTTGAAAAAAATGTTCATTCTTATCTTAATTTTACATAATCATTAATCTTTGGCAATCTTAGTTTGACAATTATATGGCAAATCTTGAACAAAAAGTGTAGTCAAATGTAATGTTCCAATAATTCACCTTCTTGGCCACTACAAGTTAAGCAAATAATCTCAACTAACCTCCAGTAATGATTTAGCTATCAGAATACCAAGTCTACAGCCAGGTGGGAGACTATCCATGACATCCCATTCATACTGAAATGGTGTGTTAAAGAACAGGTATCGTTGATTCATAAAGTCATTCCATTTCAAAAAGCTGTATTCATGGTGTTCTTGTGCTTTTTCCAGAATTCGTTCCTGTTTTCTTTGGTAGCAGTTCTTACTTCCTGGCAAGACAGTATTTGTCCTGAATGGGAAAACATCAACAGAGATAATAAGTTGATTGCAAGGCCCGGGGCTTTCACAGATGAATTTCCATGGGCGCTGAACAGAAATTGGCCTAATGGGAATTCCTTCCCAACTGATTTCGCCTAATCTTTTCACTAGAAACCTGTGCATGTCAGCACTTGCAGCTTTACCTTCAAGGTGAGGACCATTTTTGAAACGTAACTGCACATCTACCTCATCCAGTTGACCAATTTTCAATCGTTCCCGTAGACTCCCTGCAATAATAACTCGTACATCCCCCTGGTAGCTTTCCACAAGTGCCTCAAAAAGTCTTTTGAAGATTCTAGGTACTTCCTGCCTTTCTTTGGTTGGCATAATTAACAAAGGTTTCAGTGCATTGTAGACTCCTGTTTTGGCATCTAGAATGCCCACACAATGTTTCTGATATCTTTCACCAGCTTCTGTTGATGCACTGCCTCGCAAACTGAAAGATTCTGGCTTCACTCCAAAGAAATCCAGCTCTTCTGTTGCGCCATGTGATTTCAAGAATGTGACCGCTGCTTCGTTTTGATGCAGGTAAGCCAAATGCAAAGGAGTGCAGCCATGTAAATCTGGTTTATTGACTTGGCTGTCTAGTATATCTGATGGTATGTTCTGTAAAACATCTTCCTTATTGCAAAATATTACAGCCAGGTGCAACGCACTCCTTTGAAGCCAGTTTTCATTTGAAGAGACCAGTAAATCTTTGAATGGTTTGCAAACACGAACTATGCCAACCTTTTGAGCTGCAATTTCTGCATGGGGGTTCTTTTTTTCATCTTCCATCAGCACTTGAATTAGTTGAAAGCATCTAATGATGTGGCGCTTAGGGTGGTTAGCATTACTTAAGAAGAGAAGGATATTGATGACACTGCCTGATTTCATACAGTTTTCCAATGTGTCATATGCAGATTGAATCAATTTGTATGCAGTTTGGCGCAGACCTTTGTTGATGAGGTACAGATTCTGCAAAGGATTCAAGTGGCACTCAATCACTTCAGTGTTTCCATGCCTTCTGTAAGCTTGTATGAGCCTCTCTGCAGTTTCATATACAGCTGGAATGGCAACTGATGATTCGCATTCTTTTACTGCAAGCGCCATCACATTATTGATGACATCCTTTGATGGAACTGCACCCTTCGCCAGACACAAGCAAAGTGTGTCAAAGTAGGCAAAGTAATTTATTGTCAGAACATCATCCTTCTTCATTTCTGGTTCTGCCTTTTTTGAAAATATATCCAAAAAGTGCTGGGCGTTTGATTCATCAATGTAAGCATATAAAATTTGCATGGCAAGTCTGACAGATTCCGCATCATAGAAAAATAGAAGTTCTTCAAAGTATAAATTGACGTGCTCCTTGAAAAATGGGCAGTTGAAACACTCTGGTTTTCCCTTTTTTATTAAAGCCTCTGTTGTCCTCAACAGCTTTTGCATGTCCTCTTTAAACACTGTAAAAGTGTGCACAAAAGCGCTTGATAACTGTTTTCCCCTGAAATTAATGTGGTACTCTCTATTAGTGTGAATCTATGTTGTTTCTACCTGTGAAGTTGTGATAATGACATAGTTTGCAATAACTAACCAGCAACCATTATGAACCGTTCAAGAATAAAAAATAAATTTTTTTCATCGCACTCTGAATATCTTTTTTAATTTAATTACACTAATATATAGTGTAACTTACTCCCTTCTGTACTTCTACCTGTTTGGGAAATTTTCTGTCTCTCACATAACTTGTGAAAATCATGCACAAGAAATTAGCCTCTATTATCATATTTAGCTCGATAACTTGTTGAAATCATTCGCAGTTAGTGTGATGTTAAGCATTTGACTAAGTGACTCAATTGGTCATAATCAACTCATTGTGATCAATATCAACTCAGACATGACATTCAGGGCAGATATTCCAAATTAATGTAGACTTACCTAAGCACCTTCAATCCCTTTCTTGCAAGTTTGGTGTTTGCATTGTTTGTGATGAACAATCTTTGTAGTTTTGAGAATTTCTGATTAACAACTTCATCGTCTGGTTTTGCTTGAAAGTATGGCACAACTTCCTCTGGATCATTTACAGTTTCTTTCCACATAAGAATCCAGCTGTATGGGGTCCCCATGTACTTATCCACCATATTGACATTTTTCTTTGTCAGAAGTTTGCTCAGCACCTCAATCAGGGTATCTTCACACCTGAGAGAAAGAGAGAGAGAATGTGGCCATGATATGTTCAATTGACTTATGCACAACATCCTTATTTTTTTATCGAAGTTAAAAAACAACCCAATAATCACTTATAGGCTTTTCATTGTTACAGGAAATTCACACAAGAGCCTTATTTTCAAGAATATTTAACTTTGGCTAGCCTCAGTAATAAGAATACAGATTTAAGTTTTATTTTATAACCTATAAAAGTTAAAAGTCATAACATGTTCACTTCATTAGGCTATGTCAGTTATTGAATAGGTAAAATATGTTTCTCATTACTGCATAATCCCCTGCATTATGAAACATTCCAAAATTATATTTACCTGAGAAAGATCAAAGTCATGAAGGAGAAAATTTCAATGCCTTCCAACAACCCATGCACCACAGTAGCACCATTTTCATCCTGAAGGTCCAAGTTCGAAGCAGTTGCTAAAGTGGGGACAATCTTGTTGATGAAACTCAAAAGTTGATGAGTTAACTTCTCTTGTCCACTTAGTTCAAAGGGAATCACAGTGTATTCCTTGTGCGAGTTAAATCTCGGTGGAACAAGTAAACGTGGCATTTGAGGGGTATCAAAAGTAAGGACACGGCACAGACAACATCTATTAGTCAAGGGAGAATCACGAGACAAGGTTCGCTGTATGAATGTATGAAGTGGAGAATGGTTTGTGTCATTTTGTTTGTCAAGTAAATCTGGATAAATAGCCAGAACTGTGGCAATCAGAGATTCATAAATGTGTAGCATCCAATCACCATGCCCTACTAATCCTTTTGGACTTCGACAGCCGTAACATGGGAGAGACTGAATAGCCATGTGTAATATTGTACTTCCATCTTCAGCTGGGCAAGTCATTCTTCTAGACTCCATCATCAATCCCAGAAGGTTCAGAAAGGCAACATTGCTAGTGGGGTTGGTAAATAGTATTGAGAATCCTTTTTTAATCAAAGACACAAGCGCAGACTCAGTATCATCATCCAAACGCTGAAGAGGATCAGCCCCATGGTGTATGAGACTTTTCAGAATATTGATAAATGGTGAACTCCAGCCAATCCAAAAGCGTATCCAATCTTTCACAAGATCATTCAGGAATCTGGAGAAAGCAAGCACATCATGCCACCATTACATCTTGGTCGCAATAAAATGTATGATCCACAACAGAAAAAGCAGTTCCCTACAACTGGCAATGACAGAAACCAAATCAAAAATAACTTGACAAATAGTTTTAGGCGGATTTGAAGAAATTATTCTTGTGTCACTGGCTGTCTAAAGTAATGGTGCTAGGTGGTAAAATATACATGCAAATATTGATGATTGGTCAAGAATAATGACCAAGATAGGTTAAACATTGGTGATCCAACTCTAACAGGATGCAGCCTATCCCATAAAAGAAACAAATGTAAATGGCTACTGGAGGCTAGGTCGGCATTGCTATGGATATGACTATGAAAACACTATGACTTTGCAAAGCTCATCTATGCACAACTGATACAACAGCAACTGGTACCTTGTCTTCTGCAATCTGGAACCTAATGGTGCTAAAATCTGAAATAAAAAGAAAAGCAAAATATAGTTTAACTATTGAAATATTTACAGTTAGCGAACAAGATGCAATTTTTGCTCTAAAATCAGGTTTTAGCAAAATCTAATTCAGGAAATTCAGTGGAGCTGGACAGTAACCACCAAGCGATGCATTTTTTATAACTTCAGAATTGTAATTTTACATGAATGCTGCGAAACCCTACCTGTAGTAAAGACGTCACCCTGCCAATGTATGACAAACAGTGTTCTAGACTTAGGTGCAGTGCCATGCTCACATCTGGTATAACTCTTATAGCCAAAGGGAGAATTGGATCTCTCCATTTGCTGGTCTGTAAGTAAATGCATAATCCAAAGAATGAAAGGTTTTTATGTAACATAATTGTTTTGCTGTGGTGAAGATATTAGTAGTTACTTGGTGATTGTTTGTTGTTCGCCTTCCCGAAGGTAACTGTATTGGGGCAAACTAAGATGGTCTCAGATAATGCTATTTCAAAATCCAAGGCAAGATTTTAATACAAAATGCAATATCCATTAAACTTATGAACATGACACAACATATGAACACAACAGTACTTAGGCGCATAATGGCTAATTTCTTATGCAGATTTTTTTTCATGTTTTGAAGAGATTGGGTAAGGTTAGAAACTCGTATAATAAGTTTGTAATTTCAAGCAAAATAGTCAAAAATAGATTAAAAAAATTTCATAGATTATAGTGGGGGATTCAACCGCTTAATTGTTATGAATAACATGTCAACATATGACTATCTACCAGCCAAGATGTTCTGCTGCCAGGATTTTCATAGTCTTTTGGCAAGTGATTCTGTATCTTGAAGTCATTGATTAAGATGGAAAATGGTCGCTCAAATACAGGGAGTCCACTTTTCTCGTACTCTGGTAGCAATCCCTGGGAAAAAAGAAATAATAACATTTCTGTGAAATGCCATAAAAGATAAGCATTATGTTTTGCAATATTTTACAACAATTGACCGAGATCAACATTACAAATTAAAATTTATCCAAAAATTTATTCTCGATATCTAGGTACCAGCATCATTCGCACTACATGGAAATAAATAATGACTTCTCAGAGAAAATTCATTGGAAAAATAAAATTCAGTTTACTATTTTTCTTAAAACCTTAATTTGATCATGCTCAGAACCATCCTACCTTTAATACTGAGATGAACTTAGGGGAATCCAAAAATGTGTCAGCATCTTTCAACAACCGCATGAAAATTGACGGTTGCCCTTTTGGAAATACAATCTTTCCGTCCGCAAGGATTGCAAGTATTTTCTCACTTTCTTCTTCGACATTTGATGTTGTGAGATTAGTAATGATGTCCTCAATATCTATGTACCTATAGTAAATTCAATATTGTAAAAGAATGTCAGCAGCAATATCTTATCAAAATCATGGAGGCAGGTAAGGAGGAATCAAAGTAAGAACAGAACAAGACAAAAAAATTACTAAATATCGGAGAGCACGCATATGGAATGAAATTATTTCACAACTACGGCTGATCAGCAATTCAAGTTACAATGCTCATACAGAGCCACTATTTAAATTAGAGAAAATAGTGAAGTTTGAGGATGTGTATTAACTCGAATGCTGTAAGCTTTATCTAAAAAAAAAAATATAGTCAAACATAATTTTACCTCAAAGAAAAATTGTCTTTTGAAAAGGATTGCCATAATTAAAATTTAGGGGAAAAGGGTCCATTAATGTGATGCCTTGGGTGATATGCTTTTAATGTACTTTCTGTTGTTTTATATTTGAAAATTAACTCAATACTGAAAACAAATTATAATGAAAATTACCATCAGATTTTGAAGTGGGCAAAGTTTCATCAAGGCAAGAAAAAAACTTCACTGACAGTCACACCAAAATAATTCAGACCAAGATAAGATTGGTATAAGATTTCTTGGAATTTTTTCTTATGTATACATCGGTGAGTGTTTTTGGCTTTAATACCTGTATTTTACTTTCATTTATTTTTTTCAAAATAATCGATAGTTTCTCATCAAACATGAAAATATGTGTATAAATTCATCCCACTTTTTATGAATGATTTAATATCAACATTTAAATATTTACACACATACCACAGCGTATGGATAAAGATGACATATATGATATTTGTATGTATATAATTAACTAATTGAAGTATTTACCTGCAAGCAGCTTCCCATACGCGATGTGTCTCATCTTTTTGAAGCTTACCTTCAAATAAACAGAAAAGATACTGAATCAGTAGAATGCATCAAATAACCAATGACACTGTGGCAGCCCTGAACGCTCTGAGAATACTCTGCGGAAAAGACTGAAGTGGCATTCACACTGTCATGGATACGACCTACATATGACCACATATGAAAACATTTTGTTACTCTTGCTCATCCTTGGTCTTATGAGATTCACACGCCAAGCGTTTTACGTATACTCGCGCTTATTCATAGGACGCTGCTATCCGTGCTGGACCACTCATGAGCATACATGGAGAGGGTAAACAATTTTAACATGTTTAAAGCTATGGCAGACGTTCTACAAGTGAATTGTTTTTATCAATTACGTATCTTGCTCTGGATTCACTTGGCGAGCGTTCTACGTATGTTCTACGTACGTTCTTGGCCATCCTTGGCCATCCTTGCCCATCCTTGCTCATCCTTGCCCATCCTTGATCATCCTTGCTCATCCATAGCCATTCATAGCCCATCCGTAGCCCATCCGTAACCCATCCAGATTATTATTAATATTATTATTTACTCTTGAACCACTTGCATGAGCGATCTATGAACATTCTACAAGTGATCGGCGAGCAATTTACGAGCGAGCTACGATTGCACACGGACGCCTCATGGATGCTTGGCAACTGAAGTTTGGTGAGCGTTTGATGGACGTTCAGGTGTGTTTGAAGGATGTTCGCTGGAAATCTATTATTGCACCACGTGTACAGGTTGTAATTTATGCGTGATTAACAGATGCACGGGTGAGCCCATCTTTGATGTACGTGGTCACTCGTAGATCTTATACGTGAGAGTGTGAGCACCCCTTTAGATAGAGAGAGCTAGACTATAGCATGCCAGGTCAGCCCAAAGCTGGCATGATGCTGTGCGACATGGGTGATGTCTGACTAGTGCATGCGGACTATATGTGTCACCAGTGATCTACGAACATACACACACGGCCATACTAACAGCTAATGTGTCATATTTTTGGCCCTGTAAATATCTTTATTCAAACTGGGCTACTACTGCTGCTGCTGCTCAATTGGGGAATTCCAGTCACGTGACTGTGATGCAATTCTAGGCCTACATGACCAATTTTTTACCGAGAAGAAATAAACACTTGTTTAGTGGTACAAACAAGCCTCCGTTGATCAATTATAAATATATATCTTTAATTCGACAGCTGCATGTCATTCATGACGTATGTGTCACAATGTAAACAGAAAATACAATGTAAATGACATACAATAAAAATTAAAGAATAATAGAAAAGTAGTAAATAAAACTAGGTTCCAGCTATGATAAAGATTTGTTACAATACAATAGCAACATAATGATGTACAGTTTTCAATGTGAAAATTAATCTTGTTATATCTATACATAAAAATTGTGGGGCGTTATCCATAACAAATGATCTAACACATTGGTAATTTAAACGAACGTATATACATGTATGTAAAAATATATAAGATCAAAGATATGGTATACAGATGTTTGTAATGCAGAGACTCTTAGAAAGATGGTCAACATGTTATAAAGCATGGGAAGATGCACATGAAAAGGAAAGGAACAAAGCAAGGAATGAAACATCCAGGGAGAAGGGCAGATCTCCAGCTGTGCAGCTGGGTGTAGCTCAGGGTTTTCACACAGTGCAGTGCAGCAGCCATAAGCTAATTATATGGTCTTGTCACAACTGCTTTATAGGGGATACACCAACTTTATCTTTCCTCAATATTTTGCCATCCTAATTCTTACTAAATCGATACCTCTTACGTCATCAAAGTTTCCGCAAACAATTGTGCCACCTGACTCACAATCACGACCCACAGATGTTGAATTCTGCCATCACTAAAAGTCAATAAAGCAGGTGATGTTGATGGAGTTGCTCCTGGATAACTTAAATTACTCGATTTTTCAGATTGCTTTCCTTTACAACTTTGTATTCATTGGCCAATAACAACCTGAAAAAAACGGCGGGTTTTGTATGTGACATTTACAGATTACCATAAGGTTTACGACCAAGTGAAAAAAACTGCTGCAATACCTTGATAATGGTGGTAATGGTAGAAATGTAGCTAAAGGGAAAATAGGAAGTGATCAGTTCATGGATTCTGAAGGCATTCTCCATGGATTACTCTTGATGAAAGATACTGTGATATTTTGACAGTCAAACTACAATTGATATGTATTACAGATGGAAACGTGAAGCTAGGAGGCATAACAATTACTCATACTGACAGTTACAACTACCTCGGAACACCCAATCTAGCGGCACCTATAGCTGAGCAAGTAAGAACACATCTGTGTACAAAGAGCAGCAGCACCCCATTAAGCCATGTTGATGGTTGGCTAGGCAATGTCCATGGATTACTCTTGATGGATGATACTGTGATTGTTGCTCAAGAGAAAAACATTTTAGACAAACCACAGAGTCTAAAAGACTGCACAGACAGAATCAGCATGTCAATAAACTAAGTCACAATTCATGTAAAAGTACCGTACAGCCTTGGGGTCAAGTACAAAAGAATATATCAAGTACAAGTACAGCTATTTATCTGAGTACTTAAGTCAAAGTACAAGTAAATTTGTTCAAGTACAAGCACATTCTTGTAGCAGTAGCAGATTCAGAAGGGGGGTATTTTGAGTGATGGAAACCCCAGTCCTTTGGCCAGGTATATGATGAACATTAAAAACCTCTACATTCAGATCACTGCAGCACACACACACAACACATATATATATATATATATATAAAGTTTGAATTTTATAAACCATGTGTTCAAGTTCACGTCCTTCTTATGCAGGAATAGTGATGCTCATTAAAGAGTGAAGAAATGGGTCTGAGACACTGGTGTGTTATACAGCTGCGAAGCTTGGTATACAATAGACCTCAAAACTTCAGAGAAAATATATAATTCTACGTTTAAGAACATGCTGGGAGTGCGTATAATTCTACGTTTAAGAACATGCTGGGAGTGCGTATAATTCTACGTTTAAGAACATGCTAGGAGTGCGTATAATTCTATGTTTAAGAACATGCTGGGAGTGCGTATAATTCTACGTTTAAGAACATGCTGGGAGTGTGTGTACCAACTTGCAATGACCTGGTGCTGGTAAAATCGGGAGAACCTGGAGCAGTTGGATACATATGTACTGCAGCAACGAGTGAACTTTCTAAAATCAGATCCCGGGAGTATTTAATGAGGGGGTTGCATGCTGCTCTCTTGGAGATATGGCAATTCAATCCTTAATTAGCTTGGAATCAAGTCCAAGGGACACTGAGTTAGAAATAACTAAACAAGTGTGCAACTGTCTCAGTCCTCCATAAATACTTAAATACTTTCAGGTCCTTTGAGGAGAATAGCATAACAGAATGGTAATGTTTGACCGTATCAATACCAACATTAGCAAAATAATCATTCTGCTCTTTAGCTGTTAGTGGACTTTAATTATAATTTTTGTTAGTGGATTTACCAGACAACCTTGATAACTCAGCCTACAAGTTCTTTGCATTACATTTTCCTTCATTATACAAATATTCATAATACATTTTTTTTTGCATTTCTGATCAATGTATTAACTTCATTTCTGACAGATTTACACTCATTAATTTTGTCAACATTACCACTATGAGTGACATCGGTACAGGAATATAACTACTCTGCGATTGGACACTGAGTGAAAAATAACAACCCTAAACAACAGCCGTTTATTCATTGCATTTAGTGATGTGAACCGGACCGCCTCAGATCGGTCCGGGCCATGGTTCAACCCCAGAACGCTAAAAAACCGGACCACTACAAAAATACCGGAACCGCACCAGTCCGATGACCCTGGACTGGTAATCCAAGCATTGCATGTGGAATTTATTATACACCAGATGTTTGTCATCTTGGTTTGTTTCAGTATTAATCATTCCTGATAAATAAATAATGCAATAATTAAATTATTAGTCTGTCCTGCCCGTGTGTAGTAAATAATTCCATATATCAGATTATGTTAAACAAGAACCAGTTTTTATATTTGGTGAAACAACTGTTACATCGATGGACGGCCTCCATACTGGTCCGATCTCTAGTACCAGACCTCTCACCCCTGGACCGGACCTTTTTAATACACATCACTAATTGCATTAACATCTTCACTTTTCTTAACAGAAGTCTCAGCCACTTTAGGTTCTATCATCATGACATTAGCACCGGTATCATACTACTTTACCACTTGGACACTTAACAAATAATGTATGTATGTGCATATTCAACACTTAAACATTTATAGGTTGTTGTCATGACATCAGTGCAGATTTATTACTACTATGCTACTTAGTAACTAAACTAAAAGGCTGTATAAATGCAATAGCTTTTAACTTCACTTTTTATTGAACAGGCGTGTCAGTCACATATGTCGCCATTTAGTTATATATATATAACATGCTGTATAATATATAGCCACGCCTCAGTGACTACAGTGACCCCACCAGACGGACATGGATCAGTGATAACACTTTTTTATGTTGTTTTTAAATAGTTATACATATTGTTGATGCAAAAACAAACACATAATATACTTTGTGTGTAGTTGATTAAGAGGTACATTGATAATGACCATCAATTATATTATTTGACTAGTAATTAAAACATTCTTCAAGATGTATGATATAAAGACATGGACGCATTGAAATATTAAAAAAAAAACATTTTATTCAATTCAGATTGAGCCGTGTTTGCTTGCAATATAGTTATAATTTTGTGCATGTACAACTTTGTTTGTATGTGAATTAACTGGGCTTCATATTATGTAAAAAAATGTAACCTTTAAAACATTGTCCTCTATATAATATCATTACCAGTGATTTTTTTCCAAAATAACAATTCAAACATTGACATGCCATAAGCTGTACTTACTGTTGTTATTTCCTCCCATGGTTAGTGATAGTGAAGTCGATTCGGTGAAATGTTCATTATCATTTTAATTGTCTGAAAGGCAAAAGCAGTCAGTCAGATATAATATATTATATATATAGATCACTGAAAATCATCTTGACGAAGATACACTAACTTGGTATAGAATTCAGACTCAGATTCAGACTTCATTTATTTGCAAGAGCTTGGAGACCTTTCCATGGCTTTACAATAATTAAATAATTACACATTAACTAATACATAGTACAAGAACAGATCTATGTGTGCAAGAACTCAAATTCCAACTTTTTAATTGATAAAATCACTGAGCACTTCTCTATTGTAATTTCTGCTGCTTCTTTGTGTACATAACAAATGGCATACAATAATTATTCCAAAGATACACTGTAATGAGTGTCAATAGTTTTTTGGCAATTTTACTGCAGTTTTTACAGCAAATACTGGAAATTTGGTATACAGCGTGCTACTGTAAATTTTCATGGCAAAATACCGTAATAAGTCTATTCTGCGGCGTAATACGCTATAAAAGTTATAGCTGAGGTAAAGAAAATGGCAAACTTCCATAATTTATTCATGAAAGATGCAGTCAGCTGAATGAATAATGGATGGTCCCCCTCTAGTGGCCAGGGGCGGGGGCCTAGCTCAGAGTTAGCGCTCTGGGCTTCCAACTGCTGGGTCCCGGGTTTGATTCCCAGTCGAGCCTAAGTTGGATGGCTGTTTCATCCTTCGTCTCATTGCCATGGTCTCTGTCTGTCCTAATTAGCCCAACTGGTGCAGAAATACAGGACGTAAAGCCCTAATCACCCACCCACCCACCCACCCTCTAGTGGCCAGATAAAATACAATGTCAAAGGTTTCATTATCCATTGTTGAGTATTGTGACGTCATCACTTGGTTTGTTTACGTATTGGATTTTTTGTGGCATGAAAAATTAAATACTAGGTGATGCTAATTTATTTCATAGAGAGATAATGAACCCAGCAAGGCTCTGGATGGTAGGTAATCAGTATTAAGAAGACAATGAAGTTAATAGATTTTGGCCACTGTCATATTGAGTCACAATCCAGCTTTAATATGCAAATGGTAGGATAAAAAATCTAACAACATGGTTTTCCCTTCATTATATTGAATTTCTCAATTAATAACTTCACCATATAAACCCCACATAACCTCACCAAAGAGCCCTTCGTAATGACAATTAATACCAAAAAAATGTATCAATTGACTTACCTTAGTTATTGCCACCTCGCCATTAAGACCAGTATATGATGTAACAAAATTGTTAATAGTTGCGTTTTATTTCTTTGTTATTCTTATTCCAGTATATCTTGGTCCTCAAAATATTTGACTAAACGTAGCTGATGTCTAACAGCAGAGCCTGCAGTTGTGACTTTAAAAGCCATTTCCGCAAATTCGAAATGGTTGCATAATAGATTTCACAAGTTGGGGAATCCCCTAATGGTACGTTTTGCTAATAAAAATTAAGTGCAGCTGGCAATATTTTTTTAGATTGCTTTCAGTGCTATAATTATGTTGGTGACTTTTTACATAGACGGTGTACCATAAGGTGAAAATAACAAATGAAATTCGATTGATTGTATTTGCACTTCACAACAATTTGCAACAGAACCAGCAGATGGCGCTTATTGTACAAGAGACAATGGCGCCATCTGGTTTTATGTATATTGTGACAGTTTTTGCGACAGACAGCTGGCGCGACAGATAGACAGAAGTTGTTAGCTATGGTGTCTTAAATTGTATTGTCAGCTAAACATGTGGCACCACATAAAAGAAATGTTTTACAAGTAACCAAAGTTTTTCTTCATATTAAACAAAATAGGAACAATATTCATATGCGTGTAACATTCCAAATTTAGCTTACTTTCCACCACGTAGGCCTATATCCATTAATGACAATTTATACATTTGTAATAATATTACAATGGATTGTGAAATTGCTTTACGTAATACAAGGTCTTTCGACAGTATGAATGTATTTATACCATTTGAAAATATGTCGCAATCTAAAAACTTTGTATCCACAGCTGGTAGATTATGGAATGTTTTGTCTGCAGATTTAAAATAGTAATTTAAATATGTTCAAATTCAAACGTAAACAATTTATCCTAAGTGGTGCTTTATGATTTTTATAACACGCTTTTATTTTTATACGTCTTTTATGTATATATTTATATATTTTTATGATCATTGTTTTGTGTTTTTTGTAACAGGATCAACTTGAAAAACAGCTTTGTCTGAATGTTGTTATCCTGTTTTTAAATATATTTGAATAAATAAATAAATAATAAATCATTTGAGGCTTTTTTTAAACTGTAAGTTGCAATATTGATGTACAATGTCATCAAGGGGGAGCCTTCAACAGCGACTTCCAAATAGTCCTAAAGGTACCCTCCTGAAGACAAGTGTCTTTAAAAAAAAAAAATTCTGAGTGAGTTCTTGTCTTCGACTAACTTGCACTATGGCCAACCAAGATAGCATTCCAAATCGGCCAGCGTCGTTTCTACATCGCTTTCACATAGCCAACATCGCGCCGATGTCAAACGATTTGGATTGCTGTCCGGGACGCCAGTAAGGTGGTCGAAGTCCGATCAGAAGTCCCAGGTTCCATTCCCTATGGCAACCAGGCATAGAGATACTGGGCAGCTAAGTTGTCTAACGGATTTAAGGTTTCTGCCAATTCCATTTTGGCTAGCTCTGTTAAAGGTCCCCGGGTTCAATATAACTAAAACAAGTAGATGATTTAGCTAAGTTCAAAGATTTATTAAGACGTTGTAATTCCTTAGAAAGGTGTAATTGTGGATCATGTATAATCTGTCAGCAAAATAATTTATGATCATCGAGTAGTTAAGTCATAATCTCATTCTAATCATCTGTATATATATCTTCTTTCATTGTTATTGTTATTTTTACCAGTCGGCTAAAAGCTTTATAGCTTATGTTTTATTGTTTTGTCTTGCACCTCCGACTATAAATAAATTTTATCTTATCTTATCTTATCTTATCTTAATCCCCAGCCTGGTCACTCTTCATGAGCTACATCCCAGCTGGATTTCGATCGCATGAGATGATAAATTTGATGTGCCTTGTCGGTGTCTATGTTGAAGCAAGTAAAAGACCCCCTCCTTGGGGTAAATGTGTAATATGGTGTGGACTCCAAGCCTTATTATCTGAACATTGTGTCTGCCTCCTCGAGCGGCTGGTCATATACATATGGTCTCTAACCACTGCTCCACTTAGCCAGCTCATGTGATGTGATCTGTCAGCTGAGATGTATATTGACGAGGGAGTTGAGAGAGCCTCATGCTTGAACAGGTTTGCCAAAGGTGTAATTGTATAAAATCGATTGAGCATCCAATAGAATAACTATTACAAAACCTTCTTATGTTTTTTCTATCTTTATTTCTTTCTTTCATCTGTCTATCTATCTATCTATCTATAATATATATCTATCTATCTATCCATATATCAATCTCTCTATCTATCTCTCTGTCTATCTACCTATCTATCTATCTATATATCTTACCATCTATCTATCTATTATCTATTTGTCTATTATCTATCACTTTTGATATCTATCTATCTATCTATCTATCTATCTATCTATCTATCCATCTATCTATCCAACTATCTATCTGTATATCTATCTATCTATCTATATATCTATCTGTCAATCTGTCGATCCATCTATCTGTCGATCCATCTATCTATCTATTTATCTATCTATTAATCTATCTCTATCTCTCTATCTCTTAAGATAATCTAACTTTAAGACCACCTCAGCTATTAAATAAGATATCAGATAAAAAAAATACCCAGTGAATAATTGGGGTTGTCTTAATCGTGGCTTTCACTGCATCTTTCTTTTTTTATATTTTTTGATTTTTCCAATCAAATCTCAAGCCAATGTAGTCCGATTTGACTGTTTGCTCTCTAGGGGGCCAATCTCCTTACTCCAGCAGTGCAGCAATTCATTTAATTCGACTGGTCAACTGGGCAACTGGTCAAACTGCTGTATTTGGAAAACTTGTGGCCTGGGCCGGCTTACAGTTCCCTCTAAAAACTGTGCCCTGCCTCAGAATCACTTCAAAACTCCTGGCTGATGCAGCTAGCGGCATCACTAGCTGCTGCTGTAGCAGGTCTTCAGCATCAACTTGCAAATGAAACCGCATCAGTATGAGTGATGTTGTCAGTACCACGCTATCAAGATGCTACTGGGTGATGTATTAGTATTGGAATATGCTGGTATCACCAAATGCTGATATGGCTGTCAATTGCCACTGAATAGCATGCTATTGTAAGGATATACCAATTGCTTCGAGTTGTATATAGACATTTGTTTGTGACTTTTAATGCTTACCAATTCACAAACAAAACATGATATCATTGATATGGACTGCGCATGAACAGCCACCTACAATATCAACAATTTAGCAGCCACGAGGACGATTGCATAACAATTGCAACGATTGCAGACATAACAATCATCACGTGATTGATTGCGTCAGCCAAAACAATCCACAATAACAATAGACTCGTTGCACCACTTGTTGATGTTATGCAACTTTTCGAAGGAACTTACCTAACCACAAAAAATTGGAATAACAGCACATTTTTACCATTTTATTCTGGTGAATGGTTCCGTTCATACCGACTGCTGGATTATGTAACAGCTAGTCATGTTTAAAGCTCACTTAAGGGAGACATCCACATTTAAGGTATGTATATAGAAATCATTATTTTATATATTTGTATCATTTTATCTACATAGCCAAGTATTGGATGCATGCGTTTTATTTTATTTATTTATTTATTTTTTAAAGATATAATTGATATGTTTATAACATTGGATATCACATGATACCACACAAATTTGACTTTCTTTTATTTATTTTTAGTTCCAATGTAAATTTCCCTTTACAAATTATATACCACCATTTATTAAATAAATGCTATATATCATACTTAAACATACGTATAAACTTTATTATTCCATGTTACATTATATTTGTGTCAATGGCCTATTGGCACATAACTTTGACAGTTATAAATTATTAATTGCAAACAACATGGATGATATTTATCGAAAACATAGACTTCAGTGACACCATTTTAATTAGTTATTCTTTAGACAGAACTAGGGCATTTATACATTATAAATAATGCAAAAATGTCATTTGGAAATTCATCAATACTTTCATACAAAAATTTGAACGTATAAGTCAAGATTGAATAGAAATAATAAAATGGCTTTTCAGGTCTATCAATTATTGATCAGTTAGAATAAAGCATTGGTTAGTCGTTATATTTCATCTTTTGAAATCTATAGTTGTAAATTATAGAATGTCTCTTTTTGTGCCATTTATGATACAACATGAACGCATTAAAATTTCAAGATGTTTTAAATTTTTACTATTGACACATGCCACAGCAGGACGTAGGACGTTCTCCGTGACGTTCTTTTCGAACGTTTTACGTTCTTTTCGACGTTTTTTTTTTTTTTTTTTTTTTCACCAGATCGTATAGGTATACAGAAATATCATAAGCAAACAATCAAAGTATACTAAACGAAAGCTGTAAACTCCTAAGAGCTTATAATTATACTCCCACAACGTAATAATTAAATAAAGTCTAAATTACAAATAATATCAAAATAAAATATTTACTCACGTGTAAGAAGTATGTCTTTTAATATTTACTTATAAGCTATCTAAAGAAATTAATTCCTTACATTTATTAGGAGGCTATTCCATAAAAATGGACCTCAATGAATAGATTTCTTCAAGAGATTAATTCTTGATCTTGGTAACGCGATATCACTATGATTTTATTTTTATTATTTATTTACAAATATATTTTACAAGGGTAAACTACTCAGTATAACTGTTTTCAGCAGTGCCCTTTAAATATTTGCCTGTACTATACTCATAAATATCATTATTAAGGTAAAAGATCATTTACATATTTAAGCATGAAAATACAGTGTGTTTTGTTTATATTATCTACGCAGTGACAACCAGAATTGCATAAACTATTTCACTAGAATTATATCTTGGCAAATTTAGGCCAATTTTGAATGCCTTCTTTTGCATTACAAGAATCTGTCTAATAATTGTTAAAGAAGCCCCATACAATATTGCAATTTATTTAACTAATGGCAACACACATTTCTTGTGTATACTTGTATTTTCCATTTAAGTGTTAAAAGATACGTAACTTAGTCAATAATTGCTACAATTTTAGAAATGTTCTTCTTGATGTATTCAATATGTTCTTTCCAAGAAATTGCATCACCAAAAACTACCCCTAGAAACTTGGTAGCAGAGTGTGTGCATATATCATGATTTCCCTGTTTTATCAATTGCTATCCATGCTCCATTTAAATTCAAATTTGGGCTTTAAATTTGAAATATATCCCATAATATTTGGAATAATGCCCTGCCGAAGATAGCGCATAAAATTCAAAATATAGCCCTCAATATATTCGGAATATAGCCCTCAAAGAAATCGGAATAGAGCACCTAAAAAAGTAGGAATAACGCGCTCTAAAAATTTTAAATATAGCCCTTAATAATTCGGAATGTAGCCCTTTAGAATAATGCCCTTCAGATAATAACCCTTTGGAAAATAGAGCGGACCCGGACTTTTGATAACTTTAAGTAATCCTTTGAAGTGAAGCCGGACATCCATTCATTGTTACTACGTCCAGGTTTTTTTATTTATTGATTTTATTTATTTAATATTTATAAGGGTGAATCAATCAGTAAATGTCCTGTTTTCCAGTAAATGCGTTTAGGTTAAAAACAGATTCATCATGTATACAAAACTAGATAGTCTATGTACAGAACAGATAAAAATCGTATTGTCTTAATCTTATTGTCTCATGATTCTGATTTGAAGCCCCATCAGCATATATAAGTCCAGCTGCCAGGGGCAGACGTTATGATGAGACGATAAGGCTGCTTGGAGTCCACACCATGTTGCACATTTAACCCATGGGTGGGGTCTTTACCTGCCTCTGCATAGACTCGCAGTACACGTCATGCATCTGATTCACAAATTTGATGGCAATGGCAAATGCCTTAACCACTTGGCCACTTAAAATAGCACAGAACTTTACAGATGACGTCAGAGTCCAGATAGATTGACGATAGCAGCCTGGTGTCAGTTCAAGCTGATCAGCCGCTGATGGGGCATGTTGAATGCATAACTTATGATTAAATGTCAGTGGCTGTGTATAAATGTATAGCTTCACATCATTTATGGTTCTAAAGTTTCTTGATGTTGACCAAGATGGGAGACTGTATCGGGATGGCATCGTTTCAACATTTGCCATCGTCGGCCAACTTTATGCGGATGTCTAGCCGATGTAGTATGTTATTTGGAGAACATTTGTGGACAGCTGAAGCATCAGAGTTCATCTCCTTCGTTCGAATAATACAAACTGATGCCCAGATAGTATTTTGAATTGGGAAAACATCATTTCCATTTTGGCTGCAGTCTGGAAAACATTGTACCAACATTTCCAATGTTGGGTCAATGCTGATCCAATAAAGGATGATGTTTGAGTATTATAAGTAAATGCATGCATAATTATATCATTATATTATTATTATTACTATACATGCATTTTGAACATACTATAAGTAAATGCATACATAATTATATCATTATACTATTATTATTACTATACGTGCATTTTGAACATACTATAAGTAAATGCATACATAATTATATCATTATATTATTATTATTACTATACGTGCATTTTGAGCATACTATAAGTAAATGCATACATAATTATATCATTATACTATTATTATTATTATTATACATGCATTTTGAACATACTATAAGTAAATGCATACATAATTGTATCATTATATTATTATTATTATTATACGTGCATTTTGAACATACTATAAGTAAATGCATACATAATTATATCATTATATTATTATTATTATTATTATACGTGCATTTTGAACATACTATAAGTAAATGCATACATAATTATATCATTATATTATTATTATTATTATTATACGTGCATTTTGAACATAATTTTCATGAAGAGTTTCAATCAGCTCCATGGCAAACTTATTACATTCCCAGGTCTGCACCCCAACATTTATGACCAATAAACAACTCGAAACCTTAATCAACTCAACATAAACTTGCCATCTTTCCAATGCTCAGTTTTTGCCAATCTTTTCTGGTACATCACTGCATTTAATTAGGCTGCTTCAGAAAGAGTACAAACTTTCAATATCAATTGCATACAAGAATACAACAAAGTAAAATTTATTTCTGGTAAATATTTCATGCCCAGTTAGCATTCCAAATCGTATCGACGTCGGCACGATGTCGGTGATGTCAAAACGATGTTGTACCAATGGTGGCTGATACAAAAACGATGCACATCCCGATTTGGAATGCTATCTGGGTGTCATGCTATCTGGGTGTCATGCTATCTGGGTGTCATGTTTTTAAGATAACGTACATATATGTTATATTTTTTACCATTTTCCCAGTCTTGGGTGGGTCCCGGGTTCAATTCCCGGTTGAGCCTAAGTTGGATGGCTGTTTCATCCTTAATCTCATTTCCATGTTCAATGCCTGACCTAATTAGCCCATCAGGTGCAGGAATACAGGACGTAAAGCCCTAATCACCCACCCTCCCCAGTCTTGGGGGCTCAATAAAGAAATAAATCTGTGTAAATATCAATCAAAATGGTTGTTTAATGCGTTGATAAATTATATTTGACATTCACTGTGGCAACCATTGTTCGATGGAATGTAACCCGAAAAACAAAAATTCCACAACGATGTCACTACACTTTACTATATGTCAGCCTGCCCAGTGGGGGATTTGCTTCATTTCATGATTTCAGTTTGAGATGTCTCAGACGCTCGTAAATTGTAGACTTACGCTTGGCAGCAGTACATTTCCAAGCGGATCAATCTATCCCTCAGTGAATCATTTTGTGCGGACGCTGTATTGCCTTTGAGTACATGGCTATGCATGCAAACTATCAGCGGGGTAAAACATCAAAATCCTGAGATGGGATTACAGTGTTTCAACATGCCATATGTTGCTCACATTGGGAATTATGTACACTCGCAAACACGAAGAACAGAAACAACACTCTTTGGTAATGTCAACCTTGACAACCGATGAATATTTCAAGGAATCTCTTTTATATTGTGCACAAGATTTCATAAACGCTTGAATTGGAAAGATTTCTTTCGACAAGAAAGCCGCTTCATCATATGTTCAGCGTTAATTGGTTGGCCAATATAATTAGGTTTCATAAGATAGATGTAGATAGATAGATAGGTAGAAGGATAGATGGATAGATGATAGATAGATAGATATATAGATGGACAGATGGATAGATAGATGGATAGACAGATGGATTGATAGATAGATGGATAGGTGATAGATAGATAGATAGATAGATATATATATAGATAGATAGATAGATAGCTCTAGATAGATAGAGTGATAGATGGAAAGATAGATGGATGGATAGATAGATAGATAGCCAGATAGATAGATATATAGATAGATAGATAGATAGATATATGGATAGATGGATAGATAGCTCTAGCTCAAGATAGATAGATTGATAAATGGATAGATAGATGGATGGATAGGTAGATAGATAGATAGATAAATAGATTGATAGATTGATAGATTGATAGACAGATAAATAGATAGATAGATTGATTGATTGATATGGTTAGTACAGCCCTCTATGACAAATTTGTGCTACTCGTGAGAGTCGGTTGATGAGTCCATTTACCTCATGGGTGGGATATTCTACCTGCTGGGATATTTCTCATGAAGGGTGCCTGGGTTGGGGATCATTCTCAGCTCCTTGAGAGGAGCAGTAAAGCATCTTCCCACTAGACCACCCAGCTTCTCACCAGTGTATTACCCAGCAGCCTTAATTGTTGTAACAAAGCTTTCTTTCCAGTCCCAAAAAGTCATCTTAAGTGGCCCTGATTTCATTTTGTGTTGTGGTTGTTGGTTTGTGCAACTTTTGAGTTTCAAAGCAGCTTTCTTCCAGCAAGGTATGACTTGCTGTGGCAGTTATTCGAAACCTACAGTGCAAAGCCATGAAATTGGCTGAAATATATCTGTATCTAGCAGACTCAATTTGTAAGATAAGATAAGATAAGATAAGATAAGATAAAATTTTATTTACAGTAGGTGGTGTCAATAAAACCAAGAACATAAGCCACAGTAGCTTTCAACCGACAATTTGTAGCTTCAGGTAACTTTTGCCTATGGGTGGGTCAACCATATTAATCATTCTAAAACAACGTTATTTTTTGCAAGGGTTAATGATAGCCGACCCTGTACCCTGCATTGAGCTGACTCAAATCTGTCCACAGCTTTTTATGTCAAAATAATGGCTTCTGTCATTCCTTTTGCTTTAAATTTAAAAAGGGGGGTGAAACCATAAAACAATGGTTTCTATCAATCCTTTTCTGCATTTCCCAAGTACCTGATTCCATCCTTAGACACACACAATTCCTTTAGGTCTGTTACAAGTTCAACCACCTCGTGCAGCCTCACTGCCTTGTGATTTAGCCCTGCCTAACCATCTTACGTCATTCAAATCCCCGTGGCCCCTGAGGTCATTACATAATCACCAGATGGCAGGGCAGTACCTCAGCGCCCCCTCTAGGGCCCTTTTGAAACTGCAGAACCAATATTAAATCGTTTTGTTTATGTAAATCTGTGAACTAGTGTCAGATGAATTAGTCTAAGTTTGGGAGCTGATATACTATTATGTCCCCAAAGACTTTGTAAGTATATATTAGTGTCTCTCTGCTTGACATATTTGTATTTTTTTTTTGTTAAAGTTGCACTGTTTATTAATCAAGGCACACTAAATTTGTGTGAATTAATGATATTATAAGACATTAATTACTTAAAAATACATTGAGAGAAAATCCAGACCAAAACATTGGAAACACAATGGAAATGACATCATCACCATCGTTTTAGTATTGTAACGTCATCACTAGGTTTGTTTACATATTGAGTTTTTGATGGCATGAAAAACTAACATTTATATTATTTATTGTAAATTAAAACTAAATTGTCGTGCAAAAGTGGGTATGTAATGGTGAAAAATATCATGAAACAAGAAGGCAGTATTGATTTATATAATTATTTTAATGTGCAAATTTGACAGACAGTGCACCTTTAAATATTGGTTTAACAGCACCAGTGGCTAAGTTTGTAGGCCAACGTCAATGCAACAAGTCCAGGCTCAGGCACACTTCATGAGCTACATCCCAGCTGTATGTCGATTGCATGAGATGTTACGCTGGAGGGGCCTTGTACACAGTGGCTATGCTGAGGCAAGTAAAATATCCCACCCATAGGAAATGTGTAACATGGTATTGACCCCAAGCTTTATCTTCTCATTATTACATCTGCCTAGGCAGCTGGTCACTGAGACATTGAGAGTAATCATAGTAATGACTCCAGTGACATGAATTAGACCAGGGCATGACCTTTGACCCTAAAAATGGAATACTTGGGAGTTTGTTGCAAAAATGCTACCATGGTTACCAATACTGTGGTAAGCCTAACTATCCGGACCAACCCACAGAAATACTTACATATATATATTTATTTCAGATGCAATGGATATATAAATATTTATACACCACTTAGACGGTTTTCCTATTGTTCTGAGTGGGCAATAACCAACGAAAATGATAGCTAACTCCCTCCTGAGTGCAAACTGCACTTGTTTTGCGTAATAAACAATAAGATAAAGGTTTTAAATAACCAACGAAAATTTTAGTTAACTCCCTCCTGAGTGCAAACTGACCTTGCTTGCGTAATAAAGGTCTTAAAACAAAACAAGCAATCAAACAAATCAGTAAACATGCCTTAAGGAGTATAAGTTAATTATTCATATTACAAAACGAGTGTGGTTCACATACCTTTGATTTTTATTTACAATGTGGGCAGATATTTGGTTTTGATAAGATTTTCTTAGGAAAAAGATTTGGATAGCTGGGTTACCTTGGCAGAAAGTAGTCCCTGACATCAATAGCGGTTGTGGCACTTGACTACTAAGGAGCCACTTTGGGCCTTATTTGGGCCTAAGAAGAAAAACAAAAACAAAAAAAAATCATTGGCAATCATGAGTTGGAGTTTTTTAGTGCTCATAAAATTTGGCAGCTGGCTGATGATGGGAATGATTTAAACTCTGTATGAAAACAATATGACTAGACATATCCATGAATTTGTTGAAATATCGGCCGGCCAGCCAGCATGCGAGATCGAATCGACGTCATTTTAACGTCGTCCGTCAACGTCATGCCGATGGCAAACCAACGTATTATGTTATCTGGTCACTATGAGACTACCTCTTAAAATTCTATCAAACTCTATGTCAGTCATTATATCAACCAATAGTCACAACGGCTAGATGTCGGCCGATGTGGGCGACGTCGTACCAACATCGGATCAACATCAGGCCAACATTGGGCATAGGTAGCATGTTATCAGGGTCCCATCTAAAAAAAAAATTTGACGATAACATTGGTGACTGAATAACAGTGTTCTGGCTATAAACTGCACCAAGCATAGTCAGAAATTGTATTCTTTATAGGCATTCATACATAAATTCATACTTTTGTCCTTTTGTGAAGATTGTTTTGCCCAGATGCTTTGCCTATATTTCGTCTTAATATTCTTTGATCATATTATTCCCAAAGCCATCTTTTGCCTATCATATTTCTTTTGCTGTATTGTTCTTTATTATTCTTTATTCTTCCTTATCCTTCTTTATTCTATACCCTTAGTGTCTCATTCTTTCTCATAACAGCTTATCAGGCCCTTTCCACCTTTCTCAGCATTCTAGTCTTGTTCCCTTTCTGTGTTTTCTTCTATTGCTTTTTACTGTGACATCTCTTTTGACTTATTCTCTGTGGAGATACTGTCTATCCCCTTTCAGGTTAAAACGTGATTCCAATTTGATTTCTTCCACTGTACTTATTTGGAATATTTTACTTTCTCTATTTATATATAGATAGATAGATTGATAGATTGATTGATTGATATGGAAAGTGCAGTCCTCTAAGTGAAGTTATTGCCTCTCACGAGGGTTGATTGACGAGATGAGACCACCCATGCTACACATTTACCCCATGGGTGGGATATTTCACTTGTCTCAACATAGACACTGAGTACAAGGGACCGCCAATTTAATGTCTCATCCGAACGAAATCCAGCTACGATGTTGCTCATGAATGGTGCCTGGATTGAACCCTTTAAAATATTGCCAAAATATCTAAGAATTGTAAACATTGATTCGTGTCAATATTGCAAAATATGTGGTCATGGTCTAAGAGTGAGGAGTGAGGATTATGAATATCCTGCAGAAATATTAATTATATTACCAAAAACAATTGTCAAAATAATTTCACCATGTAAATTATGATAGGATATTGAAGTAACTTTGGATAACATGTTTTGCTATAAGTTTTGAAAAGATTTTCACAATGACTGATTACAAGCCATGTGCTATTTGTTTGAGAATTCTTTTCCTGATAACACGCTAGGTGGGCCCAATATTAGCCCAATATTGATCTGGCGTTTCCAACATAGGGCCGACGTCAGTATGATGTCAAACCCAGATAGCATTTCAAATCGGCCCAGCATCTTTTCTATATCGGCTGCCATCAGTATAACATCGTTTTGACATCGCCGACATCACGCCAAAGTTGAAACGATTTGGAATGGTCTCTGGCTATTGGTCCAATATTGATCTGACGTCACCCACATAGGGCCTACGTCAATATGATGTCAAATACTTTAAGGGTTGTGTTTGCAGGGACGTTCATTCGACCTTATAGTATGCTTCGGCTCTTCGTTGAGCCAATCAAGATGGCAGCACTTTAGGCCAGGGTTGGGATTTGATGCCCTCCTCCGCTAAGGCAAAAGAGTTGGTATCGGCCAATGATGTCACGTGACTGTGTTAGTTATCTGACCTTTTGTTGGATTTCTGATTGGCTGATGCCATATCTGATGCTGGAAGGTGACCAATCGCAGCAGATATAGGGAGAGTCTGGTATAGGGAGAGCTAGAAAATCATACGGGATTACGGGAGCGTAAGGTGTTGTAAGAGCTAAGGGGAAAACTAGGGGAGAGGTACGGTTAGTTTCATAAATACAGTCGACTCTATACAGCTGTAGCTACCTATTCCTGGCTGTACATATTACCGACTAAAACTAGCTGCTTCTGTCTACTTCTAGCTTATAGTCGGCTTACACCCACCGCCACTGAAAAATATAAACTATGGTAAAGGTGAAAGTTGATCTAATATATCATAAATATGTACTTTTGGATCCAGCTTTGAGTAGCCAGCTATAGCCAGACAATTCTGTTTAGTGGCAGGTAGCATCGTATAGCAGAAGTTGTATAGCTTTGTCAAGGTTTAAATTTGACAGGCCTTAATGATGAAACTAACTAGGAGAATTAGACAGTGTGGATTGCATACAGCCATGTGTTGGCAACTTTGGTTTGAGGTCTTTCGTCATAGTGTTACTTGCCTTACCAGGAAGAAGGCAAGACTCTTAAAGGCACTATATTGTTGGAGACTGCGATACCAGTGCCATAGGCCATGCAGCAAGTGCGGTGCACATGATGGCGGTGTAAGCCAGGGTCGTCTCTCGCACCTTAGCGCGACTTTTTGGTGAAATCGCTCTTTGGTGAAATCAATGACATTCTAATTGAACTTATTTTACTTTTCGTGGTTTGTAATGCAACTATGGTCCATGCGAGAGGTTCGCGTTTGCAGTTTTTGTGGATTGTAGATTGGAAAGTTCACTATAGGTCACTATCCACTGGGAAACACATTAACATTCAGGCTGCCAATCTGAGAGATTCTGTGTTCACAGTTAGTGGCTGAAATACTGTATTCCAATTAGCTAATCAATGAAGTACTTATATTTCAGTTTAAATATATTCATCCTGGATAAAATATCAGCATAGAAAATCTGATCTCCAGTAATTGATAGATAATAACAAATGAATTAGACAATATGCAATAAAGAAGCAAGATTAAATATGAAAATATAAAACTTTTGAGAATTCTCTTAAAATCCATGATATTATTGATACATTTAAAATCATGGGGAAGACAATTTCATAACACATTCATAACCATTGCGCAGAAGGGAAATGGTATCATGTGATACATTTAATTTAATTCTCTGCCCTTAAATGCCATGGTATATCCTATTCCAAAAATGTATTTCTCATTCCGTTTGATATTCTCCATTCTGTTCCTTTCTTATTATCTCCTAGGTCCTAATCTCCTTTGTTGCTGTGTATGGCCATTCCGCTATTCCACCTTATGCCTATTGTCTATTTATATCAATGCAAATGTGGATATTAGATCTAAGCTGACTGCATCTAGCCAAAGGACAGACATTCAGATCACGAACTCATTTTATGCATGAATTAAGTGACACAGTCCCCTGTCTGTCTGTCTATCTAGAAAGAGCTTATGGGAACACAGCAGGTGACCATAATGACCACTGTCCACTAGAGGCTACTTGGGACTCCTTGTGGTCAAGCTGTCCACTTGAATGGTAAAGTATGAGACCCTTGAATAAAGCAAACTGTGCTTGCCTCAAGTATTTTTTGCTGTCTCAAGCACGTTTGTGAAGGTCCTCCTCCTGGACAAGCGGACTGGAACTAATGCTGGTTCGGAGTGGTTTTTCTTTCCTTCCTTTTTTCTCTATTTCTTCTTTATTTATTTCTGCTACTTTCTTTGACCTTACAATTGCGATCAGTCAGTATTTGCTTCCAAATTCAGCTGGGTGGCCTCCTGGTAAAGGCATCAATGCTATATTGGCCAGATCTGCTGAAGACCCCGGGTTTGATTCCCGGACTTACCAATAGTACCTATTTGAAATGTTTTATTTATTCATGTAATTAATATATATAAATAGAATTGAGACATTGACAATCCAGTGAATATAACCTCAACACAGTACCTCCAAATTGCGACTACATCATTGTCTGAGATAACGCGCCACATCAGAATTAAGTCATCGAGCCAGTATTTAATTGTTCATACTTCTCATAAAACATATCAAAAAATGTCTTTATCACTCATCATTATGTCTAAGAAAAGAACAATTAACAGCTGAACATGACGTTTCATGTTATTATAATGAGATAGTGATGCTTGGAATCCACACAATTTTGGAAATTAACTCCATGGATGGGATCTTCAGCAGAGCCACCGGATGTATCAACTGAACAGTGGCTTTATCACAAGGCAACCTCAAATAGCATTCCAAATCGTTTCAACATCGGCGCGATGTTGGCGATGTTAATGCGATCTTGCAACGAGAGTGTGCCTACATGGAAACATGGAAACGATGCTGGGCTGATTTGCAATGCTATCTGGGACCCAGCTGATACTCACCACCCAGCTGCAGTGAGCCGATCAGAATGCTTCAATGGCATCATGCATGGGTGCATGTTGGATGGCCACAGAGTATGTTGGACAGCTGCAGAGTATGTTGGACAGCTGCAGAGTATGTTGGACCGCTGCAGTGTATGTTGAACAGCTGCAGAGTATGTTGGACAGCTGCAGTGTATGTTGAACAGCTGCAGAGTATGTTGGACAGCTGCAGTGTATGTTGGACAGCTGCAGAGTATGTTGGACAGCTGCAGTGTATGTTGGACAGCTGCAGTGTATGTTGGACAGCTGCAGTGTATGTTGGACAGCTGCAGAGTATGTTGGACAGTTGCAGTGTATGTTGGACAGCTGCAGAGTATGTTGGACAGCTGCAGAGTATGTTGGATGGTTGCATAGTATGTTGTACAATGAGTGGAGGTTACAAGCAATGGTGGATGGTGTGTCATCCAACAGAGTTTTGTGAGGTTCTTGAAAAATGTTATCGGCCGAGGTAAATATATATTTCCTCATCCCAAAAACACTCCATGTTCTCTCCATCTACTGTTTCTGTAATGTTTTTTGCTTACCCCAGGAAACCCCAATTTAAGCTGCATTTACATTGAACAATCACCATGTGCATACAGATGCATGTCAAAAATGGAAGCAATTTCTTTCATCGGCGTACACGCATACGCAAGCGAATACGCAAACGGTTCAATGTAAAGCCACGTTTAGATTAATCTGTTTACGTATACGTGTGCGGGTACGTGTGCGGGTACGACAGAAACTAGAAACGTATACTTTGACGGACTAATGTGGATGGTTAATTAGAGCTGCACTGTTTCTATTCTTGACGTACATGGAGACAGTTCAATCTAAATGCAGCTTAAATGTGGCTTTATATCATTGTCTCATTCAAGCTCATGAGGAATATCCAAGCTGACAGTCAAACTCAGAACCTGCAGTGGAGATGCTCATGTTATTGACTGGCCAATGCATTTACAACCACTAGGCTACAATAAACAACTGTCCTCTGGCAATGCTCATAATGGCAAAAAGGCAATATATTCTTTGAAATGGTGATAATATGGGCTAACGTATTGAATGGCCAAATGGCATGAGAGCTTATCACAGGAACACCTTCCCAGGGAGCAAGAAAATTATTGTTCAGTGCAAACTTCCCATATATATTTGCAGCTTTCCTGCCTGCCAATTACCAGTCATCATGAAATGGTTTTACAGCTAAAACAAAACAAAGGATGCAGTCAGAAACAATGGAAGAATGTAATTTCAATTTGCCAGTGCCCACTTTATCATACAAGAGGGTCTATTACAAAATATGGACAAAGCAATGCATGTGATCTCATGATTTAAAACTTCTAGCATCAAATTTGTCCTTGACATTGCCTTTTTACGTGTAGGTAAGCACAGCTTATTTTAATGTCACTGGGTCCCGGGTTCAATTCCCTGTCGAGCCAAAGTTGGATGACTGTTTCATCCTTCATCTCATTGCCATGGTCCCTGCCTGTCCTAATTAGCCCATCAGGTACAGAAATACAGGACGTAAAGCCCTAATCCACCCACCCACTTTCTCTTATTTTAATGTACTATGAATCTTTGGTGTGACAAAGATAAGATAAGATGAGAGATTTTGTAAGTTCCAGTTTTGACCATCTGAGTCAGTTGAGCAGTTACTATTTAGGTGAATGTTTTGTAACAGATGCAAGCATAAAACAGTATGATATATAAATCAACTTCAAACACTAGTGTACTACAATGGGATATTTTTAATATGATTGTTTTTTGCCTTTCATACACTCAAGATACAAATAATAATGCTTTTTTTTTGCTTGTCATATTTTGTACTTGAATTCAAGTTCGAGTTAAAGTATTTATTGTAACCGTCAGCACGACCATTAAAATGAAAAGAGAATGAAAAGAGAAATAATTATGGTTACAATATGGCCTGACACCTGGGTGTATTTGGCCAAAAAAAAAAAAACCATAAAAGTATACATTTACAAGATAATATAGTATAAACAAAATTACTTGTATTGGCTCCTGAAATAAGCGATTTTAATCTAAATAATTTCAGTTTCTATAAATTGTTCTTAAATAAAAGAATATGTCTTTTATTCAATGTTGTAAAAGTACAATTATAATCAACGAATTTACTTAAAGAATTAAAGCACATGACTCCTCTGTATATATCTTTTTTTGTGTGTGACTTATTGGACCTATAAAATTGAACTCTAAATGACAATTTGTAACGAGCATTTCTGGCATGGATATCTTCATTTTTTATGAACATTTCGTTGACAACCGAAGGATATATTGCTTTTTCTATTTTAGCATAAATATAAATAGTTTCATTAAATGAAAAAATTGAATGAGGTGTCGAGTCCTGAGGCTTGAAGTTCTCAGGAGAGACTGATAAGGCTTAGCAATTAAGCTAAAAAAATACGTCTGAGGCTTGAAAATGTTCTATTTCGCATTTCTCAGCATGCGTATTTCCCAATGTGAGCAACATATGGCATGCTGAAACACTGTTGTTCTATCTCTAGATCTCTAGATCTTGTTGTTTTACCCAGTAGAATAGTTTGCATGCACAGCCATGTTCTCAAAGGCAATACAACGTCCGCGCAAAATGATTCACTGAGGGATAGATTGATCCGCTTGGAAATGCACTGCTGCCAAATTCATGTGTACGGCTTACGAGAGTCTGGGATATAAGAACTGAAATACATGAACTGAAATACATGAACTGAAATACATGAACTGAAATACATGAACTGAAATGCATGAACTGAAATGCATGAACTGAAATGCATGAACTGAAATACACGTAATAAAGGGATTCACATGATATCTGGGCAGACCAAATATCACCAATGCAAATTGATAGATGGGTGGGTGGGTGGATTAGGGCTTTACGTCCTGTATTTTTGCACCTATTGGAGCTAATTGGGACAGGTAGGGACCATGGCAGTGAGACGAAGGATAAAACAGCCATCCAACTTAGGTTCGACCGGGAATTGAACCCAGGACCCAGTGGTTAGAAGCTCTCATCCCCCTGCAAATTGACAGAAATATCACCATTATATATTGTATGCTCTCAATGTTGTGTTTAATCCACTTATAATACCAACTGCACACACACACAGAGATATTGAAGATCAAATAGTAATATTTGGAATCCACAGCATGTTAAGCATTCATCCCACGGGTGAGGTCTTCTTTATGAATTATCATGCAAGGACTCATTCCAAATCGGGCCGTTATGTGGCCGCTATTGCCCCCATTGGACTGATCTTGGTCCGACGTCAGCCTGACGCCAACAAAATCTGTCTAATATCAATAGTGGATTGTTAAGAGTCCAACATAAAGTTTTGTGGGATAAGGAATGATTTCCAAATCCCACAAAACTCTATGTTGGACGACACACCATTCACCATTGCTTATATTCTCCACCACTGCTGATACTGCAAACATCCAATATACACTCCAGCCATCCAACATATACACATGCTGGATGACAATGAAGCATACTGATTGGCTTGCAGCAGGTGAGCAGATAATATTGGCCATATGCTATCTAGGACCCAACAAAATCATTTACAAAAAAGCATTTCTGGACTGGTTTTCGAATCGGGGGCCTTCAGAGATAGGAAATAGTTGGATAGATGGATAGATGGATGGATGGATCGATAGATAGATAGATAAATATATAGATAGATAGATATATAGATAGATAGATAGATATATAGATAGATATATAGAGAGATAGATAGAGAGATAGATAGCTGGATTGATAGATAGATAGACAGAGAGATAGATAGAGAGATAGATAGATAGACAGAGAGATAGTTAGATAGGTAGATAGATAGATAGATAGATATATAGATAGAGAGATAGATAGAAAGATAGATAGATAGATAAATAGAGAGAGATAAAGAGATAGTTAGATAGATAGATCTGCCTTGTGAAATGTCATTCTGTCTATAATAGTAGCCTTTAATATTCCAACTTCATGATATAAATCATGTAGGTAATTATCTTCTTTTAAAATCCCCAAATAAACGTAAGTTCCATTCAAGCATGAAATGCCAAATGAAAGTAAATTTATCATTTTGTAGACAGTGTGTTAGTATCAAGTGATATTCATAATGTTTTGTAATCCAATGTTATATTATCGAGTAGGAAGATATCTTGTGCTGTTTTTCAACTGACAAAACTGTCTGTCTTTTTCTTTTTTCTTTTTCAGCCTTTTTCCAATGACAAAGTAATCAACCAGTTCATTAGCTGGAAAACCAACTCTTTATGTCAGATTAACGTCCCTGAAAAATGCAATTATTGTTTCCCACTCAACAGGAACACAGGAAAGCTTTTCCATTTTCAAATGAAACTTTCTTTTTTTAGTTTTTGTCCCTGGAGTTTGATTTAATAAACCCACACTGTTTATTCCCAGACAACAGAGTTAGGTTTGCTGGAAGGGCAATGGAAAACAGTTCTCAATCTATCTACCTAGTAACTTATCTAGCCATCAATCAATCTATCTATTTATCTATCCATCTATCTATCTATCTATTTATCTCCCTATCTATCTATATATCTATCTATCTTACCAACTATCTTTCTATCTACCTATCTATCTATCTATCTATCTTTCTGACCTACCTATCTATATATCTATCTATCTACCTACCTACCTATATATCTATCTATCTATCTATCTATCTTTCTGACCATCTATCTTTCTGACTATCTATCTACCTATCTATCTTTCTAACTATTTATCTATCTGTCTATCTATCAATCTATTTAGCTATCAACATACCCACTCATTGGGTGAACTAACGTGGTGTGGACTCCAAACCTTGTCATCACATCATTACATCTGTCTCTGACTGATGCTCATCTATACTGAATACACTTAATATCATGAGATAACACAAACTTTAATTAGCTTTCTTCTGTATTTCTGTTTTAAATTTCTCTATAGTGTACCATGTTACCAGAATTATGAAAAATATAGAAATAATAAAGAGAAAACAAATCCATCAAGTGAAGATGACAATATATCTAAATGCAAAGAATTACAGAAATGAATGATAACCCCACACACACTAAATACAGGCTAGGTTGTCTATTTTGTATTCATGTCATGTTCCGTGGAGTCTTTAATCTGTCCCAGCATAGGAACTGAGATGAAGGATCTGAGACATATAATAATCACAAACTGGCAACACCCTAGAATAAGGAATGAATCTGTATATTTCACTTATATGCTTTTCACAGCTGTTGGGTGTATAATCACTCATATTGTGTGGTGTCTTAATCTGTAAATGCAGTTACAGTGCTGTGCATAAGCATCTAGAAAGTGATTGTTCATCATTAAAATCACAGCTTCTAATGATATATGATGATTTAAGGACACCAGGCTATAGCTAGTGTAGACTTATTTCATGATACCGTTTTATTATTTATTTTAAGAACCCATAATACAAATGAATTACAATACAAATTTGGATTTTTGAGCACAGCACTGAATTTGCTGATCATAAGATAAGCATGCAAGCCCTTTTGTTGAAATACAAAGGCTACATAAAAACAAAGGTTGCTTTACATATACTGCTGTTTCATCCCTCATTTCATTGCCATGGTCCCTGCCTGTCCTAATTAGCCCATCAGGTGCAGAAATACAGGACGTAAAGCCCTAATCACACACCCACACACACTTTACATATACTGCAATGGTGAGCTTTCTGGGCATTTCCAAAGAAACTGATAGATCCTGTCAGATCAGATTATCTATAAATATGGATGTGTAAAATGGTAGTTTTAGGTTGAGGTTAATGACGCGTTAACCACCAAGGGGTCATTCACATCAGGATTGCTAAGAGGACAGGGCTACTGCTACCTCTTTTGTTATTACCTCAATTGACAGTGATCACATGCAGCTGCAATCATACACACACAATTAATAATAATCCTAAATAGGCCATCGACACCTTTGAGGTGGAAAGTGCCATTTTGAATTCTGATCAATTTTCTGTCTTTTCTGTCTTATTAACTCGCCCATCTCCCTGACAATCATGTGATTTTTTCCAGATTAGATGTAGATTCAAAAGGTCTCTCTGGAATACCATTATATATCTCTGTTTTAATTTTATGACCTTGCTGGATCAAAACTGAAACCAACCTTCTTATCATCCAATACCATAATATATATATGCATGTATAGAAAACACTGAATGAGGATTCTCTGCAAATATTATATTTTCTGTGGCTTCAGAGGTTTAGTTGTTGGAAAATATCTTATTTGTAAACTTTTCTGCCATCTGGCTTCTGTGATATGTGTTTCTCAGAACAAGCCTTGCAGCATGCACCCTCTCAATAATTCAGACACTGATATTTTCTGACATTACAAGATCAAAAATATGACATTGAGCAATTGTCTATACCCCTTACTAAATGTGGCAAAACTTTAAAACACCTCATAAGCATTTGAGTAACCTAGAGCTATCCCCAAAGAGGAGAAGCCCAGTGCAAGTTTTGTAAGGACATAAAAGATTTCGAGACTCACCCAGATGGCATTCTAAATCGGGCCAGTGTCGTTTCTATATCGGCCACTGTCGGTACAACATTGCCGACATCTCGCCAACGTTGATACGATTTGGAATGCTATCTGAGCAATTGATATGCATTAAACAGTATGAATAACGCCATGTCCATACAGCCATTGTTATTTCTACTTTAATTCTGGGCAAAACCTAGCTGTTCCAGGCAGAGCAAAAGATAATGCCAACATCATTAGAATGATGAACAAGGCTGCAAAATGATAAACAACGCAAAGTGATAAACAGCCCTACCAAATTAACGGCAGCCTCCCCTTAAATTGTCTCCAATTTGTCAGAGTGATAGACAGCCGAAGTTCAAAGGTCATATAAAATAGGAAGGGCTTTTATAGAATTACTGGATTTAAGTTCTGAGCGATTTGTAACTTTAAAAGCAGCCGGGTGGAATAGCGGTTAAGGCATTCGCCAGTTCCACATTGGCCAGCTCTTTCGAAGGTCTTGGGTTTGATCCCTGGCCCAGGCACTCTTCATGAGCTACATCCGAGCCGCTGGATGTCAATCGCATGAGACGTTAAATTGGATATGCCTTGTACTCGGTGTCTATGCTGAGGCAATTACAATATCCTACAAAAGCCTGTAGCAGCTGGTCACTATCATAAGCTGACTAAGCTTCAGATCCAGTGTAGTTAATACATTGGACAAATAAAGTTGTTCTATGTTCTGGAAATTGGACAACTGGCCATTTTGGGAAATGTTGCCATGTGTTGTCCCCAGTTAAGGACACCATATTTCAAATTTTTCTTTTTTTAAATAGAATTAACACATTAGCAGATTTAACACTTACTTCAATTCCTCTGAGTTTACACATGAGTTACATATCATAAATGCACATATGAACCCAAGGCAATGTAGACATCCAGTAGCTTCCAATTTAGATGATTTGATAAAAGTGGGCGCAATTTTTGCCTTGGTGGATGCCATTTCAACCAGGTAGCACCAATCACGGGTTGAATTTGCTTTAAAATTTGAACGAATTAAACACGTTAAATTACTTTTACTGCATTTTGTTATCGAGACATCAAATATAGCCAAATAAAGTCCATATAGTCTGCCTGCTTGATCCAATGTTGGGCCGATGTAAATCGAACACGAACGGCATTCAGCCGATATCGATTACACGCACTGAAATAAAAATGGCTCATACCAATGCATACAAATTGTATCGTATGCAGCTTTGCAATGGAAATAAAATATTCGTGGCAGCAATAAACTTAAATGCTCAATTAACTGCTCTACTCGCTTCATTATTGAATTTTTAACGAATATGTAAACGGATATCTGTGATTTATCGTTTGTGATGGTGATTCAAGTCTAAATATGTTCGATACAGAATTAATAGGAAAAGTACAGAAAAGAGGACCCAAATTTATGACCTTATGTAGCAAGCCTTTTTGTCATGCCTATGACATCATATCCCTGAATCCAATGAATGACGTCACATTCAAGACAAAACATCGTTTATTATTTTTCTTTTATCGGGGGCTACCGCCCCTAAACCCCTGCTGTGCTACACAAATATTATTCCTCTTCTATGATCGAACAAATTGGCAAAAATATTTTAATATTTTTAAATATTTAATGGACGCCAAATATGGGCATACATTTGGGTCCGCTATACTGCACTATACCCGAATTAATGCACTGACACTTCTTATATTTACAGGTGGTCTGTCTGTCATCTCCACATAATGCCCACCAGTTCTGATCTAACATCAAACAGCTCTGGAAGACATGTTGATATGTGGTGCTACACATATCTCTACTCATCAGGGGCAGCTAACTTCCTAAGTATGACTCCTTGGGGAGTAGGACACAAAGGAGTAGATCCTCTAGGAGTAAGGCCTTAAGGAGTAAGCTAGAGGGGTACTACAAGGAGGGGGGATGAACATGACTACTCCCACAGGGGCTGTTGCAATCCCAACAGGCTCCTTCGAGCCAAAGAAGAGACGAAATAGTTTTTATCTGGCGACGACCGAAGGCAGCATTTACATCAACGGCCTGTGTAAGTATAAGTATAGTAGTTATAACCAATGATAGCTATTTGAGGTAGGAATAAACATAATAATAATAATAATAATAATAATAATAATAATAATAATAATAATAATAATAATAATAATAATAATATTGGGTTGTATCGGAGTAATGGAGTATAATACGTTGATTTTTGTAGCTCATTATGAAGTATAATTGGTGAATGTTCAAGGTGCATGTTTTACGGAAGTATAATAGGTTGATATTTATACAAATGGGTGGATCAAGGCTTTATGTCACGTACTTCTGCACCTGATGGGGTAATTTGGACAGGCAAGGACCATATGGCAATGAGATGATGGATGAAACAGCCATCCAACTTAGGCTTGACCGGGAATCGAACCCGGGACCCAGTGGTTGGAAGCCCAGTGCGCTACCAATGAGCTAGGCCCTCACCCCTTTTTATATAAATACTTTGTGAAAGCATAATGGTTTGACATATATGTATAGAAGTATAGTAGTTACAATTTGCACCATTCAAAGAGTCAGACTAAATCTTCTTGTGACTTGAAATCGATGGATGTTTGTTGTTCCTCTTGTACTACATGGCCAATTGTGCCACGTGCGTTTTCCTTGGAAAACGCATGGTTTTTGCCTTTTTATGATTAGCTAAAAACCCATGCATTTTCCATGCGTTTATCCTTCTCATGGAAAACGCATGTGGCACATTTGGCCATGTAGTAATTTCATATTTGATTGAGGTGATATCTCTTTCGCAAGATCCAAGGGCATCCCAAAGAATTTCGCCCCTTCTGTATTACATGTACTGGTAATATGATGGTCTGACATGCAATAACAAAATCACCAACGGTTCAAACACATTATGCTTATCATGTATTATTCTATCCATGTACAATGTGGATTTGCAGAAAACCATGAATTGATGGTAATGGGCGATATTTTTAACCTTAGTATGAAAGTAACATCACTGAACTAGATATATGATGAAATATAATTACTCTGCAACCGATTGTATTGGTAAACATCGAACAATTCTCCTGAAGATTATTTAACCATTTGATAAATATATGTTAACTTAATTGTTATCTTTTTAACATCGACAAGATGTCAGGATGATGTCAGCCCAGCATGTTATCTCCTCTCCTCTCCTCTCCTCTCCTCTCCTCTCCTCTCCTCTCCTCTCCTCTCCTCTCCTCTCCTCTCCTCTCCTCTCCTCTCCTCTCCTCTCCTCTCCTCTCCTCTCCTCTCCTCTCCTCTCCTCTCCTCTCCTCTCCTCTCCTCTCCTCTCCTCTCCTCTCCTCTCCTCTCCTCTCCTCTCCTCTCCTCTCCTCTCCTCTCCTCTCCTCTCCTCTCCTCTCCTCTCAATAAATGCCGTAAATATATTTTCGTTTTGTATTGTCATAGGACATCTGCAAAAACATTTTAGCTGATGTTGCTGCCCATTTAATATATTTTAATTAATAAACCAATAAATCATTAATTATCAATATAATTGTGGATGTTTCGGTGGCTATGCTAAGTGAAACATACTAAAATGACAAAATAAATATATATTGGACAGAAATAATGATATTTATCCCTTTTTGATGTGACTGTCCAATCAGAAACTGTTACAGGGCTTTTCTGTCTCAATATAACAAATGGTGGATGGAAAGTGGTTCAATGTAGAATTTTATTGGATTTATAAAAGCTGTATTGGACTTTAATCAAATATAGAAAAATATTATATTGGACTCTTTGCCATGCAATATAACTTTTGATGTACAATATATTCAATATCGGTTGTCGAGGTGCCTTAATAAACAAAATATTGGAGAGTCACATGGTATGAATGAAGAGACCTGATTGGACAAGCACATTCTATTGGAGAATATAAGAGAGGAGAGGTTACCAATATGGCGCATAAGCAGATTGATTCATTAATCAGCTTGGTTCTATTATGATCAGCCTTTATCCACCTTTAAGGGCTACGTTGATGATGTGGCAATTAGGGTTGAGTTGGATTATCACGCAGACCATAATTATGCTTCAAAAGGCAGTATGTGTGACAGATATTGTGTAAGATTAGAGACAATATACTGCTGCTGAAAATTCTAGAAATGTTGAAATGACAGAAGGCTGCCACATCAATGTCTTCATGACTCTATGCTACTAGTATTAAGCTTAGCCAGCTTGGAATCCACACCATGTTACACATTTACCCCATGGATGGGGTCTTTTACTTGCCTCAGCAGAGACACTTGAGTACAAGGCCCCTTCAATTTAATGCGTGCATGAGATGAACATCCAGCTGGCTTGCCGCTCATGAAGAGTGTATATGGATCGAACCCGGGATGTTCCACTAGACCACCCAGCTGCCCATCATGGACCAAAGATTGCTTCCAGAACAAGCCCCAGATACCCAGATAGCATTCCGAATCGTACCAATGTTGGTGCGATGTCGGGGATGTTAATACAATGTTGTAACGACAGTGGCCTATATGGAACGATGCTGGGCCGATTTGGAATGCAGTCTCGGTAGCATTCCAAATCTGAACACCTTGACGCGATGCTGTATAGACAGCAGCCAATACAGAAATGACGCGGGCCCAATTTGGAATGCTATCTGGGGTGTTCAAAGCTGCCGATCATTAGTGAAAACATTATTCATCAATGCAATTTCCTATCAAAATCTTGGACCCTGGCTGCGGACATGCGAAAGAGTAATGTGATTATGTCAGGTCGTGTGGAAATCCTTTGTCCCCGAGTGTGACATTCATGGTCTCATCAAAGACCAGAATTTAAAGTTTGCTTCCTTTTGATGAAGTTCAAATACAATTTGTACTGCATTGGGGAGTACTGTCTCACTGCTAATGATCTGAAGCATAGTCAGCTCATGGAACCAGCCGCGAGGAGAAATAATAGTGAGATGCGAAGACTCGGAGTCCACATCATGTTTAGATTGTACATTTATCCCTTGGGTGGGTCTTTTGCTTGCCTGAGACACAGAGTGCAAGACTGAAATTAAACTCAGTTGGCATATTATCAATGTGATATAACTGGTGCATATCATAAGCCTTTCATGGGTCTTTTTTATCATTTGGTAGAGTGATGTGTGGCAGTGCGTTTAAGCAGTGGTCTAGCTCAGTCTAGCTCAGTCTAGCTTGTTATAGACATAGTTAGTTATTTGAAGGAAAATGGTTAATTTTTCATGTAATTTCTCCAGGCTTTATTCAAATTTATGAATGAAACTGTTTGTCTAAGAACATGGAAAACTCATCTAACTTTGCAAAGATGCAAAGATAGTGTCATGTATTTATTACTTTTCCAATATTGGTTACTCAGGGGATTCCAGCCAATACCTCAGACTAGGAGGGGGGGGGGGGGGGGCTCGATAGCGGAAACTTGCCTTAGAGGGGGTCTCCCTACAATAGAGATAGATTGTGTCAATTTTTTTTATTTTCACTTCATGTTTCTTGCATGTCTTTTATGTGTGTATTTGTCTCTATTGTAGAAATAAAATGTCTAAGTTTTATGAGTTGCACTGTAATGTTTTCCCACCACAGTGGGTGGGGTGGATTATGGCTTTATGTCCTGTATTTCCGCACCTGATGGGCTAATTAGGATAGGCAGGGACCATGGCAATGAGATGAGGGATGAAACAGCCATCCAACTTAGGCTTGACCGGGAATCGAACCCAACATCCAGTAGTCGGAAGCCCAGCACGCTACCGCTGAGCTAGGCCCCCACCCATCCTACCACAGTAATAAACTACCAATCAGCCGCACCTAAAACACAGACCAATGCTTGAATAGCGCATAATATTACCGCAGCTGGAAAATCCCCAATATCCGTCCTCCGCTTAATTTATGCTCTTTTTTATTCTGTGATAAATCTCTTTGGCCTGTTTGCCGATTGTTTTTGCCCTGGCTCAAGGTTTCTGAGTGCTGAGTTCTTTATTATGCTGCCCAGTTCATTTTGCATCAAATCTGCATAAAAGAATGAAGAAGACAATTTGTATTGCACTGTGTAGTAAGCTATTAGTCTTGAGTTCAATCAGTTCGTATGAATACCAATTGAGAAAGATCTTAGTTGTTGTTAGAACCAATAGGGCATACTAAGTCACCCCATAAGCATCTTTGTCTACCCTGCCAAAGTGCTTTACTGTGAGATTTGGGCCTATCTCGATTTCTTTAATCCCTAGATGTCGCTAGCTCGTGTGTTGCACCATAGTCACACCAAAAAATATTCAGACACTTCCAAAATTTCACGCAACTTTGAACTGAAGTAGAAGTGATTTAGCTTCAGGTGGCATTGGGTTCTATGGTGTCATTCTCATGTATAAATCAACAACTGTCAATGGCTGTGATTGCAATGCATTTGCCAATGTAGTTTACAAGTAATGGAAGGTCACTGTAGTAGAAGTGATTTACCTTAAGTTGGCATTGGATTTTATGGTATCATTCTCATGTACATGTCAACAGCTGTCAGTGGCTGTGATTGCAATGCATTTGCCAATGTGATTTACAAGTTATGCAAGGTTATTTGTTAGTGAAAAGTGTGACTGTACATTATATGTAATGGTACTAGCAGGTAAAATGTCAGAGAGGACAGTGCTCCACTCAGAATCGAAATTGGGACACCTTACATGGGAAATGAGAGCATTGACCATTATACAAAAGAGTCACACATGTGAACAAGTAATTTATTTAAGTAACAATTGAGAACTGCTTGAACAGTTGCCCCTGGTGACAGCCGCTGATCTTCACAGATTACTCTCTCTGGTTCCCTGAGTGAAGAAACACTTAGGTTGGGTCTGGCGATTTCTGTGATCTAATTGGCTGATATCTAGCATCCAAACATTGTGACGTCACTCTCCGATTCACAGACCCGACCTGTCTCTATTCTTCCAACGGGAACGAGTCAGGATTACTCTGACAAGTGGTGACATCTTGTGGATTTATATTAAACATAATATACTATAAGGTAAAAGCAGAGATTTTGAAATATCAAAACACAAAATAGTGATATTTTGTAATGCTGTGAGACTCTCTGGCTTTTTAAATGAAATGTGATGCTAATGTCTTTAACGTAAGCACCTCGAATTCAATAGTTTTTAAATGTAAAGAAAACAAACAAGAAATAAGTATGTATATTTCTTTAGAATTTAAATGTAAATGCTGCAGATTGTTTTATATAAAGAATGAAGTATTCATTGATAGGTACTCACATTTACACAACATCCAGGATAAATTAAAATGTTAGCAAACACAATTAGTCAGATACCACATTAGTGATCTCCTAGATTTTCAGTATGTGGCCCAGTGGATAACATGTTGGACTCATATGCGCATGGTTTTGGGTTCAAACCCAGCCACAGCATGGCGGAACTGAGCAGATCCTTCTTGAACCACTGCAATTGTAGAGTGCTTGACCAATGGAGCATTGTAATGGCTGCACACCGGGTGAATGCTCTCCACTTTTGAGAAAGGCTCAAGTTCGAACAGGCCTGCCAAGGGAGTGAATTGTTATGTCGGCTGAGCTTGTCAAGGATAGAAGACACAAAACCCAATTCAATTACATTACATCAGGCCTTTTTGAATATTATGTGGTCAGCTAAAGTGGCCATTCAATCTAGTTATTTAATAATATTGAATGACAAAGAAGGAGTCAAATGAAAAGAAACTGAAATTGTCCGTCATTCAGTAATTCTGTCTTACGATGCGCTCACTTTGGGTATGATACTGCAAATATTTCCTCTAAATTATACAGCCATTTCACCAGACTTTTTCAACTTCACCATAAACTTTTTCCAGTATCTCGTACACTTCTTAAGCTCAGATTTACTTCTAGGAAACATCTTCTTTAGCAGTGATTTGATTTTGTACCAGTTTGATTCTAAGTAAGGTTTGATTATTAAGTGGGCATCGGTTTTTGATTGGTAACCCGACAAACTCCACCCAGATCTGTCTATTCGATCAATAAAAGTAGAGCGTGGTATGAACTGTACTTTGTTGATCCCATTTTTTGACCACCAATTTTTGATCTTGACACTGACAGAAAATTGATCATAGTACCAAGCGTCACTGCCTTTCTGAACAGGTTTGTAAACATTTGCACCAAACTCGCGGGCTAGTTGCCATAAAATGGCTGATGAGCAATTTGCGACTGTTGATTCAGTGTTCATGACTTCTTTCCAGGTTGCAACGCTCATCGCAATATTGCCCATGGGCAGCATTTTGTACGGAGCACCATCCCTGTGAAATGTTCCGCAACATTCTGAGTTAATTGATAAAATTTTCTTGTTCGGGGCCATTCTGTACATCGCAGCTCTCAACGGCCATAAATCAGAATCCGTCGTCACTAGCAACGTATCTTCCTCATTAGACCAGTCTAACATGTTTGCTACAAACAAACGGCTCGTCTGGCTTAATGATACCACGTGATCGACTCCAGATTCCAAGAACACCAAGGTCACATGATTGAGTGACGTCAGAGTTTTGATCACGTAATTAAAATATGGCTTTCGTCTCCATGTTGCCCTGTTGCCAGTTAAAACAATTATGCTATCGTATCCTATTCTTTTCCAAGCTTTCGCAGTCAACGGTAAATAAAAGACATAAGTGAAGTCATCCTTCGTTGGCGTGCTAGCTGTAAACACTGCATATTTTCCTGATGGCATTGGTAAATTTGGTGCAATAACCTTAATGTCACCTTTCTTACATTTTGGTGGATTAGTGCCATTTATTTTATCATCCAATCCTGATGTTTGCTTTTCTCGCTCAGAATGTGTCGTTTTTGCATTAGTTGTAGCAATTTGTGTATTTTTGCCATTCTTGTAGGAAATCTCGAAGTCTCTTAGCGGACCATTAGTGGTCATTTCAGATATTGTAGTCTCTGAATTCTCGTAATTTCTTCTTGATTGCTTTTCTTTCTTAGTCAATCTCTTCAATTCCTTGTCGGTTAATGGTCTTTTGAGTCTTAATCCGGACACCGAGTGATTTTCTTCTGCCGTTTTGCCTGGAATGTGAGAGAATGAAATATACAAGACAATTTCGAATGATTTCGGGACAACATCTTTTCAATTTTGGCCAACATCGGAACAACATTGTATCAGCATCATCACCGTCAGGCCGATGTTGTCTCGATTTGGAATGCTATCAGGTTCTAGCATGTTATGTGTATTATAGCTCTAATATTTGCTAAGAAAAGATGCTGATGAATAGAAATTGCTCATTAGGTGGGATTTATTCATAACTTAGAGAAGTATGAAGTAGGCAAAGATAGATCCATTACAATTTAAGAGGATTTAAGCCAATAAATATGAACGTTAATTTTGTTAATGAATGTTACATGATAGAGGTTCATGAAGACAGAATTTGTAATGTAGATTATATCTCTATATTACGTTTGCACATTTGGAAATCTTATGGTGAGTACAGAAGGTTGTAGAAGGTGCTACATTTTAAGACATTTTTGTTTAACTGTGTGTCTAAAGGCAAGTTAGTTTGGTTATGCATGGTGGGTGGGTGGGTGATTAAGGCTTTATGTCCTGTATTTCTGCACCATTTGGGCTAATGAGGACAGGCAGAGACCATGGCAATGAGACGAAGGATGAAACAACCATCCAACTTAGGCTCGACCGGGAATCGAACCCTATACGGGAATCAGTGGTTGGAAGCCCAGAGCGCTACCTCTGAGCTAGGCCCCCGCCCAGGTTATGCTTGGAGAAAAACAGAGAAGGAGAGGAAACTGAGGCACATCAAGGTAGAATCACAGTCTGACCTAAGGACCAACCCCTAATTGGGGGGCAATTGTGCAATAATAAGCATGGCATATAGATATTTATCAGTATTTAAGCACATTTATTATATGACATGATATACATAATTTGGTTATTATGAGCACAAAATAACTAAAAAAAACATAATGATTATGATATTAGGTGGACAAGAACCTTATGGATAATACACTTAAATTTCAATTCACTCAGATGCATAGTTGTCAAGTAATTGCTCTGTTAATGCCATTAAAGTGTGTGGTGTTCATCTTAATATTTAGTAGACATGCCATATAGCAAGCTGTGAATATAGGTTATACCATTTTGTTGGCCAGAAGTTTTGCTTTCATCTCATAATTTGATCATGTGGGTGTTTGTGGGTCTTTTATATGGTAATGTGCAGAAACACGGTCATCTTTATCTTCTTATAACCATATCTATACCAAACAATGTTTGATTTTCATGGGAGAAGTCTCTAATTGTTGACTAAAAATCTGGCTCTACGTGGGAATAAAGTAAAAAACATTTAATTGGGTAATAACTATTAATTACACCGACGAAATCTGCTCAGGAAACTTCCTGCTAATGAGCAGGATATTCAACTTCTATGGCCAATGCCCTGATTGTACATGAAAGGGCTTTTATTGCCCTGATATTTAATTGCTTAATATTAGGATTTCAAAGTCAAACTCCTCCTTAGACCTGTGAAATCTGAGGAAATACAGAGTTTCATTACGGCATACTCATGTTGCAAATTCTGAGTGTCCCATCCTTCTCTATTTTCTCCAAGGGTTATGTAACCATTTAGCATTACTTAAGGCAATTCCATTAGTCAAATTGACTGACTTTGTTAGTCAAAAACATGGTAATACACTTGACGATTGCATAGGTTGATAACTTTTAAGATCTAGTTGACTAACTTTTTAGCCAAAATGACTATGATGACTTAGTCATTGGAGACAATTAAAGTCAAAATGTCTAAGATATTAGTCAAGAAAATTCATTAATATTAAATCATGTTTTTAATCAAGAGTTATTAATCAAAACATCACACAACTCTGATATTTGAAAAGACTGGAAACTTACCATGGCTTGTTTTCTTGTGTTTATTTTCTATTTTGTCCCGTTTCCTCGTTCCTAGTTTAGTTTTAATGTATTCCTGGATGTTCCCGAACCACTTTGAAAAGTTAATTCCTTTGAACTTCTCTTTGATGAACGACCCACCCCTTCTAGTTGTGTTCTTTTCTTTGTTTGACAAATATTCCTTGAGTTTTATCAAATTTGCTTTGAGTTGATTTTTCTTTTGTTTTCTGCGTTTTCTTTTACTTTTGTTTTTGTGTTTAGCGTTTTTTTTTAGCTTTTCAAACTTGCGTCCTTTTTTGGTCTTTAAATGACCTTCATACAAAGGTTCATTCCAGTGATTTCTGGGTGTTGTGACTAAGATTTCATCCCGGTGTGGACTCCGATCCACCAGTTCCATATGGTGGTCATGTTTGTCCAAATGGTCCTCATGTGTTAATTGTCCTTCATGTGTTGTTAATTGTCCTTCATGTGTTGTTAATTGTCCTTTATGGGTTGTCAACTCCTTCTTGTTATCAGCATCCAACCGTTTAACTTTACCAAACACATTAGCTAAATCCTCACTTGTTTGGTAAACCATTGTTATACTGACAAAAAACATGATAAGCAACAGAAACTTTAATAAATCCATTGCTGTGCAAGTACTCCACCACTTCATATTAATGAAGTCTCTAGTGTCAAGTTAATCTTTTATAAGTCCATTCCTTGTATAGACCCCCAGGGCTGTTCATATTCATATTAAGATTTACGATTCATTACAACGTTATTGCTATGCTTGCATAAATTTGCATAAATTATATCAACCTGTCTCACAGTGGATGCCCTAAGTCTATATATCAGAGACCTCAGGCTAAATATTTACATAATATTGTATGGATCTTCTAAGTACCATCTATGCCTAAAACAAAAATACATAGACATTATTAAGATATGACTTTATTCACTTAAGAGCACAACTAAACGATGTCCTGTCTAAGACAGTCTATATTAAATGTAGTATTCAGATATTTAATATATTAAATGTAGTCTACATTACAATACATGTAGTATGTGAAATAGCGTATATATTACAGTTCTGCCATAATGAACGTTTAGTCTTTTTAAATTTAGACTTACTCTGTCTGCAAATTCAATTGTAATTTCCCAAGGCCATTTAAAGGGCGGGGGCCTAGCTTAGAGGTACCGCTCTGGGCTTCCAACCGCTGGGTCCCGGGTTTGATTCCTGGTCGAGCCTAAGTTGGATGGCTGTTTCATCCTTCATCTGATTATAGATAGATATATATGGGAAGTGCAGCCCTGTAAGGCAAGTTCTTGCTGCTGTCGAGGGTTGATTGATGAGGTGAGAGAGAGGAGGAGTCCACCCATGTTACACATTTATTCCATGGGTGGGGTCTTTTACTTGTCTCAGCATAGACACTGAGTGCAGGGGACCGCCAATTTAACGTCTCATCCGAACGACATCCAGCTGGGATAAAGCTCATGGAGGGCCTGGGATTGAACCCGGGTCCTTCAGAGGAGCAGGCGAGCGTCTTACCATTAGACCACCCAGCTGCTTTGCCATATGGTCCCTGCCTAATTAGACCATCAGGTGCAGACGTAAAGCCCTAATCACCCAGCCACCCACTCAAAGCCATATAATGATAAGGTATCAATGCTTCGAGTTAGGGGTCTCTGCTTGCTGCTAAATGTTATAATGTAATGCGGTATTTCTTGCCTCGTAATCGTATATGTCCTGCTGCAGCAGGCAGATGTAATGATGAAATGACATGGCTTGGAGTCTACACCTTGATGCACAATAACCCCATGGGTGGGGTAAGTTACTTGCCCTAGCATAGACATCGAGTACAAGGCACCATTAAATTAACATCTCATTTGACCGACATCCAGAGCAGATCTATGTCGCTCATGAATAATGCATGAACTGAAATTCGAATCCAGGACCTTCAGAAGAGCTGGCCAAGGCCTTGACCACTAGGCCACTCTATTGCTTGTTTTCAAAAAATGGTGAATTTTCTGATATGGATAATTTATTCACATTTTCTCTACATTATTCTCTTTTATACTCCTTTAATATACATTACATTAAATTGGTTATGTAGGTCAAATGTAATATGATCACAGGACGTTGTCTACAGAGCAAATGCAGTCCATTTCATCTTCTATATCTTTAATGACATATTTTGCACTCGCTGGACCTTATAGCAATTAGCTAATATATTCCTAAGTATTTTGACGGAACTAGGGGCCAGGCAATTGCTGCACTTAATGAAATACGCGCTGTTCACGCGATTATAAGAGCTGCAATGAATTATGGGATGGTGTTCAGGTGTGTTTCCATGGCAACGGTTGCTTGGAACTCCAGTTGTGACAGAAACCTGAAAGATGTTGCCGTACCTAAGAATTTCATCATATTAGGTGTTAATTTTTGTTTAAACAACCAGGAATAATGACGTCAGTTCAAATGAATAATTCACCCATTGAAGGTAAGATTATGTGCAATTCTAGATGATAAAATATGTCCAAATTAGTAAATATGGTTATGTAATTTTACAATAAACAGTGAATAACATATGCCACTATTTCTTATGTTTGGTATATGTTGTGAGTAGGCTATTTAACGTATATTTGCACCATAGTCATATTACTAGACATATTACTAGTCAGAGTAATGCAGTCCTCTAAAAGGCAAGTATTTTACACTCATGAGGATTGGTTGATGAGATGGCAGAAGGAGTCCACACCATGTTACACATTTACCCCATGGGTGGCTCTTTCTCTTGTCACAGCATAGACACCAAGTCCAAGACACCTCCAATTTAACACGTCATGCAAACGACATCCAGCTGAGATGTAGCTCATGAAGAGTTCCCGGGCAAGGATTTGAATGCAGGACCATGAGCAGAGCTGGCCAATGCCTGAACCGCTAGGCTTATGCTGTTCCTTCAACATCATAATGTATTATGTTATCTGTGGAAACATTTGTAAAATTCGATATTCAGATCTGTGTGATTTTCAACATATTCTGATTTTTAGATGTGGATACAGCTAGTATTTCAAAATTACACATTTTCTTCAAACAAAAAAAAAAGAGGAAAAAGGAAGAAGAACAAAAAAATATATATATTGTTGATTAGTGGAATCAATTGCAATTAGGACTCGTAATGCAAAAACCTCATCCATTACTTTTGGTGACACTAAGTTTGATTAAATCAAAATTTCATTTCAAATGCCATACTGCTTAGTGCTGGCCAATTAAATTGCACAAACATTGTACCCAGTCATTTAACAATAACTTCTGTGACATCTAAATTTGAAACGATGATTCAGCTCTCAACGATAAGATAAGATAATATAAGATAAGATAGGATAGGATGAGATGAGATGAGATAAATGAGATGCGATGAGATGAGATATCAAAATAAGATGAGATGAGAAGAGATAGGATAGGATAAGATAAGATAGGATAGGATAAGATAAAATGAGATGTGATGAGATGAGATATTAAAATAAGATGAGATGAGATGAGATAGGATGAGATGAGATACTTAAATAAGATAAGATAAGATAGGATGAGATATGAGGAGATGAGATACTAAAATAAGATAAGATAAGGTAAGGTAAGGTAAGGTAAGGTAAGGTAAGGTAAGGTAAGGTAAGGTAAGGTAAGGTAAGGTAAGGTAAGGTAAGGTAAGGTAAGGTAAGGTAAGGTAAGGTAAGGTAAGGTAAGGTAAGGTGAGGTAAGGTGAGATGAGATGAGGTAAGATAGGATACGATCAGGTAAATTTTTTAAATATTTGTATAGTTTTATTCCAAGCATAATACAGTGTGTTCCCAAAATGGACATAAATATACAAACTCAAGAAATCGAATAAGCCAATAAAAACTCACTAATTGTTGTTTTGACAACATTGTCGTGCAGATTATCCCATAGATTAATATATTATTAAAAATATACTTTTATGCCATTTCATACTCAATAATTTTTGTGATTAATAGACTGTAAACAACCAAACCTTTTGGACTAATTAAAATATATTGATCATGATTGTAATTTGCATCTTAGTACTTAATAATTTATTATATTTTATGGCTTATATGTAATGAACACCATGACATCAATAGGCCTAATTATTTATTCTAAAATATGAAAATATGGAAGGTATTCGGTTATGATAGGAAGAAATAAAGAAAGAAAATAATTCAGTAAACAACACGTAGATTTACAGATATGCTGGCATCCCAGCTAATGAGACATTTTTCATTTCTACAAGTATATTAATTGCTTAGTTGATTTTGGTATAGTTCCAATCCTTGTCTGTTGCTAAAAAAAAAGAATTTTTACAATGCAACTAGTGGCATGATAAATGATAAATTAATTATAATTCAATCACTAGCAGGAGGTAATACGTTAGTCAATAATTTTTTTGTGAACAAAATGCAAAAGAAAAACAAATCATATAAAATAAAATAACAATTAAATTAATAATCAATATCAATAGCCAATTAAGTATTAAAAATAGGTCACTAAATTATTCACCAGGCTAGAAAAGTACATGTCATTTACTATAGTAGGATTATTGTTATTCAATATTGTCTGCAAGGCATAGGCTAGTCTCTGTAGCTACAGAAAAAATTTACGATGCTAGCTGCAAAATAGGAGCATTCAGTCTATGGCTGGAAACGTATATGCATGGTGAAGCACAGCACAGGAGCATTTCACTGTTAGGATCACTTTAAAATATGTCTGCGGCTGTTGGATTTATATCCAAATGCTGTTGGTATTGTATTTTGTATTATTGTATTGTAGTGTATTTTTTTATGGGTATTCTGCAGTATGAATTGTTTTCTATCACTGCTTTTGATCAGTTAGCTTATAGACATCACCTCTGAACATAAAGATAGGATTTATATAATATGATAATTATATAGACACTGGTCAGCTCTGCCGCAAGTCCTTGTTTCGAATCATAGCGCAGGCATTCTTCATGAGCTACATCCCAGTATGAGCCATTTAATTGGAGGTGCCTTGTACTCTGTGTCTATGCTGGGACAAGTAAAAGATCCCACCCATGACGTAAATGTGATGAGTTTGCATCCAATCCTTATCATCTCATCATTAAGTATGCCTAAAACTGATCTTAAAAGCTGACCAAGCTTGAGACCAGTAGCGTTAAGGTTATAGGCCAATATAATGATGAGATGATAAGGCTAGGTGTCCTTATCAATTCCACTGTTAAAACTGGATTATCACTCAATATGACAGTGGCCAAAATATATGGCGTTCACTTCATTGTCTTCTTAATACTGATTACCTACCATCCAGAGCCTTGCTGGGTTCACTATCTCTATCAAGTAAATAAACTTCACCTAGTATTTAATTTTTCATGCCATCCAAATTCCAATATGTAAACAAACCAAGTGATGACGTCGCAATACTCTACAATGGGTGATGATGCCATTTCCATTGTGTTTCCAATGGTTTGGTCTTGATTTCTTTAAATTTATCTTTTTTTTGTTGTAATTAATAGATTCATTATCTTACACATATTTAGTGTTCCTTGATCAAATGAGGTGATTTTCAATCATTTGACGAAGTTTTAGAAAATTGTTATTTGACAGACAGTGGAGCTTTAAATACTCTAATGCAAACGATTTGATCATTAATATTTAACCATGACCAACATAAACTATTCCTAACTTTCAATCATTTATTGATCATATTGATAATATTATGATTTATGATGTTTTTTATCATCACCAACAACAATTAAGCAATAATCCATAACTTGTTAAATAATACATACTTTGATACTCCATGTTAAGACCACCTTACTATTAAGACCACTAAACGAAGACCATATTTTGGCCTGGTGTATTCTTGCCATTGTTTTAAAATAGATAAATAAACAATACTAAATGATGAAGTTTATTTTAAGAACTATAATATATATGATAAATATCGTGACATAAATAATTATTGATACTAGAAAAACAAATATGGAAGGTAGTAATAGATAGGCAGATAGACAGATAGATAGACAGATAGATAGATAGATAGATGGATGGATGGATAGATGGATAGATAGATAGATAGATAGATAGATAGATTAATAGACAGATATATAAATAGATAGATAGATAGACAGACAGATAGATAGATGGATAGATAGATAGATAGATAGATAGTGGATGGAAAGACAGAAAATAGAAATAAAGAATTTAAGAAAGAAATTACTTTATTAAACAACAGAAATAACAGGAAAACATTGAAAATACACTCTTGATATGTTATCCAACATGTAGATTTATAGATAGGTTGGCATCGCAGATATATCAATTGGTAAACATTTAGAGACAAATCATGAGATATCGTTCTTTTCTACTTGTATTAATTGTTTTTATGCTTAGTCGATTTTGGTGTAGTCCCAATCCCATATCAAAGTATCGCTCAAAGAATTGTTTACAATGCACTTAGTGGCATGATAAATTCATTTTATATTCACTCACTAGCAGGATGCAATGCTTTAGTCAATCATTTTTTTGTGAATAAAATGGGAAGAAAATAACATGAAGTAAAATAAAAGGTTAAATTAATAACCAATAACAAATTTTTCACTCTGCCATTTCAACCATATTTCAACACTTTGTTGAAGTATCAATGGCCAAGTAAGTGTAGAAAATAGGTCACTAAATTATTCACCAGGCTAGAAAAGTACATGTCAATTACTATAGTAGGATTATTGTTATTCAATATTGTCTGCAAGGCATAGGCTTGTCTCTGTAGCTACAGGAAACATTTGCGATGCTAGCTGCAAAATTGGAGCATTCAGTCTATGGCTGGAAACGTATATGCATGGTGAAGCACAGCGTAGGAGTATTTCACTGTAAGGATCGCTTCAGAATATGACTGCGGCTGTAGCATTTATATCCAAAATCGGTTGGTATCGTATTGTATTTTGTAGTATTTTTATTTTTAGTGTATTTTTTTTATTGGGATTCTGTTTTATATATGAGCTACATCCAAGCATCTGGATGTCGAGTGCATGAGACATTTAATTGGAGGTGAATTGTACTCTGTGTTTTTGCTGGGGCAAGTAAAAGATCCCACCCATGGGATAAATGTAATAGGAGTTTGCATCCAATCCTATCATCTCATCAGTATGTCTGCCTGTAACTGATCATTAAAGATGACCAAGCTTCAGATCAGTAGCATTAAGGTGATAGGCCAACATAATGATGAGATGCCAGGCATCCTTATCAATTCCACAGTTAAACACTCTAATGCAACTGACCTAATCATTCTTGCCATTGTTTTTAGAATTGATACTTCCGGAACTTGCATTACTATATTACTATTACTACTACTACTACTACTACTATTACTACTACTACTCCTATTACTACTACTACTACTACTACTACAATTACTACTACTACTACTACTACTACTACTGCTACTACTACCACTACTACTAATACTAATACTACTACTACTACTACTACTACTGCTACCACTACTACTACTACTAAAACTACTAATACTACTAAAACTACTACTACTACTATACTACTACTACTACTACTACCACGACTAATACTACTACTACTACTACTACCACTACTACTAATACTACTACTACTACTACTACTACTACTACTACTACTACTACTACTACTACTGCTACCACTACTACTACTACTAAAACTACTAATACTACTACAACTACTACTACTACTATACTACTACTACTACTACTACCACGACTAATACTACTACTATTACTAATACTACTGCTACTACTACTAATACTACTACAACTACTACTACTACTATACTACTACTACTACTACTACTACTACTACTAATACTAATACTACTACTACTACCACTACTACTACTACTACTACTATTACTACTACTACGACTACTACGACTACTACTACTACTATAAGGGGTGGGGGGCCTAGCTCAGTGGTAGCGCGCTGGGCTTCCAACCACTGGGTCCCGGGTTCGATTCCCGGTCAAGCCTAAGTTGGGTGGCTGTTTCATCCATCATCTCATTGCCATGGTCCTTGCCTGTTATAATGAGCCCATCAGGTGCAGAAATACTGCAACTACTACTACTGCTACTTACACAATTCAATCGGATGGACACATGTACAGTTCAAATATGCATATCAAGTAAACTAGGTAAATAACATAGTTCAATCACACTGCAAACAAAATATTATCCACATGAAGTATCTCAATGACAATATATGACTATACTCCATCAGAACATAAACCTGCCATTTGTTTATCGCCACTGGCAGTCACATGGCTGTGTAGCCATATTGTTTGCGCATGCGCACTGCTATGTAAACATCAGATGCAATTTGCAGTGTATATTGGTGGGAGGCTGTGAGCTATCGCATATTGTGTTGCTTTTGTGGGCCAGCCATATATGAGAAAGCCATGCTCATTCAAATATGGATTTATTCCCATGGAAAATGATTATTATTAATTCATATTATGGATTAAAATTATACGGTTCTGCAACTTATTGATAACTAACCGAATTGCTGTATGTAAGCTATGATATATTAATATAATAAGTTATAAGATTTGCTTGTTGAATTGAGTATACATGGGCATTCAGTAACCAGGATTTCATATTTAGAACGAACTGACAATTATAACACTGTAAAAAAGCACTAACATATGGTATTTGATTCAGTCTATTTTACAATAAATTCAAGGAATATAGCACATGACTTACAGTATAGAACACTGTCATAAATATTTAAATAAAATATGCTATTATAATAATTTTTCAAATTTTCAGCATTTGATATAGCAAATTATATTGATATATACTAAGATATATATATATATATGTATATATTAGTACCTGATTTTAAGACTTCACAAATTACCAAAATTTTCTTTAGATCTGATTCACATAATAGTAACCTCAAAAATATTGTGAAAAGTTTAATAATCCACTTAACTCTGACTTCTCATAACTTGTAAACTATTATGATAAAAAAGTACTCTCAACCATAGGCAACCACTGGCATTAGTTTTTTGGATGATACCAGAGAATCTGATGCCATGTTTACCTAAATTAATTACAGTTAGAATTTGCATCATAATCTGACAACAGCCTCACAGATTATGTGAAATATTCAGCTATCTCTCTGACTTGCAAAGTCTAATCTATTGATTAGAAACACAGCTTAGAAACTGAAAACAGCCAAACAGCTAACTGTGAAAGTCGGATTATAATATCCAGTTTCCTTGTGGCATTTCATTTTGCTATTTGAGTTTACTGAACATTTGGATAAAATGTGACCATATTTGAAAATATACCATGTCGATTGGACCAGCCTTCTTTGGATACACTTCATACAGTTCAGTGTTTAAGATGCAATATAGTGGTATTTGATTTGCTATTAATTCAATGAAACAAATAAGGCTATATTTTAATTGACTAAATTCTGCACTTCTGTTTTTGGAAAGTAGTCTTAAAATTGAGATAGCATTACTTCTAGAATATATTTAACTCTAAATTGTGTTTAAGACCATAGAAGTGGTCTTAATATCGAGGTGGTCTTTTTTAAGGGAAGTCTTAATTGCCAAGTTTTACTGTATGTTGCAATTATTATACATTATTAATAACCCATCACTCCTTACTAACTAATACTGCATTTATTATAATATACATTTATATGGATACATATTTGTAACCATCTTTTTAAATCAGGGTGAATGTAACACAATATTTCTCAACTGGATTATATATCAACAATCTTTCAGCAGACCATACACAATCCACTTGATGCAAAATAATTTATTGCTGACTCCCCACTATGACTCATGTGTCAGTGTTTTCCCAAATACTATATATCTGATTCATCAGTTTTGGGATTTTTGAAATATAGCACAGATTTATCAATGACACAGTTTAATGGATTAAAACCATGACATGTAGTCTGGATTTCAATGTTCAGATTGGACTAGAAAACGGTAGGAGTTGAATTAATGATATATGTCTCTCATCCTGCTGTCTGTCTGTCTGTTAATTCATTTCTTTATTCCTTTATTCCAATAGTTTATAGACATGAATGTTCCTGTTGGTGCTAGAACGAATGCAGAAATGATCTATCTATCTGTCTGTCTGTCTATCTGTCTAGCTATCTATCTATCTATCTATCTAACTTACTAAATGTATAGGGTGGGGGCCTGGCTCAGATGTAGCCCTCTGAGCTTCCAATCGCTGGGTCCCGGGTTAGATTCCCGGTTGAGCCTAAGTTAGATGGCTGTATCATTCTTCATCTCATTGTCATGGTCCCTGCCTGTCTTAATTAGCCCAACTGGTGCAGAAATAAAGCCCTAATCACCCACCCCCCAACTATCTAACTATCTATCTAACTGCCTATCTATCTATCTTTCCTATCTCTCTGTCTATCTTTCCTATCTATCTATCTATCTATATATCTATCTATATATATCTATCTATCTATCTTTCTATCAGATGCTCTATACTCATATAAGCCAATATACTATACATTAGTCTGACAAATCATTGTTGGTGTTTACTTTTGACATCTGTGATAGTAAGACTTTGTGTACACACAAAATCCAATCAATGATCATGAATTAAAACTGGGTCAATGTAGAATATGTTTCTCAACAAAAGGTCTAATTTGTGCGTTGAAAACTCTGATCATGACATGAGTGGTTATGTTGCGATGGCAAATTAAGATAAGTATTAAGTTGTAATGCCTGCTTTATAATTATATTGTATAGTATAAATTGTGTCTTATCTTTTTCTTACTGGTCTGATTTGGAAGTATAGAACAATTATTGATAATAATAATATTATGCCCATAGTTTATAGAGAGAAGCTAAATACACACAGTTTAGATGGTTTCAAGAAGTATATAAAAAAATGCATAGTTGCATCATATGTTGCTAAATGTAATACTGATAATTGTTATATCTGCTCGCATATTGAAAATATATAAGCCATGTCATTAACTCACCACATCTCATTGCCATGGTCTTTGCCTTTCCTAATAAGCCCATCAGGTGCAGAAATACAGGACGGAAAGCCCTAATCCACCACCACCTCATTAACTCACCATGTTAATTTATGTATTTATCTTCTCAATTTGAAGTTAGTCATGTTCAAAACCAACACCCATGAGAGCAGTTTTTACACTTTCCTTGTACATGTTGTATAACGCAATAGAATCTCTCCAGGTGGCCCCACGGTAGCGGAAACTCAAGTTTGCTTAGTGGGGTCTCCCGCCTTAATGTAAAATTGTTGTTACTATAATGCTCATTTTCATGTAAATTGCAAATGAATGTATCTGAATTTGAATCTGATCTGCATATTAGGAGATCTAATGGCGATATAATGATGAGTTTTATGGGTTGGGTGCAACACTATATTACGCTTGCACTCTATTGGGAGAATAAGATTAATACTAATAGGAGGATTTAAGATTAGGAATTGAGCATAGTACAGCCCTCTGAGTCAAGTTCTAGATACAAAATCGACTGTTTGATAAGATACAGTTAGTCACTAAAAATACGGTGACTCTATAGCTGTCTGTAGCGACCTGTGCCTGGCTGTGGTCTAAACATGCTAAAGCCAGTTGCTTCTGTCCACTTCTATGGCTAGGGCGGGGGCCTAGCTCAGAGGTAGCGCTCTGGGCTTCCAACCGCTGGGTCCCGGGTTTGATTCCCGGTCGAGCCTAAGTTGGATGGCTGTTTCATCCTTCGTCTCATTGCCATGGTCCCTACCTGTCCTAATTAGCCCATCAGGTGCATAAGTACAGGACGTAAAGCCCTAATCCACCACCACCACCTTATAAAACTGGTTGACCCTATAGCTGTCTGTAGCGACCTGTACCTGGTTGTGGTCTAAACATGCTAAAGCCAGTTGCTTTTGTCCACTTCTATGGCTAATAATCCGCTTACGTCTATCACCAGATGAATATAAACCTTGGTAAATGTAAGAAATTAATCTAATATATCATAAATATGTCCTTTTAGATCTGGTTTTGAGAAGCCAGAGATGAAAGCTTTGTCTTGTAAGAATTTAACGGGCTGTTTTTCATGAAACTAACTATCCAGATAGCATTGCAAATCGGCCCAGCATCGTTTCCATATTGGCCACTGTCGTTGCAACATCGTATTAACATCACTGACATCGCGTTGATGTCGTTCCAATGTGGAGTGCTTTCTGGGTAGGAGATGGAGGGTGTCCATCCCTCACTTATATAGATTGTCTCAGAATTTTAAAAGCTCATAATATTTACACCAATGGTGGTTTTAATAGAGAGGTTTCAGTTCATTTGATATAATTATGTTATTTATATACTTCAACAGGATACCCTTTTAAGAGGCCAACTTTATTCTGGCTCAAGTTAGACCTCACAATTCAAGGTAGGGGAGAGTGTGGTAATGTTAAGTTCGGAAAATTAACTAACATTGGTGACAGTGGAGCACCTTGAGTTACTCAAGAACTCTCATTAGTTTAGGTGATTTCCAAGTCTATGAAATATATTGCAATGGTTCAAGTTTTTGGTGGCAAGTAGCTCAAGGTGCCCACTATCTAACCCTATCTTATTATTATGCTATTAGATTAATTATGAAGTGCATTAAAATATTTATGCATTTACAATGTTTACTTTAATTTCCTCAACATACTAATAAGGGGTTGAATTGCTGATTTTTGGTGATGGGATTTGAACACTCTCCCCTATAGCACTGTGCGTCATCACCTCACAGCCCAGCAACCTAATTATGTACATGTTTTGCTCGTTTACTCATCTAAGGTAAATTAATCAATTTCTCTTATAGTCTATAGGCTGGCCTATGGTATTAAAGGTCTATCAATGAAATTGCAGTATAATAATATGTTCATGTGCTGAGTTTACACAATTATTTTTCTGACAAGCAGGCAGTTCATAAAAAGTGCCTAAACTAAAAAAATTACTGTTCCATTTCTCTATTTTTTTAAAAGAAGATTTATTAAGTCCATACTCAGCCTATTGGCTACATATTTTAACCCATCATTTTGTTTAACTAGGTAAACTAGAAAAGAATGTCCATAATTAGGTCGCTGGGCTGTGAGGTGACAACACTCAGTGATAACCTAACATCTTTGTTTTTATTTCTCAAGCTTATTAAAATTGAGCTAATTGGTGTCAACTATCAATTCATTGTATTAACGTATCTTCTAATAATGTATATTATTTTACATTATAAATACACAAATGTATACCAAGAGAGAGCAACCAATGTGAAGTAGGCAACATCATGTCTGTCATTATGATGATTTGAGTGCCTTGGGGTATAACAATTAAACATAAATTGTGGTATTCATAAATGTGATAAACATGTAAATGACCTGAAATTTGTGCTGATGTAGAGACTTCACAACATACAAAAACAAATTCCCATAATTTTTTTCAACTAATATGTCAAAACTACATTCAATTGTGATGACGTTCTGCTGGATAAGTGCCATACGTATTCTTGAATTACAATGGTTCGTTGAACACACAAATGTGTTTTCATTGTTGTATTTTCACCATACTTAACAATATTTTTTCTGCATAATTATTGTTCAGGGAACTTTTAGCATCATTCATATTTTATCATTCACACAGTATTAATGCAATTTAAAGGTACATACATACTAACATGCGCATAGTCAATTTAACTGGGTGGGACACATAATAAATGAATATCACTGATGCTAAGATCAGCCTGGTAGTGGTTGGTGACCACACTTTGGAATTGCTATCACACCTTATCAAAACATGAGGACTGCTATACCATATGGGATTAGGAGAAATAGTTTTGTCTGGATTTAATAGACACATGCAGTTGTTCACTTTTTCCCTGATTTTGGATCTTAGTTTGTTCAATATACAGTATAATGTACTGAAAATGGCTCGTCTGTTTGGAGGCTAGATTTAGCTAGACCACTGGTTCTTCCCTGTTTACTGCCTGGTGCAAAACGAATTCCATACTACAAAAAAAAAAAAAACATATTTATCAACACATAGTAGCATCTGTGGGGATAACACTAAGCCAGCCAAAGGATGATTCTGGAGATATGCTTGAATAGTTCTCTGGATAGTTAAGGCCTCAGGGAAAGTCAGGAAAAGTTTACTCCACTGTTCGTTATTTACAGACAGCAGAGAAGTCTACTACCTTCAGGCATTTGTAGTGGTGTACTGTAATTTACATTGCCTAGTTTACATGGTTTCTGATTTTGTATCTTTGAATACAACAAAATATATATTCTTGTATCTGTCTTTTGCCATGAAATCATTGTAATCATCAGCTATGGGAAGATGCAAAATGTGACATACAATATTTTGTTTTTATATTGATATTAGATTTTTTCAGATAATGATTACAAATATACATTACAGAAAGTACAATAAAATCATAACATCACCTGAGGGTCATGCACCAGAAGTTTAAAAAGCTGTACAATCAGTGCATGCCTGGTTACAGAAAATTTTGAAATTAATGTCATGAATTTAAATGGCTACTTTTTAATATTTCACACATAACAATGATCCAAATGACAAGTTTCATCATAATTTAATAATTTAAATTTTTTCGAAGTTATTTTTAAAATTCTTAACTGTTTTATCCTCTTACAGTGCACTTTGGTACAATGTTTTATCAAAACATTATCTTAACTTTTTCCAGCTCTGAGTGGGGAATTCAATGAAAGCGGCACTGATTTCATCAGAAACAACGATGAGGAATTGAAGTCGGAGGACGTCGTGGTGCGAAACATGTATGTTGATGACGTGAGCTTGAACGTTAATCCCGGTGACGGATCCGGCCCTGTAAGTTTTAAGTGACTTGAATTTTTTTTTTGTAACAGAATCTAAATCCTTAAGATATAATGAATACATCAGAACTCTTATATTGTTATACATTACCACGATCCAATTTGATAACTTTTGGCTCAGTATTGTGAAGATTAGCTGTGACGTCATTGATGGTTACTGTCCCATTCAGATCTATAAGTGCTGCCACCTATAGTTTTTGAACATAACTCCCTCTCTAAGTTATTTGCTTGTTTACAAGTAGGGTCAGAATGGCCACAGACTAAACCAATACCTCTATTGTAAAAAGTACATACATGTACTTCAATTATTTTTCCCCTTATCTTGACTAGTTAAACCAAGAACTTTACTTACCACCCTCAGCATAGTAACCTTTATTCTCTTTATGAATGGTTTACTGTTTCATAGATAGGTTTCTTTCAGTGCTTACAAAAATTAGTCAAAATTCTGTGTGTGGTCTCTAACGTTTGGGCTTCACTGTTTCTGCCCATTCAGCTTTAATTATTTTAACTTTTTTTTTTTCGTACTTTATTGCAGGTCAGAATAGAAATATGTGTGATTTTCCTCAAAATTGGAGAAATCGACACACTAAAAGAACAATACGAGGCGGAAGTCCTCATTAAATCAAGATGGCGGGAACCGGCATTTGACAGAAATAGAACTGATGTCATAGTTACTCACCCAATCAACTTCTCTTCTTATTGGAATCCCAAATTGTTCATAGAGAACACAATTGGGGAGCCAAAAGAACATGCCTTCTCCATGGTAACGTACAATGACAAAATGGAAGCTTACGTTCAAGAAAAGCGTAGAGTCAAAGGAGTTTTCTTGGAAAACTTAGAACTCAAGGATTTTCCTTTTGATGTTCAGGTCAGTGTTTCATCCCATTTATTGAATTGTTAAATTGCTTCATAATTTGTTTTGATCAGGACCTATAGGTATTCCCCTACATGGCCAATTGTACCACGTGCGTTTTCCATGCGTTTATCCAAAACGCATGGAAAACGCATGGTTTTTGCCTCATTATGATTAGCTAAAAACCATGTGTTTATCCTTCTCATGGAAAACGCACGTGGCACATTTGGCCATGTAGAATTGATTACGAAAGTCATCATTTTGTGGGGGATTGCCGTAAAATGTTTTTGGCAAGGTACCATATTTCTATCCTATGGCGCATTACTATAAGATTTACAGCCAAGTAAAGAAAATGGCAGACATTGATTCAGTAGATTGCTGTAAAATAGATGACAAAACATCGTATCCTGTACTGCACAGAAGGCCAACTTGTAATTGTTATTTCCCAGCCAGATAGCATGCAAGAATTTCCCAGCAAGATACTGTAAAAACTACAGAGAATTATTTACAATGTATAAGAATTATACTGCACGATATGTCAGCAGGGCTGGCAGACTTAAATCAAGCAATTTAAATTATTATTTAGATGAAGACAAAAAAAAATAAAAAAATCCGTGATTTTGAATTGTTTTTTTTTTATTTATTTGGTGAAAACTAGATTTTTGGCAACTCAAAACATGATGTATTTAAAAACAACTTGATTTTTTTAAAGTTCATAAAAAAAAAACCGACCCCAAATCATTAAATAAGTCAAAGTTTCTTTTCATTATCGAACACAATTTTGTAGACTTCTAAAGTAATGTATGAGAAATGGTCAAACTTGGCTGATGCTAGACAGAACGTAGGTCCTACTAGCAACATAAAGATTAAAAATGATTTAAATTTAAAAAAAAATAGATTAAAATAAAAGTTTATTATCTATTTTTTAAATCATGATTGTTACCAACTCTGCAAGTCACCTTGAATTATAAGTTGCTCATTGCTAAATGATAATGATTTCTTCGCAGGACCTCACCGTAACAATAATGTCGGAACGCACAACGTTGGAGGTGGAATTGGTGCAGAATCCGGAAGAGATGCATTGTGTGCACAAACAATCATTTGTGGATGAACAAGAATGGAGATTGTTCAAATGCGTGGACACTGAAATTATAGAAATGTGTAATGAATACACCGATCCAAACGTCAAACGGGTCGCCATGATGGTCAAGTGTCGCGCCGCTAGACGACCCGCTTATTTTGTATGGAATATCTTTCTCATCACGGTAATTCAGTTTCTCTCGAAAACCACAGAATTTCTGTATATTGTATAAACTGTATATCATAAGTGTGTTTTCTTTTGCATATAAATTGCTCCTTTATTTGTGGAGGATATCTGCGGAATATTAATGCGACTCCGGGATATTTGTATAGTCTTGGATTATTGGGCCCTTGTTATTTTTCAGTGAAAATTATGCAGAAAATATAGTTGTTCAATACAGTATAATGATTGATGTTTACATCGAATTTTCCACTTATTACCAAACCTATATAAGCAATTTCATTAATTTTTGGAACTCGATAATTTAAGTTGCGCATGATTTCATGCATGTCTCCTAGAAATTGATGACGTTATCAAAGGTCAATTGATGAGGTCAGTGAGTGCAATAGGGCCGTTGGTGACGTCATCAATTGTTTGAAGACAGGCTTGCACCAAATCAAACTTGACTAACATGCCCTATAAGGCTGGTCATTTCACGTGTAACCTGGGACCTTGAAATAACAACACAATGCATGATGTCATCAACTGCACAATGCCAGATTACATCATCAGTAATTAAGCCGCGGTGACATCATCCATTGTTTTGGTAGTTATTGGTCCAAGCGGCAATGCATCGGGGAATTTACCTATTAACTTCAATACCAATTACCCTATTTCAAAATGTCACCATTATTTTACTAATTATATTTCAGTTCCTCATCTGTTCCCTAGTATTTGCCACCTTCTCTGTGGAGAGGACTCTTCCCCAAAATAGACTGCAACTTTCTTTCACTCTGGTTCTCACATCTGTGGCTTTTAAGTTTGTGGTCAACCAAAGTCTGCCCAAGATATCCTACCTCACTTATTTGGTAAGTATTTTGCCTTGTATTATCAACCAACTTTTTTTTTATCAGAATCTCAATCCATAACATATTCTATAATAAGCAATACTTATAGAGATACAGATACTTACTAAGGTCAGTTTTACAAATAATCTTCTGAGCCTTGTAAGGATTGCCAGTGACATCACTGATGTTTGTGTACATTTAAAAATGTACTTATGCTATAGATGGTGCAAGTGGTCAATATGCAGACAGTTGTGGGTAGCGAGGCAAGAGTAGCGAGGATCTATGGAAAAGTACATTTTATAGCACATTCGGCAATAAAGACAAAGACATAAATTAATATGAACTATACTAATTGATTGTAATATTTTGACGTGATACCTTGTCAGTATCTGTTACCTGCAACTAATACCCTTTAGTCTGCCAAAATAGACCATTTTATTTATGTTTTGCATGTCTGGACTACATTAACCAATTCTGATTCAGGTCTCTTTTTTAAAAAGAGCTTTTCTTGTTAACAGTTTTCGCAATTTTGGAGTGGTTGTTAGTTCAAATATTTCAGCAATTTTATGAGGTAAAATAAGCGACCAGTGCCAGATTGGTAAATTAGAGTGATAATTGCATGAGAAATTAAATTGGAGGTGCCTTGTAAGTGGTGTCCATGCTGAGGCAAGTAAAAGACCCAACCCATGTAGATGAATGTGTGACATGGTGTGGACTCCAAACATTGTTATTATCTCACTATTTCATCATATATGACTTCTAGAGGCAGATGTAATGGTGAGATAATAACAAGCTTCAGACCACTGACTCTTATATGTTTCTCTCCTTCAGGATAAATATGTCCTTGCATCCATGATTCTACTCACCGGAGTATGTATGTGGCATGCCATTTCATCAGCGATTAAGCTCGACGAAAAAACCGGAGACACTGTGGAAGCGATAGCCCTTGGATTGATTCTGTCAATCTATGTAGTATTCAACGCTGCCTTTATCATTAGGATATATCTCTTGGTAAGTCACAATGTCATAATGTTTCAAAATTGAGTGCAACCTGCAGAAAGTGATATACAATGAAGGCCTCACAGCTGGAAGCTTAGGAAAAGGTGTTTTTACAGTAGTGTTCAAAACTGCTTTTATCATTAGGATATATCTCTTGGTAAGTCACAATGTCATAATGTTTCAAAATCGAGTGCTCCCTGCAGAAGGCGATATAAAATGAAGGCCTCACAGCTGGGCAGAAACTTAGCAAAAGGTGATGTTACAGTAGTATTCAACACTGCTTTTATCATTAGGATACAAAGTGATATAAAATGGAGGCCTCACAGCTGGGCAGAAACTTAGCAAAAGGTGTTGTTACAGTAGTATTCAACACTGCTTTTATCATTAGGATATATCTCTTGGTAAGTCACAATGTCATAATGTTTCAAAATCGAGTGCTCCCTGCAGAAGGCGATATAAAATGAAGGCCTCACAGCTGGGCAGAAACTTAGCGAAAGGTATTGTTACAGTAGTATTCAACACTGCTTTTATCATTAGGATATATCTCTTGATAAGTCACAATGTCATAATGTTTCAAAATCTAGTGCTCCCTGCAGAAGGCGATATAAAATGAAGGCCTCACAGCTGGGCAGAAACTTAGCGAAAGGTGTTGTTACAGTAGTATTCAACACTGCTTTTATCATTAGGATATATCTCTTGGTAGGTCACAATGTCATAATGTTTCAAAATCTAGTGCTCTCTGCAGAAGGCGATATAAAATGAAGGCCTCACAGCTGGGCAGAAACTTAGCGAAAGGTATTGTTACAGTAGTATTCAACACTGCTTTTATCACTAAGATATATCTCTTGGTAAGTCACAATGTCATAATGTTTCAAAATCGAGTGCTCCCTGCAGAAGGCGATATAAAATGAAGGCCTCACAGCTGGGCAGAAACTTGGCGAAAGGTGTTGTTACAGTAGTATTCAACACTGCTTTTATCATTAGGATACAAAGTGATATAAAATGGAGGCCTCACAGCTGGGCAGAAACATTGCGAAAGGTGTTGTTACAGTAGTATTCAACACTGCTTTTATCATTAGGATACAAAGTGATATAAAATGGAGGCCTCACAGCTGGGCAGAAACTTAGCAAAAGGTGTTGTTACAGTAGTATTCAACACTGCTTTTATCATTAGGATATATCTCTTGGTAAGTCACAATGTCATAATGTTTCAAAATCGAGTGCTCCCTGCAGAAGGCGATATAAAATGAAGGCCTCGCAGCTGGGCAGAAACTTAGCGAAAGGTGTTGTTACAGTAGTATTCAACACTGCTTTTATCATTAGGATACAAAGTGATATAAAATGGAGGCCTCACAGCTGGGCAGAAACATTGCAAAAGGTGTTGTTACAGTAGTATTCAACACTGCTTTTATCATTAGGATATATCTCTTGGTAAGTCACAATGTCATAATGTTTCAAAATCGAGTGCTCCCTGTAGAAGGCGATATAAAATGAAGGCCTCACAGCTTGGCAGAAACTTAGCGAAAGGTGTTGTTACAGTAGTATTCAACACTGCTTTTATCATTAGGATATATCTCTTGGTAAGTCACAATGTCATAATGTTTCAAAATTGAGCGCACCCTGCAGAAAGTGATATAAAATGGAGGCCTCACAGCTGGGCAGAAACTTAGCGAAAGGTGTTTTAACAATAGTGTTTAACACTGCCTTTATCATTAGGATATATCTATTATCCATTGGTAAGTCACAATGACAATGTCTACTCGCATTTGTAAGATGTTCCATCTTTGTAAGTAAAGGTATATACTTTTTTCTGAGAGTTGTAATTTCAAGAACTAAAATGTGTAACCTTTGCATGAACGACTTCTCTGAACTTACAAAATACAATGATAAATGTGGTGAACAATTAGCCATAGGCATGAACAATTAGCCATAGGCAAGAACAATTAGCCATAGGCATGAACTGACATTAAGTTTTGAATAATGGTGGAGAATATGATGCCATCTTCTGCAAAGCTGAATTTCATCTAGAACTGAATTATTTAGAATACGTTTTGTCTGATTATTTTGCTTTTATTAATGTTTTTATTTACCTATTTATTTTTACATGTAATCATTGATAATAATGACTTAAACTTATTAAACTATTTCTGTTGAAAGTTGAATAATGGATTTGACAGACTGAATCTTATATGACCATCCAATGCCACCTATTAATTTCTTTAAAATTCAAGTTGCTTTACAGCAGATTTCATAGACTTGGGCATTATACTTCAGAGGATGTCATGTGAGGGATTGCTTATATTTAATGGATGGGAATCATGACATCCTCTGGAGTTTAGTTCCAAATCTATGAAATTGGCTGTAATATTTCTGATTGCGTCATTTGAATGCAATAAAACTAAACCATGCTAATCATTTTTATTGGCAGCCTGGAAGGAAGAGGAGAGACATGAAAAGGAAAGAAAATGATTATTTGGTAAATAGACTTTTATGAAATAAATTTTACAAATTTGAATGAAATTACTTTCCGCAACAGGGCTATGGTTGCACACTAAGAAAACTTTACCTGAAATTGTATCCGTGATTCATCCAATTTTTAAAACATTCACTTTATATAAATGGTCGGTCCACAAAATCAAACAATTACTATTTAAAAGCATTGCAATGGCCTTCAAGCCTATTGGCCATTGCGATTAATCAAAATACGTGCCCGCTAAACATTGCAAAGGCCTTGCAATGTTTTCTTATTGCTGCTGCAATTCACTGAACCGTTGTAAGACACTGAATCCTTATCGTTACCCATATAACTATATTTATTATTTATCATTATCATGCAGCGTTGGATGTAGTTAATTAATTAATTTTATATTTTTGTTTATCCAGGAAAGAATCCACCGACTCGCCGAGCGAAAGCGCTATCTCATGTCACACGGAGGAGACCAAAAATCTATCGGAAGAAACTCTGATATCACCATATAAATATTTAATATTTCATTGAATGATTTAACAAATCAAATTGTATTGGTGCTCAATTATAAAACTACTCATAAAATTACTACTCAGTTAAATAACATACAATGCATGTCAATTTACATAATGTATTTAAATGTACTCAAATATGCATTTTATGTATACCATAATATTTATTATTATGATTTGTAACATGTATGAAAATGACTGCCTGCTCTGAAACTTAAAGTGCAAATTGTGTTCATCTAGGCTTGATACTCGCTTATCAAATTGCATGAATTAAATTAATGTCAAAATAAACTGCGTATTATACAACAAATATGGCCTTTGTCTTATTTAGGACGTAGTAAATAGAACACTGAAAGCAAAAAGACAAAACGTATTCCATGGCTTACCACCAGGAGGATGTTCGGATGCAAAACTGCCACCTGGTGATATAATAAGTTGATACTGAGAACTGTTCAACGTCCATGAAATGATTCAATAATTTCCTTTCCACCAATGGGAAACAGTTAATGCAATCTAGGTTAATGCTGATTTAGAAACCTGCAGGATATGTTGTAGCGAGGGGCCCCCACAATTTAACTAATTTAATGACACTGATACTGTTTTTATTTGCAAAAAATAACATACAGTAATTTCATATAAACATTATTTAATTTATATTGATGTGGAGCAAGGAGACTCCCTCTAAGGCAATACGTTTGCCACTGCCTAAAAAAAAAAGAAAAGAAAAAAAGATTATACATGAATATACTATTTTTAATAAATTAATTCATATTTTAAGAATTGTAATATTGTTATACATCCGGTACATTAAATAATTATATTAAAATAAATAGATAAAATTTGAAAAGATAAATAGGCCTTCCATATTTGCAGAGGCATAGGAAATGGCTCTTTGGCCTGAAAAGTTGGTAAAAACTTACACAAGTATTAAATGGACCTTCTAAAGGTATGGCAGAAATTATATAGATATTTTAAAAGTATAATTTAATATGTAAAGTTTTTTTTAGTTTTTTTTTTAATTCCCTAAATCAATTTAGAAATGCTCTTAAAGCTGGATTGTCAAACAGTTTGTTAACTGTCGAATTCAAGAACCCACATTGTCTGAATAATAAATATCAAAAGAATTTACTTCATCGACTTCGTTTACATTGTAGCTACTTATTCATTTCAGAGTCAACTTATGAAAAATTAAGGTCAGAATTGTTTCACTTCATGCCACAAGCGAAACACCTACACATGTTTTTATGAGTTTTGAAAATCGGAAATTGAAGGCACTGAATAATAAAATGTATTAGGAACAGACGACCCTAAGGCATTCGTTTATGCCTCGTTTTCATCTCATTGGCCAATGAGATGAAAACGAGGCATAAACGAATTGCCATAAAAAATTGCCGATTTTGTTTACATTGCACTGTAAACAAAATCGGCAATTTTTTATGGCAATTTTTGATGGCATGAAAAATTAAATGCTAGGAAGTTTAATAAATGTATAGATATAGTGAACCTGGCAATGCCCTGATGGGATTTAATCCATTTTTTTAGAAGCAATGAAATTAATGCAACAGATTTTGGCCACTGTCATATTGAGTGACAATCCAGCTTTAATTGCTGCTGAGTGACGTCACTCAGAAATTCTTTCTTGTGCAAATTCAGTTAGTGCAGTAATTTTGAAATTAAAAATTAAAAAATGTAATGTGTTATCACTTAACAGCTTCAACAGACTACAACAATGCCCTTAACAGGCCTGTTCAGTCATGAGCCTTTCGCAAATCCCTGGTGAGTATATAGCTTCAGCACATGTCATTGAATTCTTTCAAATGCATACAAATTTAGAAATAGCGATTCTTTGGAAATTTTTTAATCTCCGGCCACCAAACACCCAATTGGCGAAAAAAACAAAATTTCTCCACCGCAATTTTTTAAAATTTGTTTCTGCAAGAATGAAAAAAAAAACAGCCTTATAATGATTTTAAACATGATTTATTAATTAAGCAATATATTTACACAATATATGAAGCACACATGTTCATTATAAAATACACAATGAAGCTGAGAAATGTGAACTTGTCAAATCATACAAAGAATTTGGTGCGAAATTTTTACTATTTTACAAAAACCGAACCTTTCGATAACTACTGCAGTATTTCATGATAGCAAAGCAAATGTTAAATGATTGAACAATTTAGTTTGCCTTATGGAAAACATGTTACATTATTATGAGGAAAACTATAATTTGTAATTTTTCATAATTATTATTAACCAATTATGAAATCACAGCGGTTGTCCTTCATATAATATCAATACTCTCAATCAGTACTTATTAATCAATTATTAATATTTCACTTTGATATTTTTTTCTTTCATCGTAAACATTCATATTTGTACCCGTTGCAATATTAGCTGTGGTCCCCCTACAAAATTAATTATCATTTAAGATGTCTAAAATTATCTTCCACCCTAGATTAATAAATCTAGTTTAGATGATTTCTATATGAGCCAGGACATAGCTTCTGAGTCTTAGCATGACATTAATATTTCTATCACACTATAACTTTAACATTAATATATTCTTTATTAATTCAGTTAAAATTGATATTATACAATTTTTAACAGTTTTAATCTTTACAAACATCAACAAATAATTCTAGACTTTGCCTATTCAATTAGACATTTACAATATTTTCATATTGATCCATAATTGTAGCTAATAAATAATTGGTCCAAGTGTATGTATATCAATACTCTGCAAAATTTATACATTTTGGTATATATAATATTTAATGTAAACATTTTTATTTTATGTATAACTTTATAAATATCTTAATGATTTTGTGCTAGGCAGTTAATATCAGTTTTATAAAGTAAAATTAAACATTTTAACACTGAATATTGTGATATATTGCATGGACAGCATTTCATCTGCCCCCCACTGAACCAATATTTTCTTTATATTTTTTTCACTGGGTGACAAGTTTTCTTTTAATAATTATAACCTGGACAGAATTTGTAACCTAAATGTCAACTAACGTCTAATTTTTCTCAACATTTTTTATTTACGGTTCATATGGACGAATGGCAATGGGTAAATTTGTATTTCGAAACTAAATGGAACTGGACATTATTGTACAATTTGACATTTTTATCATAATTTACTCCATTAAAAACCACATTTGAATTGCTATTTTCTTCTGAATGTACCTGAATAAATATGATTGTGCACCTTCGCTGAATTACCAACGTTTATATTACCATCGTTCTATTTGAACTCACTGTAAAAAATAGCCGGTAACAATTACACACTTCACTGTAAAATTTACTGCAACAAAGGCAACCATAAATCGACAGGTTATGATAATGATAAGTCTTTCCTAATCTGTATTTAAGCAGTCATCAGTTGAAATTCATCATATCGATTTACATGTATTTATTACGGTTCGTGGTCAATCAACTAAATATTACACACAGTGTCTATACGAATAGTTAAATATAAAATCCAGGGATGAGGTTTATCTAAACACTAGAACCTGGGGGTTAAACCCGGGACTTATTAGAGCAAATAATTTCATCACCAACCAAGCTGTTACTTATCAATATTTGATTCTGCGTTCAAAATGGTGCGGCTCGTAAAAAATGGTGAAGTAGCTACAGTTTAAAAACATGATAAACACTCAGTATTTGATTTTGGCATTAATATTTCACCGATCTTTGGGACATCTAGATTTTTTGTCAAGTTCAAAATTAACAAAAGATAATTAAAATATGTCATGATATTAGTCCTAACCAACCCAATACAAAAATAAGCACTGGACGCGAAACATGTAATTTCAATGGAAAACAATTGTAATCAAAACATAAATAAAATTACAAAGTCAATTCAATGTAATATTCAATAGTTTTCAATTGAAATTGATTCTGAATAATTTTACACAGCTAAACCCAGTGTCATAATCCATGTATTTTAATACAACATTGAACAATATATAGGTATATATAAACAATGGACTCCTCTCGACTGATGAAAGAAAATATGCTCATCAACACTTAATAAAAATTGTGATTTCAATGGTGTGTTATATATCTGTCCATTGAAGTCTGTTGACACCTCCGACATTTTGAAGGGAGCAGCGATTACTTCAAAAATAACGTAAACGGGTTAAAATTCAAACATTTTGACGTAACAATATTATATCATAAACACCGTTATGGTCTGACCAGAAATATGCAGGGTTAGGGAAACAATTGTTGTAAAATGGCACGCGCAATGAAATATTAAATTGCAATGCTTAAAAAATTGCTTAACTTCAAAACGCGTCCATTTAATTGATAACATTTTATTTTTATTATTATTATATATCGCAAGCCGAACATCAATGTTACAGCATTATCATATGCGATAAATGCAGGGATTTTAATGATAACTTGCAAATAGACTGCAATACATTATAACACATAAAATATAAGGATGTTCTTTGAATTAATCAATGCTCCCCCCTTGCCTCTATCTAGTATGAAGATGAGGCTACATAATAATAACCTTTTTGTTTAAATATTAAATCACATGAACAATGCGCTAATTATCATGTCATGCCCTATCTAACACTCTCATTGTCAGAATTAATTGATAACCATTAATTAATAATCATTAACAATCATTAATTAATGATTGATCTTGTTAAGTATGACTAGCTAGGTAACATGATCACAGTTTGACAACAAAACAATAGATTCACATTCAATCATTCTTCAATAATAGTAGTGTCATTGTGGAATAATACAAAACAGCGCAATGAATCAGTTCTCTAGCAGTGTGTCATTTTCCACTCATATCACCATTCAAGCATATCAACTGACAACTAGTGACACCTTGTGTTAAATTGCAGCATTCAGTCACCTGGTGTTAGTAGCATAAAACACATTAACAACATGATCTATGGCATCTTTGTTTATGATTGTTAGAAGATGTAATAATGAAAAATAGAAATAAAAGTGACCAGATCAAATCAGGCGAATGATATTTGCAGTTAAATTTTGATGATATCGTGTTAATGTAAGTTATATACATCATCGCGAACGGCTGCCAATTAACTCTACAGAAGAATAACATCGCGTTATGACAGAGTTCACTTGTGCATGGAAGAGGAAAACTTTGAATAACACACATCGTTCTGAATTTTTGAAAATGAAAATTAATGATGACAATCACACCTTGAGGATTTTTGATAAACAACTTTAGGTGACACTCAGTGATTTTGAAATCAGCGCAACCTGATGGTGGTGACACCTAGTGTATATGGATAGAAACAAAACACCTAGTGTAAATAACCATATCGTTGCTGTCATACCAAATTCTTGCAGATCATTTCGGGACATTTTTTGTAAAAAATATTGTTTTTAATGAAGTAACAGACAACCATAATATCAGGAATGAACTAGACTTTTGTGCCCTGTTTAGCGTAAACAGTAAGAAAGACCACTTGAGCAGTGTTATCAGAGAAACACATAGAGGAGTCACTGTTATTGAGCCAATGTGTGGCTGCTCAGGATTAGAATTTTATGATTTAAGAGTGACATAGATGACGATAGTCCCATGGGTGTAGCATGATGACTTGGACATTGGTATTCTACATATGTTAATGAGTAATATTTTCTGGAGAAAAAGATTTTAATAAAAAATCAACACATACACAAAACTGTAACTGAAAAGATGTGATGCACAAACCACGGCAATCCCACAATCCTTTGTGCTCACCATATGCAAATGAGGAGGTGTCCAGTCTTTTTATTCTTAGTCTTTGTTTATGACAAGGATTTAGTATGACAACAACGGTATATTGATTGAAGTCTTGTACAATAGGCACGTGTTCTAATGATTCTCTAGATTTACACAATGTTCATCCACACAAAATCCACTTGACCTTATTTGGGCTGGAGGACTCTCGATATAATTGTAACATTCTACAATGTAATGTTATAAACACATGAGTATATCTTTCATCGGCCTTGTTTAGTTCCGTTATTTATCAACAGGGGAGGAACTACTGCCCCTTATTAACCACATCCTCAACTACTGACCTACTTCCAGGTACATTTCTTACAACATCCTTTTTAATTTGTCTTCAACTGACAAGTTGCGAGTAACTCGTGAGGGGAGATTATTTCACCAAGGACCAAAATAACCATTTAAATTTTCCATTCGCTTTTGTATTGATCATCGCAGCCTAAGGACAATAAGATCGACGACACCATGAGGCCGATAATCAAAGTGATCGTCTCAAGTACTGTCCAAAGTCTGTTTATATTGTTATTTTATTGATTGTTAGTATATACAAGAATATATAATAGATAGCATCATCAATTCATCTTCAAGTCTTTAGTATCATTTAGAAGCCTACAAGTATGTCAAGAATCGACTCATAATCGACACAATCGACCGATTATCGACTAATAATCGATTGTGGTTGTCTGATAATCGACTCATAATCTGTACTATACAATGACAGATTACGACACGACACACTGAATCTCAAAAAAGATAAAATCATGTTGACTTTCTTTATCCAAGTATTGCATTGAAGGTGCTCTAGAGTGTTATATCATCATTTATTACAAATATACTATATCAGCACTACGCATTGTTTGCTCGCATGAGTGAAATTAGCATATAAGATTATCATGTATTCTTTATATAGCAACACAACATGATTAGGTATGACTTTCATGCAGTTTAATTTATGGAATACGTAAATATTTGTATCATAATGATGTTTCTAACACAGCTTCACTCGCTGTTCGTGTGATAATATGCACTCGGAACAGTTTAGTTCAATTATCGTGGGATAAATTCAGAATGTTAGGAGTTTATGGATAATATGGGTAAGCAAAGCATGGATGAAAGAATTTGAACATTTGCTGCTTCACTGCACAGCAAAAAGCATCTTATGCATTGCGATGAGTAATTCTAGCAATTTTGATAAAAGCGAAGTGAAATTTCTTTGTATGTTATAATTATCAGACTTGAGAAATCATTTCTGATGATGAATTACAATGGTCCTTTTTCCCCCCTCACGGTTTTAACTGTCAGGTGAAGGACTTGTGACCTGGTTTGAACGTTACGGTTGGGGTCCTGACTTCTTCCTCTCCTCGCGAGGACGAGTCCATCTGGATGGCGACTCCCTCGGCTGAGTTGGTTGACTCCTCGGGTGTCTTGGAGACCTCGGCGTCGTGGTCAGAGGTGCTGTGATGGTGGCGGTGCTTGTAGTGGAATGCTTGGAGTGAAAATCGACGGTGCGTCTGTTTCCGTCCTCCTCGTCTTTTGGAAATGTGCGGGTTATCCTTCCTCATTGTTTTGGTTTTATAAATTTGCAGTTGTGTATAAAGCCGCTTCAACTCAGCCTGAAATACAAGCAATATCATTTGGAAGATTACAACATCAGTAGATGATTACCGGTAGGATATACTTTCTTAGATCTTCATTTACACTAGAATTAATCTTTACGGAATTATTTGGAATGATTTAACATCGGTTGACTCTCCTCCTCGAAAAACGGAAAAACAAAAGAAAAGATTATAAATGTCATAATTTTATTCTACGTAGGCCTAACTCAAAATTTTACGCTCAGCTAAAAATGACCTAAAAAGAGATTTTGATGTTGCAGAGTGACAAAATTGGAACAATTACATATATTTTTTCTCCAATGCACTCACCCTAATATCCTCAGGATCCATTTCAGCCAGATTGACCTCAGCTACATCCACGTCTCCGTTGGAGGACACCCCAACCTGCAGCTTCATCGATTCAGGCAGGATGGTGTCGTGCACATCAGATGAGGAGTAGGCTCGTTGCCGGAAGTGTTCGTCCTCTGGTGGACGATGTGCATACCACAACTGAAAATTAGAAAATGAATGTCAATGAATAAAATTTACTGACAATAAGCATAGCATCTTTAAGCTACTGTCCTGAGGGCATTCCTTCACGTGGATGAACCGATAGCGAGCCAATCTTGCCATTTTCAGGCTAACGGGAACCATCAGGCTATCGGGTCTATGCCCTGTCATAAAGTAAAATACCCACCCATGGGGTAAATGTGTAATTCCTCCTCTCTCTCACCTCATCAAACAACGCTCAAGAGCAGCAAGAACTTGCCTTAGAGGGCTGCACTTTCCATATCTATCTAGCTATATCTATGTAAAAACTGGTGAATGATCATTGTAACAACAAAAACGCTTCGGATTTGAGGAATCGAAGCTGCCTGTAAGACACCCTATACATGTTATATGTTTGCTTTGTGATTGTAAGAATATCTGATTAAGGTTATTCGGGGAGGGGGGGGGGGGGTTAGGGGTATAAACAATACATTATTTTAATTTGTCAAACCCCCCCCCCCTTAAATTTTTTCTGGATCCGCCCTTGAAAATAGGCCCATGCATTCCCTATGCGAAAGGATCTTTCCTTTTTGTGTTTGATGTATCACTGGATACTTGAAAACAAAATGTACGTATATTGTCAATTATTCACTGAAGTATATAATGGGGAAAATGAGCCAATTTCTAAAGTGTAACAGCTGTATTTCATGAACGAAGTAGCAGGCTATTGTCAATATATGGCCATGATTATTGTTACTAGAGCTTGGAAAATATTTGATTGTTCAACAAGAAAGGCAAGCTGAGCCCTGGTTCTATTGCAGTATACCTGGAGGTGTGATAATTGGCTGGAGTGTGACAAACGAAGGGGAAATTATGACGCTCATAAACAAAACAGCAACCATGTTTTGGCAGCAGCCATTTCATGGAAGGTGTCATGCATTTACACGAGAGGGCGCCAGGAGGCAGATGTAGCGCCACTGCCAGCCACTGGCCAATTGGTTGATTTTGCCAGTCGTTTCACTTATGTAAATGTATGCGCAGCAAAGAAAATCTATCAGCAGCTCAAAACCTTAATGTATTCGTCCTATAGGAGTCTTTTTTTCCCAGTCTATCTTGTCAGTCAATCTTTATCCGTCTGGTGTTCAAGCGGCCAGTATTTTAGTCATCTCGTCAGATCTATACAGTGATTTGAGGGGAGACCCTGCACGTGGCATACATTAAACATGTTATCGATTCTCAATCAATATGCAGTTGTCGATGTCAGAGTCATTGAGTACGGTTAGATTTTTGCCAAATACCAATGCCTTTGATTACACTGATCCAAAAAAAAAAAAAAAAAAAAAAGGCAATCGCCATGTCACCACCAATTACTGATGCCAATTCTAAATGTAGTGATTTTGAATTAGAGTGTCTACAGATTGCCTAAATCACACTTCAGTATGCTATAATATGAAAATACTGGACATGAGGGAAAAATTGCTATTTAAAGAAATAGTAATGACCTTATATGTTGTCATTATGTAGGCCTGTGTTTGTAAATGATACAACATTTTATTTGTTAAATGTACAATGATTATATATAAGTTACTTAATGCTATTTAATAATTTTCATTTATTTATTGTTTTAAGAAATCCAATAAAGTATGCATATACATCAAAAATCACTTCTACCTAAACTCTAATAATCTAGGGTCCTTGATATTTAAAGCTGTCAAACTTAACTTTGTACTATTTTCAAAATAACATCATATTTAACACAGTTTCACTACATTTATCATTGATATTTGTATACAGCGGATGGCGAGGAGCCCAATATAGAGTTGTTGATTTTTTCTGAATCCAGTAAAACTCTATATTGGACGACTTTCCATCCACCATTTGTTATATTCTCCAATTAAATGTCACAGAAGAATAGAATAGTCTGATTTCTACTAATAACGAATTCCTTCATTCAAGCAGTTTAGAAAAAAAGGAACAAATAAAGATAGAAATAAAACAGTTCAATTTCTGAAAAGATCCAATATAACTTATCTGTCCAATATAACTCTTCAATCCATTATAACTTTCTACCAATGTAAACCTCCTATATAGCTTTTTTCTGTCCAATATAACGTTTTCAATCCAATATAACTTTTCTATTTAATATACCTTTTTTTCATGCAATACAATTTTTCAATCCAATATACCTTTTTTTGTCCAATATAACAACATATTGGACAGTCACATGGTATGAACGAAGAGATCTGATTGGACGAGCACATTTCAATATGGACTTACCTTTGGCCCTAATAAGAGTATTAATGTCAGGCTAACAGTCACTTGACAACGGACAAAATAAAGTAGAAAGATGTGATCGGGGTGCGGAGTTTGCCATATAAAGTGCCTGAAAATAAATAATAAATATATTTACTGAAATTTAAAAAAATATATTTGCTATTGTTCATAAATTGGTGCAATGGCAACCCACAAAAAAAGTACAATACTTAGGAATGACTGATGATTTTAATATTGAGGTGGTCTTAATATTGAGGTGGGCTTAATATTGAGGTGGTCTTAATATTGAGGTGGTCTTAATATTGAGTTGGCTTGATATTGAGGTGGTCTTAATATTGAGGTGGTCTTAATAGTGAGGTGGTCTTAATAGTGAGGTGGTCTTAATTTTAAGGTGGGCTTAACATTGTGGTGGGCCTAATATGGAGGTGGTCTTAATATTGAGGTGGTTTTAATATTGAGGTGGTCTTAATATTGAGGTGGTCTTAATTGTGGGTAACCCCAATTTTTTTATTTCATGTAAATCTGGGTTTATAGTCTGGTTGTCACTCAATGGAGTCTCAACCGACTTCACAATTACATCCATGGCAGGCCAATCTAGAGTCTTTCTCAACTCCCTGGTGAGTATTCAGCCTTTAGCGCGGGGTTAACCACAAGGGCTTAAGAGCTCAAACCAGTGTCATCACTCCCTAATGCCAAGTACCCATTACACCTGGGTGGGGTGAGGCAATGATTGAAGAGGATCTGCCCAACTTCTTGATGCCATGGTGGGGTTTCAAACTCTGAGCACTATATTTGATAAATGTTGACGATTGATGACTCATTGTTACATGGTTACCGAGTAAAATCATGCATGACAATAACATATATCTAGTATAACATCTGCCATGGTAACAGTACATATTTACTGACATTGTCATATTAAATCATATCTGGTGTGGTAACAACAACACATCGATTCTGTTAATAATACATAATCATTTTTCCATATTTTTCTTTCATTTATCTGTGCTATATTAAAGTCGTCGAACACCTTTTTTAACGGCACTTACCTTACTATATGTAGCAAGGCTGAGGCTGCAGCTTCCACGTAAATTGCGAACGCAATGTATTTAGTTTCCCAGTAATCGGAAGGAGCAGAACGCACACAGTAACACAGGTAAACACCGAACAACAGGAAGAGAAACTCCCCTGGAAAACAAAAAAGTTGGTGAATTAGGGCTTATATATTTCAATTAACAATCAATATCTAATTTTATCTAATATTACGTCTGATATTTCAGCACCAGATGGGCTAGTTAGGACAGGCAAGGACCATGGCAATGAGATGATGGATGAAACAGCCATCCAACTTAGGCTCAACCGGGAATCGAACCAGGGATTCAGCGGTTGGAAGCCCAGCGTGCTACCACTGAGCTAGGACCCTACCCCCAGGAAAACAAAGTACAAGTTCTTTGAGGAGATACTCATTAGTAATAATCATGACAGTTGTAATTGCTCTGGACAAAAGTACAACCCAGATAGGCAACATCAGCGTGCTGTCGGCAATGCTGATATGATGTTTTACAAATGGCGGCCAATGTAAAAAATTACACATAATGTGGATTGGTATCTGAGAACAATAACAACTGTCCTAGAAAATAGATGCAAATACTTTGAGCTCTTATAAGTTGTAAGGTCTAATTGGGGTAATTATTGAAAAAACGCCAAAAAGGAAGTGTAAGTCATTAGGGCTAACTAGTGCAATCAAGCAAAGTGCACAGTTATAGTTGAATGGTTATAAAAAGTGACTTAAGTTTAGAAAAAAGGTCATACAATTCTCTTAGAGGAGTGCCTTGAAATATCATCACACAATCAACCATAACAAGCTTGGACCTTGGATAAACTAGAGGGTTCTAGTTCATAGAATTTTGGAGCATGACATCTCATTCCGGTATATAATGTACATTTATATCTAATATTTAAGATAACATTTCCAAATGCACACAAACAATTGCAAATTTGGACCCAAAAGATACTGAGACATTAGAATGTCTGCAGACACAGTACTATAGTAATGAGCAGGCATTACTCTTATTGACACCAGTCAATCAGATCATCTGTTTGAGATCACAGGTGTGGTGTCCGTAAGTTGTCTTGGTTTTGTTGACACAGTACTGTCCAGATGCTACCAAGCTACACCCTTTTCGCGTAGCAAGTTTATTGATTATTGACACACCGATATGGCAGCGGCCATGTTTTAAACGATCAGATACTTTTTAAATGGTTTCGACTTACCTATTTCTATGACATAGTCCCACCAGAAGGACTTGCAAATATTATAATGAAGATGGGCAGTCTGGCCTTTTTCCACCATGCTGTCCCCATCCCTCACATGGTCCATGTTGACCGCTGTCCAGGCTGACATGTACCCTGAAAGTCCAAAGCAATTAATTGTATCACCAATATTCCAACAAGATCAATCTACAATGTATGTACAGCATCCATCAGCCAAGTTTTGGTCATCAACCAAGTTGCGAGTAATAATAAAAATATATTGCGGCGGTTCAGAAACATACCGACACAGAAATATTATACTGTTCTTGTAAGTTAGAATAGCTTGGATCCACCCCTAGATGTTGTTATAATCGCCTGCATTTGTAAACAAGTCGCCAGCGATAATAACAATGTCTCGGGTCAGATCCAAAAACATTCTGACGAAAAAACTTATATTGTTCCTGTCGTGTTAGAATAGTTTGATCCAGCCCTAGACGTCGTTATTATTGTCCTCAACTTCGCCAATGCACCCTTTTCGCGTGGCAGCCATGTTGGCCTTTCTGCCTCATTGACCTCATTTTGATTACATCATATATTATGACATTATTACTTCTCAATTGTTATTGCACTCTGTGACCTCACCATGACCATTGTCTACTGATGACATAACAATACTATATCTGAGTGCAAATAGAGGTCAATGAGGCAAAATGCCAACATGGCTGCCTTGTGAAAAGGGTGTATTTAAGGAGTACTGTGTGCACATATAGTCATAGTAAAAGACTTTTACTTGTAAATAACCTTAACTTGTAAACTACATTGGTGAATACATTGGAATCACAGCCACAGACAGCTGTTGACATGTATATGAGAATGATACCATATAATACAATACCTCTTGAAGCTAAATCACCATAGTTCAAAGTTACATAAAATTCCGAAAGTGAATAATTTTTGGCATTGACATGACCACCAATCAAAAGCATTAAGCTGATGTCCAACCAACCTGCCACGCTATTTAGGTAACATTTTATTTTTGTAATCATATGCATGGTTGAATCAAGACCCATATTTTGATTATACTTAGATTATTTCAAAATTTATCTAGAAATGGCTTTTTCTGATTCTAAAAGGATCAAGTTATCACATGCCACAATTTGTTCTTCAATAAACGTATCATTGTACGCTTGCAGACCTTCACATATACCATGAGACACACACATTTTCTGCAGTATAACTGCCCAGTTCTCGTGTGACCTTTGCGCCTGGATGTACTAAAACAATAAATGATCTCACCAACGCACAATGCCAGATGACGTCATCAATAATTGGCACGTTGTGATGTCATTTCCGGGTACAAGGTCACACGAAAACTGATCAGCCTTTTAGTAACAATGTTTAACTTATGCAAATGACTATGCAAACGATTATGCAAATGACATAATTTACCTATAACAACTAGAACGAGGCCAAGCAGCCATTTTAGTAAGTCTCTGTCGCGGACATGAACTCTGTGAGCTTTTCTTGACTGGAATTCAGCTAGAACTCTGTAAATTGAAACAAGCACAAAATAAAAATCAGTCATATTATAAATATATTATTCATGACATTATAATAAAAAATTATTAAAATTAAAAAAGTGTTGTATACTTAGCGTAAATTTCAAAAGTTTTCTATACTTGGTGTAAAAGACGAATATAACCTAAACTTCAAAGGACATTACGTGAATCCCAGGCTTCTAGTAACTGAGGGACTGCCATAGCCAATGGGAGTCCTGCATTCACATTATATCCTCTGTAGTTTAGCTTGCAAGTCCATAAAATCTGTTGCAAGCCCCGTCAAAGTATGGAGGATGCTTTGTATTTAACTTTACAGGGAAAACACTTGATCGGCTAGACATTACCGTGACGTTGACCAGCGATAGCCAAGATCGGTACAATGTCGATTCCAGGGGCGTCGATATAGGGGGGATAGGGGGGGACTTTATATAAACTCAAATTTTTGGAAAGGCGGGGGGATGATCAATGCAATCATCACCCACCCTGTAAAATTTACAAATGAAAATTTAGTTTCCTTTTTTCTACAAACTTTTGTTTTGGAACATCTGTGCTTTCTTAAACATTTTAACACGTCATATCACAGGTTATCTGTAGAAATAGTTCGGCATCAATGATACACCATTAGTTTACCTCTTGACAAGGGTCTGTGTGGTAACTGCTGCCATTTGTATGAGCAAGGGAAAGTCATGGTGTGACAGACAAAGTAAGCCCGCATCCCCCCACCCATCAAGAGAAATCAACGCTCCTGGTCGATGGCTATCTGACACTGGCATTATATTTTATGGAACTCACCTGTATATTTTGAGGACAAGTCCACCATAGACAATAGCAAATCCCACTTCTCTAAACCAAGGTATAAGCACACACGTAATGTCTGTTGGCTCAAAATACTGAATGACAACCTGAAAGAAAAAGATGATGTTCTTATGTATTTTTAATCATTTTAACTTTCTACATCGATTTCTTTTTGTATTTTTGTCGATTTAAATATATTTATTTTAATTATTTATATACTTATTTCATCTTATAGTGAGGCAGCAAAAATAAATCTAATGTATGTATGACATTAGCTGAATAAATTATATTCTACTATAATATAGCTACTATTACAACAACTATTAGTGTTATTACTGTTCCATCGTGCCAATGTTGAAACGATTTGGAATGCCATCTGGGTTGCTGCTGCTGCATCTACCACTACTACTACTTCTACTACTACTGTATATTCGAATATCTGACAACTAATCACAGTATACAATGTTTGAATGTTTGAAATAAATTAAATCATTGAGAAATTAAGAACAATGCAGAGTAATATACCATATAATATAAAATACTATAAAAAATGTCACATCAATCAGATTAATTTTGTTAATAAGACATCAATGCTGCAGTAAAAGTCAACATCAGCCAGATTAGAAGTCCACCATTCATGATGGCAGACCAAGAAAAGCGACTCCGAGGCACTAAGAAGTCACTGGTGACTAGGTCTATAAACAGCATTGATAGATAAATCTCAGAAGGTGATGGTGCAAAGGTCAAGGAACAAGTAGAAAAGATGAAAAATGCCTTTGCAGAATTTGAAGAAATGCATCTGAGAATCCATGAAGTATTGGAAGATGACAAAGCTGTGGAGGACAGTGATGAGTATTTTTTCTCCTTTCAAAAACAATATGTCACTGCTATGAACACGGCAAAAATGAGCAAAAAATGTGAAGGAAAACCAGGTGAGTTATGATATGCTTGGTATCGCTGCCTTGCCTAGAGTGGAAATTGATGTTTATGATGGGAATCCCCTAACTGACCACAGCTTTATGGCTTTGTTTGACAAAGCAGGTGACAGAGTAGTGACAGACAACAGAGCAAAATTACCTTGTCTGCTTCATTATACCAAGGGTGATGCTAAAGAAGCCATTTGTTCCTGCATTTTGATCAAGGGTGTCGAGGGATACCAACAAGCTCGTGATATTCTTCAAAGGCGCTTTGGTAATGATTATCTTGTCATGGAACAGATTGTCCATAATCTTTGTTGAGGCAATCCTGTACAATCACCTGATGATCTACGGCATCTCACTGGTGACCTACAAAGTTGTGAGAAAACCTTGTAGCAGATGAGCAAATAGTCAGAAGTGGACAACCAGTCTAGTATGTTGGGATGTTGTCGGTCATCTTCAGTCCCATCTCCAAATCCGATGAAAACATCATCAGTCATGGTATGGAGTTTAAACGTAAGAACAATATGTATCCAGAATTCAAGGAGTTTGTCAATTTCATCAGCCTTGAGTTGGAGGATGCCAGTGATTCAGTATATGGCACAATTGGTCAGAAATCATCAGATTCGAAATTCAGATACAAATCATCTGTACCATCAAAAATGTCGACTCTGTTTTCTTTTAGTGTGAGTGAATGTTCTACAAAATACAAGAAACCACCATGTGTCGTTTGTGCTGGTGATCACAAAGTACTGTACTGTGATGATTTCCATAAGATGAAATCTGCAGAACAATATGCGGAGGCACTGCTTCCTTTAGAGGTTCGTCGGGGTGACAAGCATGATCCCTTTGCTGTGAAGACCTTGCTAGGCTGGTCACTTTATGGTCCTGTGCGGCCATCTCATACAATCAGTTTCAAAGTAGTATCACACTTTTTTTCAGTACAAAATTAATGCATTAGAAGAAAGGTCAATGCTCTTTGGAATATTGGAAATGAATCTTTGATGAGTGATGAGTGTTCAATGTCAAAACAAGATAAAAGTGTGATTGATTTGTGGGATGTACCTTGCAAAAAATTTGATGATCATTACGAGTTACCAATACCTTGGAAAACCAATTCTAAAGTAACAGACAATTGATGACGGCCATTTCAAGACTCAAGTCACTCAAAGTAAGCGTAGCAAAAAGATCTCTCACAAGTCCATACAGGACAGAAATGCAAAAGCTGTTCTCTAATGGCTATGCAGAAATGGTACCTGTCAATGAGTAAGATAAATCTGAAGGAGTTTGATATTTACCACACCATGCAGTTGTTTGGGACAAGAAACCTGGTAAAACAAGAAAAGTTTGTGATTGTGCTACAAAGTTTGAAGGAGAATCATTGAATGACAAATGCTTGAAGGACCCTGATCTCAATAACAAGTTGCATGTTCTACTTCGATTTTGTCAGTTTCAGTATGCTGTCACATCAAATGTGGAAGCTATGTATTACCAGGTTCTTATTCCCCCTGAAGATCGCAATGTGCTTTGTATTATTTGGTTCAATGAAAGAGATAACATATGTCATTATTGGATGAGGTATATGGTGCCCTGCTAGTTTGTCTGATTTCCCTCATGCTGATCCCATTGCGATACCGGAAAAAAATGACATTTTATGTGGATGACGGCTTGAGGTCTGCGCCTAGTAAAGAAGAAGCAATCGCACTTGTTCATGGTACAAAAGGTCTGGGAGGTTTCAGACTAAATTTGTAGTAAATGATGCTGATGTTCTAGATTCTATTCCTGTTGATGATAGAGCTGGAGAAGTTAAAGATCTCAGGCTCAATGTTGATAGCAAAGTTTTGGGAGTAAAATGGGGTGTCAACGATGATCATTTCTACTTCGATGTTCAGGTAGATAGTCATTCAGTTGTCACTTGTCGCACCATATTGAGTGTAGTCTCCTCAGTGTTTGATCCTGTGGTTCTTGTGGGCAGGCTGATATTTCAAGATGCAACTAGACTCAAATTACCTTGGGATGAAGCTGTTCCAGTGAGCGTACAAAGTAAGTGGAATGCTTAGATTCATGATTTGATGAATTTGGTGAGAGTTCGCATACCCAGATGTGTTGTTTCGTGCGGTGTTCAAGATATGGTTTTAGAACTGCATCATTTCATTGACACAAGTATGAAAGCCTATGGATGCTGTTCTTACTTGGGAGGAACTGACAGGTTTTTTAATGTACACACTTCACTTTTGATGTCAAAGAATAAGATGGCTCCTTTGAAGAGTGTTACTATACCTCGGTTAGAACTGCAAGCTGCAGTTATGTCGGCTCAAGTTGATTGATTGATTAGAAAGGAACTTGATCTTCAAATTTTTGTACAGACAGTGAAATTGTGCTGAAGTACATTGTGAATGACATATCTAGATTTCATATCCATGTGAGCAATAGAGTCAGTATCATATGTCAACTTACTGATCCAAATCAATGGTGGTTCTATTTTTGGAAAGATTAATGAAGCTGATGTGGTTTCTTGTGGTGAAAAGTCTCGAGACTCGGATGTTGAAAAGTGGTGTACAGGTCTTGAAGTTCTGATGTCATACAAATGTGATTAGCAATTGAGTACTTGTGATTTGTCTCTATTGAAAGAATACTTGCCAGAGTTACAAAAAAGGTAAAAGTGGAGAAATCTCAAAGTTGGTGATGTTGTATTGATGATGCAGGAAAACACTCCAAGAGGCATTGATATTATTGGTCTGTGAAGTCAATCATGGCTCTGATGGCTTAAATCAGATCAGTCCAAATCAAAACAAAATGTACTTATTTGGTGAGATCAATTACAAAGGTGGTTTTACCTGAAGAGTCAGAATAATGTTCATATTGTGTTACTGGTTTGCTAATTTATCCATTGTGAGACAATATTGTAACATATTTACTGTACATTGTACTATGTATTAAATTGTATTATATCTCCTAAATGTCATTGTTTGGATCCTTTGGTGATCCAAGGTTGGGGACTGTTACACTTCAGCCAGTGTTGTTTTGTTTCCTTCAGTTTTATTTTCATACTTGACAAAATTATAGTACCAAAACAGATCTGGTCTAGGATGTGTGTAATGTTCACAGTTTTTGTGTTGAATGTTAGAGTGCTTCCTAGCATTGTATTGCTATTCATTCAGCATTCTGAAGTCAGGCATGAAACATCTCTGCCTAAATTATGAAGTCTACTAATTAGTATACGTGCACATGCATAATCTAGTAAAATGAGGTTATTACCCAGAGCTAAAGGTGATATTTGGTGTTTTTTTGTGTAGAAGTCAGCCCAGAGCTGCTATGTCTTATTCGTTGTTGGTGTTTGTGTTTTAAACTCACTAATTGACAGATGTCTATTCGCAATAATCAATTTGCAATACAAGTATCAGCTCTAACAAGTGTATCTCCAATGACTCAATTTAAAACACAAATGCCAACACTAATATTACATGGCCAGTTGTGCCACGTGCGTTTTCCATGCGATCGGATAAACTCATGGTTTTCGCCTCATTATATTCAGCTAAAAACCATGCATTTTCCATGGGTTTATCCTTCTCATGGAAAACGCACGTGGCACATTTGGCCATGTACATGCATTACTAATACTAATACTAAAGCTGCTACTATTATACTTACAGTGGAATATAAGAGGAGAGCTCCACCTATGATAATTTCGAGCAAAACCCACATACTAGTTTTCATGACCTGAAACATACATAAAGTTTATGTTAAAATTAATACAAATAAAGATCAATTCCATCAATAAAATAGATGTAATTTTTGCCAGGTGAACAAATGACTGAAGTAATAAACAGGAGTATTTTATTATATATATTATACATAATATTCAAAGAATCTTCAGTGGTCAAACACATGATGCTTTTTAAATACAAATCAATATACCCAAATATACTAAAAGTGTTCCATTTACTGAATTTACTAGCACGTAACAATTATTTACCTTTTATCGCTGGGATGTATTAATCAGAGAGGTAATTGGAGTCTTTCGGGAGTTTTTTTATGTAATAAGATCACACTAAGGCTCTCTGTCAAAGGCATTGCTTTACTTCAACGTCAAAATCACGTGTTTAGAACCCAGGGAAGTCTTACAGAACATCAGCCACTTACAGTCACACTAAAAGATATTCAGACATTCGAAAATTTCCTGCAACTTTGATGTGCAGTAGAAGTGATTTAGCTTAAGGTGGTTGTAGATTCTGTGGTATCAAACTCCTTGTAGATGTCACCAGCTGTCAGTGGTTGTGATTGCAATGCATTTGCGAATGTAGTTTACAAGTTATGGAAGGTTACTTTTTAGTAAGAAGTCAAAAGTGTCTGAATAATTTTTGGTGTGGCTGTATATATATCGATGAAGCGACTTGTACCGGAGAGACCAACAGAAATCAGGGGGCAACAGGTCAGGTGGTCAGCAGACGTTCAGCAGCAAGAATATTTAAGTACAATTTTGTTTGCTGCACCACAAAAATTACCAGGCACATTAGTCTCCTTGTTGCACCAAATTAAATATTATATGTCAGCGACAACACATAGTCTGCTGCAGCAAAGTAGCACTGACGTCAGAAAGGCTTACAGCAGGTTTCACAGACATGGAAACTGAACTCTATAAAGACGTCACATGAATCTAGTACTCCCATTGGCTGAGGTGCAGCCTTAGCTAATAAGAGTTCGTTAAAATGATGTCCTCTAGAGTTCAATTTCCAAGTCAGACGCTATGAAACTTGCTATAGTAGTCTCAAGAATTGATGTTCACCTGGCCAAATGTGCCACGTGCGTTTTCCATGAGAAGGATAAATGCATTGAAAACTTTTTTTTTTATCTAATCATAATGAGGTTAAAACGATGCGTTTTCCATGCCTTTATCCAAACACATGGAAAACGCATGTGGCACATTTGGTCATGTATTAGTGGGTAAAATATACGTAAATACTTGTTTGCACAATAGACCTTCAATGTATAACTTATAAAGATTTTTTTTTATTACTACTTACTTTCTTTCGTCTTAGCTTTAATATAACAAAACCAATGACGACTGAGATGGTCATACAGAAGCTCTGGATTCCCAAAGGGATTCCCCTCAGCATGACGTCATAATCAGCCATGCATGGAGCTCCATCTAAGCAGGAGTCACAGCCCTCATCACATGGTAGACACTGGAAGTTCTGCATGTACAAGTCAGACTGTAAAATGCATAAAACAACAAGAAATATTAATTCAACTTCATTAAAGGTACAATGATATAATTTACTATTATGATGGTATTGATTTTTGACAAACTCTGTTCTATATCACTGTAAATTTTACAGCAGTTTCCAAATACATTTCTTGTCAACAATTTATTGTATATTTAAAAGAGTAATTTTACAGTGGTATAATAAAGCAACAAATATCAATATACATAATTACAATCTGTATTCACAATTTGTAAAAATTAAACAATTAAAAAGAGTAATTTCAGGCATGATTCAGTATGCGGGACACAGTCTTTCTGACAATGATTATCTTCTTCATTACTGTAAAATTTACTGCTGTCATCAGTAATTTTACATGGATACTTTCACAGTGTTTATACATTTTTGTTGGCATGTCACTTTCATAAAATTAAAAAGCAACAAATATTAAATAAAGTATGGTACATTGAAGGAAGCACAATTTAAAAAAAAATCTGCATCACTGTAAAAAATCTCTGTTGTTTGAGGACTGATTGCTGTATTTTTTTTTACAGTTATACAGGTAGCAACTGTTCAAAAAATCATGTCAAATCTAACATACGTTTTGTTCTAACGAACAATACTTGAGCAAATTCAGTTGTTGTTTTTTCCTTCGCTTTTTTCTCTCTTTTTTTTGGTACATTATTGTATTAAATTTTTTCCTTGAAACACTTATAACTCATTGTATTGAAGACTTTGCTTACATGATTCAATAGATGTCTTCTATAAGCCTCCTCCACTGAAGAGCCATTGTAATAGAGGTTGCTGGATTTAAGAGGAAAGTAATGAGCCGGGGAACAGACACAGTGGTAACTGCCAGGGTGAAACCCCATTCCTGGTACTGGCTCACACTGAAACATGAAAACAATAGCACTTAAAACAGGCATAATCATAATAATTTTGGGTTAATAGTGGATTTTCATGGAATGTTCTCTGTATTTCCACCAGGTGGCTATGACAGAATACTGCAATTATATTGGCTGAACATTTTCCCGCCCTTGAGGGTGATTGACCGAAGCGAAGTGCATCCTAGCAGCAGTATTTTTTAGTGCATTTTAATGTATATTTGACATCTTATCAATTAGCTAATTTCTGTTATTTCCCAAAGAAAATTATAGTAATAGAATCAGTTAGTTATGACCTAATATGTCTGAAAAGCAAAATGAGTAATGAGATGAAAGACTTATGTTCTGCTGAATTCAGGGTTGCTCAGTGAAAAGACTCTTTGTTTACAAAAAGCGACTTGTTGTATCATTACTATTTTCAATGGTCCAAATCTAAGAAAAAAATCAGATTATAATTTTGTTTTATTAGTCAAGTGTAAAAGATAGACAAATATAATAATTTATTCCTATATTATTAAATATAACTTCTACTGCCCAATATACCATTACATTTGCTGTTTAAATATTACAAAATACCGGACGGTCACATGGTATGAATGGAGAGAGCTGATTGGACCAGCACATCCCATGTGAGAATATAATGCAATGTAGATCTAAATACATTGTATGGTCTCTTCTTCCCAAAAATAGCATGTAAGTCAAACTTACTTGAATATCGACAAGTGACTTATTTATTGTCGGAACTAGTTCGTGATTGTAAGCGAATTGACTGTTGTATTTGTCAATAATGTTCTTATGAAATAAAATAAAATTAAAAAAAGATTAACAGTTACAGATATAGGACACTAAACGAACCAGCACAAGGGAGGCATTTAAGTTAATGAGTGATAAGCAGATTGAATTAGAAAGTTAAATTCGCATTACAGTTCCATAAATAATGTTCTTTTCGAAGCTGTAATAAAGCTTGAACTTAAATGCCAATAACTGGCATTAGATCAATTAAGAATAAATAATTCATATTTCTACACTATAAATATATTTTTCTGCATTTTAAACTTCTTTTTTTTCTGAAAATAAATGATGTAATTGTTTCATAATAATAAATTACTGGAAAATTACATCATTTTGAACATTTCCCTTTTTGCTAGTACTGTTTGCATCTAGTTCAAGTTCAGTATTTTTTAATATAATTACAACCAAAATCTATAATCTAGTTTAGTACACTTCTCGTCTTACTTGTAATCAAATCTTTAGACACGAGTAGGCCTTATAGTTGAACCTTGTAACAAACCCTTTTTAGACTGCCAAATGTGTCTGTTATAAAATGGAATTTGTTATTTGAGGGCCTGAACAGCCCTCTAAGGCAAGTTCTTGAGTGTTGATTGATGTGGTGAGAGAGAGGAGGAGTCCACCCTTGTTACACATTTACCCCATGGGTGGGGTCTTTTACTTGCTTTAGCACCGACACCGAGAACAAGGACTAATACGTCACTAAACAGTGGTTTGGACTGTCTTGTCCCATTGTACAATATTTATAATGCTTATCCTTAATAAATACTATTACTACTACTATTACTACTACTATTACTACTACTACTACTACTATTACTACTACTACTATTACTACTAATACTAATACTAATACTACTACTACTATTACTACTATTACTACTACTACTATTACTACTACTACTACTATTACTACTATCACTACTATTACTACTACTACTACTACTATATTACTACTACTACTACTATTACTACTATTATATATATATACTACTATTACTACTACTACTACTACTACTGCTACTGCTACTACTACTACTACTACTACTACTGCTACTACTACTACTATTACTACTACTACTATTACTACTACTACTATTACTACTATTACTACTACTATTACTACTACTATAACTACTACTACTACTACTAGTACTTACCACTGTGGTGGGTCTGCATTTGTGAGTGTTGGCAAAAAGGTTCTCTCCTTTAGCACATTGGTTGATGTCCATCTTTTCCATATCAATATCAATGGCCACCACACCTCTGCAAAAAAAAATCATGAACTTGTAAATGGCATACAGATATTACTTAATTCAATTTGAATAGTCCTATGGTTGGTTTGTTGATAAACAGATTCTTGAGATTGGTCGTTGTGTTTCTATTGTATTATTTGTCTCAATTCTGCAGGTCTAAAAGCTTAGTTCTTTCAGAACTTCAACTTTATTCATCACCCTCATTGACATTTCATCATTATCATCATCATTATCATTAACATTATCATCAAGAGAAAAACAAAAAAGGAGGGTGATGGGCCCCAACTGGACCAAAAATGCATGTCTATTATGTCTGAATTATAATAAACTTAAATTTTTCTTTCCCAGAAGTGTTTTTATCAGCTAGAAAGATGGGATTTGAATTGTTGCGAAAATTTCTGTCCATTTTGTGTTGCTCCATCCTATATGGCTCACTCCGGCCCATTTTGGCTTAGTTCGGCCCATTCTGGCTCAGTCTAACTTCACATCATATCAACATCTCTCCAGAACAAGGAACTTTTCTTTTAACTTTTTTTAACACACGAGTCAGTGAAGTCATCTCAAATTATTATGTTGATGAATCTACCATTATCAAATATCCAATTGTTTATAATAGTTACAGTAATTACACTTAAATGTAGCTTGAAAACTACAGTGCAAGCTATATCCTATGTTTTCTTTCGCAAGTCAGACTGAGCCGGACTGAGCCACAACACAAGTAACCACCCGCTACACTCAACGACATTGAAATTCGCCACCCACCTAAAACATGATCATACACATTTCAAGTTGATGATTTGTCAGAAACTTATTATTTGTATTACTGACAGTATTCTATCACTCAGACAGCCATCTAATAAGTGTTTGTTGCACTTTATTCCAAGTGGCGAATCTCGATGCCGTGGCAGAAATCGATGTCGCCGAGTGTACATGCGACTAGACGGTAGACCAAACAAAAGTGAAGAAAAAGTCAAAATAACTATGTATGCTATTAAACTACCGGAATTATATCAATTAGTGGGAATATCTTAGTATATAAGTAGTCAGTTAATAACAGTGTTTATGCTAATGTGGGTAATGTGGGACTTCAGCTGATTGATGGGGTTATCGCTTGACTTGCTCTAACTTCAGTTGATTCGAACTACAGTACAACTTCATCGATGATTTCAGCCAAATGTACTAAGCTAACTATATAAACTTAATTACTATATCTGTACGTTCTTTAGGGGCAGAACTGTGCACTTAAAGTTCCTATGTATGTAGATTTAGCATAGGCAAATAATTATATAAACAATACTACCTTCTTGTCTCATGATATTATTTTACCATTACATGCTCATTTGTGCACAGCAATTTAGCTTTAAGTTACAAAGTTTTTTATGCCATCAAAAATTCAATATGTAAACAAACTTCATGGCCTCATGGTTAAGGCATCCACCATTTCCACATTGGCAAGTTTTGCTGAAGGTCCCGGGTTCGATCCAGGACCCGGGCACTCTTCATGACCTACATCCCAGCAGCTGGATGTCGATCACATGAGAGGTAAATTGGAGGTACCTTGTACTCAGTGTCTATGCTGAGGCAAGTAAAATACCTCGTCGATTGTACGTAAATTGGAGGTGCCTTGTACTCAGTGTCTATGCTGTGGCAAGTAAATATTGGTGAAAGACCTCATCTATGGCGTAAATGTGTGACATGGTGTGGACTCCAAGCAGCCTTATCATCTCATCATTGCGTCTGCCTCTGGCAGCTGGTCATATAAGCTGACAGTATTGAGACATTGAGAAATTAACAGCCTTATGGTTGAATAGGCCATTTGTCCAGTTGCAACCTATGCCCTACACTGTTGCATGAATCTCAGCATCACCTGCATGGCCATACTACAGGTAGAGCAACTAATGTAAACATGCCATCTATATTTAAACAGTGCCTTCTATATTAAGCCACATCTGAGGCTATTTTTAGGTCACTAATTTTTCATCCTTTTCTATGATTTGATATGTAACTAATTTTGCTTTTGAAATTCTTATTATGACATATAATTAGGCCTATTGTTTCTGTATCAGTAACTCCTTTTGTCCACGTCCTTGACCTTAATGTCTATTTTTAGCATCAATGAGCTGCCTCATATACAACAGACCACTGATTTTGTTTCAACATGTGTATGAGTGCACTTTTTCAATACCCTGCAATAATTCGTACGTGGTGCCACCATCTTTTTTTATGCTATAATTATAAGTAGTCTACAGTGATGTGAAAGGGTAAAGGCACTTCATATATTATGATAAATAAGATATGTATATATATATAACTTCAAGGACTTGAGGGTGGTTTGGTATTAGTCAACTTCTCATCCATCTATCATATATATATATATATATACTTAATAGTGTAAATGCCCTCATTCAATTCATAGGTCAACTCCAGGGTAGTTTAGCCAATCCCTCACTCAATAAATAATTCACCATTATATTTAAACTGAGGGTGGTTTAGTCCATGCCCTCGTGCTATTCTAACCATAATATTATGTCGACGTGAAGATGGTTTAACCAACCCCTAATTTACCGTTTATTAGGCCCACTCAAGGGTGGTTTAGCCTCGCCCTCACTCACTCATAAATTTATTTCATATTTGTATCATACCATCCTCATTTCTCATGGGCTGAGGTGTGCTGCAAGCGAGCATGCTGTTTCCCAGTCTAATATATGAGTGTGTGGTATATGCTTACAGCTGTAAGTCAAATTTTGATTCATAATTTGATGGCATTTACATTAATCTCCAATTAAAGATAAAAATATTTATTGATCACAATAAGTGAAATTTTGCTGTTACTTTGGCAAATATGTACAATGATGCTAATGATTTACTGATTGTTAAAAAAATTAATGCAACGGGATACAAAAGAGTTCTCGAACCTATTAGTTCGCGAGATGGGTACTCTCCAGCGGCGCCCACTTGGCAGTCTAACAAAACCACTGTACAAAGGATGAGCTGGGTCATCGAGAATCTTTTCTCCTAGTGCTGCACTGTAACATGGTACATTTCATCATTGTTGTTGACACCATCAGATCTCAATAGTCTTTGAAACACTTTCCGAGTCTACTTTTCTTATTTAGGAATAAAAAAATTGCACGGCTTGCACACATCAAAACAGGTGGGGATAACCACATTGAAGAACATGTCATTTGCATATTTACATACAGTCTTTTGTTAACTTTTTTTAATTTGATATTCAACATGATCTGAGAAAGACAGTCAGTTATCAATTAGCAAACCAAGATACTTGTATTGTTCCACTTTTTGCTGCAATTTCTTATTGTCAATCACAACAGGCAACTTTTCTATCTCTTTTTTCCTATAGTCCCATATCACTTCTTTGGTTTTACAAAAATTGATGTCTGGAAAATTGAAAAATTATATTACATATGTGCACTAATATTGCATTGATCCAAATAGTTATATACTTATTATTCATATGAAGTTATCTAGACCAGCAAAATGCAATTGAAAGTCAATAGAAGTAATATTATAATAACCCTATAGAATTGCCTTTAGTACATGAACTTTATTTATGAGCACTGAATGTGCTAATTTCGCCAAACAGCTGTTTATTTGAATAAAATTCAAATACATACAAAAGACTGTGGTACAGAAACAAGGTATCTCAATGCAGTAAATCAGATAAAGTTTCAATAGTCAGGACCACATACGGGTATGTCATTTGCAAGTGATTCTCAATATGACTAAACAACTTTTTCTGTTCACATAATATGTAAAATATATATTAAAATGGAGATAGGGGAAGTTGAGACAAGCAGCTGATACTGCAATCACACCTAAGATCACTCATATATTTTCGTGTTGTTTTGACATGAACTCAGTTGTTTTTGAGGAAATTGTTACTTAAGATGGCATCAGAGTCTCTGACCTTTTATGTAAATTATAATGGAGATAGGGGAAGCTGAGGTAAGCTGATACTACATTCACGAATTTTCATGTTTTTTATTAGTTTTTTTACATGAACTCAGTTGCATTTTAAGAAATTATTACTAAGTATAGCTACAATCACACCAAAACATCTTTCGTTACATTTCACATTTTGACATTGAATTCAGCAGTATTTTGGCAAATTATCAATAAATCAAGATGCATCAGAGTCTCTGGTATCATGGAACAGTAACAAATTTAAATCAGAAACTACTATACATTCTTATAAAAGAAAACTTAAAAGGTTTTTTGCTGCACACTGAAAGTAAATACAGTTTTGATTGAGGTGGATTAAAAATTCAAATTCTTAGAACTTCAATAACGTTTTAGTTTATCATTGATTAACGTTTATCCCATTCCAATGACTTACAGCACATCTTGACAGATTTCTGCACTTTGCTTTGTAAACTTAAGTTTGTGTACTCGCAAGGCACAATACGCCACTAGCCGCTTCTTAATAAACAACACAACATGTTATGACTGATTACAAATTTTTGCGTTTCTTAACATGACTCATACGATTTTATTCACCCAAAAAAGTTAGATATATAACACGGAAAAGAAAATGGAGAAAAAAAGTATAATAAAAACTACGTAAAATATTTTGAGTCAAGCGTTTAGCGTACAATAATCAATCAAGTACTGAAATGTTTTCTGGCCTTGTAAACTATATTGGCAAATGCATTGCAATCACAGCCACTGACAGCTGTTGACATATACATGAGAATGATACCATATAATCCAATGCCACCTTAAGCTAAATCATTTGTACTACAGTAACCTTCCATAACTTGTAAACTACATTGGCAAATGCATTGCAATCACAGCCACTGACAGCTGTTGACATATACATGAGAATGATACCATATAATCCAATGCCACCTTAAGCTAAATCATTTCTACTACAGTAACCTTCCATAACTTGTAAACTACATTGGCAAATGCATTGCAATCACAGCCACTGACAGCTGTTGACATATACATGAGAATGATACCATATAATCCAATGTCACCTTAAGCTAAATCATTTCTACTACAGTAACCTTCCATAACTTGTAAACTACATTGGCAAATGCATTGCAATCACAGCCACTGACAGCTGTTCACATATACATGAGAATGATACCATATAATCCAATGCCACCTTAAGCTAAATCATTTCTACTACAGTAACCTTCCATAACTTGTAAACTACATTGGCAAATGCATTGCAATCACAGCCACTGACAGCTGTTCACATATACATGAGAATGATACCATATAATCCAATGCCACCTTAAGCTAAATCATTTCTACTACAGTAACCTTCCATAACTTGTAAACTACATTGGCAAATGCATTGCAATCACAGCCACTGACAGCTGTTGACATATACATGAGAATGATACCATATAATCCAATGTCACCTTAAGCTAAATCATTTGTACTACAGTAACCTTCCATAACTTGTAAACTACATTGGCAAATGCATTGCAATCACAGCCACTGACAGCTGTTCACATATACATGAGAATGATACCATATAATCCAATGCCACCTTAAGCTAAATCATTTCTACTACAGTAACCTTCCATAACTTGTAAACTACATTGGCAAATGCATTGCAATCACAGCCACTGACAGCTGTTCACATATACATGAGAATGATACCATATAATCCAATGCCACCTTAAGCTAAATCATTTCTACTACAGTAACCTTCCATAACTTGTAAACTACATTGGCAAATGCATTGCAATCACAGCCACTGACAGCTGTTGACATATACATGAGAATGATACCATATAATCCAATGCCACCTTAAGCTAAATCATTTCTACTACAGTAACCTTCCATAACTTGTAAACTACATTGGCAAATGCATTGCAATCACAGCCACTGACAGCTGTTGACATATACATAAGAATGATACCATATAATCCAATGCCACCTTAAGCTAAATCATTTCTACTACAGTAACCTTCCATAACTTGTAAACTACATTGGCAAATGCATTGCAATCACAGCCACTGACAGCTGTTGACATATACATGAGAATGATACCATATAATCCAATGCCACCTTAAGCTAAATCATTTCTACTACAGTAACCTTCCATAACTTGTAAACTACATTGGCAAATGCATTGCAATCACAGCCACTGACAGCTGTTGACATATACATGAGAATGATACCATATAATCCAATGCCACCGTAAGCTAAATCATTTCTACTACAGTAACCTTCCATAACTTGTAAACTACATTGGCAAATGCATTGCAATCACAGCCACTGACAGCTGTTGACATATACATGAGAATGATACCATATAATCCAATGCCACCTTAAGCTAAATCATTTCTACTACAGTAACCTTCCATAACTTGTAAACTACATTGGCAAATGCATTGCAATCACAGCCACTGACAGCTGTTGACATATACATGAGAATGATACCATATAATCCAATGCCACCTTAAGCTAAATCATTTCTACTACAGTAACCTTCCATAACTTGTAAACTACATTGGCAAATGCATTGCAATCACAGCCACTGACAGCTGTTGACATATACATAAGAATGATACCATATAATCCAATGCCACCTTAAGCTAAATCATTTCTACTACAGTAACCTTCCATAACTTGTAAACTACATTGGCAAATGCATTGCAATCACAGCCACTGACAGCTGTTGACATATACATGAGAATGATACCATATAATCCAATGCCACCTTAAGCTAAATCATTTCTACTACAGTAACCTTCCATAACTTGTAAACTACATTGGCAAATGCATTGCAATCACAGCCACTGACAGCTGTTGACATATACATGAGAATGATACCATATAATCCAATGCCACCGTAAGCTAAATCATTTCTACTACAGTAACCTTCCATAACTTGTAAACTACATTGGCAAATGCATTGCAATCACAGCCACTGACAGCTGTTGACATATACATGAGAATGATACCATATAATCCAATGCCACCTGAAGCTAAATCACCTCTACTACAGTTGGAATTTGCATGAAATAATTTTGCATGAATAATTTTGATGTGACTGTATAAGTATAACACTATTTGGGACCACAAACTTTTGGACAATGTCCTCCCATTATAAAATTAGTGAAGGCGTTATCAGCAGATTTTTAAATTAATGAAAACAATTATAACGATTTCAGTAAGTGCCTACTGAAGCCTTTGCTCGGACTGGTTTGATACTTACATTATGAATTTTTAATATCTCTGGCAAAACAGTATAATTGGTTTTATGTGGATGTCTCCTAATTTTTTTTGCAATTCACATGTATAGTGAGTCAAATAAAAAGTGTACCTTAATACAAAAAATTGCTACTTTTGATCTTGGAAAGATTTTATTTATTTTTACTCTCTTATATATTTAAAGGCCAGTATGGCATTATTCATAGTCTCATGGAGCCAAAAAATTCTAAATCTTGCCTACTAGTGAGTTATTTTTAGTTTAAAATCCTTGCAATGATTTTCTCTCACTGACACTGGTGCAACAAGCCTGCACTCCCCCTCGTTTAAGTATTCAATTGAGATGTCGCTAAGATATCGATCCGTTATTGATTTTGACATCTGTAATGACAATTCTGTGTTCAGCAAGTAGAAAGGTATTATTATATACCTCAGTTAAAATACTTAAAAAAATCATTACATCAAATACAACGCCATTTAGACAGTGAAAGTGCTTTGAAATTTTGTGTCAAGTTTTTTAAATTGGATTCCACAATATTGACTGCTGTTCCAATGTCCCATCCAAACATGCGATGAAATTGATTTTTACTTCTGGATTTGGCAACAAAATTGAAATCTCAATAGCACACCAGGATATTATTAAATAAAAAAATTGTTTTGTAGCTACAAGTAATAATTCTATGTGTATCACTATAATCTGCATATCTTTTATTGCAAAGTAAAATCCACTATCAATAATTGTGCATTTAGGTGCATTTTATTTGCCTACTTTTCTATTTATGATCAAAGCGTGAGAGAGCTTGGGATGTATGCAAGAAAATCGAAATGCTTTGCAGCAATAGAGTGAACATGTATATTTTTTTATCAACATTTTATCATGCATTATGACAATGTTTCATAGATAATGAGCATTACAAGAGTAAAAATGAAGTTTATAGTATATGTTTAGTTGTACAGTTATGAGGCATTTTCTGATTTTCATAAATAAAATGGCATCAGATTATATAGAATCATTTGAAACTTTTAAGTAAAATCAGAGCATTTGTTCTTACCTATAGATCACTATCAAAACCACCTCACTACTAAAACCACCTCACCATCAAGATAACCTCACTATCAAGACCACCTCACTATCAAGACCTCACTATCAAGATAACCTCACAATCAATACCACCTCACATTAAAGACCACCTCACTATTAAGACCACCTCACTATTAAGACTACCTCACTATTAAGACCACCTCACATTTAAGACCACCTCACTATTAAGACCACCTCACATGAAAGACCACCTCACTATTAAGACCACCTCACATGAAAGACCACCTCACAATTAAGACCACCTCATTATCAAATCACCTCACTATCAAGACCACCTCACTATCAAGATAACCTCACTATTGAAACCACCTCACTATTAAAACCACCTCACTATCAAGATCACCTCACTATCAAGACCACCCCACTATCAAGACCACCTCACTATTAAGACCACCTCACTATCAAGATCACCTCACTATCAAGATAACCTCACTATCAAGACCACCCCACTATCAAGACCACCTCACTATTAAGTATATTTCACAATCAAAACCACCTCACTATCAAGACCACCTCACTATAAAAATCACCTCACTATTAAGACCACCTCACCACTAAGATCATCTCACCACTAAGACCACCTCACTATTAAGACCAGCATGCTTTACACAAAAAATGTGACCTTAACATATTTCTACAGCAGCTGCATACACTGTCCATCACATGTAAATAAATAGCTCCTCGAACCACTGTATTCCTGAATTGGTCAATACTCACTATTGAGTATTATTGCTTGTGATTGTCATTACCTGGCTAATGTCATTACTTAGTATCATAAACATGCTTATAAACACATAGAGCAAGACATTTATCATGATTCTGAATTATCAGTGTGTCAAGAGTTGCTTCGCCATCACATTAAGTGTTAAAAACTGTTGGTACGTTTGATTAAACCATCAAACCGTTACCATGGCAACCTGTAGAAGCTACCAATGCAAAAAGTCGAATGTTTGTAGCCAGATTTGCATTAAGATAGCAGAAAAGCGAGTCTGTAGGAGTTAGAGCATTTAAGCTACAGTAACTGTGTACTGCGTTATACTCAAAAGAAGTCGATGCATTCAATATCTCATTGCTCCTGGTCCGAAGCCTAGCCAGCTTATATGACCAGGCAATTGTAATGATGAGATGATAAGGAAGCTTCCAGTCCATGATATGTTATACATTTACCCCATGGTTAGGGTCTTTTTAAGCACAGACACCGAGTACGAGGCACCTCAAATTTAACATCGCATGCGATCGACATCCAGCTGCGATGTAGCTCATGAAGAGTGCCCCGGCCGGCTATTGAACCTAGGACCTTTGGCGGAATTGGTATTAGTTTAATGTCACCAGCAACTGAGTGGCCTAGTGGTTAAGGCATTGTGTACCTCCTCTGAAGGTCCGAGGTTCAAATACAAGTTATTTGTCTGACATTACCAGCAAATGCTGGCTCTAGTGGGAAGCTTCTCAGTGGCAATATATGCAATTTCATGGAGCTACTCTTCAAGTATTCTGCATCATTCATAATCAAAATTATTTCAGAAAAATATGGATACATTATCTTTTTTAATACTACTAATATCTTGTTTATATTATGACAGTGCGAATGGTTTTCAGGCTCATTTTAATCATAGCACAAAAAAATATGATTGTTTTTATACTGTGGTGTAAACTTGTTATCACATAATTCTAACTTTATATCGATTCAAGTCAGCTTATTCCAAAAACCTGGATGGTTGCTAAAACTTTCTACCCAATAACTAAACACCAATTATTAATTAAATGCAATATTAATTCATTGCATGATTTAAGCCATGTTACAGGGGCATTCACTTTCATGATCTAAGTGCTCACAATGTTTTCTGCTGCCTAATACTCTTATCTCGAAATTACAGTGCCAAAAACACATGCCAGCCTGCTTCAAAGTATTGAACTAAAGCCAAGCACATTGCAAACTTGGCTTTGTTTTAAACAGCTCAAATGCATCACACAAAAGCATTACAGCAATGTTGGTTATTAGCCATGTGGCCATCGTGGCATATATAGATTACAGTGACAGACCTACATATCTATGTATCTATGTATCTATGTATCTATGTATCTAGGTTTCAACGTATCTATCTATCTGTTTATCTATGTCTCTATAATATCACAACATAAATTATATTTCCATATCCCAGTCAGCAGCTCAATCAGCTTATATGATCAGCTCTAGGCAGCCGTTATGATAAGATGCCAAACCTAAATACGCATTTACCCCCAATGGTGGTTTGTTTGCTGGCTTCGGCATAGACACCGAGTACAAAGCACCTCCCATTTTACGTCTCATGTGATCGACACCTATGCGATCGACATCCAGCTGGGATGTAGCTCATGAAGATATATATATATCTGTCTCTCTATCTCTCAGTCTAACAACCTATTCATCTATAAATCTATATATCTTTCTATCTCTCTATCGATCTATCGATCTCTCTGTCTATATATCTATATATCTATCTATCCATCTATCTGTCTATCTATCCATCTATCTATCTATCTATCTATCTATCTATCTATCTATCTATCTATCTCTCTCTCTCTATCTCTCTTTCTAACTTTGTATCTATCTATCTACATTTATTGCAAATTACAATTATATTTCTTTCTTACTAATACAAACACTTCATACCCATGATAATTACCATTTCTACAGTTTTCTCACAAACTTGGGCTAGTTTAATACTTAGAACCTAGCTATTAAGACCATTAAAATGTATACTTCAGTCAACTATATCACTGCCAATGTATTTTATCTAACTACATCTCACTTCACAATTAAGACCACCTCACTGCTAAGACCACCTCATTATTAAGTCACTGGAGTATACTATGCATTCTGGGTGTTCCTAGAAGTGAAGCATACAAACTACCAGCCTATTGCTTTGTAGAATCATTGTAATCAGCTGGTTATAGAAACTTGACTCCCAATATATTACATTTCTGCTACAGATTTCTTGATAACGATTTTTTATTGGCAACTGTGTTAATAAGTATTGGCAATGTACCTGATAGAGCCCAAGATATTTGGGACATATTTCAGATACTGTACACCTGGCAAAGTTTATCTTTGCCCCATAAATGATACTCCCTTCAAAGATAGCAGCTCACAGACAGGCTATATGACCAGGGAGCCACTCGCTACTACTGCAAGGGTGGAGGTTTTACCCCAGGACCTAAACTGCATACTTTAACAGCTATACATGTATACCTTACAATATAATATTTTCGTAATTTGTCAATATTTTCAGTCACCTCTAGTTATTATGATGTCTTAATGTGATTTTATTAACACGTGTGTAATTATCAACGGCTAAAATATCTTCATATTTATTGACAGTTAGTCTATATTTTCATATATATATTGTTATCATAATATTGCTGAACTGACACCTGCATATATCAAAAGTGCCAAAATATATATTGTCCTGTGTATGCTAAATTGTCACAATATTCTATCACAACATGTTATTTTTCATTAGTGTATACTTTTCATTACCTGGCATTAATTACAATATATAAAGCATGGACTATTATCACCGTTGTTATTATTAGATTCATGGTTAGCAGCTATCACCATGTATACTATTGGGAAAGAGTGGGGCACCTTGAATCACACTTTTTTTTTCAATGTAAAAAGGAAGTCAAATGGAATAATATTATAAATAGGACACTACCAGTAATTGAAACACTCGCTATAACAGTATGAGCAGAAACAGTATAAAATTTGACTCAAGGTTCCTTGCTCTCTCCTGTAATATTAGTAGTTGTTGACCATTGTATTTTTAGGTATTGTCCTATTTACATTTTTGCAGGTACTTGTACACATGATACATTTCACATCATATAGGTAGGTATCACACTATTTATCATATCTGTTTATATTTTCAATGTTTCAATTTTTTACATATCATTTCATCAGTTATTATTTTGTTTTTGCTTAACTAGTATTACCATTTTACAATTCACATAATATATATAATGTTGTACACCATATATGTAGGTATTATGCTATTTATAATGTTTGTTTCTATATGAATGTTACTATTTTTTCATATTGTTTCATCTGGTATAATTTCTTACTTATATAATATTTGTCATCTGACAATTCATATACTATTTATAATTTTTTACACCATAAATGTAGGCATTATGCTATTTATAATGTTTGTTTCTATTTCAACGTTTAGTTGTTTTCATAGTATTTTTTCATCTTGTATTAGTTTTTTATTTACTTAAATAATATTTGTCATCTGACAATTCATATACTATTTATAATTGTTTACACCATATAGGTAGGTATTATGCTATTTATAATGTTTGTTGTTATATCAATGTTTCTATTTTTTTCATATTGTTTCATCTGGTATAATTTCTAATTTTTAGTACAATATACACATTTTACGTTATAGGTAGCTATCATACTATTTATATTGCTTCTATTGCAATGTTTAGATTGTTTCATATTATTGTTTCATCTGGTGTTATTTCTTATTTACTTTAATAGCATTACTACTTTACAATTCACGTTCAATTTTTCAAATTTCACATCATAGGGTAGCTATTATACTATTTATATATTTTTTCATTTTTATTAATATTTAAATGTTTAGATCGTTTTCGCATTTTTTCATCCGGTGTTATTTCTTATTTACATACATTGAAACTATACGATAATAATGTACTATTTATACACGATCTATCTCATTTTTGGGGTGATACTTACTTGAAGAAGAGTTTCTTATTGCTGGTACATCCAAAGAAAGGTACAGAGTAAGTGACCATCCATGTTTGACCCCCTGCACAGTCATAGTAAGGACTGGTCCACCTTCCCAAGGAAGAAGTACTTAAAACCATCAACCCTGAAATCCTTTTGTGAGCCTCATCTTTGGGATTAGTCGAATTGCAAATATTTCTGTGTTTCCACAAAATTTCGGAATAATTCTTATCCCTATGTTTCCAGAACCACTCGTATCCTCTCGTTCCATTGATGTTGTATTTATGTTTGGACACTACAGCTAGGTCCTTGACTATTATCTTGTTATTGGTCTTGTTCCTATGCACATAGGGACAGAAGTCTCTACCATTGTATTGTTCTCTGTCGAAGGCAATGGAAGATCCGTAAATGACGTCATCACTTTCAACAATGGCTCGCACCAGGCTGTAGTAGAAAGCATCATTGTATAAGGATTGGGGCTCAGCATCCCAAACCCTAAACAAGTTGTTTAAGACATTAGCCGTCTTGACAATTCCTTGAGCCTCGGCCCTGAACCTCTCATAACTAGAATTAGGAAAGTCGTATTTAAAAGCATCCAAAGTGAGGCTGCCTGTACAGTTGCCATGGAGACCACGGGCTCTTTTGACATACTCCAAGAGGGCATGGACAGGGTCGGTGTCTTTCAGCTGCAGAAGGTCTTTTGTCAACAATAAGTCTTCCGTGTCCTTCGAAGGCCTGTTTAGGGGTGTGCCCAGGTCACGTGGGTGCTTATTACGTAATGCTAACGCTATAGGCCCTCGGCCTGTCCTGTAGGCCCTGTTGTGAACTCGGGACCTAGGCCCAACTGAGTGGGAATAAGCAACAGTCCTCCTGTGGCCATCACTAATGTAGGCCGCAGAGTCACGGTCGTGGGCCCTGGTGCTCACACTCTGGACGTTTACCAGCAGCAGAAAGCCCCAAAACACCGCTACGGGGTATATATAACCCATTGTTGTCATATAGATCGTGGCATGTTCCTTCTAACTCACATATTCTGCTGTAATTTCTTGTCGAACCAATGGCTTTGCAACCGAGCAGCAACCATTTTCCTTGCACTCCTGTTGTGTGATGCTGGTGATGTTCATGCAACTGCTGGCTTATTATTGGCTATACTCCCATTTTGCTCACTTCAGGGGCCTCTTACGTAATCCATGCGACGTCCAGGACGCTGTTTAACCCCTTGGTTACGTAATATTCGTCATATTTCACACGCTTCTGCTGTGATTTGCCCAGTATTTTGGCATCTTCATCTTGTCGTCCATATATAAACAGCACCATTCCATGAGCCTTTCTAATTCATGCAGTGCTGCCACCACTCGGCTGCTTGCAACTCGATGGCTGCTGCTGCAGCTGCTGCATCTAGCATCACTGGCACACAGGCCTCCTAGGGGCTGATCCAAGTCCATTATAAGAGGGAGGGGGGGGGGGGGTTGGATCATCGGATCCAATGATCAAGAAAAGACGTCAGTGCTAACTGCCCTAGCTAAAAACAATGACTTTTAAAATGACTTTTTGATTGATGAAAATGAAATAATATTATTGACAAAACAAAGAGGGGAGTCATATTTATATGAATCATAGTATCCAATGATCAAAAAATCCGTATAGTAACTCAACTGAGATCCAAGAATGAAAGCAACTACAATTATACCAAAAAATATTCACTTTCGATATTTCATGCAAATTTGAACTCTAGTAGAAATGATTTAGCTTAAGGTGGCATTGGGTCCTATGCTATCATTCGCATGATCAGTGAAAAGTCAAATGTTTATGAATAATTTTGGTGTCACTGTAACTGCAGCAACCTTTTTATTTGGTAATTTTAAAGTAAATATTATAATAATTAAATCATAATTATAGATCTATACAGAACCATGCCATTGGGAAAATACAAACTAATGTCATTGGTTTTAATAATGAAATGGTCTTGATGGTGAGGTGGTGTTAATAGTGAGGTGGTATTTATGGTGAGGTGGTCTTAATAGTTAGGCAGTAGGGGGTCTTAATAGTGGGGTGGTCTTAATAGTGAAGCGGTTTTAATAGTGGGGTGGTTTTAATGGTGAGGTGGTCTTAATAGTGAGGTGGGCGTAATAGTGAGGTGGTCTTAATAATGAGGCGTTTTAATAGTGGGGTGGACTTAATGGTGAGGTGGTCTTAATATTGAGTGCTCTTAAATTGGAATTTTTCTTCTTTGCCATTTGTTTTTTATCCATTGAGACACATATGGGTCAATAATTATTACTGTTTGCAAATAATTATTGATTATATTGATGTTTTTGTAAGGCAGGTCATAAAAATGCAATTAACTTAAGCTGACAGGAATTATGCCAATAATCATAATTGTGGTAATTTGTACATAATAATATATTAATCAGTCCATCCGTTGCAGTGATTGGAGCAACAATAATCACGCAGCCAGCACATCATTTCTGTAATTTCATGTCAAAATAAACAACCAGATATGGACAATAAACTATTAATTACTGAAGACAATTTAAGTATATCCTTGTATTATTAATCAGACTTAATATATCTAAAAAATACCACTTTCCCTTGACTCCAATCTGCTATATTTTACCATTGTATTTCCCTCAGAATTGAGAATACAGCCCAGGCGATATAGCATTGGGAATAATGGAGCAGTTCTACTGTATTCCACCCCTTCCCCCCTCCTATTTGACAATAATTTCATAAAAGCCTTGAAACGATTTCTGCCCCCCCCCCCTTTTTCTATTTCTTGGAAGTGTGCGCCCCTGACAGGCGCGCTGTGCTGGCTAACTGAGTTGCAGGCAATCCATGGGCCCAGTGAGATGCTGCTGCTGCTGCTGATGCTGCTGCTGAGGTCGCTGCTGATGCTGAGGATGCTGCTCTAGCCACCACACTACACCCCCTGCTATAAATACGGCATGTAGTGTGTACACCGCATGCTCTAAATAAGTTTTGCTGTCATGTTGGGATGTATATAGGGCCTGACAGATAAATAAATAAATAATAAATAACATAACTGAAAAGTATCAATTGATACCAATTATACAGTAGTCCATCGCACTACACCCTCTGCAATTAATACAGGAATTAGTGTGTACACTCCTTGCTCTAAAGATATCGTAAGGGCATGAACGGAAGGTAATTTGGTTAAAATAAAACACAAATGATACAGTTGTTCATCACAATAAACTATCTGCAATTAATACACCTGTATTTTTTACACCGCCTGCAATATATGGATAGCATGAGATGGGCAGAAATTACTACACGAAAAGATACAAAGAATATATCAAGGCAAAACTTAATAATAAGCAAACATTTAACAAAGAGGTGCAACATCAGTCATAGTATTATTGTAAATTACCACTAAAACCACTGTAGATCTAAATGTACTGGTCTTTAGATAGATATATAGGTGGATAGATAGGTAGATAGATAGATAGATAGACAGATAGATAGATAGATGCATCCATTCATTCATTCATTTCCCAAAAAAACAACTTTTCTCTAAATGTATCACATCAACATTGTGATGAAATCAACCAAATCATTGTATAGTCATATATCATATTCTTAATATGCTGTCATACTAGGTAGATATTTCCAAAATCAACCCAAGGGTATTACAGAGAATAAATTCTCATTGGATATGGGCCTAATGATTATATTTTACTAATTTAGGGCCTAGACTAAATTAAAACATGTAGAAAAATTAAAATTACACAGATTTAGCATGAATTGTTGATCAAAAACTTAACCAAATTTCAAGGCCTTATCAGTGCAGAGCTACTAATTTTGGAGAGCATTGCTGTGCAGGTGTGTTTGTGCTAAATTATTCCACACTTCACCTATATTAACCCCAATCATATTGATAACAGATATGTAACACTATATACTTTTTTTCTGCCACTATGGTATTAGCACTAGGTGGCTGCAATGCCCTGCCTTAGAGGCCACCTGGTGGTACTTGCTTTTATCAAACCATTTCAGCTTTTTGATGAGTGGGTTCTATAATAACACAAATGTTGTAGAAGAATAATAAAATGCAACAATTTCAACTTTTTGGAAACATTTTTATGTGTGTAGAAAAATGCAAGATATTTCATCAATGCTTAAAAAAGAAAATAACTACAGATTACCAGGTTGAAATATAGATGGCGCTAGTTGCTCTCTCCTGGCATTTATGTAAACATTGACTGGCTGTTATCTACATTCTTGTGATGTGTTTCATGGATGTAACAGGCCTACTGACATCATTAGCTTTTTGGGCTGTAGCAACTAAAGTGCAGTTATAATAGGACTGTTTTCATATGACACAGTACATTATTTAAACATGGGTACAGGTGATATGCATCACTAAATAGCTACCTACCTGGATTCTAATTTTGGACTGCAAGCCAAGAGTACACATGCACCTGACTATACCTCACATAACAGCTGATTTGGACTATAGATACACCCTTTACAATGTATTCTCGAAGTGTCAACACGTTAGCAGCTCTACAAAAGCAAGCCAACACAATTCTGACCAAAGGCCAATGTTTATTTTTGGTCAGAACCAAAGCAGTTGCAGCCGCAGCTAACACCATCCCAGCTGATGTTAAACCATATTCTGAAGTACCGGGCCCAAAAGGATTTTTCCAAGTGGCTGCTAACTTTATTCAAGTATCAAAACATGTCGGAAAAGGGCATGTTTTATTAGAAAATAATTTCGCTAAGTATGGAACAATCTACAGAGATAATGTGGGTGTTATTTCATTTTTACAACTCTGCAATGTGGCTGATATTGAACATTTATTAAGAGCTGATAACAGGCAGCCTCTAAGAGTTAATGTGGATTCCTGGGTGAAATGGAGAGAAAATGCAAACTTAGCTCAAGGAATTATCATCTCGTAAGTATATCTATCTATCTATCTATCTATCCATCTATCCATCTATCCATCTATCTATCCAACTAGAATTTCATGTGAATTCGAGCTCTAGCAGAAACTATTTAGCTTAAGGTGGCATTGGATTCTCTATGGTATCATTCTCATGTACAAAAATGTATTTGCCATTGTGTCTGTGGTTACGATTTAATATATTCGTCAATGCAGTTTACAGTTTAAATCAAATCTAGTTTATAATACCATGTGTTGAATAGAGCATTTCTAGCCTTATCAAAGATTGTATCATTATATTGTGTATTAATTATGTGATCATATCGTTTACCTGCAAAGATTACTATTCAGTTCAGGTAGCTAATCAAAACATATATCTTATTACACTTTCTTGGGGGGTGGTGGTTGTCCTGTTAATGGTTCACATTTTATTGTCTATGAAAGAATGTCCTCAAATGAAAACACTATGAGAATTATTATAGTGGATGTTGAGGGGTCCAACATAGAGTTTTATGGGATGAGTAAAGTAATATTGGCAGAGGTGAATCCCACAAACCTCTATGTTGGATGACACACCATCCACCAACATACACCAACATACACTCAGTGACTTACACCTCAGCCATCCAACATACTCTGATGTCCAACATACTCCGCAGCAGTCCAACATACACCCATACTGGATGCCAATAAACCATTCTGATTGGCTCACAGCAGCTGGGTGGAGAATATATAATGATAATTCATGAACTAGACAACATACCTCTGAATAGATTTCAGATCATTAGTCCTTATGGTTGCCATGGAAACAAGTTTTATAATAATTCGCAGTAGACGTAAAATTTCTAAAAATCAATATTTTCATCACTGTACAATGGTTTAGATGAGTTACATAACCATTACATTTTATAATTTTAAACATGGGACACATAGTCTTTAAATAAGTTAAATCACTAATAGCTTATTTTATGTGGCAGCAGCTACACCTTATTGCACATGATAATATTTCATGTTATTTCATACACGTGTAAGGTCACATGGAGCTATGTCATTGTTATCAGGCACACAACTGTGATAAGGGGGTCTCATGTTCTGAAAGTTCACCCACATGTTGAACTTGACCTTAAAGTGTACCTAATAACATTTCAAAAGACATATTACATAAGTAATCTCTATTTATCTGGAAACTACAGTGTACTAAAACATACTAAATCTCCGAAAATTGTGTGTGCATGCAATGTATATGAGAATTAGGTTAAATAGTTTTCACTCAATTTGTGGAAAGATAATAATGCAAACATCTCCTATGATATAACTGATTTAATAATTTAACTTAAATATGATGTCTGAACAGGGTTCCACTGAAGAAGGAGCTTCAAAAAACATGATTCTGTTGTTGCTTGTGAAGATATCATTGATATAGCATGCAAGCATTTTTGCACCCCTACTGTACAACTTGATTGATTGATTAAATTTATTGTTTGATTAATTGTGGACTGACTGACTGTTTGATACATCAATCGACTGATGGTCAATTTGATTTACTGACTGACTGATTGATTCATCGATTCATCGATCATCGACTGATTTCAGGAATGATGGACCGGAATGGAAACGCATGAGAGCGCAATTGGACAAAAGGATGCTGCGTCCTCACCATGTCACCACCTACACGGATGATTTCAACGAAGTTGTCACCGACTTTACAAAGAGGCTGAAACGCATGCGGGCAACTAAAGGAAATGGTGTCAGAGTGCCAGACTTGGACATGGAACTGTTTGCTTGGTCTCTTGAAAGTAATTGCTCATTTTAAGCCTATTTCATAGACTTGGAAATTAAACTTCAGACGACATCATGAGAATTCAGGATTCTCACTGGCTTAAATGAAACTTGCTGAGGGATTGCTTTAACCAGTGGGAATCCTGGATTTATGTGACGTCCGTTGCAGTTAAGATTCTCAGTGAGATAGGTTTCCAAGGCAACGAAATTGGCTGTGATATTTGTGATGATAAATATTGTATCAACAATAGGTTATAGCAAGATGATAAATATGTATGTACGGTTTTACTGCCTAATGCTGGTTTTATTACCACATGAGGCCAGTGAACCACATTTTCGGTTAACTGTAATTACATCCATCAATCAAGTATTTTCACTGTACAGCCCTGATATGAGCAAGACATAAATCTTTCTTCTCCTCTTATTACTCATTTTGCTTTTCAGACATAGAAGATCATATTATCTATCCTATTCAATAAATATAATTTTCTTAGGGAAATAACAGAAATAAATTGAATGGTAAGATGTCAAATATACATTAAAATGCATTACAAATACTGCTGCTTGGATGCACTTTGCCTTAGTCAAGGGCTTGGACTTTTTCAACCAAAATAATAGCATTATTCTGTCATAGCCACCTGGTGGAAACATCAAGAAACTTGTGTTAAAATCCACCATTGTCATGTAGTCTACACCTAAATTTATTGGTCTTGTGACATGATACTCGGTGTATAGTGGCATTAGTGCTGTTTTAAGTCATTACTGCAGATGGCTGTATGGAGGTTAACGCCATTTTTAAAACCCAGTTATATATCTCTTTTGTAATTTTCAGCTATTGGCACAGTTCTCTACGAAAGAAGATTTGGAGGTTTCCTCGATAACAGGGACGAAGAGATCACAAACTTCATCAACGCTGTTCAAGACGTATTTGTGACAACTGAAAAGCTTTTTGTTTTCCCATTTTGGCTTGCTAAATATGTCTACCCATCTGCATATAAAAGCCATGTGAATGCTTGGGAGACTATATTTGCTACAGGTAGGATGGATAGAAAAGGATATATATACTGTACTACTCATTAAGAACATTCAGCGAAAGCATAGCACCCCTGTCACGTGGCAACCATTAGGACATTGACCTCATTTAAGTTACATAATATATACGTCATTACTTGGCTTTGGTTCTTGCACTCTGTGACCGCACCATGGCCATTGTCTACTGATAACGTCACAATACTTATATCTGAGTACAGAGAGAGGTTAATCGGCAAAAATGCCAACATGGCTGCTCCCAGAAAGGGGTGTAACCACGGCTAGGAGTAACTTCCTGAAGCCATGCTATGCCAAACCAGTTGGAGACACCCCTTATAGTCAGCACTCAATTGCATGTAACAATTATGTAGTGACGTCATCTTATTGTCTTTTCATTAAAGCTGGATTGTCACTCGATATGACAATGGCCAAAAATTATTTCATTCACTTCATTGTCTTCTTAATACTGATTATCCGCCACCCAGAGCCTTGCCGAGGTTCACTATCTCTTTATAAAATAAATAAACTTCACCTACTATTTAATTTTTCATGACATCAAAATCCAATACGTAAACAAACTAATTTGTGACGTTACAATACTCAGCAATGGGTGATGATGCCATTTCTATTGTATTTCCAATGTTTTGGTCTTGATTTCTTTCAATGTATCATTTATTTTTTGTAATTAATGGCTGAAATAATTTCATTAACTTACGCATTTAGTGTGCTTTGATCAAATAAAGTGATTTTCAAGCATTTGATGAAGTTTTAGAAAATAGTAATTTTGACAGACAGTGGAGTTTTAACAAGGCTCTGTTTCTTTTCTCCCCATTTAGCCCTCGACATGAAGTTTATAACATTACTGCCTTTGTTTTATATTCAGGCAAGAAGTTTATCGACATGAAAATGCAAGAAATCCAAAGCAAACTCGACAAAGGCGAAGAAGTGGATGGTTTCCTTTCTACTCTTCTGGCCAGCAAGAATCTTTCTCAATCTGAAGTATACGCAAACATCAGTGAACTTATGCTTGGTGCAGTGGACACTGTAAGTAGATGATGAAATGTTGCTGGATGATATTATTATCCTAGTAATAATTCCAAATAATTCCAAATGAAATTTTGGACCAAGTTATAACATGGCATCACTTCAGGTCTTGTCTGCTAATCCAATTTCAATCCCCTATTTTGCTGCTACAGTTTCCAAGTTCCATATACAATAAAACAACCTTACTAAGCACATGATTGGTCAAACCCTGTTTTTGTCATGTTCAGTGCTTTACATCAGAAAAGTTGAGAGTGTCCAATCACTTGCCTTGAAATGCATGATATCAGCTGTCAACTGAGAGAAAAAATATATTACCATACCATGTAATTATTATGGATCATAATGTTGATCTTTATCTCAATGGTAGTGAGTCTAAATGGTTAGTCAGCTTATATGACTAGCTGCTATAGGGAGACATAATGATGAGATGACAATGGGTAAGGCATTCGCCAATTCCACATTGGCCGTATTCGTTGAAGGTTACGGGTTCAAATGAGGCACTCTTCATGAACTACATCTCACTGGGGTGTCGTTCGCTTCAGTAGTTTAATTGGAAATGTCTTATACTGGGTTTCAGTGCTGAGACAAGTGAAAACCCACTCTTGGGGTAAATGTGTAACAGGTGTAGACTCCAAGTGTGTCATCTCATAATTTTGTCTGCTTGTGGAAGCTGGTTGTATACGCTTACTAAGCTTTAGACAAGTAGTATTAACACATTAAAATTTAATTCAATTCTAAATCATTCATCACACATTCACTACATGGAAATATGGAAGATGTCTAGCATTGGTCGAATTTCACTCAAAATGATTTGGCAAAACATCACAGTTAGAATATTGCTAAATTGAACATTGAAAAATTCAAGGAAAAAGTTTGATTAGGGAGGGAATTAAAGTAAACTATAAGTTTGTTCATACTTAATACTTTTCTTACAGACGTCCAATTCAATGCAGTGGATCATTTATGAACTAGCGCGCAACCAAAACGCCCAGGAAAAATTACGTCAAGAAATTCAGAGCGTGACTAATGGGGATATAGTTGATCACAATGCTCTGCAGAAATTACCATACTTGAGAGCAGTCATTAAGGAGGCACTAAGGTAATACAACCGTATGAAAATTATACCTAAGAAAATAAAATAAATTATCTCAAATTCTTCATTTATAAGCAGTAGGTCCAGAGAAATACATAATATAACAAAGTTAAAAAAAAAAGATAATATTTGTATGGTGCGCTACATAGTACTGAAAAACCAAAATGTAAATAAGGGGGGTTGACAAATTAACATGTATTGCGAGGACCACTGAATTTTTTAACATTTGTTGAATAAAAAGGTACTAGGCCAAGGGGAGGGGGTTAACCTCATTGTTGATGTCCAATGTCCAAGAGTATAACAAGGATTACTAGCTCAGATACAATCGCTGCCAAATTAACCAAATCATTTATGAAACCTTTTAGTTACACATATACTATAAAAGAACAATTTCTGACCACAGTGGCTTTTTCTGAAACAGATGCTTTTTGTTTTCCAACAGAATGTACCCCATTGCAGGGGTAGTTTCAAGAACCCTGCAAGATGACATGGTTATTGCTGGATACAATATTCCAAAAGGGGTAAGATTAACTTTATTTGAAATGAACATTTAACAATTTTAATGAGCTTGTGTGCCATGTAGGATTTGCTGAGGGTTTTGCTGCAGCGCAGTCTATTTTTATTACGAAAATGCATCAGTCTGGAGAGTGGATGCCTTTCCAGCCTTGACAGAAACAGAACTACCAAAAGATAGGGGGCGGGGGTTTGGTAAATTTATACATAATAACGAATGTTCTGGTCTCAATCTTGAATGACACAAAAGTGTTCCCATTTACTCTATCGAACAGTGTTAAATAGTTGACAATATTGCCACATAATATACTTCAATCATAAATTTGTTTCGAATAATCATTTTAAAAGTAGCCTGTTAGTTTATTTTTATGTCATTTCAGACAACAATATTGTGCAGTACGTACATGACTGGAAGGAATCCTGATATATTCCAAGATCCGCTGACGTTTAAACCGGAAAGATGGCTGAGGTCTGAAAAATCTACGGAAAAGCTCCATACATTTGCTTGGCTGCCATTTGGATTTGGACCTAGGATGTGCATAGGTGATTTTGTGTTTCCTTTATTTTTTCATTTTTTATTTAGTTTTTGTTGAAAATGTCCAATTACTTGCATAGTCTGCATTGGTAGTCAATACAATAATGTATACGCAAAAGAGTTTTCATAATAATAATGTCTTCAGTTTGTAATAGTTATATCTTGAATAGGAGGAAGTTATATCTCGATGCCGAAGGTGGAGGGATATAAGCAACAAAAATGTTATTTAACTCCCTCCTATTCAGGATAAAACTTACTTATCCTCCACTAGACTTATTTGGCAATAAAATTGGTTGTTTGTTTAATTTAACTGCCGTTATTAAGCAATTAAAGAACAGTTTGCATTCGGGAGGGAGTTTACTAATCTTTTCGTTGGTTATTGTCCACCCAGAACAATAGGAAAACTCTACGTGGAGTATAAGTTATATTATTTGTTTTAATTTAATTATATATTTTTTTTAGCTTTATAAATTTTAAAGCGCCAACAATTTTTAACACATTTTTACATCCTCTTTTTATACAATGTGTCCTGGTTCTAGTGAAATGTTGCAAACATAAAGCTTTGATGAAACAGTTACATCAGCAATAAATACACAAACTGTTCCAATAAAAAAAGGTTGATAAATTATGACAATATATAATAAGTCAGAATATTTCTATAATTATACTAAGCATTAGTTTTTCATTGTGTTTAGGTCGAAGAGTCGCTGAACTGGAGATGCATCTGCTTACAGCAAGGGTAATATATATTTTATTTATTTTACTTATCAGTGGCAGGATGGCCTATATAAATAGATCGATAGATAAATACATATGGAAAGTGCAGCCCTCTAAGGCAAGTTCTTGCCGCTATCAAGTGTTGGTTGATGAGGTAAGTCCACCCACATTACACATTTACTCCACGAGTGGGATCTTTTACTTGCCTCAGCATAAACACTACGGAGGTTGGAATTCTCTGGTATTAAATTTGATTCCCAGAAAATTAATCTTATATCTGTTAAAGCAATTTAGATTTTATTTATGTAGCAATATTTGCACAATGTTAAATGAATACAAATACCCAATCAATAAGCATTTCACTGGCCTTCAGCTGCTTAGACTGAGAAAAAGTAATTTTGGACAGGTAGGTATGAAATCAAATGTGCTTAAATGAAATGAATATCTGCAGCCATAAAGAAAAGAAATTTCAATGCTATTATGTGCTGTATATATCTTAGTTTTTACAGAAAATTACACATTTATAAAAAAATAATTTAAAGCTATTATGTGCACTCTTTATATTCTAATTTTTAATGAAAACTACACATTTATAGTTTGTATAAAACCTGTGATTGCTCATAATATTATGTAGCAATAGGTGAAGATTTCTTTTTTCTTTTTTTTTTTCCATTATTTTTTCTTTAATCAATTTATGTCGCGACTTCAAAATAGAGTCCCAAAAAGAATGGATATAATTGAAACATTTGATTACGATTTTTTACATTTTCATAGATCTTTTAATTTAATGACTCATTTATTTTTTCCAGTTGGTTCAACAGTTTCGACTGGAACCAGTAACCGATGAACCGCTTAACCCGGTCACCCGGGGTCTCTTCGTGCCTGAGAAACCGGTGGATGTCAAGTTTATCGACCTTCCGTAGACATTCCTTGTTTTTGTTTACATAAATTAATAAATTGAATCTTGCTTTGTATTGGTGCAATATGTGGATAGTTTCTACAACATTTACTTTTTAGATATTAGATATGAGATATAATATTTTATTATTGTATATTATTATGTCATGTTACTCTTGTATAAAGTGTAAAGTTTATACTTTTAACAAGAGTTTATACTATAAACACTTTTAAAAGAAAGTGGATGTCAAATTTATTGACCTTCCGTAGACATTCCTTGTTTTTGTTTACATAAATTAATAAATTGAATCTTGCTTTGTATTGGTGCAATATGTGGATAGTTTCTACAACATTTACTTTTTAGATATTAGATATGAGATATAATATTTTATTATTGTATATTATTATGTCATGTTACTCTTGTATAAAGTGTAAAGTTTATACTTTTAACAAGAGTTTATACTATAAACACTTTTAAAAGAAAGTAAACACCAAATATTTTATGCAGATATTTTCTGCGATTGTTTCTTCTTAGATATTGGATTTCATATATTGATGTATTTCTTTATTTATTAAATGTTACTATTGCATGTTAACTCAGACATTAAACACCAATTATTTGTATACAAAATATATAAGGTTGATACGATGTATTAGCAAAAATCGACTGACAGGAATAACGTATTATAACAAACCAATAGTTTCTCATACATGTTAGTATGCATCAACTGTACAGTCACACCAAAAGATATTTTTCTAAAAAAATTTTTTTTGTGACTGCATTTATCTTACTGTTGGACTGTTTATAACAAACTACTTAGTACTGTCCATATGCGGGTATTGTGTAAGATGAAGCAAAAAATCCTTGCCCTGCAAAATTACCTCATTATAAATTATAAGTAGTTATACTATCTTTTCAAAAAATGTGAAGCAAAATTGTTGTCAAGTAGGTATATATTCAATGTTTAATATACTGACCGCAATATATTCTAATGTCTATATATATTATATAATCTGTGTACTTTTTGTGTTGTGTGTAACCATTTTAAGGACATTAAAATTATCTGAAATAAACAAGGTAAATAAACTATTTAAAATATTCGTAAGACGACATTCCTTGTTTTTGTTTACATATTTATCAATAATGAGTTCCATTATCATTTCATCAGATGGGTTTATTGACTAGCCAGATTGGTTTATTGGCTAACCAGGTAATTATCAGCTAAAAGTCTAAGATAAAACAATAAGAAATATATATGTATTACTATTACATATTATACATAATTAGAGTAAAATTCTGTGAAAATATTTTCAGATAAGTCAATGTATCAATGCTATTGGGTCTGTAGCTTAGTCAGCTTATATGACCATAGCAGGCAGAGGTAATGATGAGATAAGAAGGCTGCTTAGAGTCCACACCATGTTACACATTTACCCCATGGGTGGGGTCTTAAATATCTTAACAACTCTAGTATGACACAAAATTTCAACATAGGCCTTTAAAAATGATATTTCACAGATACATTGCTTTTATAACATATTTCTTCATACCTGATATGATTTTAACTCTCAGCAAACAAAGTTCGAAAAGGGTTTTTGTAATCATCAATGTCTGTCCGACAGCCGACGGGTGGGCGAACAGATGGGCTGGCGGGCGTAACACTTTCGTTTCTGGAGCAGAACTCCAACACTAATGCACTTACACAAACAAAATTGAGTACAGTAAATGAGCAAAAAGATTTGCACACTTCTGGTAATAATGCTTGGGTTGGGGAAATTATGCATATGCTCATTGAACACTATCCAAAAAGAGACCATTTAAGACTTGTAAACAAGGAGCTAGAATCCATTGCTAAAACATTCAAGTTTAAAATCTATGAGAAATGTCAGGAAACTATGCTAGCTGAAATCAAAGACTCTACACTACAGCCAAAACTTAGAACTTATAAACTCATCAAGACTGATTACAGGCTAGAACCCTACCTAGAACCCTAAACCTTAGCAGAAAAATGTATAATGAAATAGCCAGATTTAGAGTAAGCTCACATAATTTACGAATGGAAATAGGTAGACATGAAAACCCTATATTGCCAGCAGTTGAGAGATTATGCCTAAAATTCAATATGCATGTAATCGAAGATGAAAAACATTGTCTCATATTATGAGCACATAACACACTTAGTCGTGAGGACCTCTTTAAAATAGCTAATGATCACATAGAAAATTTTGAGCAACTAAACAAAGAAGACAAATTTAAGACCATCATGAAATCAAAAAAGCCTGAGTTGTTAAAATCCCTTGGAAAATTTGCCTAATGAATGGTTGGGTCATCATCCATCATCGAGCATTAACCATCACCCCCCAAACTAGCAGTTTCTGCACTACAAGCATTTTTATATATTGTGATATGTGCTTTTACACTCATGTACATAACTGTGCACGATGCCTTGTTATATATACTCCTAATTCAAATGTTGTACTTAAATTAACATTGTGATAATGAACAGTATTAACTGCAATAATATATGTATGTAGAGTTACTGTATACATGTGATATATGTCTATATATATATATTTTTTTTTTTTAACAAATGTATGTAAATGAAACTTAATGCTCATATTACCATGCTATTGTTCAGCAACTGGGACCATGGATGTACAGATAATCCATTGATAATGTATACCTTTAACTTTTATACCATGTATATATATATTGAATATACAAATAGTGAGTAGAAGTAGACTTAGTACACGCTTTTATCTGTTATTTTTGACAAATGTATCATGTATGATATTACTGTGTCAATAAAAGCATATATATAGTAATACTCTATTGGGCCTAGTCACATTGACACACTATATAGACACTCATGAAATAATATTTTTCAAAATTTTCTGAAACATAGCCGAGATATGTCAGTGTGGCTATCACAAGGCACCACTCGGCCACATATAGTGTTATTGTATACAATTTCATTAGGGTAAGTGCATTCGTGTTAGAGTTCCCATCATCAGGGTAAGTGCATTAGTGTTAGAGTTCAGCTCTAGAAACAAAAGTGTGTGTTTGAGTCCTGCTCTGAAAATGAAAGTGCAACGCCCGCCCTCCTGCCTGTCGGACGAACGCTTAATAATTTGATTGATGCCTGTGTGTTATGTGGGATTGCAGTGCAGTGCAGCCTTTGTTTTGTATTTTTGCTACTTGACCTGAAACAACATGATATGTGTGTCAGTAAAAAATAACTCCAACAATTTTTTCTATTTTGATTTATGTATAAATAATACAGGCATACTCACATATAATATACAGTCACACCAGAAAATATTCAGACTCTTTCAATATTACATGCAAATTTTAACTGTAGTAAAAGTGATTTACCTTAGAGTGGCATTGTATTCTATGACATCATTCTCATGTATATGTCAACAGCTGTTAGTGGCTGTGATTGCAATGCATTTGCCAATGTAGTTTACACGTTATGAGAGTTTATTTATAAATGAAAAGTCAAAGGTGTCTGAATTTTCTTGGTGTGATTGTATCATTTGGGGGCAGTCAAAATCTGTTCCTGCACAATGTTATTATATGTGGACTTTTCTTATGTTTTTGTTTTTTGTTATATATGGATACCATTGCGTCATGCAGGTATAAAATAATGTCACAATGTCCTAGCTCTTTACATGAAATGCATTGCATAACTTCAGAATACAGTGGTCCCACTATTTAAGATGACCTGACATAAATATAGATTCCATATTAAGATTCTCTATTGAGTTTTCAAAACAGATTGCCATGTACTATAGGTACTGCATTTAGACCAGAAGATTACTACTATTAGATAGATAGATAGATCGATAGATAGATAGATAGATATTTAGTTAGATAGATAAGTAATAATATTATACAATCACTTAACTACTCCACCCCAGCCAGGTGTAAATGTGTACTTGGCTATATAGGCAGTGATGGTGATTATACTATCTATAGGGTGTTTAGCCTCTGCAGGTATTTCTGTATAATACATGCTTGTACTCGACTAGGGAGTTGAGAAAGCCTCGTACTTGAACAGGCCTGCAAAGGGTGTAAGAATTGTGTACAATCAGTTGAGAGTATTTTGATGATAACATACTATGAATTTTACATTACATTTTTACAATATGAAGTTTCACAATCATAGAGAGTCTTAATATGGAATCTATAACAACAATGTATAAGATTACTTTAATTTAGGCCACTTCAATGACTCCCAACGGAGTTCCTAATTGTGGGGTTTCTCCGTATTTGTTCTCATTTAAAGATAGTCATGTAAGGTATAATTATACATTGTTGTTATGTCATAATGTCCTAAGTATTCACCTTTATAAGTACTTGTACTTGTTTTGAACAATTCACGTGCATACTCTCCTAATTGAATCATAATTTTGATGTATTGGGTACGTAGCAATAACATAAAGTTTTTGTAATCGCTTAATCTGTAGAGATGATTTAATAACCAAATCATTTCATTATTTCATTACAGTATCATAATGATGATGATGATTTCTTCAGGCACAATTTACAAAATGACATACATAAACATAGGCTGCGCTGCAGCAAAACCCTCAGCGAATCCTACAAAGCACAGGCATCATTAAAACTGTTAAATGTTGGTCTGACAAGCAGGATGGCGGATGTTACACTTTCATTTAGAATTATCAACACAATATCATGTTCTCTTAACCAATCTACAACTAAGATTATCATTTCTATGTCCAAAATAGTCATATGTGGGCTATGTCAATGCCTCCTAAGGAATACATATGAAATTCACGAACAATTTTATGCCAATTGGCATTAACTCAGAATTTCTTAACAACTACATGGCCAATTGTGCCACATGCGCTTTCCATGCATTTGGATAAACGCATTGGAAACGCATGGTATTTGCCTCACTGTAATTAGCTAAAAACCATGCATTTTCCATGTGTTTATCCTTCTCATGGAAAACGCCCGTGGCACATTTGGCCGTGTACTCATCCAAAGTGAATTAAAATGTTTGTGTATTATCCACAAGGTTGGTGTACACCTAATATCATAGTTAGTGTTGTGTTATTGGTGCTTTAGTGCTCAGAACAACCAAATTATGTATATCATGGAATATTCTTGAAAATTTATAAATATGTATATTTCATCCATATTGTTGCACAACTGCCCCCCCCCCCCCCCCCAATCAGTGGATGTTCCTCAGGGCATTAAGCTTTTGGCGAGACAGGGATTCTACATGGCCAATTGTGCCACGTGCGTTTTCCATGCGTTTGGATAAACGCATGGAAAACGCATGGTTTTGCCTCATTGTAATTAGCCAAAACCATGCATTTTCCATGCGTTTATCCTTCTAATGGAAAACGCACGTGGCACATTTGGCCATGTACCTATGATGTACCTCAGTGTTGGTGGGTGGGTGTGGGTGGATTAGGGTTTTACGTCGTGTATTTCTGCACCTGATGGGCTAAGTAGGGTGGTCCTTATTTGTGAATTGTTGAATTTTTGTAGTCTGACCCTCTCAAAATGCTCTAATCAACTAAAAAACATGACTTGCAAAGTTATACAAGAATAGATTAATATTTAGAAGTTGCTCAAAAGCCCAGAAGTTTACTTCATTGATGCAATTTAGATGCTGTTGGCCTGGAATATTGAGTTTGTCAGAATCTCCCACAAAGAGATGCTCCTTAGTCACCAGAAATTACTCAGCTTATCACACGCTTTCCCATTGCAAAAATGACCTCAAAGACTAGGAGACTGTTCTTAGTATCAACTCAGGCTGATATTTGTGGTGCTAAATTGCCTTAGAAAGAACAGGTCTTGGGTCCTTTCTGCATCAACACTTGGAACTGAAAGAACCAATAAGATCAGCTGCTAGTCTCACAGTTAAGAAGGTGGAGGAATTCTGGAATAGAGCAAGAAACCCTACTCGACATAATCAGGATATAATCAAGAAGGTTGAAAATCTGTATGGAGAGTGGCTGGCATTAAAGAAGAATGCTAGTCACAGGTCGAAAACACAAATCTCTTAAGAATTGTTTACATCAGATTTCAATGATCTTTTCGATATTGCGCATGCAGATGCATTGATCCTAATTAAAATTTCTGAAGACAGAGAATTCCTTCTTGCTCAAAGAGAAAATCGACGTCGGGGTTTAATGACATCCATTGACAAGGTCTTGGGAAAAAAAGAGAAGCGACAACAGAAAGAAAAGATGAAAGAAGAGGCTCAAAGACAGAAGCCAGTCTTGCAATAATAGATGAAAAAGTAGCTATAGAAAGCAGCTGTTCTTCTGCAGCAGAAGACTCCGACTCTGAAGAGCCTGTTTCTGGATGCAGCTCAAGGAGCCCCTCTAATCCAAAACAAGGCCGAATGGAATTACTTGCTGCTACACTGGATAGGAGTGGTGTGATGCTGCTATACTGGATAGGAGTGGTGTGTCTGATCGAGCAGCCATGATGGTTGTTAGTGAAACTGCAGGAAGTCTTGGGCATAACCTCACAGACGAAAGCACCATCAGCTCTGAGAAGAAGAGGCCAGAGCTATCATTTGAGCCAACAGTACCACTTATTGTACACTGGGATGGTAAAAGTCTGTTTGATCTTACTGGATCAGAGACTGTTGATCGGCTTCCTGCGTTAGTTTCAGGTCATGGTGTTGCTTAACTGTTAGCAGTCCCCAAGCTTCAGACAGGAAATGGTGTGGCTCAAGCACATGCTGTTGCTGACGTATTGAAGCAGTTGAGATTGACCAGCAAGTCTGTGGAATGCATTTCGATGCAACAAGCTCTAACACAGACCGCTTAACAGGAGCTTGCATTGTATTAGAACAGAGACTGGCCATGATCTCTACCACTTATCATGTCGGCATCATATAATGAAGCTGCTTGCTGCCACAGCATTCACCAAATGTATGGGATCATCTTCAGGCCCTCAGATCCAGATTTTCAAGAGGTTCCCAATGGAACTTCATTGATAAAACTGACTATAAAGATGCATTTACTGGTGTGTCTGCAAAACCATATGTTGAATAATTTAAGGACTATTTGATTTCATTCATCAATAAACCGCTTACAAAATTTCATCCACGGAATGACTATCGTGAGTTCTTGGAGCTTGTGTCCATATACTTAGTAGCTCCTCCACAGCATGGCAACAGTGTGAGATTCATGGCATCTGGATCAGGCACCCTAACACAAGCAGACCATGACAGAGCAACATTAAACTGCTGATAATGTCTGAAACCGAGTAGGAGCTTCACAAATAAACACTCGTACAAGTTATTGTACATATACTGCATTTATGTGTGTTAATATTTCCTTTGCTGTACAAATGCTGTGTTGCTGACATTTATCATTTATTTTAGTTTATTTAGGCAATATTTCATTTCAGTATTTGCACAATTTGGGCTCTATTCTATGCCAAATATATGATACACATATTGATGTTACCTCAGAGTATAAGAAGATATCTTACAATGTCCACTTTGTATATCTACGTATGTCTAATGGTCATTGATGAAATATACTTAAATTTGAATATTGCTGGATTAAAAAAATATTTCCAAATGTGTTAAATGTGTGTATGTTATGATAATAAACATACAAAGTTGCCAGAAATTAGATCATTTTAATTTAGGTCCTGTGAGAGAATTACTTTACAGAGCAATATCCTGTATATAATACCTTTAGCTGCCGCCTATGAGTATAAATTCAAGAGCTTTGAGCAACCTATAAATATTCGCAGATATTTGTTAAATTTGGCACACCATAGTTTTTAAACAAATGAAAGATATTTAGTGGGTCAGAGTAAAAAAAAAGTAGAATTTTATTTTTCATAATGTTTAAGGACCAAAGGTAGGGACCATAGCAATGATGAAGGATGAAACAGCCATCCAACATAGGCTCAACCGTGAATTGAACCCAGAATCCAGTGGTTGGATGCGCAGTGCGTTACCACTGAGCTAGACCCCCACCTTGTGTACCTCAGTGATCACTCCTGGTCTAATAGCTAAAGACTCAATAGCATTGAGACATTAACATATCTGAAAATACTTTCGCAGAGTTTTACTAATCATGTATAATATGTAATAATAATAAATATTTATTCCTTATTGTTCTATGCTAGACTTTTAGCTGATAATTTATATACCTGACAGCAAATAAACCCATCTGATGAAATTATATATTATTTCATTATTAATAAACATGTTAATAAAAACAAGGAATGTCGTATTAAGAATATGTTTAATATTTTATTTCGCTTAGTATGTTTATTGTAGATAATTTTATTACCTTCAAAATGGTTACACACATCAAAACTACAAAAATTACATATTATATATGTCTACACATTAGAATATACAATGCAATTTGATTGCAGTAATATCAATATTAATATAGAGATTATATATCTACTTGGTAAGAAATTTTGCAAAATAAAAAAGTGTGCTTCTCAAATTATTTGAAAATATTAATTAGCTTTTTTGTTTTGTAAATGCTAAATGACAAAAAGTCCGCTTATTACTTGTAATGAGTTAATTTTGCAGAAAATGATTTTTTGCTACATCTTACATAATACCCGCACATGGACAGTACTAAATTGTTTGTTGTAAACAATTCAACAGTAAAATAAGTGCAGTCACACCGAAAAAGAAAAAAATGACACTTTTGACTTGTCACTTATCAATAACCTTCCATAAATTGCAAACTTCATTGGCAAATGCATTGCGATCACAGCCACTGACAGCTGTTTACATGTACATGAGAATGATACCATAGAACCCAATGCTAAATCACTTCTACTACAGTAACCTTCCATAACTTGTAAACTACATTGGCAAATGAATTGCAATCACAACCACTGACAGCTGTTGACATGCACATGAGAATGACACCATCAAATCCAATGCCGCCTTTAGCTAAATCACTTATAATGTAGTTCAAATTTGCATGACATATCAAAAGTATCTAAGTATCTTTTGGTGTGACTGTACAGTTGATGCATACTAACATGCATGAGAAACTATTGATTTGTTATAATACTGTAAAATGTAATTCAAATTACATCAGTTATTCCTGTCATTTGACTTTTGCTAATACATTGTATTAACCATATATATTTTTTGCATACAAATAATTGGTGTTTAATGTCTGAGTTTACAATAGTAACATTTGATAAATAAAAAAATATATCAATATATGAAATCTAATATCTAAGAATAAACAATCGCAGAAAATATCTGCATAAAACACAAAATATTTGGTGTTTACTTTCTTTTAAAAGTGTTTATAGTATAAACTCTTGTTTCAAGTATAAACTTTATACTTTATACAAGAGTAACATGATATAACAATATTCAATAATATAATATTATATCTAATATCTAAAAAGTAAATGTTGTAGAAACTATCCACATATTGCACCAATACAAAGCAAGATTTAATTTATTAATTCATGGAAGGTCGATAAACTTGACATCCACCGGTTTCTCAGGCACGAAGAGACCCTGGGTGACTGGGTATATTGGTTCATCGGTTACTGGTTCCAGTCGAAACTTTTGAACCAACTGGAAAAAAGAATTATCATTAAATTAAAATTTTAATCACATGTATCAATTATATCAATTCTTATTAGGACTATTTTGAGGTAGCGACATTAATCCATAAAAAAAAACTATCTGCACCTATCAACATAATTAGGTAATTCAGAATTTTATGAGCATTAACATGTTATACAAATGTAAATGTAATCTTTGGTAAAGATTAAGATATATAGTGCACATATTAACTTTAAAAAGCATTTTTTAAAGCTAGAGCAGTTAATTTAATCTAAGCACATTTATTTTCCTTTCAAACCTATCTAAAAAAAATAAATTCTCGGTCAAAGCAGCTGAAGGTCCGTGAAATGCTTATTGACTGGGTATTTGTATTTATTTAACATTGTGCACATATTGTCACATAAGTAAAATCTACAGTGGTGGTGCTTAAACAGACATCAGATTAAATTTCTAGGAATCAAATCCAATACCAGAGCATTCTACACTCTATATTGTCTATGCTGAGGCAAGTAAAGATCCCACTCATGGGGTAAATGTGTAATGTGATTAGACTCCCCCTCTCTCTTATCTCAGTAATCAACCCTTGATAGTGGCAAGAACTTGCCTTCGAGGACTGCACTTTCCATTTCTATTTATCCATCTATCCATCCATCCATCCATCCATCCATCCATCTATCCATCTATCTATCCATCCATCCATCTATCTATCTATCTACATAGGTCATCCTGCCACTGATTAGTAAAATAAATAAAATATCTATTACCCTTGCTGTAAGCAGATGCATCTCCAGTTCAGCGACTCTTCGACCTAAACACAATGAAAAAGGAATGTATCATACATTTTTTATTGTAACAGTTTATGTATTTATTGCTGATGTAACTGTTTCATCAAAGCTTTATGGATGCAAAATTTCGCCAGAACCAGGACACATTGTATAAAAAGAGGATGTTAAAAATTGGAAACATTGTATAAAAAGAGGAAGTTAAAATTGTTGGCGCTTTAAAATTTGTTTTCAACTAGAAACCCAGCTAAAAAAAATAAAAAAATTTAAACAAATAATATAACTTATACTCCACGTAGAGTTTTCCTATTGTCCACCCAGAACAATACCCAACAAAACTTTAAGTTAACTCCCTCCTGAGTGCAAACTGTTCTTTAATTGCTTAATAACGGCAGTTAAATAAAACAAACAGCCAATTTTATTGCCAAATAAGTCTAGTGGAGTATAAGTAAGATTTATCCTGAATAGGAGGGAGTTAACTAACATTTTTGTTGGTTATATCCCTCCACCTTCGGCATTCGGATATAATCCAATAAAATGTTAGCTAACTCCCTTCTATTCAAAATATAACTATTACAAACTGAAGACATTAATATTATGAAAACTTTATTGTGTAGACACTATTGCATTGACTACCAATGCAGACTACACAAGTTATTGGAAATATTAAATTTGCATTAATTTCTCTGAAACAAAACAAAATAAACCATTAAACACTAATGAGAACCTTAAATTACCTATGCACATCCTAGGACCAAATCCAAATGGGAGCCAAGCAAATGTGTGCAGCTTTTCCGTAGCCTTTTCAGACCTCAGCCATCGTTCCGGTTTAAACGTCAGCGGATCTTCGAATAAATCAGGATTCTTTCCAGTCACGAAGGCAGTGCCAATTACTGCTGTCTTAAATGACATAATTATAAACTAACAGGCTATTTTTAAAATGATTATACGATACAAATTTATGAAGTATATGATGTGGTAAGCGGGACTACCAATATCGTCAACTATTTTACACTTTTCGATAGAGTAAATGGGAACACTTTGGTGTCATTAGCCATTAAAAACTACTTTTCCTATCTTTTGGTAGTCATGTAAATAGCCTATTAATTTATAATTATATCATTTCATGAATTTTCGTAATAAAAAGAGACTGCGCTGCAGCAAAACCCTCAGCAGATCCTACATGGCACACAAGCTCATTGAAATCGTTAAATGTTCATCATCACTCTTACCCCTTTTGGAATATTGTATCCAGCAATAACCATGTCATCCTGCAGAATTCTTGTAACTACCCCTGCAACGGGATACATTCTGTTGGAAAACAAAAACATCTGTTTCAGAAAAAGCCAGTGTTGTCAGAAATTGTTGTCTCATAGTATGTGTGTAAGAAAAGTGATTCATAATTTCTGTTCATCCAGCAGTATCTAAGCTGCTGAGACTTGTTTTCCTGTTGTAAATATTAATTGTAATGTGTATATTAATGGCAATTATATTTGGTCTTCCTAATCTACACTCACTTATGTGTAACTTTTTTTTCTGAAACTTTCTTATATTATGTACTTCTTTGGACCTACTGCTTATAAATAAAGAATTTGAGATTTTATTTTCTTTGGAATAATTTTCTTACAGTTGCAATACCTTAGTGCCTCCTTAATGACTGCTCTCAAGTATGGTAATTTCTGCAGAGCATTGTGATCAACTATATCTCCATTTGTCACACTCTGAATTTCTTGACGTAATTTTTCCTGGATGTTCTGGTTGCGTGAGAGTTCGTAAATGACCCACTGCATGGTAGTGGCCGACTGAAAGAAAAAATATTAGTATGAAAAACCTAACGGTTTACTGTAATTCCTCAATCAAACTTATTCCTTGAATTTTTCATTGTTCAAGTTTGCAATATTCTAACCATGATGTTTTGTTATATCATTTTAAGTGAAATTTGACCAATACTAGACATTTTCCATATTGAATTCAATTAAATTGAATTCTATTAAAGTTGAATGATCATGTTATACTGAATAGAAGCAACAGGATTTGTTTGACCACAATTGTAAGGTCATAATGCTACTTGTCTAAGTAAGCGTATACCAGCTTCCACAAACAGACAAAATTATGAGATGACGCACTTGGAGTCTACACCTGTTACACATTTACCCCAAGGGTGGGTTTTCACTTGTCTCAGCACTGAAACCCAGTACAAGACGTCTCCAATTTTACTACTCAACGTAAGACACCCAGCTGAGATGCAGCTCATGAAGAGTGCCTGGGTCGCTATTTAACCAGTAACCTTCTATGAAGCTGGCCAATGTGGAATTAGCAAATTCCTTAACCATGGTCATCCCATCAATATGTCTCCTATAGCAGCCAGTCATATAAGCTGACTAAGCTTCAGACCCACTACCATTGAGATAAGATCAACATTGACATTATGATACCCATAATAATTACAAGGAATGTTAATATTTTTTTGCTCATTTGACAGCTGACATCATGCATTTCAAGGCAAGTGATTGGACACTCTCAACTTTTCTGAACATAACAAAAACAGAGTTTGACTAATCATGTGCTTTGGTAGGGTTGTTTTATAGTGTTTTCTGTTTGTTTGTATTCTTTTGAGATTTGTTTCAACATTTTTGTACTATTCAAATTGTTTACCAAGTTTCTCATATAACTTAGAAACTGTAGCAGCAAACTAGCGGATTGAAATTGGATTAGCAGACAAGACCTGAAGTGATGCCATGTTATAACTTGGTCCAAAATTTTATTTGTAATTCTTTGTAGTCATTACTGGGATAATAATATCATCCAGCAACATTTCATCATCGACTTACAGTGTCCACTGCACCAAGCATTAGTTCACTGATGTTTGCATAGACTTCAGATTGAGAAAGATTCTTGCTGGCCAGAAGAGTAGAAAGGAAACCATCCACTTCTTCACCTTTGTCGAGTTTGCTCTGGATTTCTTGCATTTTCACGTCGATAAACTTCTTGCCTGAATAAAACAAAGGCAATAATGTTATAAACTTCTAGTCGAGGGGTAAATGGGGAGAAAAGTAACAAATTAAATAGTAGGTTTTTTTTTTTATTTTGTAGAGAAATAGTGAACCCAGCAAGGCTCTGGATGGTAGGTAATTAGTATAAGGAAGACAATGAAGTGAGTGTAATAGATTTTGGCCATTATCATACTGAGTGACAATCCAGCTTTAATGAAAAGACAATAAGATGACGTCACTACATAATTGTTACATGCAATTGAGTGCTGACTGTAAGGGGTGTCTCCAACTGGTTTGGCATAGCATGGCTTCAGGGAGTTACTCCTAGCCGTGGTTACACCCCTTTCTGGGAGCAGCCATGTTGGCATTTTTGCCCATTAACCTATCTTCGTACTCAGATATAAGTATTGTGACCTCATCGGTAGACAATGGCCTTGATGCGGTCACAGAGTGCAAGAACCATGGCCAAGTATTAATAACATATATATTTTTAACTTAAATGAGGTTAATGTCCTAATGGTTGCCGCGTGAAAGGGGTGCTATGCTCTCGCTGAACATTCTTAATAAGTAGTACAGTATATATATCCTTTTCTATCCATCCTACCTGTAGCAAATATAGTCTCCCAAGCATTCACATGGCTTTTATATGCAGATGGGTAGACATATTTAGCAAGCCAAAATGGGAAAATTATAAGCTTTTCAGTTGACGAAAATACGTCTTGCACAGCATTGATGAAGTTTGTGATCTCTTCGTCCCTGTTATCGAGGAAACTTCCAAATCGTCTTTCGTAGAGAACTGTGCCAATAGCTGAAAATGACAAAAGAGACATAGCTGGGTTTTAAAAATGGCTTTAACCTCCATTCAGCCATCTGCAGCAATGATTGTAAAGTCGACTGCCTGCGCCATCCATATTGACTTTTATTACTGGGCAAGCAGCGTGAGTTTTTACAGATTCTTATTTAGAGCAACTCACCAAATGTCTCACACAACTAAACCAGGCACTTTTGACCTGTTGGTTCTTGATTCAAACGTGCTCAATACTGTACAAGGAATACAATACCACCAGAATTCAGATATCATAATCTCTTTGCTGTGCAATTTGGAGTTGCGAACATAGAACTAATTTGTTAGGTCAGCAATACGTTGTATGTGCGTAGTGGTCTCGTAAAAATATATCAATTCAGTTTCCAGGGATGCTGTGGATTCAAGGGTCCCGAGCAGAGACAGGTAAACAGCACTAGTCCCACTATACACCGAGTAGAATATGTCACAATATTGGATTTTCACAGAAGTTTCTTGATGTTTCCACCAGGTGGCTTTGACAGAATACTGCAATTCTATTGGTTGAAAAAGTTCCTGCCCTTGACTGTGATTCGTTGAAGCAAAACATCCTACCAGCAGTATTTTTAGTGCATTTTAATTGATATTTGACATCTTAGCATTCAATTGATTTCTGTTATTTCCCTGACAAAATTATATTTATTAATAGGTTAGTTGTGATGTTGTGTCTTGCTCAATTCAGGGCTAATCAGTGAAAAGACTATATTGATAGATGGAATTAAAGTAATCTAAAAAATGATGTTTACCGGCTTCATCTGGTCATAAAACCAGCTTTGGGTAGTAAAAGTAGGGGGGGGGGGGGGGTTCTCACCGTAAAATTTATGGGAATGCTCAACTGAGACTGGGGAAGATTTGCATTAAAATACAAATTCATTCAAATGATGCCAGAATAGCATGATCAATCTTTGACATACAACAAAGATTTATTTCAGAATATTTCATATTCATATCAGACATAGTTTAAACAGGGGACCATCCCTAGGAATTTCATTGTAAGAAAAGTGTAGCCATGTCTAGGGAAAACAGGTGTTTAATGACCCTTTGCTAGGGAAAATTATCCTTTGCAGCCGAGCATTTTTGTACACTTAGTTATAGCAAATACTTTCAAAAGACCAGGCAAACAGTTCTGTGTCCAAGTTTGGCACTCTGACACCATTTCCTTTAGTTGCCCGCATGCGTTTCAACCTCGTGATAAAGTCGGTGACAACTCCGTTGAAATCATCCGTGTAGGTGGCGACATGGTGAGGACGCATCATCATTTTGTCCAATTGCGCTCTCATTCTTTTCCATTCCGGTCCATCATTCCTGAAATCAGTCAGTCCATTAATCAATTCATGATCAATCAGTCAGTCAGTCGGTCAATCAAATTGACAATCAGTTGATTGATCAATCAATCAGTCAGTCAGTCCACCAATCAATCTATCAAGTTGATTGGAACAATATTCAACATAGTGATGATTTGATGAATTAGAGCAGGGGCAAAGTTGGCTAAAATGAGGCTGTGTGATAAACATTGTACAGTTGGGTACAAAAACGCTTGCATGCTATATCAATGATATCTTCACAAACACCAACAGAATCATGTTTTTGGAAGCTCCTGCCTAAGATAGGAGATGTTTGCATTATTATGTTTTCATAAATTGAGTGAAAACTATTTAACCAAATTTAGATATTATAATAAAACCTAATATCTGTGTAATTCAGAATCTTGAACTTCATGAGTGATGAGGTTGGGCTGGTGAACCCACGAGTCCCGTAGGGACGTTGTCATATTTACCACTCCGATGTTAGTCATGTAAAATATGTGTTAGAAAAAGCTTTAGTTACAGTCACAGATTGGTTTAATATCACTATATGGAAGCAAATGCAACTAAGTTTCAATCAATGGTGCTCTCAAGATCTGATTATAATATAAATTTTATGGTTAATGGAACTGTTAGACTCAGACTCAAGACTCAAGACACTTTATCTACCTATTATTACAAAATAGTTACAATAAGGTGGGTGTCTTAAAGATAAATGTTGTCGCTAGCATGATGCCACCCCAGGAGTTACCGAGAGACCAATGCAAGCTACATGGTATGTATACATATATTTAGATGAGTATGATCTTGATTTGGTAGGATGACGATGAAAAAGAAACCTGTATAACATAGTGTCCTTTGAAAACAGTACTCCTGCATCGAAGCAGCAAAGAAGCAATAAATTTATAAGGGCTTTATGCCCTCCAACTTTGTTGAAGGGGCATACTTTCTGTCGCATAGTATTTATCATTGATTATTGTGGCAGATGTAAACATTTTGTATACCACAATCAGACTTATATGTGTCTAATAGAAAGTATTTGATATATTTAGTGAAGCCAGGAATACTGTGTTTATCTATTTTTTCTTTTTTGTAAAATGAGATATGATTTTAAATAGTGGGAATGCGGAACCTAATAATATTATTTACGAAAGCATGTCTACTTACAGGGGTCCTATAGTCTCTAGCATGTCTTGTATCATAATTATGTATTTCACTATTTCTTGCAAACAATGAGGATATGAAATAAATTAGTAACATTTCATTTTCTAAAGTGTATATAAACTTGCATTGCTGTACTAGATATATGTCATTGAACTTTAGGAGGGAGAGATACTCAAAAAGAGGGTCAGTGTGTGCAGTGTATTTAGCATTTCAGACGAATCTAACAGAGCGTTTTTGTAGTTTGAACAGTCGCTCAGACACAGTGTGTGTGTGTGTGTGTGTGTGTGTGTGTGTGATTATGGCTTTATGTCCTGTATTTCTGCACCAGTTGGGCTAATTAGGACAGGCAATGAGTTAAAGGAAGAAACAGCCATCCAACATGGAACAACATGGCTTTGGTCTTATTTTAATTTAATGACAATTTGTTTATGTTAAACCATTTATGTTAAACCATTTACATATATTTGCCAATTCATTGTTTAAAGTAATATTAGGGCTTTGGTCAGAAATAGTAGATGTTTCTAGAACAGTAAATAGTGATGTATCATCTGCATATATAACTGGCTTCAAAAGAGTACATGCTTGAATTAGATCATTTAGATAAATAAATAAAAGTAGTGGACCTAACATGGAACCTTGGGGAACCCCTGTTTAAATAGTTAATTTGTCTGACAACTTGACTCTATCACTTAAATATGTTTCAAATAGTTTTAATGCAATATCCCTCACACTATAATGTTTTAATTTATTAACTTAAAGGAGGATTTGGTGGTCCAGTGTATCAAAAGCCTTTGAGATATCTAAAAATGGCCTCAACGACTTTTGATATGCTGGCAAGAAGTGAGATAGGATGGTAATTGAATGCAGATAATCATCACCTTTTTATAAACTGGGAGTACTTTGGCAGTTTTAAGTTTGTCTGGGAATGTTTCTGTTTTTAATGTCCTATTTAGTATTAGTAAGTGGTTTGATTATTTCAGATTTAATGTGTTGAAGCAATTTACTTGATATATTATCTTCTTCATAACTGGTCTTTGGTTTCAATTCATCAATAATCTTTAGTAAATTATCCTCATTTACGTTGTTTTAAGATTAAGTTTGAGATGGAAGGATTAGTTAAGTAATTGTTATATGACATATATGACAAGTTTTCTTTATGTTGTTTTTATATTTATTGAAAAAACTTTGGAAATACTGTTGTTTGGCAGTTCTGATCATTTGTTTTAAGATTATGTTATATGTATTAATAAAAAGTCTCAAGTCATCAAGCAAAATATCACAGTCCTCCTTTTCCAAAAAATCGATATTTTTTGAAATTTTTCATGACATAAACTGCAAATAATGTTAGCTTGTATTTATTGAATTGATATTGACACACATATTGTAATTGGATGTAACTTGTTGTATGATCATAATACGTATTCATCCTAATCTTTAGCCATACTCATTTACATTCTTACTCTGGTCCATACAACTTTCAAGTGAATAACTATTATGTATGGAGCAGGAAAATATAGATATATTTGTCTAAACATAAATAAATTATCAAAATTATCAAATATGTCTTTAGATTTATCTTAAGTGTTTCGTAAATGCTATCTCTGTTGCTGGTGTGTCTTTCAATCTTATACAAGTTATCCCTAAAATTTATTGAATATATTATACCTTTTTTGATCCAGTTTGTAATTTTGCGCTTATACTTATGATATTTACCTAATTTCATAGGGATTATGTTATTCCGCCTTCTCAGTAGCTATATGTCTTCGAGAAGAAAAATTAAAAAAAAAAAGATTACTGAGGATTTTTGATGCATTTATTAGATCAAGTTTTAGCCACTGTACAAGCATATGGCACTTTTTTGGTAAAAGGTTTTCCAGAAAAGTAGAAAAAAATGCAAGAGAGAGCTTTAAGAATCACTTTTAAGGATTACGAATCAAGTTAATCTGAATTGCTTATAAAATCAATTTGAAATACTATGTATGATTATAGAATCAACAATATTGCAGTGTGTGTTTTTAAAATCATCAATAATCAATTCAAGCCCGTTAAAACATTTTTTTATGTCATCAAAGAAAATAATTATTCTCTTAATAGACCTGATGTGTTGATGGTGGTGGATTAGGGCTTTACGTCCTGTATTTCTGCACCTGATGGGCTAATTAGGACAAGCAGGAAACCCAGCACGCTACCACTGAGCTAAGCCCAAATAGACCTGATGTTTAATCACTTATGGCAGAAATTCATTACGATATGAAGATGTTGTTAAAATTTAAACTGTCACCTATAAATATATATATTATTTTATTGACAACGCTATATCAGTGCAGATGCATGTGTCATAAAAAATAAAAAATAAAGCAAAGGAATAGAAGAAAATAATAATATATATACATATAAATAAAGAAAATATAATAAAATAAAGGCATTTCTAAAATGCTATACTAAAAACATAAATAACTATATACAGCACCAAGTAATTAACTAATAATAAATATATGTATCTTTGAGCACCTAGTACAATTAACACAACTGGTAATACTGATATATAATGAGCACCTATCATGAAGGGTTGAAAAAAAAAAGCAAAAAAAAAGCAAGATGACATACAATTCAGTCTACACATAAGTAAATACAATGAATAAGATAATTATGTAAAAAAAAAACCCCCACACGCATAAATATACAAATGACAATCCAAATACTTTGAAACAGCTTTTTCAATGTGCCACCAACCACTCTGATACGTCCAGGAGGTAATGGACAATTTACCTAACTAGCCAATTTCTAGTACTATGATAATTGACAACCTAATACTTATGTTTTACGGTCCAATTTTAATGCAATTTTTAAGAATTTCCAAGGGCAAAGTTTAGGTTAGTACCTTTACTTGTTAATATTTGAAGGAATTGTTCAGATGGGTTAAGAACAAAGAAGTTATCAATACATTTACAAACTATATCAAATAGGTTATTGCGAATGGCATTAAATTGTTCACAGATCATTAGGCAATGAAATTCATCTTCAACTTGATTAAGATTGCATTTTTCACAAATTCTTTCCTCAGCGGGTACAAATGGGCGTTTGTGCCTACCTAATTCAATATTTAAGCTGTGAGAGCTTAGCCTGAAACGAGCTATATTACAATAAATTTAGGAAAGTCATGATACAAATAGGGTTCTATTCGAATATCTATCTTGAATATTTTATAAGTTCTTAGTTTGGGGTTACGTACGCTATCATTGATCTCATGCAACATCTTGGCATGGGCCTGTTCATACATGGACACAATTATTTTATTTAAGTCAAACTCATTTTGGTTCATATTGAGGGTCTCAGTGACCTTGCAAAGTCTCGTGAGCCAACATGGTTTTCCCTTTTGATATAACTCAGTCTGAATCTCATAACAACTTTGCAAAAGTGAGGGACATGTGTTAGACCTGAGTCTTTTTAGAAATTTTAATGCTGAGACCTGTTGTCTGACAAACAGCGGAAACCTCCCAGTGTCTGCTAAAATAGCTATTGTTGAAGTTTGACACCTGACACCCAGTATGTTCTTGAGAAATTTCATTTGTACTTTTTCGAGGGTGTCAATTTGTTTTTTCTGGGAAACATATTTCACTATTATATTCAAGTATTGGCAGTATATGGGTGTCGTACATTTTCATACTGAATTTAGAGGGCAGATAGCCCGCAGTGGATTTTGTATTCTTCTTAAGTGCATACATTGCTTTAATAGAGTATAGACAGGCTCCATTCTGTCCCAGTAGTTGTTCAGTTTCCACCCTTATAAATAGAGTTTTTTTAATCTTTTTTTATCTTTATCTAGTACACTGTAGCTTCCTTATTATGCATGTGGGTGAACTTTCAGGACATGAGACCTCTTATCACAGTGAGTGGCTGATAACAACAACACACAAATTGCCATGTGATTTTACATTGTAAGTAACATGAAATATCATGTGCAATATGGTGTAGCTGCTGCCACATAAAAAAAGCTCTATTAGTGATTTAACTAATTGATAGACTATGCATCCCATGTTTAAAATTTGAAAATTAAATGGTTATGTAACACATGTATAAACCATTGTACAGACAAAATGACACCTTTTTATAGACTGATTTACGTCTACCTGCTGATGCTGAGGATGCTGCTCTAGCCACCACACTACACCCCCTGCTATAAATACGGCATGTAGTGTGTACACCGCATGCTCTAAATAAGTTTTGCTGTCATGTTGGGATGCATATAGGGCCTTACAGATAAATAAATAAATAATAAATAAAATAACTGAAAAGTATCATTTGATACCAATTATACAGTAGTCCATCGCACTACACCATCTGCACTTAATACAGGAATAAGTGTATACACTCCTTGCTCTAAAGATATTGTAAGGGCATGAACGGAAGGTAATTTGGTTAAAATAAAACACAAATGATACAGTTGTTCATCACCATAAACTATCTGCAATTAATACACCTGTATTTTTTACACCGCCTGCAATATATGAATAGCATAAGATGGGCAGAAATTACTACACGAAAAGATACAAAGAATATATCAAGGCAAACATTTAACATTTAACAAAGAGGTGCAACATCAGTCATAGTATTATTGTAAATTACCACTAAAACCACTGTAGATCTAAATGTACTGGTCTTTAGATAGATATATAGGTAGATAGATAGGTAGATAGATAGATATATAGATAGATAGATAGATAGATAGACAGATAGATAGATAGATGCATGCATTCATTCATTCATTTCCCAAAAAAACAACTTTTCTCTAAATGTATCACATCAACATTGTGATGAAATCAACCAAATCATTGTATAGTCATGTATCATATTCTTAATATGCTGTCATACTAGGTAGATATTCCCAAAATCAACCCAAGGGTATTACAGAGAATAAATTCTCATTGGATATGGGCCTAATGATTATATTTTACTAATTTAGGGCCTAGACTAAATTAAAACATGTAGAAAAATTAAAATTACACAGATTTAGCATGAATTGTTGATCAAAAACTTAACCAAATTTCAAGGCCTTATCAGTGCAGAGCTACTAATTTCGGAGAGCATTGCTGTGCAGGTGTGTTTGTGCTAAATCATTCCACACTTCACCTATATTAACCCCAATCATATTGATAACAGATATGTAACACTATATACTTTTTTTCTGCCACTATGGTATTAGCACTAGGTGGCTGCAATGCTCTGCCTTAGAGGCCACCTGGTGGTACTTGCTTTTATCAAACCATTTCAGCTTTTTGATGAGTGGGTTCTATGATAACACAAATGTTGTAGAAGAATAATAAAATGCAACAATTTCAACTTTTTGGAAACATTTTTATGTGTGTAGAAAAATGCAAGATATTTCATCAATGCTTAAAAAAGAAAATAACTACAGATTACCAGGTTGAAATATAGATGGCGCTAGTTGCTCTCTCCTGGCATTTATGTAAACATTGACTGGCTGTTATCTACATTCTTGTGATGTGTTTCATGGATGTAACAGGCCTACTGACATCATTAGCTTTTTGGGCTGTAGCAACTAAAGTGCAGTTATAATAGGACTGTTTTCATATGACACAGTACATTATTTAAACATGGGTACAGGTGATATGCATCACTAAATAGCTACCTACCTGGATTCTAATTTTGGACTGCAAGCCAAGAGTACACATGCACCTGACTATACCTCGCATAACAGCTGATTTGGACTATAGATACACCCTTTACAATGTATTCTCGAAGTGTCAACACGTTAGCAGCTCTACAAAAGCAAGCCAACACAATTCTGACCAAAGGCCAATGTTTATTTTTGGTCAGAACCAAAGCAGTTGCAGCCGCAGCTAACACCATCCCAGCTGATGTTAAACCATATTCTGAAGTACCGGGCCCAAAAGGATTTTTCCAAGTGGCTGCTAACTTTATTGAAGCATCAAAACATGTCGGAAAAGGGCATGTTTTATTAGAAAATAATTTCGCTAAGTATGGAACAATCTACAGAGATAATGTGGGTGTTATTTCATTTTTACAACTCTGCAATGTGGCTGATATTGAACATTTATTAAGAGCTGATAACAGGCAGCCTCTAAGAGTGACTGTGGATTCCTGGGTGAAATGGAGAGAAAATGCAAACTTAGCTCAAGGAATTATCATCTCGTAAGTATATCTATCTATCTATCTATCTATCTATCTATCTATCCATCTATCAATCTATCTATCTATCTATCCAACTAGAATTTCATGTGAATTCGAGCTCTAACAGAAACTATTTAGCTTAAGGTGGCATTGGATTCTCTATGGTATCATTCTCATGTACAAAAATGTATTTGCCATTGTGTCTGTGGTTACGATTTCAATATATTCGCCAATGCAGTTTACAGTTTAAATCAAATCTAGTTTATAATACCATGTGTTGAATGGAGCATTTCTAGCCTTATCAAAGATTGTATCATTATATTGTGTATTAATTATGTGATCATATCGTTGACCTGCAAAGATTACTATTCAGTTCAGGTAGCTAATCAAAACATATATCTTATTACACTTTCTTGGGGGGTGGTGGTTGTCCTGTTAATGGTTCACAGTTTATTGTCTATGAAAGAATGTCCTCAAATGAAAACACTATGAGAATTATTATAGTGGATGTTGAGGGGTCCAACATAGAGTTTTATGGGATGAGTAAAGTAATATTGGCAGAGGTGAATCCCACAAACCTCTATGTTGGATGACACACCATCCACCAACATACACCAACATACACTCAGTGACTTACACCTCAGCCATCCAACATACTCTGATGTCTAACATACTCTGCAGCAGTCCAACATACACCCATACTGGATGCCAATAAACCATTCTGATTGGCTCACAGCAGCTGGGTGGAGAATATATAATGATAATTCATGAACTAGACAACATACCTCTGAATAGATTTCAGATCATTAGTCCTTATGGTTGCCATGGAAACAAGTTTTATAATAATTCGCAGTAGACGTAAAATTTCTAAAAATCAATATTTTCATCACTGTACAATGGTTTAGATGAGTTACATAACCATTACATTTTATAATTTTAAACATGGGACACATAGTCTTTAAATAAGTTAAATCACTAATAGCTTATTTTATGTGGCAGCAGCTACACCTTATTGCACATGATAATATTTCATGTTATTTCATACACGTGTAAGGTCACATGGAGCTATGTAAATGTTATCAGCCACTCAACTGTGATAAGGGGGTCTCATGTCCTGAAAGTTCACCCACATGTTGAACTTGACCTTAAAGTGTACCTAATAACATTTCAAAAGACATATTACATAAGTAATCTCTATTTATCTGGAAACTACAGTGTACTAAAAAATACTAAATCTCCGAAAATTGTGTGTGCATGCAATGTATATGAGAATTAGGTTAAATAGTTTTCACTCAATTTGTGGAAAGATAATAATGCAAACATCTCCTATGATATAACTGATTTAATAATTTAACTTAAATATGATGTCTGAACAGGGTTCCACTGAAGAAGGAGCTTCAAAAAACATGATTCTGTTGTTGCTTGTGAAGATATCATTGATATAGCATGCAAGCATTTTTGCACCCCTACTGTACAACTTGATTGATTGATTAAATTTATTGTTTGATTAATTGTGGACTGACTGACTGTTTGATACATCAATCGACTGATGGTCAATTTGATTGACTGACTGACTGATTGATTCATCGATTTATCGATCATCGACTGATTTCAGGAATGATGGACCGGAATGGAAACGCATGAGAGCGCAATTGGACAAAAGGATGCTGCGTCCTCACCATGTCACCACCTACACGGATGATTTCAACGAAGTTGTCACCGACTTTACAAAGAGGCTGAAACGCATGCGGGCAACTAAAGGAAATGGTGTCAGAGTGCCAGACTTGGACATGGAACTGTTTGCTTGGTCTCTTGAAAGTAATTGCTCATTTTAAGCCTATTTCATAGACTTGGAAATTAAACTTCAGACGACGTCATGTGAATTCAGGATTCTCACTGGCTTAAATGAAACTTGCTGAGGGGTTGCTTTAACCAGTGGGAATCCTGGATTTATGTGACGTCCGTTGCAGTTAAGATTCTCAGTGAGATAGGTTTCCAAGGCAACGAAATTGGCTGTGATATTTGTGATGATAAATATTGTATCAACAATAGGTTATAGCAAGATGATAAATATGTACGTACGGTTTTACTGCCTAATGCTGGTTTTATTACCACATGAGGCCAGTGAACCACATTTTTGGTTAACTGTAATTACATCCAACAATCAAGTATTTTCACTGTACAGCCCTGATATGAGCAAGACATAAATCTTTCTTCTCCTCTTATTACTCATTTTGCTTTTCAGACATAGAAGATCATATTATCTATCCTATTCAATAAATATTATTTTTCTTAGGGAAATAACAGAAATCAATTGAATGGTAAGATGTCAAATATACATTAAAATGCATTACAAATACTGCTGTTTGGATGCACTTTGCCTTAGTCAAGGGCTTGGACTTTTTCAACCAAAATAATAGCATTATTCTGTCATAGCCACCTGGTGGAAACATCAAGAAACTTGTGTGAAAATCCACTATTGTCATGTAGTCTACACCTAAATTTATTGGTCTTGTGACATGATACTCGGTGTATAGTGGCATTAGTGCTGTTTTAAGTCATTACTGCAGATGGCTGTATGGAGGTTAACGCCATTTTTAAAACCCAGTTATATATCTCTTTTGTAATTTTCAGCTATTGGCACTGTTCTCTACGAAAGACGATTTGGAGGTTTCCTCGATAACAGGGATGAAGAGATCACAAACTTCATCAACGCTGTTCAAGACGTATTTGTGACAACTGAAAAGCTTTTTGTTTTGCCATTTTGGCTAGCGAAATATGTCTACCCATCTGTATACAAAAGGCATGTAAATGCTTGGGAGACTATATTTGCTACAGGTAGGATAGATAGATAAGGATATATATATATAATTTTATTGACCGCAAAGCATCAAAAAGACACATGATACCTGGCCTGTGCTATGTGCGTTTTCCATGCGTTTATCCAAACGCATGGAAAACGCATGGTTTTTTCCTTATTTTAATTAGCTAAAATCCGTGCGTTTCCATGCGTTTATCCTTCTCATGGAAAAAGCACGTGGCACATTTGGCCATGTATATATACTGTTCTACTCATTAAGAACATTCAGCGAAAGCTAGCACCCCTGTCACGTGGCAACCATTAGGACATTGACCTCATTTAAGTTATATAATATATACGTCATTACTTGGCTATGGTTCTTACACTCTGTTACCGCACCATGGCCATTGTCTACCGATGAGGTCACAATTCTTGTATTTGAGTACAAAGATAGGTTAATCGGCAAAAATGCCAACATGGCTGCTACCAGAAAAGGGTGTATCCAGGGCTAGGAGTAACTACCTGAAGCCATGCTATGCCAAACCAGTTGGAGACACCCCTTACAGTCAGCACTCAATTGCATGTAACAATTATGTAGTGACATCATCTTATTGTCTTTTCATTAAAGCTGAATTGTCACTCAATATGACAATGGCCAAAATCTATTTCATTCACTTCATTGTCTTCTTAATACTGATTATCCGCCACCCAGAGCCTTGCCGAGGTTCACTATCTCTTTATAAAATAAATAAACTTCACCTACTATTTAATTTTTCATGCCATCAAAATCCAATACGTAAACAAACTAATTTGTGACGTTACAATACTCAGCAATGGGTGATGATGCCATTTCTATTGTATTTCCATTGTTTTGGTCTTGATTTTTTTCAATGTATCATTTATTTTTTGTAATTAATGACTGATAAATTCATTAACTTACACATTTAGTGTGCCTTGATAAAATAAAGTGATTTTCAAGCATTTGATGAAGTTTTCGAAAATAGTAATTTTGACAGACAGTGGAGCTTTAACAAGGCTCTGTTTCTTTTCTCCCCATTTAGCCCTCGACATGAAGTTTATAACATTACTGCCTTTGTTTTATATTCAGGCAAGAAGTTTATCGACATGAAAATGCAAGAAATCCAAAGCAAACTCGACAAAGGCGAAGAAGTGGATGGTTTCCTTTCTACTCTTCTGGCCAGCAAGAATCTTTCTCAATCTGAAGTATACGCAAACATCAGTGAACTAATGCTTGGTGCAGTGGACACTGTAAGTAGATGATGAAATGTTGCTGGATGATATTATTATCCTAGTAATAATTCCAAATAATTCCAAATGAAATGTTGGACCAAGTTAGAACATGGCATCACTTCAGGTCTTGTCTGCTAATCCAATTTCAATCCCCTATTTTGCTGCTACAGTTTCCAAGTTCCATATACAATAAAACAACCTTACTAAGCACATGATTGGTCAAACCCTGTTTTTGTCATGTTCAGTGCTTTACATCAGAAAAGTTGAGAGTGTCCAATCACTTGCCTTGAAATGCATGATATCAGCTGTCAACTGAGAGAAAAAATATATTACCATACCATGTAATTATTATGGTATCATAATGTTGATCTTTATCTCAATGGTAGTGAGTCTAAAAGGTTAGTCAGCTTATATGACTAGCTGCTATAGGGAGACATAATGATGAGATGACAATGGGTAAGGCATTCGCCAATTCCACATTGGCCGTATTCGTTAAAGGTTACAAGTTCAAATGCGGCCCAGGCACTCTTCATGAACTACATCTCACTGGGGTGTCGTTCGCTTCAGTAGTTTAATTGGAAATGTCTTATACTGGGTTTCAGTGCTGAGACAAGTGAAAACCCACTCTTGGGGTAAATGTGTATTAGGTGTAGACTCCAAGTGTGTCATCTCATAATTTTGTCTGCTTGTGGAAGCTGGTTGTATACGCTTACTAAGCTTTAGACAAGTAGTATTAAGACATTAAAATTTAATTCAATTCTAAATCATTTATCACACATTCACTACATGGAAATATGGAAGATGTCTAGCATTGGTCGAATTTCACTCAAAATGATTTGGCAAAACATCACAGTTAGAATATTGCTAAATTGAACATTGAAAAATTCAAGGAAAAAGTTTGATTAGGGAGGGAATTAAAGTAAACTATAAGTTTTTTCATACTTAATACTTTTCTTACAGACGTCCAATTCAATGCAGTGGATCATTTATGAACTAGCGCGCAACCAAAACGCCCAGGAAAAATTACGTCAAGAAATTCAGAGCGTGACTAATGAGGATATAGTTGATCACAATGCTCTGCAGAAATTACCATACTTGAGAGCAGTCATTAAGGAGGCACTAAGGTAATACAACCGTATGAAAATTATACCTAAGAAAATAAAATAAATTATCTCAAATTCTTCATTTATAAGCAGTAGGTCAAGAGAAATACATAATATAACAAAGTTAAAAAAAAAAGGTAATATTTGTATGGTGCGCTACATAGTACTGAAAAACCAAAATGTAAATAAGGGGGGTTGACAAATTAACATGTATTGCGAGGACCACTGAATTTTTTAACATTTGTTGAATAAAAAGGTACTAGGCCAAGGGGAGGGGGTTAAACTCATTGTTGATGTCCAATGTCCAAGAGTATAACAAGGATTACTAGCTCAGATACAATCGCTGCCAAATTAACCAAATCATTTATGAAACCTTTTAGTTACACATATACTATAAAAGAACAATTTCTGACCACAGTGGCTTTTTCTGAAACAGATGCTTTTTGTTTTCCAACAGAATGTACCCCATTGCAGGGGTAGTTACAAGAACCCTGCAAGATGACATGGTTATTGCTGGATACAATATTCCAAAAGGGGTAAGATTAACTTTATTTGAAATGAACATTTAACAATTTTAATGAGCTTGTGTGCCATGTAGGATTTGCTGAGGGTTTTGCTGCAGCGCAGTCTATTTTTATTACGAAAATTCATCAGTCTGGAGAGTGGATGCCTTTCCAGCCTTGACAGAAACAGAACTACCAAAAGATAGGGGGCGGGGGTTTGGTAAATTTATACATAATAACGAATGTTCTGGTCTCAATCTTGAATGACACAAAAGTGTTCCCATTTACTCTATCGAACAGTGTTAAATAGTTGACAATATTGCCACATAATATACTTCAATCATAAATTTGTTTCGGATAATCATTTTAAAAGTAGCCTGTTAGTTTATTTTTATGTCATTTCAGACAACAATATTGTGCAGTACGTACATGACTGGAAGGAATCCTGATATATTCGAAGATCCGCTGACGTTTAAACCGGAACGATGGCTGAGGTCTGAAAAATCTACGGAAAAGCTCCATACATTTGCTTGGCTGCCATTTGGATTTGGACCTAGGATGTGCATAGGTGATTTTGTGTTTCCTTTATTGTTTCATTTTTTATTTAGTTTTTGTTGAAAATGTCCAATTACTTGCATAGTCTGCATTGGTAGTCAATACAATAATGTATACGCAAAAGAGTTTTCATAATAATAATGTCTTCAGTTTGTAATAGTTATATCTTGAATAGGAGGAAGTTATATCTCGATGCCGAAGGTGGAGGGATATAAGCAACAAAAATGTTATTTAACTCCCTCCTATTCAGGATAAAACTTACTTATCCTCCACTAGACTTATTTGGCAATAAAATTGGTTGTTTGTTTAATTTAACTGCCGTTATTAAGCAATTAAAGAACAGTTTGCATTCGGGAGGGAGTTTACTAATCTTTTCGTTGGTTATTGTCCACCCAGAACAATAGGAAAACTCTACGTGGAGTATAAGTTATATTATTTGTTTTAATTTAATTATATATTTTTTTTAGCTTTATAAATTTTAAAGCGCCAACAATTTTTAACACATTTTTACATCCTCTTTTTATACAATGTGTCCTGGTTCTAGTGAAATGTTGCAAACATAAAGCTTTGATGAAACAGTTACATCAGCAATAAATACACAAACTGTTCCAATAAAAAAAGGTTGATAAATTATGACAATATATAATAAGTCAGAATATTTCTATAATTATACTAAGCATTAGTTTTTCATTGTGTTTAGGTCGAAGAGTCGCTGAACTGGAGATGCATCTGCTTACAGCAAGGGTAATATATATTTTATTTATTTTACTTATCAGTGGCAGGATGGCCTATATAAATAGATCGATAGATAAATACATATGGAAAGTGCAGCCCTCTAAGGCAAGTTCTTGCCGCTATCAAGTGTTGGTTGATGAGGTAAGTCCACCCACATTACACATTTACTTCACGAGTGGGATCTTTTACTTGCCTCAGCATAAACACTACGGAGGTTGGAATTCTCTGGTATTAGATTTGATTCCCAGAAAATTAATCTTATATCTATTAAAGCAATTTAGATTTTATTTATGTAGCAATATTTGCACAATGTTAAATGAATACAAATACCCAATCAATAAGCATTTCACTGGCCTTCAGCTGCTTAGACTGAGAAAAAGTAATTTTGGACAGGTAGGTATGAAATCAAATGTGCTTAAATGAAATGAATATCTGCAGCCATAAAGAAAAGAAATTTCAATGCTATTATGTGCTGTATATATCTTAGTTTTTACAGAAAATTACACATTTATAAAAAATAATTTAAAGCTATTTTGTGCACTCTTTTATCAAAATTTTTACTGAAAATTACACATTTATAAAAAAAAATGTAAAGCTATTATGTGCACTCTTTATATTCTAATTTTTAATGAAAACTACACATTTATAGTTTGTATAAAACCTGTGATTGCTCATAATATTATGTAGCAATAGGTGAAGATTTCTTTTTTATTTTTTTTTTTCCATTATTTTTTCTTTAATCAATTTATGTCGCGACTTCAAAATAGAGTCCCAAAAAGAATGGATATAATTGAAACATTTGATTACGATTTTTTACATTTTCATAGATCTTTTAATTTAATGATTCATTTATTTTTTCCAGTTGGTTCAACAGTTTCGACTGGAACCAGTAACCGATGAACCGCTTAACCCGGTCACCCGGGGTCTCTTCGTGCCTGAGAAACCGGTGGATGTCAAGTTTATCGACCTTCCGTAGACATTCCTTGTTTTTGTTTACATAAATTAATAAATTGAATCTTGCTTTGTATTGGTGCAATATGTGGATAGTTTCTACAACATTTACTTTTTAGATATTAGATATAATATTATATTATTGAATATTGTTATATCATGTTACTCTTGTATAAAGTATAAAGTTTATACTTGAAACAAGAGTTTATACTATAAACACTTTTAAAAGAAAGTAAACACCAAATATTTTATGCAGATATTTTCTGCGATTGTTTATTCTTAGATATTGGATTTCATATATTGATGTATTTTTTTATTTATTAAATGTTACTATTGCATGTAAACTCAGACATTAAACACCAATTATTTGTATACAAAATATATAAGGTTGATACGATGTATTAGCAAAAATCGACTGACAGGAATAACGTATTATAACAAACCAATAGTTTCTCATACATGTTAGTATGCATCAACTGTACAGTCACACCAAAAGATATTTTTCTAAATAAATTTTTTTTGTGACTGCATTTATCTTACTGTTGGACTGTTTATAACAAACTTCTTAGTACTGTCCATATGCGGGTATTGTGTAAGATGTAGCAAAAAATCCTTGCCCTGCAAAATTACCTCATTATAAATTATAAGTAGACTTTCGTCACCATTTGCAAAAGAAAAGAAAGTTATACTATCTTTTCAAAAAATGTGAAGCAAAATTGTTGTCAAGTAGGTATATATTCAATGTTTAATATACTGACCGCAATATATTCTAATGTCTATATATATTATATAATCTGTGTACTTTTTGTGTTGTGTGTAACCATTTTAAGGACATTAAAATTATCTGAAATAAACAGGGTAAATAAACTATTTAAAATATTCGTGAGACGACATTCCTTGTTTTTGTTTACATATTTATCAATAATGAGTTCCATTATCATTTCATCAGATGGGTTTATTGACTAGCCAGATTGGTTTATTGGCTAACCAGGTAATTATCAGCTAAAAGTCTAAGATAAAACAATAAGAAATATTTATGTATTACTATTACATATTATACATAATTAGAGTAAAATTCTGTGAAAATATTTTCAGATAAGTCAATGTATCAATGCTATTGGGTCTGTAGCTTAGTCAGCTTATATGACCATAGCAGGCAGAGGTAATGATGAGATAAGAAGGCCACACCATGTTACACATTTACCCCATGGGTGGGGTCTTAAATATCTTAACAACTCTAGTATGACACAAAATTTCAACATAGGTCTTTAAAAATGATATTTCACAGATACATTGCTTTTATAACATATTTCTTCATACCTGATATGATTTTAACTCTCAGCAAACAAAGTTCGAAAAGGGTTTTTGTAATCATCAATGTCTGTCCGACAGCCGACGGGTGGGCGAACAGATGGGCTGGCGGGCGTAACACTTTCGTTTCTGGAGCAGAACTCCAACACTAATGCACTTACCCAAACAAAATTGAGTACAGTAAATGAGCAAAAAGATTTGCACACTTCTGGTAATAATGCTTGGGTTGGGGAAATTATGCATATGCTCATTGAACACTATCCAAAAAGAGACCATTTAAGACTTGTAAACAAGGAGCTAGAATCCATTGCTAAAACATTCAAGTTTAAAATCTATGAGAAATGTCAGGAAACTATGCTAGCTGAAATCAAAGACTCTACACTACAGCCAAAACTTAGAACTTATAAACTCATCAAGACTGATTACAGTCTAGAACCCTACCTAGAACCCTAAACCTTAGCAGAAAAATGTATAATGAAATAGCCAGATTTAGAGTAAGCTCACATAATTTACGAATGGAAATAGGTAGACATGAAAACCCTATATTGCCAGCAGTTGAGAGATTATGCCTAAAATTCAATATGCATGTAATCGAAGATGAAAAACATTGTCTCATATTATGAGCACATAACACACTTAGTCGTGAGGACCTCTTTAAAATAGCTAATGTTCACATAGAAAATGTTGAGCAACTAAACAAAGAAGACAAATTTAAGACCATCATGAAATCAAAAAAGCCTGAGTTGTTAAAATCCCTTGGAAAATTTGCCTAATGAATGGTTGGGTCATCATCCATCATCGAGCATTAACCATCACCCCCCAAACTAGCAGTTTCTGCACTACAAGCATTTTTATATATTGTGATATGTGCTTTTACACTCATGTACATAACTGTGCACGATGCCTTGTTATATATACTCCTAATTCAAATTTTGTACTTAAATTAACATTGTGATAATGAACAGTATTAACTGCAGTAATATATGTATGTAGAGTTACTGTATACATGTGATATATGTCTATATATATATATTTTTTTTTTTTAACAAATGTATGTAAATGAAACTTAATGCTCATATTACCATGCTATTGTTCAGCAACTGGGACCATGGATGTACAGATAATCCATTGATAATGTATACCTTTAACTTTTATACCATGTATATATATATATTGAATATACAAATAGTGAGTAGAAGTAGACTTAGTACACGCTTTTATCTGTTATTTTTGACAAATGTATCATGTATGATATTACTGTGTCAATAAAAGCATATATATAGTAATACTCTATTGGGCCTAGTCACATTGACACACTATATAGACACTCATGAAATAATATTTTTCAAAATTTTCTGAAACATAGCCGAGATATGTCAGTGTGGCTATCACAAGGCACCACTCGGCCACATATAGTGTTATTGTATACAATTTCATTAGGGTAAGTGCATTCGTGTTAGAGTTCCCATCATCAGGGTAAGTGCATTAGTGTTAGAGTTCAGCTCTAGAAACAAAAGTGTGTGTTTGAGTTCTGCTCTGGAAATGAAAGTGCAACGCCCGCCCTCCTGCCTGTCGGACGAACGCTTAATAATTTGATTGATGCCTGTGTGTTATGTGGGATTGCAGTGCAGCCTTTGTTTTGTATTTTTGCTACTTGACCTGAAACAACATGATATGTGTGTCAGTAAAAAATAACTCCAACAATTTTTTCTATTTTGATTTATGTATAAATAATACAGGCATACTCACATATAATATACAGTCACACCAGAAAATATTCAGACTCTTTCAATATTACATGCACATTTTAACTGTAGTAAAAGTGATTTACCTTAGAGTGGCATTGTATTCTATGACATCATTCTCATGTATATGTCAACAGCTGTTAGTGGCTGTGATTGCAATGCATTTGCCAATGTAGTTTACACGTTATGAGAGTTTATTTATAAATGAAAAGTCAAAAGTGTCTGAATTTTCTTGGTGTGATTGTATCATTTGGGGGCAGTCAAAATCTGTTCCTGCACAATGTTATTATAGGTGGACTTTTCTTATGTTTTTGTTTTTTGTTATATATGGATACCATTGCGTCATGCAGGTATAAAATAATGTCACAATGTCCTAGCTCTTTACATGAAATGCATTGCATAACTTCAGAATAAAGTGGTCCCACTATTTAAGATGACCTGACATTAATATAGATTCCATATTAAGATTCTCTATTGAGTTTTCAAAACAGATTGCCATGTACTAGAGGTACTGCCTTTAGATCAGAAGATTACTACTATTAGATAGATAGATAGATCGATAGATAGATCGATAGATAGATAGATAGATATTTAGTTAGATAGATAAGTAATAATATTATACAATCACTTAACTACTCCACCCCAGCCAGGTGTAAATGTGTACTTGGCTATATAGGCAGTGATGGTGATTATACTATCTATAGGGTGTTTAGCCTCTGCAGGTATTTCTGTATAATACATGCTTGTACTCGACTAGGGAGTTGAGAAAGCCTCGTACTTGAACAGGCCTGCAAAGGGTGTAAGAATTGTGTACAATCAGTTGAGAGTATTTTGATGATAACATACTATGAATTTTACATTACATTTTTACAATATGAAGTTTCACAATCATAGAGAGTCTTAATATGGAATCTATAACAACAATGTATAAGATTACTTTAATTTAGGCCACTTCAATGACTCCCAACGGAGTTCCTAATTGTGGGGTTTCTCCGTATTTGTTCTCATTTAAAGATAGTCATGTAAGGTATAATTATACATTGTTGTTATGTCATAATGTCCTAAGTATTCACCTTTATAAGTACTTGTACTTGTTTTGAACAATTCACGTGCATACTCTCCTAATTGAATCATAATTTTGATGTATTGGGTACGTAGCAATAACACAAAGTTTTTGTAATCGCTAAATCTGTAGAGATGATTTAATAACCAAATCATTTCATTATTTCATTACAGTATCATAATGATGATGATGATTTCTTCAGGCACAATTTACAAAATGACATACATAAACATAGGCTGCGCTGCAGCAAAACCCTCAGCGAATCCTACAAAGCACAGGCATCATTAAAACTGTTAAATGTTGGTCTGACAAGCAGGATGGCGGATGTTACACTTTCATTTAGAATTATCAACACAATATCATGTTCTCTTAACCAATCTACAACTAAGATTATCATTTCCAAAATAGTCATATGTGGGCTATGGCAATGCCCCCTAAGGAATACATATGAAATTCACGAACAATTTTATGCCAATTGGCATTAACTCAGAATTTCTTAACAACTACATGGCCAATTGTGCCACATGCGCTTTCCATGCATTTGGATAAAACGCATTGGAAACGCATGGTATTTGCCTCACTGTAATTAGCTAAAAACCATGCGTTTTCCATGTGTTTATCCTTCTCATGGAAAACGCCCGTGGCACATTTGGCCGTGTACTCATCCAAAGTGAATTAAAATGTTTGTGTATTATCCACAAGGTTGGTGTACACCTAATATCATAGTTAGTGTTGTGTTATTGGTGCTTTAGTGCTCAGAACAACCAAATTATGTATATCATGGAATATTCTTGAAAATTTATAAATATGTATATTTCATCCATATTGTTGCACAACTGCCCCCCCCCCCCCCCACTCAGTGGATGTTCCTCAGGGCATTAAGCTTTTGGCGAGACAGGGATTCTACATGGCCAATTGTGCCACGTGCGTTTTCCATGCGTTTGGATAAACGCATGGAAAACGCATGGCACATTTGGCCATGTACCTATGATGTACCTCAGTGTTGGTGGGTGGGTGTGGGTGGATTAGGGTTTTACGTCGTGTATTTCTGCACCTGATGGGCTAATTAGGACAGTAGGGTGGTCCTTATTTGTGAATTTTTGTAGTCTGACCCTCTCAAAATGCTCTAATCAACTAAAAAACATGACTTGCAAAGTTATACAAGAATAGATTAATATTTAGAAGTTGCTCAAAAGCCCAGAAGTTTACTTCATTGATGCAATTTAGATGCTGTTGGCCTGGAATATTGAGTTTGTCAGAATCTCCCACAAAGAGATGCTCCTTAGTCACCAGAAATTACTCAGCTTATCACAAGTTTTCCCATTGCAAAAATGACCTCAAAGACTAGGAGACTGTTCTTAGTATCAACTCAGGCTGATATTTGTGGTGCTAAATTGCCTTAGAAAGAACAGGTCTTGGGTCCTTTCTGCATCAACACTTGGAACTGAAAGAACCAATAAGATCAGCTGCTAGTCTCACAGTTAAGAAGGTGGAGGAATTCTGGAATAGAGCAAGAAACCCTACTCGACATAATCAGGATATAATCAAGAAGGTTGAGAAAAAAGTATGGAGAGTGGCTGGCATTAAAGAAGAATGCTAGTTGCAGGTCGAAAACACAAATCTCATAAGAATTGTTTACATCAGATTTCAATGATCTTTTCGATATTGCGCATGCAGATGCATTGATCCTAATTAAAATTTCTGAAGACAGAGAATTCCTTCTTGCTCAAAGAGAAAATCGACGTCAGGTTCAATGGCATCCATTGACAAGGTCTTGGGAAAAAAGGAGAAGCGACAACAGAAAGAAAAGATGAAAGAAGAGGCTCAAAGACAGAAGCCAGTCTTGCAATAATAGATGAAAAAGTAGCTATAGAAAGCAGCTGTTCTTCTGCAGCAGAAGACTCTGAAGAGCCTGTTTCTGGATGCAGCTCAAGGAGCCCCTCTAATCCAAAACAAGGCCGAATGGAATTACTTGCTGCTACACTGGATAGGAGTGGTGTGATGCTGCTATACTGGATAGGAGTGGTGTGTCTGATCGAGCAGCCATGATGGTTGTTAGTGAAACTGCAGGAAGTCTTGGGCATAACCTCACAGATGAAAGCGCCATCAGCTCTGAGAAGAAGAGGCCAGAGCTATCATTTGAGCCAACAGTACCACTTATTGTACACTGGGATGGTAAAAGTCTGTTTGATCTTACTGGATCAGAGACTGTTGATCGGCTTCCTGCGTTAGTTTCAGGTCATGGTGTTGCTTAACTGTTAGCAGTCCCCAAGCTTCAGACAGGAAATGGTGTGGCTCAAGCACATGCTGTTGCTGACGTATTGAAGCAGTTGAGATTGACCAGCAAGTCTGTGGAATGCATTTCGATGCAACAAGCTCTAACACAGACCGCTTAACAGGAGCTTGCATTGTATTAGAACAGAGACTGGCCATGATCTCTACCACTTATCATGTCGGCATCATATAATGAAGCTGCTTGCTGCCACAGCATTCACCAAATGTATGGGTTCATCTTCAGGCCCTCAGATCCAGATTTTCAAGAGGTTCCCAATGGAACTTCATTGATAAAACTGACTATAAAGATGCATTTACTGGGGTGTATGCAAAACCATATGTTGAATAATTTAAGGACTATTTGATTTCATTCATCAATAAACAGCTTACAAAATTTCATCCACGGAATGACTATCGTGAGTTCTTGGAGCTTGTGTCCATATACTTAGTAGCTCCTCCACAGCATGGCAACAGTGTGAGATTCATGGCATCTGGATCAGGCACCCTAACACAAGCGGACCATGACAGAGCAACATTAAACTGCTGATAATGTCTGGAACCGAGTAGGAGCTTCACAAATAAACACTCGTACAAGTTATTGTACATATACTGCATTTATGTGTGTTAATGTTTCCTTTGCTGTACAAATGCTGTGTTGCTGACATTTATCATTTATTTTAGTTTATTTAGGCAATATTTCATTTCAGTATTTGCACAATTTGGGCTCTATTCTATGCCAAATATATGATACACATATTGATGTTACCTCAGAGTATAAGAAGATATCTTACAATTCTTTCGCATGTCCACTTTGTATATCTACGTATGTCTAATGGTCGTTGATGAAATATACTTAAATTTGAATATTGCTGGATTAAAAAAATATTTCCAAATGTATTAAATGTGTGTATGTTATGATAATAAACATACAAAATTGCCAGAAATTAGATCATTTTAATTTAGGTCCTTCCTGTGAGAGAATTACTTTACAGAGCAATATCCTGTATATAATACCTTTAGCTGCCGCCTATGAGTATAAATTCAAGAGCTTTGAGCGACCTCTAAATATTCGCAGATATTTGTTAAATTTGGCACACCATAGTTTTTAAACAAATGAAAGATATTTAGTGGGTCAGAGTAAAAAAAAGTAGAATTTTATTTTTCATAATGGTTAAGGGCCACAGGTAGGGACCATAGCAATGATGAAGGATTAAACAGCCATCCAACATAGGCTCAACCGTGAATTGAACCCAGAATCCAGTGGTTGGATGCCCAGTGCGTTACCACTGAGCTAGACCCCCACCTTGTGTACCTCAGTGATCACTCCTGGTCTAATAGCTAAAGACTCAATAGCATTGAGACATTAACATATCTGAAAATACTTTCGCAGAGTTTTACTAATCATGTATAATATGTAATAATAATAAATATTTATTCCTTATTGTTCTATGCTAGACTTTTAGCTGATAATTTATATACCCGACAGCAAATAAACCCATCTGATGAAATTATATATTATTTCATTATTAATAAACATGTTAATAAAAACAAGGAATGTTGTATTAAGAATATGTTTAATATTTTATTTCGCTTAGTATGTTTATTGTAGATAATTTTATTACCTTCAAAATGGTTACACACATCAAAACTACAAAAATTACATATTATATATGTCTACACATTAGAATATACAATGCAATTTGATTGCAGTAACATCAATATTAATATAGAGATTATATATCTACTTGGTAAGAAATTTTGCAAAATAAAAAAGTGTGCTTCTCAAATTATTTGAAAATATTAATTAGCTTTTTTTTTTGTAAATGCTAAATGACAAAAAGTCCGCTTATAACTTGTAATGAGTTAATTTTGCAGAAATTGATTTTTTGCTACATCTTACATAATACCCGCACATGGACAGTACTAAATTGTTTGTTGTAAACACTTCAACAGTAAAATAAGTGCAGTCACACCGAAAAAGAAAAAAATGACACTTTTGACTTGTCACTTATCAATAACCTTCCATAACTTGCAAACTTCATTGGCAAATGCATTGCGATCACAGCCACTGACAGCTGTTTACATGTACATGAGAATGATACCATAGAACCCAATGCTAAATCACTTCTACTACAGTAACCTTCCATAACTTGTAAACTACATTGGCAAATGAATTGCAATCACAACCACTGACAGCTGTTGACATGCACATGAGAATGACACCATCAAATCCAATGCCGCCTTTAGCTAAATCACTTATAATGTAGTTCAAATTTGCATGACATATCAAAAGTATCTAAGTATCTTTTGGTGTGACTGTACAGTTGATGCATACTAACATGCATGAGAAACTATTGATTTGTTATAATACTGTAAAATGTAATTCAAATTACATCAGTTATTCCTGTCATTTGACTTTTGCTAATACATTGTATTAACCATATATATTTTTTGCATACAAATAATTGGTGTTTAATGTCTGAGTTTACAATAGTAACATTTGATAAATAAAAAAATATATCAATATATGAAATCTAATATCTAAGAATAAACAATCGCAGAAAATATCTGCATAAAACACAAAATATTTGGTGTTTACTTTCTTTTAAAAGTGTTTATAGTATAAACTCTTGTTTCAAGTATAAACTTTATACTTTATACAAGAGTAACATGATGTAACAATATTCAATAATATAATATTATATCTAATATCTCAAAGGTAAACGTTATAGAAAATATCCACATATTTCACAAATACAAAGCAAGATTTAATTTATTAATTCATGGAAGGTCGATAAATTTGACATCCACCGGTTTCTCAGGCACGAAGAGACCCCGGGTGACCGGGTTAAGCGGTTCATCGGTTACTGGTTCCAGTCGTAACTTTTGAACCAACTGGAAAAAAGAATTATCATTAAATTAAAATTTTAATCACATGTATCAATTATATCAATTCTTATTAGGACTATTTTGAGGTAGCGACATTAATCTATAAAAAAAACTATCTGCACCTATCAACATAATTAGGTACTCAGAATTTTATGAGCATTAACACGTTATACAAATGTAAATTTAATCTTTGGTAAAGATTAAGATATATATAGTGCACATATTAACTTTAAAAAGCATTTTTGAAAGCTAGAGCAGTTAATTTAATCTAAGCACATTTATTTTCCTTTCAAACCTATCTAAAAAAAATAAATTCTCGGTCAAAGCAGCTGAAGGTCCGTGAAATGCTTATTGATTGGGTATTTGTATATGCACATATTGTCACATAAGTAAAATCTACAGTGGTGGTGCTTAAACAGATATCAGATTAAATTTCTAGGAATCAAATCCAATACCAGAGCATTCTACACTCTATATTGTCTATGCTGAGGCAAGTAAAGATCCCACTCATGGGGTAAATGTGTAATGTGATTGGACTCCCCCTCTCTCTTATCTCAGTAATCAACCCTCGATAGTGGCAAGAACTTGCCTTCGAGGACTGCACTTTCCATTTCTATTTATCCATCTATCCATCCATCCATCCATCCATCCATCCATCTATCCATCTATCTATCTATCCATCCATCCATCTATCTATCTATCTACATAGGTCATCCTGCCACTGATTAGTAAAATAAATAAAATATCTATTACCCTTGCTGTAAGCAGATGCATCTCCAGTTCAGCGACTCTTCGACCTAAACACAATGAAAAAGGAATGTATCATACATTTTTTATTGTAACAGTTTGTGTATTTATTGCTGATGTAACTGTTTCATCAAAGCTTTATGGATGCAAAATTTCGCCAGAACCAGGACACATTGTATAAAAAGAGGATGTTAAAATTGTATAAAAAGAGGAAGTTAAAATTGTTGGCGCTTTAAAATTTGTTTTCAACTAGAAACCCAGCCAAAAATAAATAAAAAATTTAAACAAATAATATAACTTATACTCTACGTAGAGTTTTCCTATTGTTCTGGGTGGACAATACCCAACAAAACTTTAAGTTAACTCCCTCCTGAGTGCAAACTGTTCTTTAATTGCTTAATAACGGCAGTTAAATAAAACAAACAGCCAATTTTATTGCCAAATAAGTCTAGTGGAGTATAAGTAAGATTTATCCTGAATAGGAGGGAGTTAACTAACATTTTTGTTGGTTATATCCCTCCACCTTCGGCATCCAGATATAATCGAACAAAATGTTAGTTAACTCCCTCCCATTCAAGATATAACTGTTACAAACTGAAGACATTAATATTATGAAAACTTTATTGGAAATATTAAATTTGCATTAATTTCTCTGAAACAAAACAATAAACCATTAAACACTAATGAGAACCTTAAATTACCTATGCACATCCTAGGACCAAATCCAAATGGGAGCCAAGCAAATGTGTGCAGCTTTTCCGAAGCCTTTTCAGACCTCAGCCATCGTTCCGGTTTAAACTTCAGCGGATCTTCGAATAAATCAGGATTCTTTCCAGTCACGAAGACAGTGCCAATTACTGTTGTCTAAAATGACATAATTATAAACTAATAGGCTATTTTTAAAATGATTATACGATACAAATTTATGAAGTTTATGATGTGGTAAGCTGGACTACCAATATCGTCAACTATTTTACACTGTTCGATAGAATAAATGGGAGCACTTTGGTGTCATTAGCCATTAAAAAAAACTTTTCCTATCTTTTGGTAGTCATGTAAATAGCCTATTAATTTATAATTATATCATTTCATGAATTTTCATAATAGAAATAGACTGTGCTGCAGCAAAACCCTCAGCAGATCCTACATGGCACACAAGCTCATTGAAATCGTTAAATGTTCATCATCACTGTTACCCCTTTTGGAATATTGTATCCAGCAATAACCATGTCATCTTGCAAAATTCGTGTAACTACCCCTGCAACGGGGTACATTCTGTTGGAAAACAAAAACATCTGTTTCAGAAAAAGCCAGTGTTGTCAGAAATTGTTGTCTCATAGTATATGTGTAAGAAAAGTGATTCATAATTTCTGTTTATCCAGCAGTATCTAAGCTGCTGAGACTTGTTTTCCTGTTGTATTAATTGTAATGTGTATATTAATGGCAATTATATTTGGTCTTCCTTATTTACACTCACTTATGTGTTACTTTTTTTTCTGAACTTTCTTATATAATGTATTTCTTTGGACCTACTGCTGATAAATAAATAATGTGAGATTTTCTTTTCTTTGGAATAATCTTCTTACAGTTGCAATACCTTAGTGCCTCCTTAATGACTGCTCTCAAGTATGGTAATTTCTGCAGAGCATTGTGATCAACTATATCTCCATTTGTCACACTCTGAATTTCTTGACGTAATTTTTCCTGGATGTTCTGGTTGCGTGAGAGTTCATAAATGACCCACTGCATGGTAGTGGCCGACTGAAAGAAAAAATATTAGTATGAAAAACGTAACGGTTTACTGTAATTCCTCAATCAAACTTATTCCTTGAGTTTTTCATTGTTCAAGTTTGCAATATTCTAACCATGATGTTTTGCTAAATCATTTTAAGTGAAATTTGACCAATGCTAGACATTTTCCATATTGAATTCTATTAAATTGAATTCTAATAGAAGCAACAGGATTGGTTTGACCACAATTGTAATGTCTTAATGCTACTCGTTTGAAGCTAAGTATACCAGCTTCCACCAGCAGACAAAATTATGAGATGACGCACTTGGAGTCTACACCTGTTACACATTTACCCCAAGGGTGGGTTTTCACTTGTCTCAGCACTGAAACCCAGTACAAGACATCTCCAATTGAACTACTCAACGAAAGACACCCAGCTGAGATGCAGCTCATGAAAAGTGCCTGGGTCGCTATTGAACCAGTAACCTTCTATGAAGCTGGCCAATGTGGAATTAGCGAATTCCTTAACCATTGTCATCTCATCATTATGTCTCCTATACCAGCTAGTCATATAAGCTGACTAAGCTTCAGACCCACTACCATAGAGATAAGATCAACATTGACATTATGATACCCATAATAATTACATGGAATGTTAATATTTTTTTGCTCATTTGACAGCTGACATCATGCATATCAATGCATGTGATTGGACACTCTCAACTTTTCTGATGTTAAGCACTGAACATAATAAAAACAGAGTTTGACTAATCATGTGCTTTGGTAGGTTGTTTTATAGTGTTTTCTGTTTGTTTGTATTCTTTTGAGACTTGTTTCAACGTTTTTGTACTATTCAAATTGTTTACCAAGTTTCTCATATAACTTGGAAACTGTAGCAGCAAAATAGGGGATTGAAATTGGATTAGCAGACAAGACCTGAAGTGATGCCATGTTATAACTTGGTCCAACATTTCATTTGGAATTATTTGGAATTATTACTAGGATAATAATATCATCCAGCAACATTTCATCATCTACTTACAGTGTCCACTGCACCAAGCATTAGTTCACTGATGTTTGCGTATACTTCAGATTGAGAAAGATTCTTGCTGGCCAGAAGAGTAGAAAGGAAACCATCCACTTCTTCTCCTTTGTCGAGTTTGCTTTGGATTTCTTGCATTTTCATGTCGATAAACTTCTTGCCTGAATAAAACAAAGGCAATAATGTTATAAACTTCTAGTCGAGGGGTAAATGGGGAGAAAAGTAACAAATTAAATAGTAGGTTTTTTTTTTTATTTTGTAGAGAAATAGTGAACCCAGCAAGGCTCTGGATGGTAGGTAATTAGTATAAGGAAGACAATGAAGTGAGTGTAATAGATTTTGGCCATTATCATACTGAGTGACAATCCAGCTTTAATGAAAAGACAATAAGATGACGTCACTACATAATTGTTACATGCAATTGAGTGCTGACTGTAAGGGGTGTCTCCAACTGGTTTGGCATAGCATGGCTTCAGGGAGTTACTCCTAGCCGTGGTTACACCCCTTTCTGGGAGCAGCCATGTTGGCATTTTTGCCCATTAACCTATCTTCGTACTCAGATATAAGTATTGTGACCTCATCGGTAGACAATGGCCTTGATGCGGTCACAGAGTGCAAGAACCATGGCCAAGTATTAATAACATATATATTTTTAACTTAAATGAGGTTAATGTCCTAATGGTTGCCGCGTGAAAGGGGTGCTATGCTCTCGCTGAACATTCTTAATAAGTAGTACAGTATATATATCCTTTTCTATCCATCCTACCTGTAGCAAATATAGTCTCCCAAGCATTCACATGGCTTTTATATGCAGATGGGTAGACATATTTAGCAAGCCAAAATGGGAAAATTATAAGCTTTTCAGTTGACGAAAATACGTCTTGCACAGCATTGATGAAGTTTGTGATCTCTTCGTCCCTGTTATCGAGGAAACTTCCAAATCGTCTTTCGTAGAGAACTGTGCCAATAGCTGAAAATGACAAAAGAGACATAGCTGGGTTTTAAAAATGGCTTTAACCTCCATACAGCCATCTGCAGCAATGATTGTAAAGTCGACTGCCTGCGCCATCCATATTGACTTTTATTACTGGGCAAGCAGCGTGAGTTTTTACAGATTCTTATTTAGAGCAACTCACCAAATGTCTTACACAACTAAACCAGGCACTTTTGACCTGTTGGTTCTTGATTCAAACGTGCTCAATACTGTATCATAATCTCTTTGCTGTGCAATTTGGAGTTGCGAACATAGAACTAATTTGTTAGGTCAGCAATACGTTGTATGTGCGTAGTGGTCTCGTAAAAATATATCAATTCAGTTTCCAGGGATGCTGTGGATTCAAGGGTCCCGAGCAGAGACAGGTAAACAGCACTAGTCCCACTATACACAGAGTAGAATATGTCACAATATTGGATTTTCACAGAAGTTTCTTGATGTTTCCACCAGGTGGCTTTGACAGAATACTGCAATTCTATTGGTTAAAAAAGTTCCTGCCCTTGACTGTGATTGGCTGAAGCAAAACATCCTACCAGCAGTATTTTTAGTGCATTTTAATTGATATTTGACATCTTAGCATTCAATTGATTTCTGTTATTTCCCTGACAAAATTATATTTATTAATAGGTTAGTTGTGATGTTGTGTCTTGCTCAATTCAGGGCTAATCAGTGAAAAGACTATATTGATAGATGGAATTAAAGTAATCTAAAAATGATGTTTACCGGCTTCATCTGGTCATAAAACCAGCTTTGGGTAGTAAAAGTAGGGGGGGGGGGGGGGGGGGGTTCTCACCGTAAAATTTATGGGAATGCTCAACTGAGACTGGGGAAGATTTGCATTAAAATACAAATTCATTCAAATGATGCCAGAATAGCATGATCAATCTTTGACATACAACAAAAATTTATTTCACAATATTTCATATTCATATCAGACATAGTTTAAACAGGGGACCATCCCTAGGAATTTCATTGTAAGAAAAGTGTGGCCATGTCTAGGGAAAACAGGTGTTTAATGACCCTTTGCTAGGGAAAATTATCCTTTGCAGCCGAGCATTTTTGTACACTTAGTTATAGCAATTACTTTCAAAAGACCAGGCAAACAGTTCTGTATCCAAGTTTGGCACTCTGACACCATTTCCTTTAGTTGCCCGCATGCATTTCAACCTCGTGATAAAGTCGGTGACAACTCCGTTGAAATCATCTGTGTAGGTGGCGACATGGTGAGGACGCATCATCATTTTGTCCAATTGCGCTCTCATTCTTTTCCATTCCGGTCCATCATTCCTGAAATCAGTCAGTCCATTAATCAATTCATGATCAATCAGTCAGTCAGTCGGTCAATCAAATTGACAATCAGTTGATTGATCAATCAATCAGTCAGTCAGTCCACCAATCAATCTATCAAGTTGATTGGAACAATATTCAACATAGTGATGATTTGATGAATTAGAGCAGGGGCAAAGTTGGCTAAAATGAGGCTGTGTGATAAACATTGTACAGTTGGGTACAAAAACGCTTGCATGCTATATCAATGATATCTTCACAAACACCAACAGAATCATGTTTTTGGAAGCTCCTTCCTAAGATAGGAGATGTTTGCATTATTATGTTTTCATAAATTGAGTGAAAACTATTTAACCAAATTTAGATATTATAATAAAACCTAATATCTGTGTAATTCAGAATCTTGAACTTCATGAGTGATGAGGTTGGGCTGGTGAACCCACGAGTCCCATAGGGACGTTGTCATATTTACCACTCCGATGTTAGTCATGTAAAATATGTGTTAGAAAAAGCTTTAGTTACAGTCACAGATTGGTTTAATATCACTATATGGAAGCAAATGCAACTAAGTTTCAATCAATGGTGCTCTCAAGATCTGATTATAATATACATTTTATGGTTAATGGAACTGTTAGACTCAGACTCAAGACTCAAGACACTTTATTTACCTATTATTACAAAATAGTTACAATAAGGTGGGTGTCTTAAAGATAAATGTTGTCGCTTGCATGATGCCACCCCAGGAGTTACCGAGAGAGCAATGCAAGCTACATGGTATGTATACATATATTTAGATGAGTATGATCTTGATTTGGTAGGATGACGATGAAAAAGAAACCTGAATAACATAGTGTCCTTTGAAAACAGTACTCCTGCATCGAAGCAGCAAAGAAGCAATAAATTTATAAGGGCTTTATGCCCTCCAACTTTGTTGAAGGGGCATACTTTCTGTTGCATAGTATTTATCATTGATTATTGTGGCAGATGTAAACATTTTGTATACCACAATCAGACTTATATGTGTCTAATAGAAAGTATTTGATATATTTAGTGAAGCCAGGAATACTGTGTTTATCTATTTTTTCTTTTTTGTAAAATGGGATATGATTATAAATAGTGGGAATGCGGAACCTAATAATATTATTTACGAAAGCATGTCTACTTACAGGGGTCCTATAGTCTCTAGCATGTCTTGTATCATAATTATGTACTTCACTATTTCTTGCAAACAATGAGGATATGAAATAAATTAGTAACATTTGATTTTCTAAAGTGTATATAAACTTGCATTGCTGTACTAGATATATGTCATTGAACTTTAGGAGGGAGAGATACTTAAAAAGAGGGTCAGTGTGTGCAGTGTATTTAGCATTTCAGACGAATCTAACAGAGCGTTTTTGTAGTTTGAACAGTCGCTCAGACACAGTGTGTGTGTGTGTGTGTGTGTGATTATGGCTTTATGTCCTGTATTTCTGCACTAGTTGGGCTAATTAGGCCAGGCAGGGACCATGGCAATGAGTTAAAGGAAGAAACAGCCATCCAACATGGAACAACATGGCTTTGGTCTTATTTTAATTTAATGACAATTTGTTTATGTTAAACCATTTATGTTAAACCATTTACATATATTTGCCAATTCATTGTTTAAAGTAATATTAGGGCTTCGGTCAGAAATAGTAGATGTTTCTAGAACAGTAAATAGTGCTGTATCATCTGCATATATAACTGGCTTCAAAAGAGTACATGCTTGAATTAGATCATTTAGATAAATAAATAAAAGTAGTGGACCTAACATGGAACCTTGGGGAACCCCTGTTTAAATAGTTAATTTGTCTGACAACTTGACTCTATCACTTAAATATGTTTCAAATAGTTTTAATGCAATATCCCTCACACTATAATGTTTTAATTTATTAACTTAAAGTGAGGATTTGGTGGTCCAGTGTATCAAAAGCCTTTGAGATATCTAAAAAATGCCCTCAAAGACTTTTGATATGCTGGCAAGAAGTGAGATAGGATGGTAATTGAATGCAGATAATCATCACCTTTTTATAAACTGGGAGTACTTTGGCAGTTTTAAGTTTGTCTGGGAATGTTTCTGTTTTTAATGTCCTATTTAGTATTAGTAAGTGGTTTGATTATTTCAGATTTAATGTGTTGAAGCAATTTACTTGATATATTATCTTCTTCATAACTGGTCTTGGGTTTCAAGTCATCAATAATCTTTAGTAAATTATCCTCATTTACGTTGTTTTAAGATTAAGTTTGAGATGGAAGGATTAGTTAAGTAATTGTTATATGACATATTCGGAAGCCGAGTAATTTTACTGGCTAGTGTTGGTTTACAAAATCCTTATTAAATTCATTTGAAATTTTAAATGGATCATTATATGGTATATCATTTATTAAGAAATAAGTAGCATATTTAGTATCATTTGCAGATCCTATCACTTGCTTCATTGTGTCCCAAGTTTTCTTTATGTTGTTTTTATATTTATTGAAAAAACTTTGGAAATACTGTTGTTTGGCAGTTCTGATCATTTGTTTTAAGATTATGTTATATGTATTAATAAAAAGTCTCAAGTCATCAAGCAAAATATCACAGTCCTCCTTTTCCAAAAAATCGATATTTTTTTTAATTTTTCATGACATAAACTGCAAATAATGTTAGCTTGTATTTATTGAATTGATATTGACACACATATTGTAATTGGATGTAACTTGTTGTATGATCATAATACGTATTCATCCTAATCTTTAGCCATACTCATTTACATTCTCACTCTGGTCCATGCAACTTTCAAGTGAATAACTATTATGTATGCAGCAGGAAAATATAGATATATTTGTCTAAACATAAATAAATTGTCAAAATTATCAAATATGTCTCTAGATTTATCTTAAGTGTTTCGTAAATGCTATCTCTGTTGCTGGTGTGTCTTTCAATCTTATACAAGTTATCCCTAAAATTTATTGAATATATTATACCTTTTTTGATCCAGTTTGTAATTTTGCGCTTATACTTATGATATTTGCCTAATTTCATAGGGATTATGTTATTCCGCCTTCTAAGTAGCTATATGTCTTCGAGAAGAAAAATTAGAAAAAAAAAGATTACTGAGGATTTTTGATGCATTTATTAGATCAAATTTTAGCCACTGTACAAGCATATGGCACTTTTTTGGTAAAAGGTTTTCCAGAAAAGTAGAAAAAAATGCAAGAGAGAGCTTTAAGAATCACTTTTAAGGATTACGAATCAAGTTAATCTGAATTGCTTATAAAATCAATTTGAAATACTATATATGATTATAGAATCAACAATATTGCAGTGTGTGTTTTTAAAATCATCAATAATCAATTCAAGCCCGTTAAAACATTTTTTTATGTCATCAAAGAAAATAATTATTCTCTTAATAGACCTGATGTGTTGATGGTGGTGGATTAGGGCTTTACGTCCTGTATTTCTGCACCTGATGGGCTAATTAGGACAAGCAGGAAACCCAGCACGCTACCACTGAGCTAAGCCCAAATAGACCTGATGTTTAATCACTTATGGCAGAAATTCATTACGATATGAAGATGTTGTTGTCTGGGAAAATCTGCCCAATGATCTCAAAACATGTGACTCCCTGGTAGAATTTAAACTGTCACCTATAAATATATATATTCTTTTATTGACAACGCTATATCAGTGCAGATGCATGTGTCATAAAAAATAAAAAATAAAGCAAAGGAAGAGAAGAAAATAATAATATATATACATATAAATAAAGAAAATATAATAAAATAAAGGCATGAAAATTTTCTAAAATGCTATACTAAAAACATAAATAACTATATACAGCACCAAGTAATTAACTAATAATAAATATATGTATCTTTGAGCACCTAGTACAATTAACACAACTGGTAATACTGATATATAATGAGCACCTATCATGAAGGGTTCAAAAAAAAAGCAAAAAAAAAGCAAGATGACATACAATTCAGTCTACACATAAGTAAATACAATGAATAAGATAATTATGTAAAAAAATAAACCCCCACACGCATAAATATACAAATGACAATCCAAATACTTTGAAACAGCTTTTTCAATGTGCCACCAACCACTCTGATACGTCCAGGAGGTAATGGACAATTTACCTAACTAGCCAATTTCTAGTACTATGATAATTGACAACCTAATACTTACGTTTTACGGTCCAATTTTAATGCAATTTTTAAGAATTTCCAAGGGCAAAGTTTAGGTTAGTATCTTTACTTGTTAATATTTGAAGGAATTGTTCAGATGGGTTAAGAACAAAGAAGTTATCAATACATTTACAAACTATATCAAATAGGTTATTGCGAATGGCATTAAATTGTTCACAGATCATTAGGCAATGAAATTCATCTTCAACTTGATTAAGATTGCATTTTTCACAAATTCTTTCCTCAGCGGGTACAAATGGGCGTTTGTGCCTACCTAATTCGATATATAAGTTGTGAGAGCTCAGCCTGAAACGAGCTATATTACAATAAATTTAGGAAAGTCATGATACAAATAGGGTTCTATTCGAATATCTTTCTTGAATATTTTATAAGTTCTTAGTTTGGGGTTACGTACGCTATCATTGATCTCATGCAACATCTTGGCATGGGACTGTTCATACACGGACACAATTATTATATTTAAGTCAAACTCATTTTGGTTCATATTGAGGGTCTCAGTGACCTTGCAAAGTCTCGTGAGCCAACATGGTTTTCCCTTTTGATATAACTCAGTCTGAATCTCATAACAACTTTGCAAAAGTAAGGGACATGTGTTAGACCTGAGTCTTTTTAGATATTTTAATGCTGAGACCTGTTGTCTGACAAACAGCGGAAACCTCCCAGTGTCTGCTAAAATAGCTATTGTTGAAGTTTGACACTTGACACCCAGTATGTTCTTGAGAAATTTCATTTGTACTTTTTCAAGGGTGTCAATTTGTTTTTTCTGGGAAACATATTTCACTATTATATTCAAGTATTGGCAGTATATGGGTGTCGTACATTTTCATACTGAATTTAGAGGGCAGATAGCCCGTAGTGGATTTTGTATTCTCCTTAAGTGCATACATTGCTTTAATAGAGTATAGACAGGCTCCATTCTGTCCCAGTAGTTGTTCAGTTTCCACCCTTATAAATAGAGTTTTTTTAATCTTTATCTTGTACACTGTAGCTTCCTTATTATGCATGTGGGTGAACTTTCAGGACATGAGACCTCTTATCACAGTGAGTGGCTGATAACAACAACACACAAATTGCCATGTGATTTTACATTGTAATGAAGTAACATGAAATATCATGTGCAATATGGTGTAGCTGCTGCCACATAAAAAAGGCTCTATTAGTGATTTAACTAATTGATAGACTATGCATCCCATGTTTAAAATTTGAAAATTAAATGGTTATGTAACACATGTATAAACCATTGTACAGACAAAATGACACCTTTTTATAGACTGATTTACGTCTACCATAAATTATAAAGCTGGTTTCCATGGCGACCATATGGACTAGTGATCTAAATTCTATTCAAAGATGTTATGTTGTCAAGTCATACCACATGGTTGATTTTCTCAGACATAAAGACATTTCATTATATATTCTCTGATCAGCTGGTGTGAGCCAATCAGAATGTTTCATTGTCATCCAGTATGGGTATATGTTGGACTGCTATGTATGTTGGATGACAGAGTATGTTGGATGGCTTCAGTGCATACTGGATGACTTAGGTGTAATTCATTAATTGAATAATTGTATGTTGCATACAATGGGTTGAGAATATACGCAATGGTGGGTCATCCGATATAGAGTTTGGTGTCATTCGCCTCGGCCACATCCTTCTTTCATAGAAAATAAACCCCCCCCCCTCCTCTAAGAAAGTGTGATAAGATCATATGATTAACTACCCATACTGATTAGATATATTCGTAGGTGTATGATATGATTACATGATTAGTACACAATAATGAGATACTATCTTTGTTAAGGCTCAAAATGATCCATTCAACATATGGTATTATATACTAGAAATATTTGCCATACCTTGTAAACTGCATTGCAATCATGACCACAGATACATATTGACATATAAAGTGTACATGAGAATGATACCATAGAATCCAATGCCACCTTAAGCTAAATCACTTTTGCTAGAGCTTCAGTTACATGAAGTGATGGATGGATGGATGGATGGATGGATGGATGGATAGATGGATAGATAGATGGATAGATAGATAGATAGATAGAAAGATAGATAGATAGATAGATAGATAGATAGATAGACAGATAGATAGACAGACAGACAGACAGCATGACAGACAGACAGACAGATAGATAGACAGATAAATATATAATAATTAGATAGATAGCATATACTTACTGGATGAGAATTCCTTTAGCTAAGTTTGCATTTTCTCTCCATTTCACCCAGGAATCCAAAGTCATTCTTAGAGGATGCTTGTTATCAGCTCTCAATAAATTCTCAATTTCAGCCACATTGCAGGTTTGTACAAACGAAAGGACACCAAAATTTTCTCTGTAGGTTGTTCCATACTTAGCGTAATTCTTTTCTACTAAAACATGCCCTTTTCCGACATGTCTTGATGCTTCAATGAAGTTAGCAGCCACTTGGAAAAATCCTTTTGGGCCTGGCACCTTAGAATATGGTTTAACATCAACTGGGATGGGGTTACCTGTGGCTGCAACTGCTTTAGTTCTGACCAAAAATAAACATTGGCGTTTGGTCAGAATTTTATTAGCTTGCTTCTGTAGAGCTGCTAAAGTGTTGACACTTCAAGAATACATTGTAAAGTGTGGATCTATAGTCCTAAACTTAATCCAGGTAGTTAGTGATGCATATCACCTGCAGTACATATATCTAGGCTAAATGTAGTGTGCTGTAATAAAACAGTCCTGCTTAAAATGCACTTTAGTTGTTTTCTACAGTACAATAAGCGAATGATGGCAGTAGGCCTGTGACATACATGAAACACATCACAGGAATGTAGATAACAGCCAGACAATGTTTACATAAATGCCAGGAGAGAGCAGCTAGCACCATCTATATTTCAACCTGGTAATTATTTTCTTTTTTAAGCATTGACCAAATATCTTGCATTTCCTACACCACAAAGCATTGTTTACAAAAAGTTAGACATTGTTTTACTCTACTGCAAAAATGTTGTTATTATGGAATCCACTTATCAAAAAGCTGAAATGATTTAATAAAAGCAAGTACCACCAGGTGGCCTCTAAGGCAGAGCATTGCAGCCACCTAGTGATAATATTATAGTGGCTGAAAGATAGTGGTTTAAGAGTACCAAAACATTTACTTATATATTTTGATGTACAACCGACAAAGGGAAAAAGTACAATAGTTTCTTACTAAATTGTTATCATTAATAATATGACAGGTTAATTGAGGTTAATATAGGTGAAGTGTGGGGTTAATAACAACCCACCTGGAAAGCAACGCACTCTGAAATTAGTAGCTTTGCACTGACATGGCCTCGAAATTTGTTAAGTTTTTGATCACCCACAATTCATGCTAAATTGGTTTACTTATTATTTGTTTACCTGTCTTACTATAGTCTAGGCCCTAAATTAATAAAATCTAATCATAAAGCCCATATTAAATGAGAATTCAGCAAATTCTTAACTTCTTACCCAAGACCATAAGACCGGAAGCCATCAGGTGTTGCTCTCCGACATTACCCTTGTGTTGATTTAGGGAACTTCTACCTTAAGTTGGTCATAAAATCTAGGATTTCACTCAACTAGGTTCAAGGAGCCTTTACACATTTTAACAAACTTACAATGATCATTTCACATGTAATTTAGGCAATTAACAAGCTAGCAAGCAATTTTTTTTTTCTTTTTCCACAGCCTGCATCTTTCTCAAGCATCTTTTTCTTGTTTGCCTCCTGTAGACCACAAAACTGTGTTTTACTTTCACAAAAGCCTACCCAAAACTTAAATTTAAAAGCTATTTTACCTGAGAATTCAGCATGACATCAAAATCAACAGTCACATATTAACAAAAACTGGGCATTTTTGCCGTAGATTTAATGCAACATATCAATACAGGGTGCGGTCTAAAAACTTGCACTTGGCTTCTCCTCTTTGGGGATAGCTCTAGGTTACTCAAATGCTTATGAGGTCTTTTAAAGTTTTGCCACATTTAGTCAGGGGTATAAGCAATTGGCCATTGGGATATTTTTGATCTTGTAATGTCAGACAATATCAGTGTCTGAATTATTGAGAGGGTGCATGCTACAGGGTGTGGTCTGAGAGACACATGTCACAGAAGTCAGACTTCTGTCTGCTTGCATGGTGTCTCTAGTTGAAGAAAGGTTTACAAATTAGAGATTTCCTAGTTAATACACCTCTGAAGCCACCAAAAATATAATATTTGCAGAGAATCCTCCTTCAGTGTTTTCTATACATGCATATGTATATTATGGTATTAGATGATAAGAAGGTTAGTTTCAGTTTTGATCCAGCAAGGTCATAAAGTTAAAACAGAGATAAATAATGGTATTCCAGAGGGACTTTTTGAATCTAAAACTAATCTGGAAAAAATCACATGATTTTCAGGAATAATAAGACAGAAAAGAAAAATTAATTAATCAAAATCCAAAATGGCACCTACCACCTCAAAGGTGTCAATGGTCTACCTTCTTATTAAAAATGACATAATCCAGTGCTTGCAAGTATTTATGCCACACCCTGTATGCTGTGCAACAAAATATTCTAGAATACATGACATTAAAAATGATTGAGTATTTCTATTTTTTTAACCTGATAAAACAGAAAGAAATTTGTTTGATTATATTAATGATCTGAGTGGCAGCTTTGCATACAATAGAACCCCTCGGCAGCCAACAATGTCATATCTATAGCGTTACACTTTCTTCAGCTTAAGACAGACACTCATTTTTGCCTGATCTTGCCTCCCTTATCCAGGCTCTGCTTAGGGTAAGGTTTGTTAGGGCTAGGGTTAGGTCAGTAAGGTTAGGTTTTATACCTGGGGGTTTGGGGTTACGGTCCTTGGGGTTAGCAGCCAGGTGATTTGTATTTCTGTGTTAAGAGACACTCGTATCATGCATTGTGGAAGCAAAAAGTGCCTGGTTCAGCTCATTTGACTTCAGATGAGGCTAGTTTTGCAGAATCAAGCTGAAGCAGGAACCTAGTGTGGTATCATCTGCCTCACCAAATACAGCATCATGTACACTGCCAAGAAAAAGTTTGGAAAACATTTTTTTTCCGTTATTTTCTTTTGAATTTCATGGTTTTATTAACAAAAGTAACACTGACTCGGTAAACAAACACAAGAGAAAAGAATGTGATATGTACAAAACCATTAATTAGCAAAAACAAACGTGTTACAGTTCAAACTTTTAACCCATCAATAAAAAACACCTTTTGCAGCTGTCAAAGGTAGATGTTTTTTCACAGTAAAGTGCACAAATTAGGTCCAAATATGCGTGACTGGTCATCCATATCTTCCATTGTGCACTTAAAACACCTTGTAGACTAAACATTTGTCTTAAGTATCCAAACGGCCTAATTAATTTTGTCTAAACCTTAATTCTTAACTGGTCATTTTTCCAGTTAATTTTGTTAAAACCTTTTCCAGAAATTTCAACTGCAAATGGCCAAAAAGAAACAATTGACACTAGAAACCTCGACAGTCTATTGTAGTTTTGAGAAATGAAGGATATAAGTTTGAAGATATAGCCAAAAAACTGAGTATATCTTTAAAGGGGGTCCATTATACGCTTACACGACATAGTGATACTGGCTCTATTAAGGATAAACATCGGAGTGGAAGGCCAAAATGCACCACTGCTCAAGATGATAAATACATTCGGGTATCTTCTCTGATGAACAGACGTTTAACTGCTCCTGAAATAGCTGCCTCCCTGAACAGCACTCGCCAGACACCAGTATGCACAGATACTGTGAGGAGATGACTCAGGAGTGTGGGTCTTATGGGAAGAGTCACGAAGAAAAAAACCCTCTTTAGGTCTGCAAAAATTGGAGCATTGATGATTGGAATCGAGTACTCTGGACTGATGAATCAAAATTTGAAGTGTTTGGATCCAAGAGGAGAACGTTTGTCAGACGCAGGAGCAATGAGAAGATGCTGGATGCCTGTTTAACACCTTCCGTCAAACACGGTGTAGGAAATGTGATGATATGGGGTTGTTTTGGGAATGGTAGAGTTGGCAACCTGTTCCAAATCAAAGGAATACTGGACCAGAGAGGCTATCATTCTATCCTGCAGCAACAAGCAATCCCATCTGGACAGCGAGTGATTGGGCGCAACTTCATTATGCAACAAGATAATGACCCCAAACATACGTCAAAGCTCTGAACAACATATTTGGAAAAGAAAGAAGCAGCTGGGATACTATCAGTTATGAAATGGCCAGCACAATCGGCCGACCTAAATCCAATAGAGCTTTTATGGGAGCAGCTTGATCGGAAAGTCCAGGAAAAGTGTCCCACAAGCCAATCTGACATGAGGAACCTTTTGCAACAGGCTTGGAATGAAATCACACCTGAATATCTCACCAAACTCACTGCCAGAATGCCCAAGATTTGTAAAGCGCTCATAGCTGCAAAGGGTGGTTTTTTTTATGAATCAAAAGTTTGAACTGTAACAAGTTTGTTTTTGCTAATTAATGGCTTTGTACATATCACATTCTTTTCTCTGGTGTTTGTTTACCCAGTCAGTGTTACATTTGTTAATAAAACCATGAAGTTAAAAAAAAAATATTACGAAAAAACATTTTTTTCCAAACTTTTTCTTGGCAGTGTACATTGAGCAGTTTTTGATAGTATGGATGTCATGCATTCAAGAAACATTTTGCATTGAGAGCTGAAAAGAACATTGATAAGTAAATTTTTGATAGTTTTATATGTTGTGCCAATAAAGAACTCATGAGATAAGTGAGAGCAAAGCAAAATTATAGTCAATATTGTGAGCCTCATCAACTTTTTGAAGTCCGATGACAGTGGTCCATAGCTCCATTTAATGACAACTATGTATGATATAAAACTATACAATGTTTGGTGAAATTAACATTGATTTAATCACAATGTTCATGTGATACATTTTACAGAAAACATGTATCTTGCATGTATGAACTTACTCAAGGGAAATGTATGAATGAATGCATCTATCTAACGATCTGTCCATCTATCTATCCATCTATCTGTCGATCTATCTATCTATATATATATCTCTCCAGCTATCTATCCATCCAGCTATCTATCTATCTATCCATCTATACATATATATATATATATATATTTATCTACATATCTATCTATCTATCTATCTATCTATCTATCCATCTATCTATCCATCTATCTATCTATCTATCTGTCTAAGGACCTGTGCAATTTCGATCTACAGTGGTTTTGGTGGTAATTTATGATAGTATTATAGATGCTTGCTTCTTATAAGGTTTGCATTAATATTTCCTTTTCATAATTGACATTATATGTGTGATGACTTTTGATGAAAGTGATTGTAAATGTAAGCAAGGTGGATTCGAACACCAGAATCTCTCATTACTAGACATTTGCCTTCAATACAAGGCCACTGTCTATGTGTGTCGAACTGGCACAAATTTGAAAATCGCAAAATGAACTATATCTAGCCAAGTTTATTAATTTTGTATGTAACTACTAAAAATATTTATTCTATTACACTGAACTAAGTCACTGTTTTAGACATTTCCGCCATCTTTTCTTAGTCATATTTTATCATGTAGGGCTTGGAACAGCACAAAATGGACAGAAATGTTACTATTATTACTATTTAAAAGTCAAATTACAACTTTCTAACCGATAAAGACGCAACTCTATGAAAATTAACATCAAGCTTCTCATATTTCCAATTAAAATATTTTGCCATTTCATCATTATGGCCATTTGTTATGTTCAGAAAGAAGCAGAAATTACAATGGTGAATCCTAGATATCATTCCAAATCGGTCTAACATCGTTTCTATATCGGCCACTGTCGGTACAACATCGTATCAACATCACCGACATCATGCCGATGTCGAAACGATTTGGAACGCTATCTGGGATATAACAAACTTCCGAGTTATTTCTCAATTTTTTTTATAACCTAGAAAGTTGGGATTTGATTTGTTGCTAACATTTCTGTCCATTTTGTGCCATTTATGACAAAATATGGCAAAAAAAAAACATTTCTGTCCATTTTGTGCCACTCCATGTCATTTATAGCCACACCCTTTTTAAGCTATTCTAATATCTAGATCTGTCTCATGGGTGTCTTAATTAGTTGTGAATATTCTATTTAATTGACACATGATCCATGTGAGAAAATATAGACTATCCAGAAACTGTTTCTTATTATCAATGCCCAATATTCTAGTTGTTCATGCTTGGGTGAATTCGCAACTCTCCACACAGTCAGTGCAGATTGTTGGGGGAGCCAGTGAATTTTGGAATTATAGCCAAAATAATGGAATAAAATTCTTCTGGATACTTAGATTAAAACAACTCATTCTGGAAATACTCCTTTCATCTATTTTGGAATAACATCCAAAGAAAATGATTTCCATGAAAATATTTGTGATTTTCATGGTTTTTCATCTGGGATCCTCACTTAAATGGGAGGACTATAATGTCTGTTGCCACTGTAAGTCACATTTAGACTTTTTTTTTAAATTAAATATCACCAATTTTGTTTGTTGTATAGGTTTGTAATTATAGCCTAGATACATTTTCCGGATTAAAATTTCTTGTCTAATTTTTTCTATCAATAAAACAATTTCTTTGAACAGTAAGGCAGGAAATTTCTTTCTTTTTATTTTGATCTAATAATAAATAACAAAATGTTATTCATTGAATATAATTCTATATTACTGTGCACTCATTATACAAATGAAAGAAATATTGTGAATGTTATCAGCGACACTGTGTTCTAATTTATTATATTCTATTATATTTTATTATATTCTGCTATTTTCTAGAAGACATTCTACTTTCTATTCTATTCTGCTATTTTTGTTTTTAGAAGACATTCTGTTCTATTATACTCTACTCTATTATATTCTGCTATTTTCTTGAACACATTCTATTCTCTTCTTTTCTCACATAAAGTAATATTATTCTGAATATAAAATAGATATTTTAAACAAAACAAAAATCTTCATTTAGTTTGCAGAGCGAACCCCCAAAACTTTGTGACAGCCAAACCCGCCTGGAACATCAGCACTGGTGATGTCACAATCACTGACTTCCGGTGGCCTGCAGCTTTCTTTCTTGATGACGTCAGTGATGGTCACATGACCCTGTTAGATGGGAGTTACGTCATCAGACAAGCTGGTGCACCTGTGACGGTGATTCATGAAGGCATTGCCAATGCCCAGGTATAAACATACCCCACTTCCAAAATACCCTCTGTTGATAAAATAAATAAAAGATTTGGATCATCAGCAATAGGGGTGTATGTTACCAGGGGCGGCCAAATAAAGGGCAGGGAAAAGTGAAATTTTTACATCAAAATTATTTATTTGACGCATAAATACATGTACTCCTGGGTTAGACCGATCCATCAGTCCCTATATTTTAATCTAATATTTTACAAGTAATGTCCCAATCAGTTAATCACAGTCAGGTCATGTATATTGCATAACATGTAACCATGAGATGCTATTACAGTGAATTTTCCATAAATAAAAAATAATTTATCACTTCTATCATAGTTAAGTGAATTCAAATTTCAGATGATGCTGACGTCACAATACATCGAAGTTGACATGATGCTCCCCCGCCCGGTTGCCGGGGTAACCATCCAAGGGGGTTTTGTGGAAGACCTAGGAGAGGAGCTTCTTGAAAGATACGAAGCGTGGGTGACCGGATATATTGTGTCATATGCGACATCTAGGAACACGCCTTTCCAATTTGTCGAGAATGATGTCGGAGACATACAGGTATTATAATAAATATATATTATAGTATTACGATCCAGGGGTACACAACTACCTCGCCTACTGGCTCTTGGCTGGTGGGCAGCTGCTCTTTAGCTTACTGTTAGAGCGCAGGAAAGTTGCACACAAGATGGTGAGAATCCAGTCCCCATCTGACCCCCATGTGTAGGGTAGTTGGTTCGAATCCCATTAGTAGGGTGAGGTTGTTGACCAGGAGTGGTCAAAACCTCAGGTGGTCATTTGGAATATAGTATTAGGATCCAGGGGTACACAACTACCTCACCTACTGGCACTTGGCTGGTGGGCAGCTGCTCTTTAGCTTACTGTTAGAGCGCAGGAAAGTTGCACAAAAGATGGTGAGAATCCGGTCCCCATCTGACCCCCATGTGTAGGGTAGTTGGTTCGAATCCCATTAGTAGGGTGAGGTTGTTGACCAGGAGTGGTCAAAACCTCAGGTGGTCATTGGAGATATAGTATTACGATCCAGGGGTACACAACTACCTCGCCTACTGGCACTTGGCTGGTGGGCAGCTGCTCTTTAGCTTACTGTAAGAGCGCAGGAAAGCTGCACACAAGAATATTTCTAGTATTTACAGTGTCAGATATAGTTCTGTGAAAGTCCATCTGCCATGCGGATGCCCCATTTGGAATGCTGACTAAGAGGCCTCTATGCTACCATATATATTCCTAAATTGGGGTGGTGGTGGTGGATTAGGGCTTTACGTCCTGTATTTCTGCACCTGATGGGCTTATTAGGACAGGTAGGGACCATGGCAATGAGATGAAGGATGAAACAGCCGTCCAACTTAGGCTCAACCGGGAGTTGAACCCGGGACCCAGCGGTTGGAAGCCCAGCGCGCTACCACTGAGCTAGGCCCCCACCCCTCCTAAATTGGGGACTGGCAGTTAAACTTTTCGTTTTTTGTTCGAAGTGTCCCAAGCCCTGCTCAGGCATTCCTCATTAAACATGGTCAAGCATAGTCTTTCTCACTTTCATGGTTTCTAATGAAACGATCATCTTCTATGTCCTTAGCCAACTGCTCAACCATCCCTGATAGCATTCCAAATATTTTCAATATCGGCACGATGTTGGCAATGTTCAAACGATGCTGTACCAACGATGACCAATAGAGAAACTGGGCCGATTTGGAATGCTATCAGGGATATAGGATCTGAGCAATGTACTGAAACCTGTTCAAGCCCTAGTCTTTCTCAATTTTAAAGGCTCGTATGTAAATGTCTTACTGGAACGCCAATTGATAATTCTGCATGAAATAAATATTGATATTAGACTATATCTTATATTAATATCAAATTTATTATTATCGAATGTTCCAGATTTTCAAAGGCAACCAGGATGCTACAGGAGCTGAAATGACTAGTTTCTGGGAACCCCTCCAGGTGCTCATACTCCGGGTTCACCCCCTAGGGGCTGCCACCCCTGATGGGTCCACTACCCTAGCCCTTGCAAGAGTAGGAGTAGTCACGTGCCATGAGGGTATTTATAAATGATTTATAAAATTAAAACGTTATTTAAAAAAGACACAAATTTAGATATCTCTATATTACCCCAAATCACAGAATCATTTATATTACAAATATCTATTGGGTATGGACGCGTAAAAGGGATATCATGTTGCATGTTATGAGCTCATAATTGCATCGAAACGAGTGAATTTCATATGTCTTTTGCGCTCAATTTGCGACAGAAAATGCGCGTGAAGTGCATGGAATAACAAAATCTATCTACATCTGTTTATCTAGTTTATTTATTATTTTTATAATAACGAAATCTATCTCCATCTGTTTATCTATTTGATCTATTAATTTATAATAATAAAATCTATTTATAATAACAAAATACATCTACATCTGTTTATCTATTTTATCTATTAATTCATAATAACAAAATAACATAATAACAAAATCTATCTACATCTGTTTTTCTATTTCATCTATTTATTTATAATAAAAAAAAAATCTACATCTGTTTATCTATTTAATTTATTTATTTATAATAACAAAATCTATTTATAATAAAAAAATCTATCTACATCTGTTTTTCTATTTTATCTATTAATTTTCATTGCAGACACCTGCTATGAGCGACGTATCCACTGTGAGGCCACTCCCTGGCAAGGGTGGGGGGAGTGTTTCTGCGATTATGAAACTTGTCAGCAGAAGAGAATCAGGCAAGTCCATCGCTACAATTCTTGTGGGGGTGCAAAGTGTCCTAAATTGGAAGAAACCAGGCCCTGTGATCCGCCATTTGGTGAGTGAAAAATTGCTAAAATAAATCAGTAGTAAAGCGTCATTAACTAGTTAAGTTCTCTATTTCCAATATATAAATTTTCTTAATGTATTAATCTTCTCTAGGCCTTATGTATTAATTTTCTTGTAAATGAGTCTTAACTATTCTGAAGAAAAATGCTACACTTACACTGGATTTATACTTTTATAAATATACAGTATGGAAAAAACTACTGCCAATTAAATGGTTTATGAATGATATTTAATTAAAATCTAAACATGTCAAGAATGTTGGTGAAAATCTTGAAAAAAAAAGATATTTTTGTATGACGAACTAGCAAAATATTTCAACAAAATTCAGAAATTCTCTACTTGTACGGCTCTAGAGCATAACCTCAGCCAATGATACTTTTTAATTAAATCTCTTATATTTGAAATTAACTCATAAGATGCATCATTATCAGACATAATACCATTCGAGACCCTCCTAAGCCAATCAGAAGGCAGTATTCGCTGGCGATAAAATCAGTTATCAGCTCAAGCAGGGTGATAATGTTTTCCGCTTCAGTGATCACCAGGGAGTGATAACTGTGTAAAAAACTGAAGGATTTGTGACCGCTAAGGCAAACAATAAACAATCTTATAAGTAACAACTATGTAATTGAAAAGAAATGGCAACATTTAACACTATTAAAACTGCTTTATTTTTACAACATATAAGAACACCTCAATATAATACCACCTCACAATTAAGACCACCCTCGCTATTTAGACCACTTCACTAGTGAAACAATAATAAACCCACTTCAGTGTCAAAATATAAGACCACCTCAATATAAGATCATTTCACAATTTAGACCAACTCACTACTATACAAACACCTTAATAGAAGACCAACTCACAATTAAGACCACCTCACAATTTAGACCACTCACTATTACGACCACTTCATTAATAAAACCACATCGCTATCAAGAATACCTTAATACATGACCCCCTCACAATCAAGACCACCTCACTATTTAGACGACTTTACTAGTGAGACACTTTAATATTAAAACCACTTCAGTGTCAAAACATAAGAACACTGCAATATAAGACAAAGTCACAATAAATACAACTCATCATTAAGGCCAGCACATGATTAAGCCCACCTCAAGATTAAGACCACCTCATTTTTAAAACTAATTCATTATGAAGACCACCTGTTAAAACCACATCACTATTAAAAGCACCTGATTATTTAGCCACTAAATTTGGAAAAAGTTGACCATTGTATTTAAATTACTATTAATTCCTTCATTACGACCACTCAAATTGGCATCAAATGGGCAGGTTTTACATCAGTTCAAATTTTAATAGCAGCAAGAATTTGATAATTATAGTCAGAAATTTATATCTAATAGACTATGATTTTGAATAAACAGAATTTGATCTACATACCTGACCATTCAATAATATTGTGAAAAATAAGATCCATGTGCAGTGGAGTGTTATTGCTTCTGATACACTCATTGCAGACAATACCTATTCTGTTTAAAATAACCACCTGATGACAAACAACTAACAGCAATCAATTCTAAGAGAGATTAAGTTTCTGTTTAAATTAGTTTTCAGTTGTCTACTCTCATAGAATTAGTGAGTTATTGCCCTTGGGAGGCCGATTCAGGCTTATCACACTCGAGCGCTCTGGCGCTCTCGTGTGATAAATCCTGAATCAGCCTCCCACAGGGCAATAACTATCATTAAAATATCAAATAAAAAAAACATATGATTATACTCCACTTAGACGGTTTTCCTAATGTTCTGAGAGGGGAAATAACCAACAAAAATGTTAGTTAACTCCCTCCTGAGTGCAAACTGTACTTTAATTGCTTAATAAAGGCATGAAAACAAAACAAACAATCAAACAAATTACTGAATATGTTTAATGGAGTATAAGTTATAAATACTCTTCATAGTCAGGAGTCAACCAACATTTTTGTTGATTATATCCCGACGCCGGATGTTCGTTAACTCCCTCCTATTCAGGATACAACTAATAGGTGTTGTGTTATTTTCACTTTAGCAACTTGGAAGATCATAGTAATTGCCGTTATATGTGGCTTAGTGGTGTTGGTTCTCCTGATCGTCCTTATCGCTAAACTGGTTCAATATTACCAGGCTAAGAAGGAAGAAAAGATCTTCAGGAACAGGAGAAGTATGTATTATATTGTATTGTATTGTGTTGGCCTGTGTTGGCCTGTGTTACTAATAATAGTGGCAAATTTCACTACATTGTATTTCCTTGTATTGTGGGGTTTTTTTTTGTTTTTGGTGTTTTTGCTGTCTACAAGTCAACTGCCCGCGCCACCTATATTTACTTTAATTATTAAGCGTCTACAGATTCTCATTTAGAGCAACTCCCCAAAATGTCTCGCACAACTAACCCGGGCAATTTTGACCTATGGAATTGGGTATTTTAAGGTTTTTTTGTAGCAGTCTAGAGTGGCGAACATCGAACTAAATTGTTCGGTCAGCAGTATGTCGCACTTGTGTAGTAATATCGTAAAAGAAGGTCACTTCAGTTTCCAGGGACCCTGAAGATTCAAGGGTCCCGAGCAGAGACAGGTTTTTTTTTCTGCATCATGTTGAGTCATATTATGTAAAATATCATATTGCATTGTATGGTGTTATTCGCATTATATAATTGTATATTTATGTTATGTTGTATTGTATTGTATTGTATTGTATTGTATTATCTGAAACTTACAGCTCCTGAGGCAGGTACAATGATGAGATGAATCCACAAAATTTTCAGCAATTTTCCCAACATGCTCTCACATAGTATTCCAAATTGGGCCAACATTATTTCAATATTGGCGTCGTAGAAACAACATCATATCAACTTCGCCGATGTCATGACGATGTTGATCCGATTTGGAATACTATCTGGGCTATTGTCTTAATCAGTGCCTATAACTTCATCTCATTGTTACGTCTGCCTCGGGAGTGGAGTTATGTACAGTTTCAATGGGTTATTATAATTTACATATATAACGGAAGTGCAATGCCAAAAAATTTTTTTTTTAAATGATAATGTTTATTCTAACTAAATATTGTATCTATTTCACCCCCATGGTCATTGTACTTATAGATGGCGCCACTGGGAATAATGAAGCCTCGACTTCGACTTCAACGCAGGAGATTGTTCGGGATGTTGATGAGAACGAGACTGATTGGAACACGGTCCCTGATGCCGTTAAGAAGAAGCAGGTCTGTATAAATATCAGTTCATTTATTTATCTTATTGTTATGATATTTTACTTCACACTAAGAAAATTACCTGAAATCGCATCCATGCTTCGACCACTTCCACACTATGTCCACAAATTTTCTTTTTTGTATAATGACTTGTACACAACTATGAAATTCGTCAGAGCATGGCATTTAAAATAACTAATTTAACGGCTGTTTAGCCTATCAGACATTGCGATTCATTAAGAGATGCTCCTGCTGAACAGTGCGAAGGCGTTGCAAAAACCTTTTTTTCACACCGCAAGTTTACTGCTTCAACAATGTAATGCATAGAAAGCTAGATAAATATCTAAAAAATGGTTGAAAAGGAAAATAGCATCGTAAAAATCTTATGAAATAATCGAGAAAAAATTTCACTTTAAAAAAAGAAACATAAAATCACGGATTGTAAAGTTTCACATCATTTATTTTTTAAATTTTCAGGGTCGAAAGAACAAAGGTTAGTAATTTCAATTAGTAATTAAAACATATACAGGTCATTATAAGCTCTATACTATATCCCCTACTCTATTAATGCTCATTTACCATCACACTGAACCTCATACGGACATATACAACCATGGCCAAAAGTTTTCGAACACTTTAAAATATTTTGATTATAATTGATTTTTTGCTTTTCTGCACTATAAAAAAAAAATTTTCTTTAGGGACCATGTTTACTGTCCTGAAAATACATTTGCACAATAGTCACGCCAATATCTGTATTAAATTACTGATAGTTGTTTAGAGGGAAGAACCTTGTAATCCACTTGTTTCGCTGGCGGAACTAGAGTGAAGAGCCACAAGATTCTGGATGAACTTGACCCTTGTGACCTCACAAAAGTAAAAAGTAACCCATTTTTGAACTCAATCAAGGTCTTCCTCTGAGGTACATTACCTTTAGTTCTCTGAGCTTAGCAACAATAGACCTGAAGTTATCGTGTCTTCAAGTGTGGTTCATTGACAGACAGATAGACAAATGGGACAGAAAAACTGACAGAGGTACAGGTCATTGCAATACTCAAGGTCATATTCAATAACAAGGGTCATAAAACCTAAAAAGCACCACAGTCACCGTCTATGGTAAGAGTCCGAAAACTTCTGGCAACGGCTGTATGAACCAATAGTTTTGGATTCTTGATCATCCAAGTGTGGATGGTATTTTGACTGAAGCCAATTACACACAATTGTATCAAGGTCAAAAAAAGTTTGAACTAGATTTTCCTGCACTCCAATTGCATATAGCACCTGCCTAATTATCTGATGATTGCATATTAAGAATAATATAATTAATCAATAAAATTGCAGATTCCAAAAATGAAACTCAAGCTGGAGATGCTGACAAGGTAAAAGAAAACTTTTTTTGTAATTCACTATGAGCTTTGTCATTGTTGGTCAATTAACTAACATGAACATTGGGCATAAATTAAATGAAAAAATACCTAAAATGCAGGCATTAACTAATTATTGCTACATAGATGTTATGAGCAAAATTGTTGATTTATTGATTGATTTATTTTGATTGATTGATTGATTGCAGTCAACCAATTAAATGATTTGTTTGATTGACAAATCAATTGATTGCACGATTGATCAATCGATGAACTGATTAATTCAACTAATTAATTGAAGCCAAGCAAATTGACTGATTGATTGATTGATTGATTAATTGATTAATTTATTAATTGATTGATTTTGACTAACGATTAATCGACTGATTAATCATAATTAATTAATCATCAATTTGATTGATTGATTCATTCATTGACAGAAGGATTGATTGATTGATTGATTGATTGATTGATTGATTGATTGATTTGAAGGCTCGACAAGAAGCTGACCTGAATGAAGATGTCGAAAATGAGATTGACGGATACCTGGCTCATGGTTTCCCGGATGCTCCGCCCTCTTACAAATAAATTAAGAAAGATCTTACCATATATGGGCATTGGTCATGTTACCAATTTTATCCTAAAACATTATTTTATTTTGGACATTTGGAACCCGTAAATAATAGTATTTCACCTATTTCTAATTGTATTATATACCTTAATTGGAAATCACAAACTAAAGATAATTCCCTATACATAAATTAATCAGAGTAAAAATGCAGTAAGGGTAATGAAATTGAAGTAAGAAAATTGCTATACAAATTTACTAGGATAATGTTAAATAGGCATCAAAAGGAGATATAAAAATCATGAAATTTTGTAAAAACAAAAAGAAATGAAATGACATAATTATATATATATATATATATATATAACTTTTATTGACGAATCCATATCAAAAGGTACATGTGTCAAGTTGAAACATCAAAAACATTGAGTATGTACAATAGAAAAGGGAAAGAAAAGTGAAGAAATCAATGCAAGAATGATACAATAAGAATTTATAATATATATATATACACAATGAATATTTTAATATTCACCATAATGTACAAATCACATATTAAAATAATACTGATGGTTAAACACCTATGTGTGTATTCTCTAAAAATACTGTAATGTCTCTACACATAAATACACAATAAATTGAGTCACTAAAGGGGGTTTCACACATAGCCGGATCAGACGCAGGAGCGTCCCGGAATGAAATTTCGTCAAGTCCGGGGCGGTCCGGGCGAAAAAGTTAGAAATGTAAACAAAAACAAATAATTGGGCGGTGTGGACACGAAGGCAAGACGGAGGCAACAAGGAGCAACACGGTCATGACACGGATGTGTACGGGTGCTACAAGGATATGTACGGAGGAGCACGGTTAAACAAGGCATGAGCCACGGTTGTAGCCGGAGGTAACACGACTGTGCCGGAGTGAACCGGATGTTACACGGGGCCTTCACGGATATACCCGATCGTTACACGACCTTACTACGATATCACTACGGAGTTAAGCGGTTTTCACCCGGATCGCTCTGAAATTGGTATTTAAACTGGCTGCGTTCCACTGTCCATCATTCCACTTCGGACTACCATACTGCAAAGGTGTTGCTGCTACTACAGAAAAAATTGGATATGTCTTTATCACACTACGACAGGGTGGAATTGGATTTGAAGTGCATGGACATGCAAGTCCAGCTATTGACTGCTGCTAATGATATAATTCTGCAAGAAGAACACAAACTGCAAGATGATGCAGTGAGGGCCACAACATCAACTGATGAAGATGACCTATTAGAAAATGCTCCTGCTGCACCAAGACGAAGAAGAAGAAGGCAAATGTGGGTGCGACCTTGGCTGCTAAGAAGACCTCTTTATGGGCAGTATGAAAAACTGATGGCTGAATTGACTGCAGAAGATGTGGGTGGCTTCAAGAATTTCATGAGGATGGAGCCTGACTTATTCCATGAAGTTCTTGCCAGAGTGGGACCTAGGATTACAAAGCAGGATACCTTTTGGAGGAGGGCCCTTGAACCTGGATTGAAACTGGCTATTACCTTGCGCTACCTGGGTACGGGCAACAGCTACAAGTCTCTGCAGTATGGATTTAGGGTAGCCTTCAATACCATTTCTATCCTGGTCATCGAAGTCTGCCAGGCCATCATAGACGAGTACTCAGCAGAAGTCATGCAGTGTCCTGTAACCCCAGAAGCCTGGAAAGCAGTTGCCAATGGATTCTACAACAGATGGAACTTCCCCCACTGTGTCGGCGCCATTGATGGGAAGCACGTTGCCATCAGATGTCCTGCCAAGTCTGGATCCCTGTTCTACAACTACAAGGGATTTTTCTCTATTGTCCTACTGGCTGTAGTTGATGCTGAATACAAGTTCCTCTACGTTGACATTGGTGCCAGTGGATCAGGCTCAGATGCTGGAGTGTTTAGCCAGACAGAATTGAAGGAAGCGCTAGAAAGTGGGAACATTGGATTACCTGAACCAGATAACCTGCCTAATGATGACCAACCAGTGCCTTACTTCATAGTTGGGGATGATGCCTTTGGACTGCAGACTTGGATGATGAAGCCTCTGCCTCACAGGAACATGAGCATGGAAGACAGAATCTTCAACTACAGACTTTCTAGAGCTAGACAGGTGGTAGAGAATGCATTTGGACTTTTGGCTGCCAGGTTCAGGTGTCTCCTCACAACAATGCCTCAAAGTCCTGACAGAGTGTGTACCATAACTCTTGCTTGCTGTGTGTTGCACAACCTACTGAGGGTGAGATATCCAACTGCTCAAGTGAATGCTGTGGACCAGGAAAATGCAGACATCCATGAGATCGTCCCAGGTGCATGGAGGGACAATGCTGCCAATCTACCAGACATGGGACATGTGTTCAGAGGCAACACCAACAGAGCAGCCAAGGAAATGCGGCAATACTTGGTCAACTACGTGAACTCAGCAGCTGGGAGTGTACCATGGCAGCAAGACAAGATTTGAAAACAACACGAATGATGTAAGTTTCAACATTTAATTAATAGCAAACTTCAGACTTCTGCAGCACACAAGTGCAAAAAATACACATCATTTAATTATTGTCATGTAATACAGTTTACATTGTTCATTACATTTAACTTCATCGGTATACAGTTCACATGCAAACATAAGTAATAACAGTTCATTGTTCATTTCAATAAAGTTCATTGTTCATTTTCAGCTCAACATTACTGGGTTGTGGTAGTTGGAGGCGTGGGCACCGAAAAGGAGGAGTTATGGTCATCACCACCAACCATTCCCCCCACACTAGTGTTCAACAAGTAGCTGGTGAGCGAAACATCCTGAGGCGTGCTGCAATCCTGTGGTGACATGGAAGGACGACCATGAGAAGGACCTGAAGTCAACCAGGCCTGGCTGATAATGGTAGAAGATGGCGCAGGAGGGGGGGTCGGTGCAGGCACAGACGAAGAAGAAGGGGCAGCCGACACGAGAGGCTGGGGCGAAGGGCCGGATGGAGTAGCGAACATCCGGGCAGCAGGGCTGGATGAATGCTGTCCGAACATCTGGGCAGCAGGGCTGGATGAATGCTGTGCGAACATCTGGGCAGCAGGGCTGGATGAATGCTGATGATGAGGGAACATCTGCACAGGAGGACCGGATGAACTGGCTGTAGGAGCAGGGAGGACGAACTGCTGCTGATGCTGCTGAGGGACAGGAGGCAGAAACTGATGATACTGCTGTTGCTGTTGCAGTTGCTGTTGCTGCTGCTGTTGCTGTTGCTGCTGGCGCTTGCGACGATACGCCTGCTTAAACTGCATCAGGCTGTTTAAGGTTTGGGCCTGGTAATCCCACCAAGTCTCGGTGTCCATCTGCATCACCTCGTGGTAGATCATGTCCGTGAAGACCCTCTTGGACAAGCTGCCTGAGTCCGTCGGCTGACTCAACTTGCTGTGCATGTCCCTCTGCAGATCGGTGGCTTTTTCAATCAGCTGGAAATAGGAAAAAACACAACATTAGAGTAAGTCACATGGCAACTGCAACAGCATGTGCATTATTGACAATGTACTGAAAAGACACATCACCATACAGTGAACACTGGAAGTGCCAAGAAACAAAGCTACCACTTTCTACTATGGAAAAGCTACAACTTTAAAATGCAAGATTACAATTACAACTTTAAACTGCAAGATTACAATTACAACTTTAAACTGCAAGATTACAATTACAACTTTAAACTGCAACATTACAATACGATTATCTTGATTATCATGGCAACTGAAGCAGTATACTTACTTGAGTGACAGCTTGTGTAGCAATTCCATCTCCACTAGCTGCAAGGCTGGATGCATCACAGTCATGATGATGATGAGGCTGACGTCTGGACGTCTTCTTGCTTGGAGGAGGGGCCCCCATCTTCCTCGTGCTGCTGCTGCTGTCGCCCTTGTAAGGCCCACCCTTGGACCTGCTTGTATCGGAATCCCTGCCACCATCATCCGAACTATCGACAATGACCTCCTCAGCTTCAGACGTGTCATCCTCAGTGGTAGGTCTGTTGCTGCTGGTTGGAGTTTTGGCTGATAAGCTCTGGGAAAGCTGCCCACCTTTCTTTCTCTTCCCAGCATCAACCCTCTTGATGTGGCGTTCGAGGTAGCCGAAATTCTCCATTATCCAGTTGTCCCGGTCTGTCAGGATTCTAGCTGCCCCACCAGAAGGCTTCTTGGTTGGATCCGTGAGCTTCCCAACTGCAGTGCGCATTGAGTCTATCCAAGTTTTCAGCTGCTGCGCAGTACAATCCAGCTCCTTCGCCTTCTGGTCTATCATTCGCGATTTTATGTCTATCCGCTTGTATTGAGCAAGCCGCCGGTTATACAACATCTCCTGGGACCGGTACCAGTCGGCCACATCTTGTTCCTGGTCTTCTGTGAGGTTCAGGGCTTCCTTTTTCTGCCTCTTCGCTCTTGCTGCAGGTGGGGGTGGAGCTGCAGTAGGAGGTACTGCAGGTGCAGCAGGTACAACTGGCCCAGGTAAATCTGGCATGCCTTGTGGACTTTGCGGTCTTGAAGAGGTATTACTGGCTACATCTTCTTCAACAGCAGCAGGTGGTGCAGGTTCCTCTTGGACAACAGTCTTCTTGACAGGCCTCCCCTTTCGTGTCCTAGGTGGCATGGTGGTTAATTCAAGAAACGGCAGTAGCAGCAGCAGCAATCCAGAAGGTAATATCCAGAAGAAATGGTGGATGATAAATGAATTACTTCGATGATCAACGATGAACGGCGGGCGGTGGAATGATGCTTCTCCAAAGACGGCGGTTGTATATATACTCAGGCATCCGTACTCACTCCGTGTCAGTTTAATTAACTCCGTCTTGACACCCAGTTCACTCCTGTATGTCCGCATTGATCTCGTGTGACACCGTGTACATAACGGAGTTAACCGGGTCAAGCAAATGACATGTAAACCCGCTCTCCCTGTTCACTCCGTTTAGACTCCGTGTTGGTCCTAGTTCACTCGTGTGGAACCGAGTTGCTCCTTGTGCTCTCCGGAGCGTACTTTTCACGCCCGGTTGACGCCGGACTTAGCCGGAGATCACACGAAGTGTTTCGGTGTCAATACGGAGGTCCCCGGAGATCGACGGAGTCTACTGGGAGTCTACACGGATCTACACGGCCCAACACGGATTTCACTATTCCGGGATCTCCGGCATGAAAAATTAAACATGTTTAATTTTTTTGCCGGAGTCCCCCGGAGATACCGGACCATGCCGGACAATGCCGGACACTCCCGGACATGAACAAGATGTCTATACGCCTTTCCCCGGAGTATGCGGGAGTATTACGGAGTTGACCTCCGGGACGCTCCTGCGTCTGATCCGGCTATGTGTGAAACCCCCTTAAATAGTTCAATAATTTAAAATAATCATCTCACATAATATATACAAATTTAGAATATAAATGGAAAAAATAAAACGCAAGAAGCAGCACCAGTCACCGTACATTGATAATGAATTGTTTTTTTTTTTTCGTGCAAAATTGGAACACATCCCTGTAAAAGATTGCCAATATATTCAGTAATTATAGTTTCTTTCAGTTTGATATACTCTCTGTTTATGGTAAGCTTAAATGAACATTGTCTAAGGTTAATCACAGGCATTAGCTGGATTTAACCATTGAAAATAGCGGTATACTAATAATAATAAGGTCTAAAGCGCACTCCGCGAGACTTGGAGACGCTCAGCTGCCAATGAGACGGCCTCTGATTGGCTGAAATCAGTCGCGGATGTTTAAGTCGACAGGGTGGACTTCAGAGAGGACATCTGGTTTTTTCTGCAAAAGTGTTTCAGGTAATTGTGGGCAGCAGAGCCTATGCCAGTTTTTGGGTGAATTGCACAACCCTCTTGTTATCGGCCCAGATCGCATTCCAAATCACGACAGCATCGGCGCAGTGTCGGCGATTTTGGTACGTTTTTGTCCCGATGGTGGCCAATATGAAAACAACACTGGCCCAATTTGGAATGTTATCTGGGTTTATTTCTAATTCTGCAGAGTTCAATGCTTAAAGACAGACAGACAAAACAGACAAAGACATTTATTTACACAAAGAGACACACAATGAACATACAAGCACTAATTAAAACATACGTAGACAAATACACAAGTAAAACGATATTCAATTGGTATTATTCTCTATGTGTGGGAAGCCTCTCTAAGGTCTTAAGACCGCTGTCGAGAGGCCACCCAGGCGTTTAAAGGTAAACTTAAATCTCCCGAGTCACCGATTACAATTTATTAATTTAATTGAATATTTCACGAATAATAATAGTGACAATAATGATAATAGATTAGCATTGTTATAGTATAAAGTTTATTTTAAATAATCATGAGTGACAATCACTAGTTCAGGACAGAAACATTGATGAACAAAATACTGAATGAAATTCACATGCTATTGTTACAAGCATTTTCTATTTAGAACCTGATTACAATGAAATTCACATGCCACTATTGCAGCACTTTCTGTATAGGATCCCAAACAGTTCACCACAATTATCAAAATTGCAAGCTAATGCCTGTGAGCTAATTAATGCAGAGAATATAAACCTGTGAATGGGGATTATGAAATTACTCAGTTTGTTGGTGATCCTGGAAAGGGTCAAATCCTAAATATCAGTACTGTCTAGAATGAGTCTGAATTACTAAACTCCAAATAGTCACTTTGACTAACAAGTTAGTCATTTTATCTAGCTAATCATTCGGCCATAGTCATATAAATTGACATGTGGTTTTATTACTAATGCCGTATATGACATTACCAAAAAACCTTAGTAAGATGTCTAAAAAGTTATTAAAATGTCTAGAATGTTAGCCTTTTTGACTAAACTTAAATATTGTCTCAATGTACATTAACTTTACATAATGACATATTAGAAATTTAATTTTTTAATTCAAATAACATGAAGAAAAATAGAAGACCATATAAATATTGGTTAGTAGTATCATATAGTACACAATCACAATTAAGAACTTATCCCTGTTGTAAACTTTTTTTATTAAATTTGCAATTTGTTTGCCATACTTTCATTTTCATACCATCATTATTATATAAATGTATTTTATTAATTCTTTATTTTTATTAATTGTTTTTTATTTTTCTATTTCTTATTTTAATTTTATCATTATTATTTTTTTAAATATGAGTTTAAGGGGGCATCCAGTCAGCGTTTTTTTAAATAAGAACTTAGTGGATGTCTCCTGACCAAAGGTAAAGTGATTATATGTATTTAGACTTTTTTTATTTTATTTTATTTATTTACTGCTTATTGTTGTTCTTTGTAATTTGCTCCTTTTGTTTGTTTTATTTAATTTGGTCAAATAAATTCTCTCTCTGTATAGTAAAAGATCCCTACAGCAATTCAGCACCTCGCCTACTAGCCACCCAGCTAGTGGAAAATTCCCTTTAGCTCAGTTGGTGAGAGAGCTGGTTTTTTAGGTTACTATATAACACGCAATATCAACAGACTATTTTAGACAATATCTTCCTTCTAATTTTGTATAGTAGTTAGCATATAAATTTGATTATTGGTTTCGTAATATCAACAAATTGTTAACAATATCTTTCTTTACAATATCATATTTCATTTGTAACCTTCATAATTGTTACTGGATACTGTTTTTGTGTGGGAAACATTCTTTGATACACTCCAATGATTGTTTTGTTCACTGAGCATGCTCTTGCGCATGCGCAGTTATAGCATAGTCCAATCTTTGGTTGTGACTTAAACAGTTTATTAAGAAATAGGTAAAACTGAAATAAAACTTAAACAGAATTGTTGTGGATTATTAGTTTTCATTTAAAAGAATGAAGGACAAATTCTGGGTCATATTGTCCATATTTTTGGCTTTTATTTCTGGAATATCTTCAAGCTCATACCAGTATTGCTGCCAATGTAAGTACTCGTTTTATTAATTTTTGTGTAATAATTTATTATATTTGATAAATTCAATTGTTGTATCACATGTTTTACTTCGAATAAATATATTTTTTTTTTATTAATCGTGCTTTAATATTGTAATTTTTCAGTTCTACACCATAACTTTTGACAGGAACATAATGGCCATATATAGTAGAACTAATTTTTTATCAATATACACAAAATCACATTTTTTAACTTTTGTTATGGTATCTTAAATTTGCATACATCCTTTCATTATAATTCATTCTTTTCTAAACCTGTATTCTGATATACTGTGTATGAATAAATGTATATATATATATATATATATATATATATATATATATATATATATTATATATATATATATATTATATATATATATATATTATATATATATATTTATTTCATGAAGAAACGAACCCAAAATAAATATTATTAGAAATTATCATGGACTGTTTTAGCAATGGAATTATTTGTGCTTCTTACAATCATCCATAATTCATTCATTCATTCCACCTTAAGATGATGCAGGGGTTTTTATTCATTCATTAATTTATTCATTAAGTTTAAATTTCTTTTAAATTCTGCCGAGGCCAACAAATAGAATCCAAAAGTTCTTTGAACTTGTCAAAATTCATCCATTCATCCATCAATCCATTAATTCCCTTGATGTTTTTTTTTTCTTTTCTCAGATTGCAGGGGAGATCCTAACACATGGATCAAATCGGTCAGCACATTTCGACTAAACCCTGACAATGATGTCACCCGGATGTTCAGCCCCCCTGCCTACATGGTCAACGACAAACTGGACAGACCCTTCCAGGTAGTCCATGGAAATATTTGTTTTTCTATTTTAATACGTTAGAGATATAAGAAGTGTAAATTGTATTGTTGTTGTTCTCAACTGTAGTAAATATTCCCATGTACTCAAGTGTCTATGCTAAGGCAAGTAAAAGACCCCACCCATAGGGTTAATGTGTAACATGGGCAGACTCCTCCTCTCTCTCTCACCTCTTCGACCAACCCTCGATAGCGGCAAGAACTTGCCTTAAGATTTTTTTTTTCAGATTCATTCATTTATTTCACATTCATATATATATATATTATAAATTAAATTACAGAACTCACATTTTATGCATAATGTTAGGAGACCCCGCTAAGAAGGTATCCCTTCGCTATTAATAGAGGGCTGCACTTGCCATTTCCTATCCCATCCTATCCTAGATGAGCCGATTTGCCTCTAAAAACTTTCGCAGTAGGCGCCTAGTTCTATTTTCCCATCACAGCTGAGAGGCGTTGAAATTAGGCTTACTAATAAAACTGGACACACTTGTCTGTACTTTTTTTAAGAGAAATTGTTTTCATCAGCCATAATAACAAACCTGAGGTTGTTTTAACATTTGTTGTTGTTAAATTCGCCATTGTTGATGGTGCCATTTTTGTGAATAATGCATTCTGGGAGGATTATAAAATGAAAATGAGGTGCCTGCAATGACGTCATAAACTAACTTCGTCACTTGAACTGTTGTGACATCATCAGAATCTATTTTCCCACAAATCTCAGCGAAATGGCAATGAAGTTTCACTGACCAAAAATTGTCATTGTAGTTTTTAGTGAACAAATAACAATCGTCAGATCACTGCTTTCATTTCTCTTCAAAAATCTGACTATGAACTCCTAAAGTGTGGACAGGCAAGGTCAGTGTACTGCTGCTTTGTGACGTCATTATTTTATTTTGAGTGTGAAATTTTTTAGTGGCCAATCGGTCCATCCTCTATGTACAGAGGATAGATACGCCTTCAAAATCCGGCCTGCGTCGTTTCAATATTGTGATGTCATCCATGCAACAATGGTGTAGTGACGTCATCTTATTGTTTCTTATGTACTACGGTCATAGTGTAGGCTCTGTTACTTTTTCTTCCCATTGATGATTTGATGAATAAAATATTTAATTTATTATATACAATGGAAAGCATTCTCAGGCATCAAAGTTTTAAGTACAGAAAGTTGACATTCTTGCAAACATTTTGAAGTATCAAACTTGCTGTTCTACTTCCATGTGGGCTCAAATAAAAAAAAAGATGGGCCTTCTGCTGTTCTACGATAAGTTTGATCCCAGATATATTGAGGAACATTATTATTATGAGAAACGGTTCATGAAAATTAACTCTTACCGATTTATTCAATTTAAGGTCGAAAAAAGAAATTACGCCTTCCGCTACGGTGGTGCCCCCATGAGGATAAAACACCAATCACTCTCATTAAGTGCTGACATCCTCAATGAGCAATATATACAGGTGGGTTCGTTTACATAATTGAAAATTATCCAATTTAACATCTCATGCGATCGACATCCAGCTGAAATGTAGTTCATGTAGACTAAAAGAGCCAGGCAAAGCATTGAACCTGGGATTTTCATTCTTTCAGTAGAGGTGGCCAATGTGGAATTGGTAGATATCTAACAATTAGGGCATCAAGCTGCATATCAAAATTTAAACTTAGAACTACAGTTAGTTTCATTAAAAGTGGCCTGTCAAATTGAAACTAGACAAAGCTGTCATAGCTGGCTACTCAAAACTGAATCTAAAAGTACATATTTATGATAATGGTTTATTTTTATCTGGTGATAGATGTAAGCCGATTATTAGCAATAGAAGTGGACAGAAGCAGCTGGATTTAGCATGTTTAGACCACAGCCAGGTACAGGTCACTACAGACAGCTAGAGTCGACTGTATTATATGAAACTAACTGTAAATCTGATTGAGTATTAGATATACAGGTACTATCAATGTTCGTTTTAATTAAAAATATATTTCCCCAAAATTGCAGTTTGATCTAGCGTTGCCGAAAGCGATTAACGGAATCTTGACCCAAGGCGGATTTTACGAAGAAACGGCTCAAAACTTGATCCCGAGGAAGGAGTCGTGGATTACCCGGTATATCGTCTCATACTCCAATGACTCTGCCGCTCTCTTTGAATATCTGAAAGATGAGAGGGGAAATATTCAGGTAAGAATCTTAACGTTACAGTAAATAAATTATAGGAATAATGCACAAATGAAAAAAATATATCATCAGATTAAGTAGTGTTATTTCATATTGCCAGTTTTCCATAACCAGGGTAAATCTGTCAAAGTTTCATATAGGAGTGCATCCCAGATAGTATTCCAAATCGGCCCAGCATCATTTCCATGTAGGCTGCTGTCATTACAACATCGTTTTAACATCGCTGACGTCGCGCTGACGTTGAAATGATTTGGAATGCTGTCTGGAATACCGTTATTAAGCCTAGCCAAAATGATAGACATATTTCATTATAATTGTGATACCAAATGCTGATGCTATATTTGGACATTTAAAAAATTCGTATAAAGTTATGATAACGATATATTAATTTTTTTAAACTACAATCTCAACCAAAATGTAGAAATGACTAGTCAAATGCATTAATTTATTAAAGAGCTGTTTGTGATAACTTGTAACAATGCTCACTCAAAAGGTGCTGAACCTAAAATGAAGTGCTATACAGAAATGTGCCATATTTATTATATATTTGTCACTCCTATTAGATTTATGTATTATTATTAGTATGTCGTACAGAAGCTTCTTGGTTCGTCTATTTTGTCTTGAACAATGTACGTGATTCCGTGAATTGAAACGACGATAAATAAAATTTTACTTCTAATACTACTATTATTCTCATATTTATTTTCTGAATAATATTGTTATATTTCGTCAGTGTATTTTGCCAAGTATCATGATATAATAACATCTGTTTATTTTTGTATTACAGGTACTGACAGGCCCTAACGACTATTCTTTCCCCACCCTTGAGAGCTTTGCAGAACCTCCTGTTGCTCGGTACCTCCGCTTCCATCCGCTAGAGGGCCGCACTGCAGAGGGCGTGGCTACTGACGTCAGTGTTAGGGTGACACCTGTCACCTGCGAGAGAAGTTAGTTTCATACAATCTATAAATAAATCATTTAGGGCTATTTATAACAAGATGAATATATCAAGAATGCTGCAGTACTTCATATTGATAATTAAATACTATTCCACTGTAGTCATATTCTAGAATGGATTTTTCACACCAGAAACATAATTATATAGAAGTATTATTCTATTCTATTCTATTCTATTCTATTCTATTATATTATATTATATTATATTATATTATATTATATTTGAGCTATGTGTACAGTAAAGTTTTTCTGGAATTAATTAACTCAACAGATAGCAGATCTTACGATTATTATCTATTCTAGATATGAGAATTAAAAAAAAATTAGAAATTCAATTCTCTCCTATTTTTACTCTTCTCAGTTATTTTCTATTATATTTCAATATTTTAAAAGTTAGTGGTTAATAATGATATTTGTTTTTACTTAACATTTTGCAGAGCCTTGTGTGACCCCAAAGATCAACTGTCTTATGTCTCCCTGGTCCGATTGGTCACAATGCGAATGTCAAGGGGGTCCCTGTACGCAGTCACGTGACAGACGACTGTTAAGGCTACAAGCATGCGGTGGCGCCACCTGTGGTGATACCACTGAAAAGCAGGGGTGTACCCCTTCTCAACGTAAGTTATCTGCTAAAAAGTAAATGATAGATTATTAACAGCAAAATATCAAATTGATACATGTGTCAGCTGACGAAATAATAAATGGCAAAAAATAAAAAGATAATAGAAATACATGGATCAACAGTTAAAATAATTAAATAAGTAGAGCTATATTGTGACTAATACTAATCAACATTTCATAGTCTGTCTAAGAAATTCAAAAGCACCCGAACTAAACAAATAATAGTAATAATACTGTTTAAAAAAGCACCAACAAATAGTTTTAGCACAACAGTTCAGGTTCAATAACAATACTAAACACTAAGCATAAGATATATAGATATATATATACATGATGTACTCTTGACTGTTATCAACATGGTAAAAGGCAGTATGTTTGTTTTTTTTACTAAAGGGGTCCTCATGTAGATCCACAACTGTCCATCTACTTACCTACCTTATACCATAATTATATTCTCTCCATGATATAGAGCAATAATGAATGGACAAAAGGCAGTTATTAGGGTCACCGCTACAATAAAACAATGACAAAAGCCTGTTACTATAACAAAAGGCAGTATTTTGAGCCAACTACAACCTCAAAAAGACAGTATTTGTATTTAGCCAATCACACTGCTTAGCACTCAGAAGTAAATAAGTAACTGGCATTAATTCACTAAACGAATTTTAGATAGAGCGCTATTTTCCAGTGAATCATAAACAATGAAAATGGAAAATAACACACTGACAATAAAAATATTGGGGTTTAGTGGTACAAAACAATAACACAATGGTTACATTGTGAGACATGAGATATGTACACCCTCAAATGTTATGTACAACTCAGCCTATCATTGTACATTGACATTTTCCGGTGTACATGTCGTCATGTCTCAAAATGTAACCACTGTGTCATTGTATGGTGTACCACATTTAGATTTGTAATTATGGTTAATTAACGTTGTGTCCTATATCTTACTGATATTACTTTATCATTATGGTATTTAGTGCAAACAAAAACCATTTTGTTGTGTCTAATGTTATTGATAATAGATTATTATTATAGTGTAAAGTTGGGTAATATGGGCAGCAGTATAATATGGGCACCTCTCAGTTACTGAAAGCCATCAGTGGTACATGCTCACACCTGGTGGAATTTTCAAGTATATTCAAAGTCATCATCTGTAGAGCAGACAGCACATTTGAGGCTGCTATAGTTTTCACGTAATGCAGACTTAAATATTTACCTGTCATTTCTTTGTTTGTTTTTGTTTAGGGGAATAGCTGGTAGAATATGCTAATTTAGCGTAGATATATCAACCTGATATTTTTTTCATAAAGAACACTCTTTTCTTCGATTCTTACTCATTTGCAATGGCCATGTGATGCATTTATAATTGAAATTAGTACCGTTTAATGTGGGCATTTTAGTGCTGATATTTTCAGATTGAGATGCCCATAAAACCCCACTGTGGTTTAATACGGGCACTATTTATTTTTATATTTTTCTAAGTGATACAATTTCAAAACTATTTAAAAAAATATATATTATATGCTCAGGATTTATAGCTTATTGCCTAAATAAAATCAAGCAAAAATAATTATGTATTTTCCATATTAACTTTCATTACACCATTAGCCAAACAAAAGTATGCCCATATTAACCAACTTTACCCTACATAAAATATCTCATTATAAAAAACGAAATGCTAATAGTACAGTTTTAACCATTTTATCTTAATTATTTACATGATTTTATCAGTTTAAGATCAAGTACCTTTTTAGATAATTCATTTCCTCTATTTTTATACAATTTTATTAATTTTACAGAATAATTTCAAACTGTACAGTGTAGTATACATGCTTATTTATAACAATACACCAAGAAATATGCAAATATGTTGTTTTATCCAGTCTATGACTGCGAAATAAAGAGTTATAATTATTTTATTTTCCCTTCAACCACTATATTAGTGACTGTTCATTGGACAACAGTAGAACATTGATATGTATCAACGATAGCAGAATCATTTGATTTCGTGTCGCAACGAACATAAAGGTCAAATTGCCTATTTTAGCCATAACTATACATTATACAGTCCATGTGGAATTCAAAATTAACGTCTTCCTGTTTTGATCATAAATGTTCACTTGTGGTATAAAATAGAAATCCTATTTAAATTACAGAAAACTGTATATATAGGCAATAAGGAACAACATTTTCTTCAAACATTATGTTTTGCAATTATAAAAACAGCAGAATCAGATTGAATTATACAGCAAAAAGTAAATTGAAATTATTACAGAAGAATGTATGGCCCAGATCACCTCTGTAATTTAATAATATATTTTATTGGGCATTATCGACTAAGATTTAACCGAATCCATCCACAACTTTTTGACATATCCAGCTAAAATACATAATTAAACCATGTATTTAACCAAAAACATGAGGACATTAAATTTGAAATCTGCTATCAACAATTAAGAGGCACCCCAGTGGGCTACCAGTAGAAAACAAAAAAACAATTATTTTGGTGAAATTTAATTTAAAAAAAAAAGTCAGTTTAATATGGCAATTAAGAGGCTCCCCAGTGGGCAACCCATAGAAAAAAAAACAATTATTTCGGTGAAATTTGATTAAAAAAAAAAGTCAGCTTGAGCGGAGTTATTATATGTAAATGTCTGTTGTCAAAAATTATTAACTAGGTAAAATAAAGTTTTCGCTGTAATTTTATAATAATCATCTAATATTAAGCAATGTAAGTATGTTTTTCTTTAAATTATTTTAATAATTCCTTTGTACAGCAATGCTTTATGTAGGTAATTGTTGAGTATATAAATGATATTTTGATCATTTTAATTATTATTATTATTTCAGCCGCATGGGTGCCAATCGTTCAGTACTTGGGCATAGGTCTTTTGATCGTCTTGGTCATAGTGGTTGCTGCAGTCCTAATTGTCAAGAACAGGGGCAGAGATAGGGTGGAGGTCATTGCTGTCAGGGGTATGTATATCACAATGGGGTAAAACAAAATACCCTGTAATCTACCCCAAACAATATCTGCATGCTGATATCCCCGAAAGATTTATTAATGTCATAGATATAGAATAGTATCATTGGTCATATATAGTTTTTAGTTTTTTGGACTAGAATATATTCTTGATTATATTACTAATTTTTTTTATGCTTTCAATGTTATGTTTCTAGTTAATAAATTCAGATTTAATGGAACATTCAGAACATACTATTTCCCAGAAAATAACTGTCCAAACAATGTAATCCCTGCAAATTACAATATTATATTTTGCATGTTGTACTATTTTCATTATAAGTTTTGGATACTGACCATGCTTTGTTTGATATTGGAAATAAGATTTTAAGAGATAAATATATTTTTTAATATTTATTTAATTTATATTTCTTTACGATATTATCACAATTGACCCCACAGAAATGGATGACGATGACTATGATGATGAGGAAGCGACCCCTGGTGGCAAAGCTGGAGAAGCAGGGATGTACCCCCCGTTTGCGGGCCCCCAGTTTATGCCCCCTCCCTTTATGGCCTCTTCATTTGGTATGTTCATTTTAAAAAAGATATTTTATTCTTTTTTCCTATTTATCATTGTGTTATAATTTTCACTGCCATGTTATCAAATTCAGTAAAATTAATGAAAATTGAGGAATTACATTTAGTTTATTTCTAAAAATATGTTAGTTATGAAAATCGATATTTATTTAATTTATTATTTACTTCATTTTGTAATTGTGTTTAACTTAATGGCCATGTTAACGTTAAAGCTGCATCATTTTAGAATAATGCATTTCATGTAGGTCCTATTTCTAAAAGGTTTGTAAAGTACTGATCTATATAGATAGATAAATAGATAGATAGACAGACAGATAGATAGATGGATAGATGGATAGATGGATAGATAGATGGATAGATGGATAGATAGATAAGTGGATAGATGGATAGATGGATAGATAGATAGATAGGTAGATACAAATAGAGACTGACTGACCTACTGACTGATTGCCTGACTGCCTAACTGACTGATTGACTAATACGTTATTTCCTTGCTTGCTTGATTGATTGATTGATTGAATGATTGATTGCTTTTTCTTTCAGGAGCACCTCCCCCTAGCTATTCAGAGAGGCCCACCTACGCCGGAGTTGGTAAAATGGGGGGAGTGACCCCCCTGGACAATGAAAACACATTTATGGAATAGAGTGCCCCCCCCCCCCTTAACCAAATTATACATTTTTCATAACAGATTTAGTTTATATTTTACCTGCCCTAAATTATGATATCTAAAAATTTGTTTTTTCCTTATTTTTCTTTTTGTAATTTTTCTCAGAATTATTAATTATAAGATAGAGTATCAATTAGCTATAAGTAGGTAAACAGTGTGTGAAGATAAGACAAGTGTCACGAATTATACCAAAGGCAGAATCTGGACTGTTATGGATCACAATTAATAAACATATTTCATAAATCTATATGGAAAATAAGTCCAAATCATAACCATATTCTATGTAGGCCAAACAGCATCATAGCTTGAATTTATTTTAAATGTTGTAATAAAGTTTTGAATAAAGATATTGAGATCGAAATATGCGTTATGAATTTCTTGTCTTTATGAATTTCAAGCAAAGTCAATATTAAGAATGTACTAATTTTGAAAATTTTCTGCTTCATATAAATATCAAAGTATATGACCAGTGAATAAAAAAATTCAGATAATTTGGTTTTATTACCTTAAATCATTCAGCAAGTTTTTTCCCCCTTTGTATTTAACATATTTTTGGAATTTTCTATTTATTTATTTATTCATTATCAATTTATCATTTATCTATCTATCTATCTATCTATCTATCTGTCTATCCATCTGTCTGTCTATCTATCTGTCTCTATATATGTCTATCTATCTATCTGTCTATCCATCTAGCTGTCTATCTCTCTAGCTGTCTATCTATCTATCTATCTATATATCTATCTATCTATCCATCCATCTATTACATATCTATCTATCTATCTATCTATCTATCCATCCATCTATATCATATCTATCTATCTATCTCTATCCATCTGTATTTCTATATATCTATCTATATTTATATCTATCTATCTATCTATCTATCTCAATCCATCTATATTTCTTTCTTTCTTTCTATCTATCTATCTATCTATCGATCTGTCTATCGATCTATCGATCTATATATCTATCTATCTATCCATCCATCAATCCATCCATCCATCCATCCATCCATCTATCTATCCATCCATCCATCCGTCCATCCATATATCTATCTATCTATCCATCCATCAATCCATCCATCCATCAATCCATCCATCCATCCATCCACCTATCAATCTATCTATAAAATGATAAATTCAATATGAAAATAAATTTTTGCAATAAATGACTGGCCTCAATTATGAGGTGGTATAAATATTTATGGTCTAAACGTCATACTACCCAAAATAGAAACACAAGTTCCTAAAACTATTGTTCTGCAAACTGCAATGTCATCTGTAGTGTAAGAGCTGCATAAGGATAAAATCTCCCATCTGGGGCCTCATTATTTCAACAAGCAGCAACCCATTGGGGGCCTCAGGACAGTATGGCATGCTGCAGACGCAGGCAAACATTACCTGCGCGAATATATGACAACTACAGCTAAAATATGGTATGTACAGCCAAAATTATGACATTGTGATGCCTTTATACTCTACTAATACTATATTAGTGAGTGTTATAATCTATAACTTGAATTTAAAGGTCATATTTCAATGCCGCATCTCTGAAATTTTACCTGCATGCAAAATAATCAATGAACTGTTGGTGGATTTAAAGTGTGGTTGGCTACAAACTAATGGTGATTTTTAGTCAATATTTAAGTGTTAATAACTGAAAACATGTCAGATATAGAGTGATAAACTATAACATGTTACTGTATATATATATGCACGTGATATCATAGTTGCATTAGATACATGCATCCTGTTAAAAATTAAAGGATGTTATTGAATGTAAATATTAGATATTGCTTTATAGTTAAGTACATACAATGCCTTAAACATGTAGAAATATAATGTACATGTATACAATACAATATGACATATATTAGTGTATTTCAATTGGTATATATAATCAGCCATATTTATAGATATGATTTAAATACATGTATACTGCATATAATGCATTTAATAAGCAAATGTGTATTTTTAAAAAATAGCATGCCCAAATATTATTTTGTGCAAGTATGAAACTGCATTATCAATATAATAAAATGTCCTATTTATTATGATAATAATTCATATTGTATTGTAATATGGTATCAATGATATATACTGACTAGTAGCATGCAGATGTAATGATGAGATGATAAGATTAGGAGTCCACACCATGTTCCATACATCAATATTGAGTAGACACCGATTCTAACTGAATTCGTTAACATGACATTTTCGACATAATAATTGTTCTATATTTCAACTTGCAATAATTTTTTTTTTTAATAAGAATATCTTAAAGCTGTATTGTCACTCAATCTGACAGTTACCAAAATCGGTTGCATTCATTTCAGTGCTTTAAAAAAAAAAAGATTAAAACCCATCAGGGCATTGCTAGGTTCACTATATCTCAATAAAATTAATAAACATACCCTATCATTTAATTTTTCATGCCATCAAAAATTGCCGATTTGTTTACATAGCAAGTGCTTTTATGGCAATGAAATGAAAACGAGGCATAAACGAACGTCATTAGCGTCGTCGGTTCGTAATGTATTTTATTATTGTGTGCCTTCAATTTTCGTACAATTTTCAAAATTCCAAGTTTAACATAACAAAATGTGTAGGTGTTTCGCTTTTTGCATAAATTGAAACAATTCTGACCTCAACTTTTCATAAATTGACTGTGAAATCGCGAATCGGCGACGCTCTCCATTACGTGCAACATGCATAATTAACTAAAATGTAAACAAAGTTGATCTAATAAATTCCGACAATAATTTATAATTTAGTACAATTTAGACAGTTTGGGTTATAGAATTCATCAGTAAGAAGCATTTTCTTTCGTTTGGATAGCTTTTTTGTTTGTACAAAAACCGACTGACAATGCAGCTTTAAATGCTGTTTTTTTTTTTTTATTCTAATTGTTATGTACTTAGCTTGGAAATCACATGATGATCTGTGTAATAAATTTTAAGTACATGCAATTATCTTTCGAGATGATATCGAGACACTTATGGACCAATTTGTACACCATAAAACAAACAAAAAAGGTTTATTATGAATGCCATGTTGGTTTCTTCCCACAACTAAAATAGCATGCTAGAAATACTTCACATTAGATAAAGAATATATCTAATATATATCACTTAAATATTGTAATGAAATAGTCACACCAATGAAATTAGCAATAACGAAACAATAATATTAGCAATAATGAAATAGCATTAACAATACTATTAGTAAATAGTCTTATAATATCCTTTATTTCAAGAGAAAACCTGTACCCAGGGTGTATTTGAGACTAAGTTTTACTCTAGATCAATATTCTAAATATCAGACTTTATCTAGCTATCGACCTATCTTTATTTTAGCTCAGAGAACGGATCACTGATAAAAATAATACAGAGGTCATTGACCTCTACCGATCATGTGACCTCAATTACACCTTAAGTGGTTAATGGTGTTCTTAAGGACTTATAACAGGTGCTAAACGCGTCTTCATAGATTTTTTTCCCTTATTGTTAAAAATCGATGTAAGAAAGTCTATAAATAGAGTCTGATAATTAGAGAATTATTGAGTTTTTTTGCCTTTCTTACTTTTTTCTTTTCTTAAATAGTACCAGTCAGTGTTATGTCTTGATATTGCCACCATTGAGATTAAACAAAGTGCTGACTTAAAATGGTTTATTTTGTAAATGACATGTTATAAACAAACATCTTAAGACCACCTCACTATTATGACCACCTCACTATTAAGACCACCTAACTATAAAAACCACCTCTCTATTAAGATCATCTTAATATTAAGATCACCTCTCTATTAAGACCACCTCACTATCAAGACCCCCTCTTTATAAGACCACCTCTCTGTTAAGACCACCTCACTATCAAGACCACCTCTCTATTAACACCACCTCACTATTAAGACCTCTTCACTATTAAGACCACCTCACTATAAAGGCCACCTCACTATTAAGACCACCTCACTATCAAGACCACCTCTCTATTAAGACCACCTCACTATCAAAACCACCTCACTACCAAGACCACCTCTCTATTAAGACCACCTCAATATTAAGAACCTCCTCACTACTCAGATCACCTCACTATTAAGACCACCTCTCTATTAAGACCACCTCACTATCAAGACCACCTCACTATTAAGACCACCTCACTATTAAAACCATCTATCTAGCAAGATCAGTAATACACTGTGCAATTATTCCGAAAGCCTTCATACAAATATGTAAAATCATTGTTCATTCAAATGTGCTGTCCAAAATCGTGATGTTATTCCTGTAGAGTCATGGTAATTTGTCATCAAAACGGCAAAATGCTTGCAAATATTGAATTACTTAAAGTCATGTCGCCATATACAATATTTGATCACACTCGTGACCATACACAATAGAATCTTGCCATTGAAGAGCTCTGTGGATGCAATATTTCAGCTTCATATTTCAGTTGTATTGCAATTATTGTTAAAATCAAACAGGGTCATTTTGCAAAATAGATTTTCCTTAATGTTCTGTACTCGGAGAAAATATTATCTAATCAATAAATGAACATAAATAAATGTAATAATAAATAAAACACTTCTTGATTTATTGGCAGTGTTCATAATGGTGATGTTAAAATATCTTGAAAATAACTCAGTTATTCCAAAAATATTAAGGCAATATTGAGTTTTAAATGCGAAGTGGTCTTGATAGTGAGGTGGTCTTGATAAGGAGGTGGTCTTGGTAGTGAGGTGGTTTTGATAGTGAGGTGGTCTTGATAGTGAGGTGGTCTTGATAGTGAGGTGGTGTTAATAGAGATGTGGTCTTAATAGTGAGGTGGTCTTCATATTGAGGTGGTCTAAATAGTGAGGTGATCTTAATAGTGAGGTGGTTTTAATAGAGAGGTGGTCTTGATAGAGAGGTGGTCTTAATAGTGAGGTGGACTTAATAGTGAGGTGGTCTCAAGCATATTGTCTGTTATTTAACCTCAATGAAAAAAATACAACCATGGTTTCCTATTTTCAATGTAATTACAGTCTCGAAACCCTCTGTCACCATGGTAACGTGTATTTCTGAAATCCAACTCAGTGTGTTATCATGTTACACATTTACCCCATGGGTGGGGTCTTTTACTTGCCTTAGCATAGACACCGAGTGCATGCACCACCAATTTAACATCTCACGCAACAGAAATTCAGCTGATATGTAGAGTTTGCATAAAGAGTGTATGAATTCAGGTTCGAACCCAGGACCTTCAGAGGAGCTGACCAATGCCTTAACCACTAGACCTCTAAGCTGCTCTATAGTGGATTTAACGGAAGGGTTCTCTGTATTTCCACTAGGTGGCTATGACAGAATACTGCAATTCTATTGGCTGAAAAAGTTCCCTCCCTTGACTCTGATTGGCTGAAGCAAAGTGCATCCTAGCAGCAGTATTTTTAGAGCATTTTAATGTATATTTGACATCTTATCATTTAGTTGATATCTGTTATTTTCCAGAAATAATTATATTTATAGAATCAGTTAGTTATGACCTACTATATCTGAAAAGCAAAATGAGTAATAAGAGGAGAGGAAAGACTTATGTCTTGCTGAATTCAGAGCTGCTCAATGCAAAAAACTCTATTCAATATATATTAAGACCATCCATTATTAAGACCACCGCAATATTAGGACCACTTCAGTGACTAAACGTAGCCACAATAACAGGTATTACTGTACATATGTACAAATTATTAGAGAATGTATTATTGTATGTCTATTATATCTACCTGTATTATTGGATTCTGTTGAACTGGAAATGCAGGAAGTTTCCATAGGAACATTGTATGAATAATTGAACAAGACTAACAGATTCTTTGGTTTGTTTCCAGAGTGCTGAATGCCATTAATGGAACACACAAGACTGCAGTAATGGCATAAAAAGTAAGTAGTTATAAATGTAGCACATTATTATTCTGTATTAATTGTGCTTGTATATAAATTATGCACGAAATGTAACACAAAATTTGATTTGTTATGATAAATGCATTTCTTATTAAGACACATAACTAGCTGTAAAGTCTTATTTAATCTATTCTATTCTACTCTATATATTTACCAGAAATAATGAACATGCAATAATTATATTAAATTACTTCTACACTAAGATATATTCTATTATATTCTAGATGCTATAACTCAGAAACATATATAAATTACATTCTATCATATCATACTATATTATATTATATTATATTGTATTGTATTGTATTGTATTGCATTGTACTAAACTGCATCCTATTCTATCCTGTTCTATTCTATTCTTTTATATTCTAGACGCTATCATTCTCAAACCTGACTAAATTCGATTAAATTCCATTAATTCCCCTCTAATGATAGAATTAGGATAAATAAACGATATTATCAATTAGCATGTCTAACTTCTATTCTATTTTATTCTATGCCATTCTATTCCATTCAGAAGTGCTGAATCTTTAAGAATTGATCAAGTGTTTATTTGGTTTCTAGGCAACCGCTGTTAAATGTCTAATTTGCCAGCTGCAGGGAGATTCTTCTGTGATGGACTTTGACATTGTCAATATTGTTTTGTTTTGTGTTTGTGGTGAGTATTAATTCGTTTAAAATATCAATAAGAATATGAATATGGTTAATAACAACCATATTAATATTTATAATTATTGGGTAATTAGTTTTAGTTGAGTAAGATTTGGGAGATATGATTAACTTGCATATTTCGTTATGTTGAAAGCCACTATTAAGACAACCTCACCATGAAGACCACCTCACTATTAAGACCACCTCACTATAAAAACTGCTTCGATTTTAAGACCACCTCAATATTAATACCGCCTAACAATTAGGACCTCATTGTTAAGATCACCTCACTGTTAAGACCAACTCATCATTAGACCACCTCACCATTAGACCACCTCACAACCTCAATATTAAGACCACCTCACAATTAAGACCACCTCACTATTAAAACTGCCTCAATTTTAAGACCCCCTTAATAGTAAGATCCAGTTTTGGACCGGAGTGTATTCTTACAATTGTACTTTACCTCTCCATAAAGACCACCTTAATATTAGGACCGATAAAATTTGCGCCAAGGGTGGTCTTTACGTCGATGTTCCACCGTATTATGACAATGACTCAATCAAATATTTTGTGCAGTAAATCGTGTTTGAAAAGTGTCCATAATGATGAAACATCACTTATTATGGTAGTGTTAATCTTTAGTACACTTCATTTTTTATTCTCAGGTATTGGAATAATTTTTGTGGCCATTTCTTTATGTTGGTTGTTCAAGATTTGCATGATTCTCAGGTGAGTATAATGGACAGTTTTATAATATAATTTATTTATTATTATTTTTTTTTTAACAAATAAAATAAACTAATAATAATTTTGTCAGGGTAATATGAATTATTTATCATGTTTGGTGTCAATTGTATCTTCATTGGCTAAAAGGGTAAATATACGGATACTTTAAAAATTGCATTTACTGAAATAGAATAATTGCCAGGGACTACACAGAATTATTACTTTTGACTTTACTCTACACACATAATCACATAACTTAAAATAAATTTTTTTAATAATAATGATAAACGTAGAGAGCCGATCGCCATGGACAGGTACTGAAAATAAATACATTTGAATGATACTAGAGAATCTGGTGCCATCTTTAACTAAGTTACTTCAATGAAAAGATCAACAAATACCTGATATCCATAACTTGCAAACTGTAAGCATTAAATAGAGTGAATCCATAGCCAGTGAAATTAACTTTTAAATGATGCTAGAAACTTTGATTACTTCAACTGCAGTTTGAATTTGCATCAAGTTCTCAAAGTTTCTGAATAGATTCTGTCCCGAATACTTTGTTTTATTGCCCTGAGAAGTTTGCAGGTTAAAATACTATTCGTACATGGATAAAAGCATGGAAAACATCTGGTTTTCACCTAATTATAATTAGGCAAAAACCATGCATTTTCCATGCTTTTATCCTTCGCATGGAAAACGCACGTGGCACATTTGGCCAAGTACCTGTGCAGAATAAGTGGTATTTTTGTAGTGGAAGAATCTTTTGTAAATTACTTGGAAGGTGGCCAATATAGAAGATTAAAGGATTCTTCATTTAGTATGTGATTAATTAAATTCTCCTACCACACCTGCTGTTGATGTAGGTTCAACTAATTTTGGCAAAGTTCTAGCAGTTTGTATCAAAGTAATTTGTAAAAAAGAAATGGACTGTATTTTAAGCAAGTTTATTAATTCATTATGTCTTTCTCAGATGATTTTCATATGTCTATTAGGACCAACCAAGTTACCAAAAAGGACTAATTTCAAAGACAAAAGCGTCATTCGTTTGAAAAATAGACCTCACCTTCCAGTCAACATTTCTAAGAAAGTCACAGATTTTCCTCATTTGCCACAGGATTTCAGTGCTATTTCTTTTTATATTTGTAACAGGAACCGCGAGAGGCAAGGATTGAGCTCCAGCGATGTGTCCTCGGAGAGCACCGGACGTGCCAATAATAATATGGTTCGGAGACGGATAATACAAAAACTTACTTATAGTTTAAGAAGGCTTTCTTTTAGAAGGTGGGTGTAAAATTGTTAATCTCCTATGCTATGTCACCTCAGCCTGTTGTACCAGCATCAGCCGACATAGGCCAACATTTATCTGACATTGACATTATCTGGCCATTATTTATCTGGCATTGACATGATCTAACCAACATTCATCTGACATTGACACAATCTGGCAAACATTTATCTGACATTGACATGATCTTGCCAACATTCATCTGACATCGACACGAACTGGCCAACATTCATCTGAAAATGACTTAATCTGGCCAACATTCATCTGACAATGACATGATCTAACCAACATTCATCTGACATTGACACGATCTGGCCATCATTTATCTGACAGTGATTTCGCATACTAACTGATTTCTTCATTTGTCAAATAATCTAAAGGACATTTTAGTCCACAAAATTTAACAAAAATGGGTATTTATATATATAGGATTACCTTGAATTCAGGACCCTCAATAAGATATTATTTGCACTAACATATAATACATAATGAGATAATAAAATATATATAACATTACAATTTATCTGTCATTACTGTTTATGAATATGAAATTAATGGCAGTAAGAATAAAGGTGATGCGAAAAAGTGTGGTCTTACAACGCGGCATATAGCAAATCTGACACCATGAGGCAAGAGGTTGAATCAGTGATGTGGGCTGGGATGGGAGTCATCATTCATTATCTTATTGGCATACATGCAATGCACCACTCTCTGTGGATCTACTTTTAGAATATGTTTAGTTTGTCATTCTGACTTTAATTATGAAGGAGCAATGGTTATTTTTGCACGCACAAGTCCCAAGATAATTCTGTATCACAAATTACTTACTGCGCCGTTATACAGTAACAAATGAAATGTTGAGTTTCTAATTGATGTAGTTGAAAAAGTAACTCTAAAACCCCCGCCCCTTCCAATTTTTATCTATAATTTGAACCAATACAAAATCGTGTATGCTTTTTTATAAAAATTTTCTTTCAAATTTTGTATTTAATAGGAAAAAAGTGATGTATGTAGATAACTCGCCAAACACTCACAACCTTTTGCTGAGCGACTCCCATTTGGTGATTCCCATAAAAAGATAAACGATTTCATTCGTCGAATGTCCACCAAATTTTTAGACATGCTTAAAAATAATTGCTCTCTCCATGAGTGATCTTGAGGAACTACGAGCATTCTACGGATTAGCACAAGTATCCGTACATTTCTCGCGATTGAATTAAGTATGAACAAGGATAAGCAGGAGTAAAAAATTGTCTTCATTCGCACGACTCGCCATCACAACTCGTAACAGTGTGAACACACCTTAAGGTCTAATTACTTGGCATTTGATTCAAGCTGGCATAGCTCCATAGTTTTGCACCTTGCCTCAGCTCAAGATTACAGAGTACAGTAATACTGCAGCAGACAATGGCTGCGTCACAGACAGATTACATAGCTCCACCCAGAAATATCTAGTGCTTGGCTGCCTTTTGTAAATGCCATAGACACCAGTGCCAATCATAGAACTAGATACTGGCTCAGAATTATGCTAACGCGTGCGGTACGTATTAGTTATATCCGAAAATAGGAGGGAGTTAGCTGAAATTTTTGTTGGTAATATCCCGACGCCTAAGATATAACTAAATTATACTCCATTAGGCATATCGATTAATTTGTTAGATTGTTTGTTTTGTTTTACTGCCTTTATTACGCATAACAGATCAGTTTGCACCCAGGAGGGAGTTAACTAATATTTTGAAATTCGTTGGTTATATCTCTACTGAGAACAATAGAAAAGGTCATATGGTGGAGTATAATTGTTGTTATACTCCACCACATGACCTTTTCTATTGTTCTTTTGCAGATACAACCAACAAAAATTTTAGTTAACACCCTCCATGCTATTGTGCAGGGCAGCATGCCTTTAATAATCATATTGTTGTCACATATGTAGGTTCAATATGTATTTATTTGTTGTTTTACCTTATTTTTAACTTACATTTTATACCAGGACCAATTTGTAAAACAGCTTTGTCTGAAATGGTGTTTTTCCTGAATATATATATTGAAAATAATGTTAACCAAATGTCTTCCACAAAAGCGTTTTCCCCAGGAGGCTATGCCTCGACTTATAGTGACTAAATGGTGACTGAATGTGTCTACACACTTTACAGCGCCAACAGATCAGGAATGCTGCAGAATTAAAATCTGTTCACACCAAAAAGTTGTCTCCAGTATTTGAACCAGGAATATCTTGATCTGAAGTTCAGTATACCACACTGTGTCGTCACCTCACAGCCCAGCGACCTAATTATGTACATGTTTTGCTCGTTTACTCATCCAATGTAAATTAATCAATTTCTCTTATAGTCTATATGCTGGCCTATGGTATTAAAGGTCTAACAATGAAATTACAGAATAATTAGATTAAGATTAATGATCCTAATTTGTGATTTACCTGCATTATTTTCAACTTTCTAAATGTGAATTTGCTGGCTAATGCATGTGGCCTAGAACAAAAATGCCCCATTAGGCATTAAACAATAGCCTTAAGTAGAATAATACATTTAACATAACAACGTGACGAGGGCTGTGCCTCGATAATTGGTTGACTGGGAACAAAGGAGATAGCCACGCCTAGTTTTGAGAATAATAGCTGAAAATGTGATTTTAACATGCGATTTAGCTGATAGAAATCAGCATTGAAAAGTAGGTCAGGCATTGCGAATGTTAAATTCAGCTTAGTCAAATTCAACAAAGTAGTTATAAATTTTATTTTTTTCTTAATATATATTTTTTGCACGATTGACTCAATGAAGATGGTTTTAAATTATACGACACTTGCCAAAATAATAAATTAACAGGCTCAGGTTTGGTTTTCTGAGATAGACCTACTATATCTTTATCATTACTGATAAGATGGGAGGGCCTAGCTCAGAGGTAGCGCTCTGGGCTTCCAACCGCTGGGTCCCAGGTTCGATTCCCGGTCGAGCCTAAGTTGGATGGCTGTTTCATCCTTCGTCTCATTGCCATGGTCTCTGCCTGTCCTAATTATCCCAACTGGTGCAGAAATACAGGACGTAAAGCCCTAATCACACACACACACACACACACACACACATACTGATAAGATGGGGAATAGTCTAAATTGGCAGGCCATAAGAAGTACATCAAACTAACCATCAGCAAAAGTGGGGTATTTTCACATAACAGTAGTTAATTGGTCAGAAAATTAAAAAAACATAACAAATTGAACATTTTCTGTGTTCTCTCTTTTTAATTTTTAATATTTTTGATAAACCTCTCAAAATATTCTAGCATTGCCTTTAGCCACTAAGCTATTGGTTAGCTGTGGTTAACCGTTCAGGAAAAATCCTTTCAGCCTAATTATTCCGTCGAAGATACCATTTATTTGCTTTCTTCTTGGAAGCCTAACAGGATTCCTGAGTGCAATGCATTAGCCAGTCGATGGAGTAAGGCAATGACAATTCAGGTAACAAAATACCCGTTTTGCTGTGTTATTTGATTCTAGAATAATGTGTTTGGTGCTGAGTTAAAGTTGGCCAAGCAAACTATTTGCACAACCAAAAGTTTAACACAGAATGGACGATTTTTTTTTTTATCTTGTTTACTTTTATTGTTGAATTTGACAATGGGTAAATTTGAAATGACTTCCATCCAACATCTGTTTGTGCATTAAATATGCATGACATTTGAACTTTTCTACAGATTGATCTACTTATTAAAAAAATCTAATACAAAAGATTTGCTTTGGCACATTAAGCCAATATAGTGGGAAAGTACAGCAAAACCACTGTGCATTTTTAATTTGTGGGTGTGGTAACGCACAAGACTTATTCTAGTCGTGTCTGTGGGCATCAGTGGGCATCAGTGGGCATCAGTGGGCATCAGTGGGCATCAGCTTTTAGCCAAGGGGCAAAAGCTATTGATGTTATTGGACAGTTTGCAGTCACTGCAGAAAAATTCAAAACACCAAAAGTTAGTCCGAGGAGATTACAAGCAGGTGGCATGGAGGGTAATGGACTAGAATTGGCTCAACTCAGAAATGATGAGACTGCGTTTATTGATTTAATGGCTACTAGCTACGTTGTGAGCACTTTAATTTAACATTGAAGTCAATGGGGCTGAAGGGCGGCAAATTTGAAATGGGCTTGGCTGGAGCTGGCATATGTGAAATAATGTATGCGCCAGCACCGTGAGCGGTAAAAATGCATCGTTTCGAGCGGTTCGAGTTTGAGCATAACGCTCAAAATACCAACAACTTATGCAAATAAGTCCCTGTCATCTAGGCATGCAATAATAAGCAGAGTTCAGGCTTGTTCGCTTTGGCCATCAATTGTGCTTCTTGCTTGGCTGACGCTGAGCACGCTTGACCAATGGGAAGCGAGCTTACATTTGCAATGCTTCGTGCTTGTAACATGAGCTCTGATTGGCCAGTCTTTGGGATCGGCTAAAATGCCTACACTGTGACTTCAAAAGGCTGCCACTCCCCTAATAATGGTCAGACTTTTAGTCAAATAAGGAATAAGGACTGAATTGTTCATGAAAATATTTAGAAGTTCTATCTGACTTCAATGGCTAGGGTACAGTCTTCTGTCATCTTCAGTTTGCAAACTTTTAATGAATTGGAAATTTAAAAATAAGTGAGAAATTTGGGGGGTTTCCCAGTGATAGCTTTTTTCTACTTTCAGTACATGATATACACATGTTGTAATTCTGATTTAATAATAATGATGCAATGGTAATTGATGCACGCAGCTAAAAAATTCATTCCAAAACCTTTACTTAGTGTAAAAACTGCTACCTTAAACATATTTGTTAAATGTTGTTTTATAAATCCAATCTAATGTCACATATAGAACTTGTGTGCAGTTGTTAAAGAAAATTTGTAAGAAGATGATGTCGTTTTTCTAAGAATTGTGTGTGCACACTAAGGTGTGGCTGGTGCCTAGCAAAATTGAAAGTATTATCAGACTTTTTTTGGGTATTGCATGTGTTACATTGGAATTGATGCATTTCTACCTGTAGCACAACTCATTTGAAGTTTTAACCAAGTTTATAAAGGATTTTTCATAGAATTTCCGCCATTGTCAGATTTTACACCAGGTAAATGGAATTTTCTGCAGATTTTTCATCTGGTCATGAGTTCAGTGACTGGATGTGAGATGCAGGTGCTTATGTAGTCCCTGAACAGCTTCAACAGGTTTCAGCAGCAAATATCACCAGTAAAATGAGTATGAAAAATGGTATATATATATTTTGTTGGATCAAGTACAATAGCAGAGTTTCAAAAGCTGTATTATAGAATTATGAGAACTTTGGCATATTAATTCATGCTTACCATTGGTATGGAGTACAGCTGCATCGGTTTTTAACCCTCAGTGAACAAAGTTCGAAGAGGGTTATTGTCATCACTGAAAAAGTTCACGTCGTCTGGCGGCCGGGTGTAACACTTTCATTTCCGGCTGGAGCAAGACAAAAATTTTTACAGTAATACTATATTTGGCCTAGTGGTGCCTTTTGATAGTCGCATTGACATATGACGGCTATGTTTTACAAAATTTGGAAAAAATGAAAAGACATGAATTTAACGTTTGTGGAGCCGAACTCTGTGATATGACACATTCAACATAACAACATCAGTGTATATCATCAGTTATAAATAAGTGTCTTTTGGTGATCATTTTGGCTGCATAGAAAGCATGTCAGATCTTGGAGAAGAGGCTTGCTGAGAACGTTTGCTTGTCCACTAGGCCAAACTATGCAAACTGTGCAAACTGTGCAATAATAATTATTCTTGTCACTTTAAAAAAAATTGTTGGCAGTTGCATCTTGATCTTGCAATGGCCTGTAATGAATCTACAATATAGATGTCCAAAACAAGATTGTTGTGCAGTTAGTAATCTACAAATACATAACAATTTAAACAGCATATTCACTGAATTTCGTATCTGTTGCTGGTTAAGCATCTGGAACATGAAAACTCTATCAACATTTTGCAATTTGTCTTAAGTGTTCTTGCATGTCATGATATACAAGTGCCCTTAAAATTTAAGGAGATCCCTCTTCGCACCAACTTTGACTGGCGGTGGAAGAATTCTTCAAGGTTGCCATCCCTTGTCAGGCCAATGCACAGATACCATAATAGTTCTGAATCATTCTTTAGAGAAACAAGTTCCTTCTTTCCTGTGCAGAAATTTCTCTGAGACGTTCAAGAAATTATTCTTCTGTAAATAACACTTTAGGTCAATTTGGTTCTTTCTGCTAGACAGGCTTTGACAAACACTTGACGTTGCTCTTGACTATCCTCTTGATTGCCTTTACTGCTTCAGAACACGTTATCTGCTAGGTAGCCAAGTTTCCTTTGCATATACAAGAGAGGGCACCAACAAATACCACTTCTTGTTCAAACACAGAAGCTAAGACTGTCTGTCATGGATTTGGTGTACTAGATATTAAGCAATAGCACTGATCTGGTAGTGCCATGAGCAGCTCACCCGGCTACTCTTGAAGCCAATCACCTATGTTTCAGCACAGCCATCTCAATGTGAGGCTCAATGAGCTTGTCTTCAACCTCATTTTTGCCTGACTTCGCCAGCCATTGATGTATTTCTGGTACAGACAAAGACTAGTGTGATCATGGGTGTTACACCTGGATTTAAGTGTGCAGCAACATTTGTAACTCCCAGGGAAATGCTAGATCATGGCATTTATGTGGAGACTGGGTAGATAGGCAGGTGATAGCCTCTTCCGAATGATGGTAGCTTGCATTTTATACAGCTAAGTATGCATTTTCTTTAGATCCGAATTTATCTTGTAGTTTTTGAGCCGACAGTTAACAAAATATTTGTGTACTGGATGCCAGAACCATTGGATGTCAAAGTTCAGGGAGAGATCATACCTGACAGGGTCCAAATCAGACCTGGGCGGTGGTGGGTGATTAGGGCTTTACGTCCTGTATTTCTGCACCACTTGGGCTAATTAGGACAGGCAGAGACCATGGCAATGAGACCAAGGATAAAACAGCCATCCAACTTAGGCTCAATCGGGAATCGAACCCGGGACCCAGCGGTTGGAAGTCCAGAGCGCTATCTCTGAGCTAGGCCTCCGCCCCAAAATCAGACCTGGAAAGCAATGTCCAATGTGTTTCCTCTGAGGCTGGCCAAAAGGCTGGGCCGGGCCAAGAGTGTGAGAGTTCAAATGTCTAGGTTCTAGGGTGCAAGAGTAGTAGAAAAGGAAGCAGCAAAAACTCCAGCTGAAATGTCTAATGGAAACAGCCACCGCCAAGGGGTTTTCTGTGCAGCATTGCTGTCTGAAGTTTTATTAAAAAGCTATGTCTTCACAAATTGTAATCCTATCTATTTCCTTTCATAATTGAGGTGTCAGGCTTCAGGATTTTGAGTTATTGGTCAAAAAATGTTTTTGCACACATATACTTACGCACCCAGTGCCATCCATGCACCATAGTGAACACAAATTCATTAAGATTTTAATATTATACACCTATATATAGATTTCTACTTATTTTAGTCAATATTGAGTCTTTATAACCTTATAAAGTCATGGGATTGGGTAGATATAAAAGTAAACGATACCGAAATGTTGCCATTGGTGACAAGATGGCTGCCTTGTCTACTGTGAGCATAATATAAGGTGGCTACCTTGCCAGACCTGTTAACATTGCCCTTGGCTATAATAGTGCCAAATTTGGTGCTTTTCTCACAAAATGCATTGTTATTTTATTTTAGTTATGCCGCCTCACTAATATTATAAGTTGTTTGATCAGTGAATTATTCTGCTTTGTTTCAGATCGAAGTCTTTCATCCACTTAATGAATAAACAACAAGAAAATCTGTGTTCGATATGTTTAGAAAAATTCACATCAAAAACAGATGATGCCGACAAGGATATCATCGGACTTCTCAGCAAATGCGGACATATTTTTCACTTCGACTGCATATGGCGATGGATCGAACATAATTCTTCTTGTCCGATATGCAGAACGTCCACAGATATCTCAACAAAAAGCATCAAAGCCATTTCTATCAGGATAATTATTGACATTTTTAACGCTCGTGCCAAAGGTGATGATGATGCGGAATCGTGCTCCACCAAATCGGGTGGCGAAGACCCCGATAAAGATGGTGCCACCGGTTTAAATAATTCCAATATGGCGGCTGCTGATGTCAATCCAGAATGGCACGTTGTTGATGAAACTTCTTTAAATGGGACGAACACTTCAGATGTCACTCCGTACATTTTTCCCACGCCCTCTCGTGGACATCCAGCGAACCGTCCGCATCAAAGTGACAATCCGACAGTCGTCAGCATTTTTAATCCTAACACTTCAAACATTTTCACCGTTTCCGGATCCCTAGAGTCCAGATCACACAGGGAGTTCGAATGGGTCCCTGTAGAACCCCAACAGCCGAGTAGTTTGAATGATAATTACTGATATCTATCGTTACCAATGCCTTATATATTATATTATAGAATATACCGTTCACATGCGTTGTACCATAATACCTACGGTTATGTATACTTATTCATTGGAGTGCCGAATTGAGGTGGTGATGCACTACAATGTACAACACAAGAGGAATGAGGTTGGTTTGGCAAAATGTTTTATCTTTAAGCTAATATAATTCAAAATGTAGACTGGTTGCTGAATCTTGTGATCCATTATTTATTGATTTCATGTTCGCATAATTCCTTGAGTAGTAACTCACCGGGGAGCTTTCGATTACTTCTTTCACAGTTTTGAGTTTTGACAGTTGACCGAAGGACTGTGAGAAACAGTCGACAAATTACAACTTTCAAGGATTCTCGTGAATGTCAATATGTTATAATTTCATATATTTTATGGAACTTCCGGCCAATTTTGGGTAGGAGGGAGGGTTAACCCGGATTCCCCTCCCCCTTCTTATGCCTCTAAAAATTCAGAGTACCTCTACTGCAGCACATGCCATAAATAAATCAGGAACTGATTCACTGATTATGAAAATGAACAGTGGAGTAGTGGCTCAGGAGCTAGAGCTTCAATCACCATGGTATGGTTTTACCCAACAGCTATATCACTTTTTAGGATCCACGTCCAGCTGTGTTCTTATACTGATGCTACAGCATGACACCTCATTCATAATAATGCAGCAAAAAAAAAAAAAAATTCTAAAAATCATTCCGTCGTTGCTGGACTGGCAGCAATCATCTGTTCTGTGATTTTGACTCAACGCCTAAAATTATGTTTGATTCCAAATTTGATTGCATGTGTGATTATTCAACTGAACGCTTAACTTACAGGATTTTCATGCTATGAAGGATTCAACTTCTTTAGTTTGAATAATCAAAACTCTTACCAGATTCACAGATATCCGAATGGATGACAATTATACAAAACAGAACCCGAACTATGACTGATTCGATTGATTTTTAGTTTGTAATTAGATTTGAAAGAATCTTTAAACTTTTGTAATTAGATTTGAAAGAATCTTTAAACGAAATTCCATAATGATTGAAACTTTGACAAAATTCTGTGATGATTGAAACTTCAACATGCCGTGATGATTGAAACTGCCATTGATGAGAACCGGACAGTTGTGCAAATAGAACGTCCAACTACAAATCAAATTGTTTTGTTTTGTGAATAATCTAAACTGGACACACAACTGAAACAATCCTTTAACATATGACAAATTATGGATTTATTTGATATTAGATTTATCAAAACTGGACGAACAATTGAAAGAAAATGGAAATTATAAACATACACAAATGGCATCTAATCCGAACATTTCTTAAAGTGTATTTCAACAGGCGGTTTTTATGAATGACAAATTTCACAGATGCTACATGGCCAAGTGTGCCATGTGCGTTTTCCATGAGAAGGATAAACGCATGGAAAATGCATGGTTTTTAGCTAATTATAATGAGGCGAAAACAATGCGTTTATCCAAACGCATGGAAAACGCACGTGGCACAATTGGCCGTGTAAACAGTACTCAAAGACTAATTTGCCATTGTTTATCCAATATGCCAGTTGGTAAGGCTGGCTACACATTATTAGATGGCCAACCCTATGGATGGTCAAAGTTCAAATCAATTCACACAATATTATAGTTTGCAATAACACAGTCAAAATATACACATACACCGTGACAGGCATGTATTAAATTATCATTTGTTCATGCAGATTTCTAATGGTCAAGTTGTTATGCCATGACAAATCTCAAGGAATAATTAGCCATAACTTTTTATGATATCCAATATCTCCATTGGTTATGCAGGCTTCACAATACTGGTTGGCTAACCCCATGACGGATTAAATTCTAACTCAGATTTTTGAAAAATGTGGCAAATTAAAACATGCATTTTATCTGTGATTAATCAAAACTGGTGACAAAGCACTAAACACATGTTGACAGAACACTCCAGCATAATTGCATTTATATGCACAACACAAAACAATTAAAACGTCCAGGACTGTTGGTTTTATGTAGGTCCTATATATAGAACTTCGTTGGACAATGCAACACATTAATTTGCATTTAGTATATAATTATTAATCTTCTATGTAAATGTACAGTTGTATAATATGTGATATTTGGTCAATTTTCAAATTGTTTCATTGTTATCATGCACATCATTCATTAATTAGCATAATGATAATTGATCATCATGACTCGTTAATTAATTAATTAATCATCAATTAACATCATTTCCATAATCATTGCATGCTGCTATACTATTACCAGTCCCTGAAATGTTATCAAGTACATTGTAGTCAGAATTTCGTTAAATAAATATTTTCAACAAAATGAGTGAGTTAGGAGTTTATTATGATATGTCCAATACCTATACATGGCCAAATGTGCCATGTGTGTTTTCCATGAGTTTGGATAAATGCATGGAAAACAAGGTTTTAGCCTGATTATAACCAGGCGAAAACCATGCGTTTTCCATGCATTTATCCAAACTCATGGAAAACGCACGTGGCACATATACAATATATCCATGCCTAGGCCATCAGCACATTATAGCAGTAGTGGATGATGAGGAGTCCAACTTTTACAGACGAGAAAATATTATACGAAACGATACGAAAATCTTTATTGAAAAGTCCAATATGTACAACTGAGAAAAAATCACAATATATGGACCAAGCCCAAGTGGGCTTATTTGTCACTACAAATCAATTGAACTTAAGTGGATAATGTAAACATGAAGTGTAAATATTACAATAAAGTATATAAATCTAATTTCTGAATAACATATTTCTTCTAATTTGGTAACATCGAAATAAAATCTACTGGTTTTCAATTTCATCAATCATTAAATAAGTAAATTTGTCTTGAAAACTTAAACCAGGACAATTAGGATTGACAGACAATATACTGTCATAAAAATCATTTCTGGTTTCATTATTATATTTGTTGATGCTCTATGTTAGACAGAACACACCATCCACCATTGTTATGCTTGCATTGTACAGTATGCTCTGCAGCCGTCCTACATAAATAGCTGTCCAGTATAATCTACTGCTGTACAACGATATAAACCAATGCTGGATGACGTTAAAACATTCTGATTGGCTCACAGCAGCTGATTGGAGAATGTAATACCTCTGTGTCAGTGCAATTAACTGGTATGATGAAGCCATCCTAAACAATTGCTATGTCACAATAACCACATAAACAATGGCCAGTGACGTCACAAAACTGACCATTGGTCAATTGTCCGAAACTGAGATCGTATGTGCAAATGGCTGAGACGTGAATACACTGTGTGCTGTCACCTAAAAACCCATTGACCTAATTATTGACATTCTTCGCTAGTTTACCTAGTTAAACTTCAAAAATATTATCTTAAAAATACTGGATGGATTCAAATTTTTTTTGTGAACTGCTTGCTCATCAGATAAGCAATTAACATCTAATTATCCTGGAATTTCATTGTTAGATCTTTGATACCATAATCCAGTTATAGAATATGAGATAAATTGATTAGTTCGGTTTAACTGTGATAGCTTCGTTTCAATGTTGGCATGATGTCGGTGATGTAAAAATGATGTTGTAACAACTGCGGCCGATATAGAAACGACAGTGGCTCGATTTGGAACGCTATCTGGGAAGTGAGTAAACAAGATTTGTCAGGTCACGGTCTTGGTGGTGACAGCACACAATGAATAGTATTTAAATTTTTGAGGTTCAAAGTTATCTCTCCAATGGAGTTTGTTGGAAAATCTTACTAAAGGTGATATATGGATTTGGTCCTACAAGCTGCAAGTACTGGTGCTGTTTAATTCCAACAACCTGGATGGTGTCGTCACCTGGTGTATTTCTTGCACAACAACAAAATTTGCATATCTGTATTATCGCCTCTATAGTAGTACAATGGAGAAGCCAAACGATGGCATGCAGTATACTTCCAAACAATGAAAGTTGGTGCAATCCAAATAAAGTCCCTATCTGAATGTTTGTCAATCCTGATAGAAGTAATAAACAGTAAATATGACAGGGAAAGATGAATATGAAACTAACGAGAGAAGTCAATATGACTGGCAGCGACATCTTACGACTTTTGTTGCCATCGTTTGCGCTGTAGATCCACTTGTAAATCAGACCACTTAACATGACAAATGATACGAAGAAACAAGGAAAATGAGTCGAACTTTGTAGTATAAGACCAAGAGCTTTGGTGGTTAGGTTTTCGCAAGATGACCTTGCGACTGTATCATTAAAGCGAGTTCCATCATGTCCGAAAAATAAACAAACAGCAGCCAGAATGCTTCCGGAACAAAGGATGGCGATGATTATAAAGATAACAGTTGCCGGTTCCAGACCTCGTCTCGTTTGGCGAAAGATGGATAAAACGCAATCAATCATTACGAAAATGATTGCGAAACACCTGACAAATTCGAACACTGTGATAAAGAATGCGACGGTTTTGCAGGCGTTGCCTTGTTGAGCATTACTATCACTCTTCACTTCTCTAGTACTTCTGTATGCACGATCCGAAGTATTCAATGATTCGTAGAAAATAATTAGACAATTTGACGACACGACGGATGTGGACATCATCAACAGCAGCCATTTTGAGGGAACTTTCCTCAGCCCTGAAGCAACTATAACAAATCCCAAGAAAGCGTTGAAGAATATTCCAAAGCTAAGAAGTGATGTTTCTGTAGCCAAGTAGCGGATGTCCAGATGATTTCGAGCTATTGTTTGTATTAGGCAGATCATCCTGAAAACATTAAAAGACAAATCAGTTAAGATCATTTAAAGAACCTTTGCAAAGACACGGCCAAATGTGCCACGTGTGTTTTCCATGAGAAGGATAAATGCATGGAAAATGCATGGTTTTTGCCTCATCATAATGAGGTGAAAACCATGCGTTTTCCAGGCGTTTATCCAAACGCATGGAAAACACACGTGGCACATTTGGCCATGTTTGTAAATCACCTATGAAAGTATATAATCTCGAGATAACCAAGGCTACTATTTCACCAGTGGCAATATGATGATGCAATACTGTACAATACAATACAATACTTAAAAAAAAGGTAATTAATTTTTTTTTTATTCAGACAATTATTAATATATAAACTGATTTTCAACTAGTTTTGTTATTTTTATTTAATGTTTTCCACTTATTTTATTATCACCTTTTTTTCATAAATTTCGCTCTCAGTGAGAGGGTTAGTCTGGGTTGGAATTGAATACATTACTTTAAGACATTTAATAGCATATGTCAGTATTCAATAAATGTTTTGATAATTTAATAAACTAATTGAACTATTTAATTGATCAATTCAAATGATTTAAATATTTCTTAATGATACCTGTTAGAGTTATACTTACATGTGGCATTATCAAACTCTCAGGTATGATCATCTGACATGAACAATTCTCCGGTGTCTGGCAGATGAATAAATGTCATTTTTTGAATGATTGACCACATAACAACAAGAGAAATATGGAGTGGAATGACAATGTCATAATCTCGTGTGTTTATTGCATGTATAACAGTGTCCAACACAACTGCAAACCCCAGGAAAATCTCTCCACTAATGCCCTAATCAGACTACTCATGGTTCATTCCTTTTTATGTAACAATAATGACTTTGAGAAGCAGTGACAGGATAGCAATAATTTCAAAACATGAATAATGAAGTTTTCCAAGCTGTTTCGAGTTCTTCATCATCCTTGGGTAAGTAGAAAGATCTAAATATACAGTTACTCCAATCCACTTGCGTATTAGGGTGGTGGCCGAGCTCAGTGGTAGCGCACTGGGCTGCCGCTCCCAAACCCCACTACTCTACACAAAGTGTTTATTTTAATTGTGCTAGAACTATAAACTTGTGTAAAATATTTTATAGAATTTCATATTTATTGGACGCCAAATGTGGGCATAAATTTGGGTCTGCTATACTGCACTGAACCCATATACACATTGTTTTGAAACCCATATGCTAATGGAATTTTATTACAACCAATTTCATAAACTTGGAAACACCTCAATCTGCAGAGGCCATCATGTGAATCCAGGACTCCCATTGGCTGCCTTAGCGATTTTTTTTTTGCACGAAATTGGCGGTAGTTTTCTTATATTTTGAAACCTACTACGCTACTTGTCACAATGATTACTGTATGTTCTAGAGAATAAATAAACAATGAATTTTACATCAGATGGCAACAAACACCTTGTCAGATCAGGCTTCTTGGGGATAGATTTAGACTGTTGTATAGTCCCAACTGGCTAAAGACAGACAGAACAGACAAACAGAAAGTATTTATTTGACCAAAAACTTACAATTTACATAAACAAAAACAACCAAGGAAAACCGACTATATTATGGTCATAGGAGACATTCACTAAGGCCAAAAGCCGCTGACGTACATGCCACCTATGAGCCATATGGTGTTATAACATATGAATATTGGCTACATATGGAAGGAACATCATGGTAAGGATTGCAAGTGCTACAAGCAGGACAAAGCCATAGCTAACCAAACCAAGCCATACCTAGCTGGCGAACCTAATAGTTGTTCATCTGAAATCGGACATAATATAACCATGTCGTACAATTATATTTAACAGCTTCAACTGATCTGGCTATCCTCTTAAAATATATTTGAAAAATAAAATGAAACAAGAAATGCATTTATAAAATCTCTAAACATAGTTAATGTATCATGTGACTCACAGTATGAAATACAAGTCATTATTAACTTAGTCACTGCAGATAATTATGTTAGAGCTCCAATAGACAGTTTTGGCTACATTGGTTGGGTAAGGTATCAAGGCGTTTCATTTGTGTTCTAGTTCAGGCTAGCTCAGTTTAACTTGCAAAAATCTGCAAGATGTCAGCTAAATTGTACTTTATTTTAATGCTATACTATATATATATGCTATATTATATGGTGAGCTATACTGTATACTTTATATCAATGATCGCAATATCATTTCTCTGTGTATTAAAATGAACTGAAATCGCCAAAATTTGCTGAAAATAATACAATTGAGACATTATTTATTAGCCAGTGACTACTTTATGCACATATTCTCCTAGAGGGACCTACTGGTCTGTTATTGCACGTGCTGCCACCTACGGTAGTAAAAGTTCAAGTACTGCAGAAAGTTATATGAAAATGTGAAAATTTTAAAAGAAATAAATATGGTGTATTTTTACATCATATTTGATATGGGACCTCTTATCAAATTGTGACATATTCACACCTTATATGGTGTATATATTACACCGTGCAAGTGTTAACACTTATCTGTGGAAAACATTTAGAGTTCCAACGTTGTTTTATGGTACTGAATGTATTCAACTAACTTGTAATATAATAATTTAAGATGTTAATTTTATACAAGGCATAATTCATAAAAATGAACTTGGTTTAGGCAAACGAAATCACGATATTAATTTGATACATGCCTTGATTGTTGAAAAAAACAGACATGTAATTTTGAGAAATTATTTGAATTTGCATAATAGTTTACTTAAAACTGTGACTTTTGTCTTAAATTTACAATGTGAATTTCTATCATATTATATAAATACAGGCAAGATAATACTATAGTATTACGATCTCGGTACATAACTACCTCGCCTACTAGCACTTGGTTGGTGGGCAGCTGCTCTTTAGCTAAATGTTAGAGTGCAGGAAAGTTGCACACAAGAATACAAGTTGAAGCCCCGTTCTTACCTACAAGAACTACTATACATTTTGGGACGAAATTTAACTAATTCTGAGTGATCAAAGTTCCTGGCAGTTCGCCAATGTCATCTGAAAACTCATTTTTAAATTTGCCTAATTTTTGCAATTTTTCTATCTTTATTGTTGATTTGTGGTGAACTATTAGGAACTCTTGCAATCTCCTACGAGGTACCTATGAACATATATGAAGTCATATATGAACATATATGAACATACGAAGTCCTATAACATACTATTTCAGTTCGTAGAAAGCTTCGAGGATTTTTTAGCATGTCCTAAAATGTAAGTCACCTTCTAGGAACTATGACAAACTCCGGCAAACCTTTATGATCTCTGACAAACCTTATGACAAACTAGTAGTTCGTAGGAGTACAGCACGAAATTCGGCAAGGTGGGAATGGGGTCTTAAGCTCCTAACCACCTAAAAGAACTGTTATGAATTTTGCAACGAACTTTCATGAAATATGAGTGAGCAAATTTCATGGCAGTTTGCCAAGTCTTCTCTAATAATTGCAAATTACTTGTTCACTCATAACTGTTAAGAACAGCTACGATCTCAATACGAATCCTAACAACATGTCTACGAACTTAAATTTATACAAACTTCTAGGTCCTACGTCACCCGACGAAGTCCTAAAAGATTGTAGAAGGCTAAGATGATTTTTGAACATGTCCAACAATTGTCGCACTTTCCAGGAACTGTGACAGACTGTGGAGATGACTTACAAACTTACAATTATAGCTACGAACTTTTGCTATCTCTGAGGAACCTTATGACAAACTATCAGTCGGGAGGGAGTTCGGCATGAAGATCGGCAAGGTGGGAATGGTGGTATTATCCATACAATTATTACCTTGGGTTTTTCTCCCACAAAAATTCTATTGAAAGAGCCGAAAATTAAACTTATATCTGGTAGACAGAGCTGTGGCTTTATAGAAAATCTTAATTATTTACTATTTCATGATAATTACATTAAACCATGGTCGTGTGAATGCTTTTTAACCAAGCTGATTACAAACGCATTTTAATAATATACAGTTTACATAGTCGGTGCTATACCATGGGATTTTATATTGTTTTTATCTCTGTTGCTTTTACCACGATTTTACTTCATTGTATATTTTCTATATCTTGTTCCCTAATTTTAGGTGGCTGAAATCAATAAACAAATAGTGTATAATGTCTTAATACCTTAGGACGTAAAGCCCTAATCCTTAGTGCGGGTGGTCTGAAACTTAGCTAGCTTATATGACAAGTACAAGGCACCGCCAATTTTATGTTTCATGCGATCGACATCCAGCAGCTGGAATACAAGGTGCGGCATAAAAACTTGCACCAGCAGCTATTGCTACCTCTTTTGTTATTACCTCAATTGACAGAGATTGTATGCAGCTGCAATCATACACACAAAAGAAATAATAGTCCTAAATTATCTTTATTAATATATTTTCTTGTTTCCTCAATAATTATAGATAATATGGATCTAAATATAGCACATGCACACTTATCACACCTTAGGGTCATTTTCATCTCGGCCTTTGCAATACAAGCATTAGATTATGTTGCTGATCATACAGATGTGTTACAGACACCTTTCTTGACCTTTGGCACCAAAAATAGGGCAAATAGATTAATTTTTAATTAGAATGTAGAGCATTGACACCTTTGAGGCGGAAAGTGCCATTTTGGGTTCAGGTCAATTTTCTGACCCATCCTACTGAAAATCATGTTATTATTTCCAGAATAAATGAAGATTCAAATAGTCCCTCCTGAATGCCATTATATTTCTCTGTTTTAGTTTTGTGAACTTGCTGGATCAGATGTGGAACCAACCTTCTTATCATCTAATACCATAATATATATATGCACATATAAAAAACATTGAAGGAGGATTCTGTGCAAATATTATATTTTCTGTGGCCTCAGAGGTGTAGTAACTAGGAAATCTCAATTTGTTTAACTTTTCTGCAACTAGAGAAACCATGCAAGCAGACAGAAATTTTTACTTCTGTGATATGCGTTACTCAGAACAAGCCCTGCAGCATGCACCCTCTCAATAATTCACACACTGATATTGTCTGACAATGACCAATTTATTATACCCCTGGCTAAATGTGGCAAAAATTTTAGAACCTCATAAGCATTTGTGTAACCTAGAGCTATCTCGAAAGAGGAGATGCCTGGTGCAAGTTTTTAGGCCGCACTCTGTATAGCTAATGAAGTGGCCTGCCGCCAGTGGAATCTAACCTAGGACCATCAGCAGAGTTGGCCAGTGTGGAATGCCTTCACCACTAAGCCACCAAAATGGTACAATGGTATGCATTGTTCTGCGTTTTAACAGATTGAGCAAGGATGTCATACCTACCAGTCACAATGACATAGCAGATAAACAGTTTGGTAGAGATCGTCTCTTTTTATTATTACTAAAACAGTACATGGCCAAATGTGCCACATGCATTTTCCATGAGAAGGATAAACGCATGGAAAATGCATGGTTTTCACCTAAACATAATCAGGCGAAAACCATGCATTTTCCATCCGTTTATCCAAACACATGGAAACTGCACGGGGCACATTTGGCCATGTAGATGGTGCAAGTGGTCGATTTGCAGACAGTTGTGGGTAGCTAGGCAAGAGTAGGAAGGGATCTTTCAACTCTGAAATGAAAATGGACATATAATTTTTCGGCAATGGAAGAAAGACATAAACCTATATGAACTATACTAATTGATTGTTATATTTTGATACGATACCTTGTCAATATCTGTTACATGCAACTAATGACTTTCAGTCAATACAACATTCATCAATTCATTTTTTTCCCATGTCTACACTACTTCTACCAGTTCTGATGTAGGTCTTTTGCTAAAAGAGAGCTTTGCTTGTTATACTTAGATACTGTTTGAACTCAAAAAGCCTACTCAGTGATAGGACTGCTGCAAGGCTACCTCCTGCAGCCGGTCCTGCATTAGTGGACATTATACCTTTCTAGTATTGCTCAATTTGACCAATAAATGTCTGTTTAGATTTAATATCAGAGGCCAATGTAATACTATATATATATATAATTTTATATTATCATCATTGATATATTTGTCAAACATACAAATAACATACAATAATACAGTACTTTTACAGTAATAAGATAATAATACTAAAAGTGTTAAGCTAACGGTCTATATTAAATGTTGTGGTAACTATGTATTTTACAGAAAGTCGGTCCCGGTTGTGACTACTAAAAATACTAATAATAAAATACAATTTTACAATTCAGACAAATAATAAAATATAATTAAAAATACAGACAAATATATACCGCTTGTGCCACTGGTTGTAACCAATCTGGCTACATACATTACAGTCTCCATAAACATCTCTGCTATTTTCTCTACTGGAGATGCCATCTTGGTTAGGCTTGTCAGGTATCTTGTATGAGTCTTAATTTGTTGGGAGACAAGTAAACGACGAAAACACCTGTTCCTTGATCTGTGGCAATGTTTACTCCGAAAACCCTTCAAGAATGACATCTGGTGTTACTCCGCTTAAATGGCCTATGAGTGTATTCACCCTGCCTACAAGGTCCGACTCTTACAAGCCATTTATTTCGCTTCACCTAAATCTAATGCTATGTTCAGATGATACGTTGAATTGGCGGTCCCTTGTAGTCAGTGTCCATGCTGAGGCAAGTTAAAGATCCCACCCATGGGGTAAATGTGTAACGTGGGTGGACTCCTCTCTCTCTCTCTCATCAATCAACCCTAGATAGCAGCAAAAACGTGCCTTTGAGGGCTGCACTTTCCATAACTATATGTCTATTTAATTTAACTGAAAAAGTATTTTGTGCCTCTTCACATATTTGTAATCAGTCTCTTTTTGTAAGCGAACTGTAAATTTGAAGTATGCAATTTATCAGACCAAGTTGTGAGTAAATTTTGTACTACATTTGTGCAATTTTTATCATTGAAATTTAACATTTGCTTTTTCATATAAATTTAAACTTCAGGCAATCCTTGGTGTACACCATTCGAAATGTCGAAATGCAGCACATAATCGTGGTATACAAGAAGTCGCAACTTATATCGCAGACGGTCTTCGCCAAGCTCAACGTCTCTTGACAGACAGCTCCAGACAACGTCATGTGATCCTGTTCTCTGATGGAATACCTACTCGAGAAAGAGGAGCTGAGTCCAGTGTCGCTTATTCTATGAGAAGGGCAGGAATTAATATCATTATATATGGTATGTTAAATAATTGTATGCCATTTTCTTGAGTATCATACAATAGTCAGTCCCATCTATTCATTTTGATACTGAGATTCCCTTTGAAATAATGATATTTATTGTTATATAAACCATTCCATCCATTATATCTTCTTCAGGTGTTGGAGACTCTGTTAATCAAGAAACCCTGCGAGGCCTTGTTGAAAACAACCAATACTCATGTCCTCTTCAATCCAACTTACAGCATTTCAGAGGCGAATCTTGTCATTTCATTGGCTGCCTGTCCCAGAACACAAACACCACCTCCACCACCACCACCACCAAGTTAGTCTGATTTGTAATACAATGAAACAAATGAACAACTGGAGCTGCTATCGTATATCTTTATATTATGAACATATACTACCGCATACACAAAAACAAATAATGGTTAATGAGTAATATTAGTAATGTTTAGCATTTGGCAACACCTCACTCAACAACAATGAACTTGGAAAAAAACGTGCAGTAGAGCCTTATACTAAAAATCACAGGAAGAAAGTCAACTCCTATCCCAATTGAGATTAACCAGTTCAAGTAACATGGAGTTAAGCTACTGTACAACAGAGTAGACAACCCATTGGAAATAGAAGTTTACTCCTTTCATGGAGCAATTTGTTAATGATTGTTTGCAAATTCACAAGCCAGCTTTTGAGGTAAATACCAGCTAATAATCACAGAGCAATATCTAGGGGTAACAGTGTTAAAACACCAGTAACATTCTTTTCAGATTTCGTATTTTCACGATATATCAATGCCGCAGAAATTTGACATCACAGTAATGAAAAATCACAAAGATGTCTCCTGCGGTTGTAGTTTTATGATGTCTTTTGTTCATCTGATTGAAATTCTTCCATTGCATGTTTTTAACTATAAATACATTAACCCAAATCTGCTTTTTCAGCACCCAGCTAATGTGCTAAGGATGTAGTCCTCATAATGGATGCTTCAGTTGCTCTTTCGGTCTGGAATAGCTTAAAACAATTTGCTGAGATGGTTGCTGTTGCTCTCGCCAACTCTGACCGCAACACTCCAATCGGTAACAAATCATTATTTAAAATGTCTCTAATGACTTGAACTGAACACAAGTCCTCCTTCAGCACACTCATGTTGTGGATGACAGTCCCTTTAAATTAATTAAGTCTAGCACTGGACACCTGAAGGTGGCCGGGACTTTTCGCAGTTTGAAAAATGGCATGATATTATACCATAGGACAGCTTAATTATGAGTGGTGTCATTTTAAGTTTCCACGAACCAATGGTTTCCATTGCAAAGGGCAGAATATTGACCAATCTTAGACCCTCAATTTTTCACTGCAAGGTCCAAATTTCAATTTTTACAGCTCTCAATTTTCAGTTAGCTCACAGGCCTAATGTAGAAAGATGTCACATTTTGCAGACGAATCAATATGATAAAATTTTCGCCAATGATCACAGTATTTTGACTACGTATTGCAAGATTGAATACAGTCATTTTACAGTTTGCCCAAAAAACTGCACTCTTTTGACAGTTTGCAGACTTGGGTCAGTCACTCAGTCACTGATCAAAGGACAGGATTATTGAGTTTCTGGGTCCTTTGAATTGTCAATAGACTGCGTCCTCATGAGACTGCAGTGGCATTGGTGACGTTGGTGGTGCTAGGTTTTATCCCAGAGGGCAGATCAATTTGAGAGTCTGTTTTTTTTCTTCCTACATTTTGCTCTTTTTTTTCGTGGCTGGTTTAAGAAAGACTGGAGAGAACTTTAGACTGCCAATAAGATGGATTTGTGCGGCATATAAGAGGTATTTCAGTTCCAAAATAAAACCAGTATTCAACAGTTTATTTATTTATTAAAATATATTTAAAAACAGGGTAAACACATACAGTCGGAAAATACACTTTCTTACAATATGGCCCTGTTATAAGGCAACAATAAAATACCAAAAATTGATAAGATAATAGTAAAATTACAATTAAATAACAAAAGTCAAATAAAAACATTAACAAAATAAGCTTTACATTTGGTTATATATCATAGCAGCTACAGTGATGGTAAATGCATCAATGTATCAATCCTACTGGGCTAGAGATTAGCCAGCTTATATGACCAGCTGCCAGAGGCAGACATAATGATGAGATGATAATACTTGGAGTACATGTTACACATTTACCTCATGGGTGGTGTCTTTCACTTGCCTCCAGTTAGACACCCAGAACAAGGCACCTCCAATTTAACATCTCAAGCGATTGACATCCAGCTAGGATGTAGCTCACGAAGAGTGCCCGGGCCGGGACCTTCAGCGGAGCTGGCCAATGTGGAATCAGTTGATCCTAAACTCTTAGAATGCCCAGGGGCTCTAGATCATCTTAAATATCCATTATCTGTATTCCCTAATAATTGTCAAACATATTGAATATGGATTGCACAAATTAATACAGTCTCAGTTGGAAAACTAGTTTCCTAATCTGATACCCCTGACTGCTTATGTACCTTGTGCAATTATACAATGGTTACACGTGAGACACGAAGATATGTACACCGGAAAATGTCAATGTACATAACATAACATTTGAGGGTGTACACATCTCATGTAATTATTTTGTACCGCTGAACCCCAATATTTTTATTGTCAGTTTGTTCTTTTCAATTTTGCATTGATTACGATTAACTGAAAAATAGCACTCCATCTAAAATTCGTCTAATAATTAACACCAGTTACATATTTGGATTGAACAAGAACTTAGCTTGAATTTTGAAAATCGGATAAGAATCGACATGATTTTTAGCGTGACGCTGGAGACACTGCTTTAGTTTAGCCCCGCCCATTTTTTGCTGCCTAAAAGAAGCTTAGCTGGCTAACTGTTGTACATGAGGATTTGTACAATGGCGTACATAATGCTAAATTGCACTGGTGTGTGGTAAAATATAACACAAAATATGTCATACTTTATACTCGACATCATATTTAGATTCATGTTTTCAGGACCCAGCTTCTATAAATAACTGCAATATCACTGATAATGGATCAAGCCAATGTTGATCTAGGATGGCATGCCAATATAATCATTGTTACAGAAGTCCCCCCCCCCCCCTTCCCAATCCTGCACTGTACATCCTGGTACTAATCGATTATCGATCTTGTTCTAATCATGGTCTTATAAGACTACCTTATCTTGTAAACAAATACTATGGTAATATGGTATGCAAATATTGTCTTTATATGGGACAACATAAGAGTGCCCTGAAGACATCTTTGTGGTAGCTCTTGCTTAGGTCCCTCTCCCCAATCTTCATCAATCTGCCAGGTATTAATATGATAAGGGCATCTAAAAAACCCTGATATATTCTTTTATTAATCTTCACCTGTACCATAGGTGAAGATTATTGTTTTTGGTATTATTATTATTATGCTATCACTTTTCGTTTGAGTTCCTTTATCAAACTTTGTCATAATACACTCTAGGGCGAGGGTATTATATTGACCCGGTTTCAGTGACCTTGGCCAATTTTTCAAGGTCATGGAGCCCTTCAAAGCCACTTTTGGTATTTTTACAAATTCGAATAACTCAAAAACTGTTACAGTTACATCGAAATGGTTCAGAATTTGTAGGTTCTCATGAATTTGAGCACAAAAAATTCGAGATCAATCATGCGTAAATGACGGTAGGGTCAAATTCAATGAAAACCAGTCTGTTCACTTAATGTCAAGAACCAGCATGTACAGAGACACACTGAGGGTACCAAAATGTGCCCTGGGAATGGATCAAATGCAGCCGCAAGTTTGGTGTTGATATCTATGATCATTTGTGAAATATTTTGTGTAACCCAAAGGAGAATTCCGTAAAAATGGACTGCATCAAAAATACTCCTAGAACCCTTCATTTTAGGTTATATAAATGTATAGCAAACTACCCAAAACATGTACCCAAAACCCCCAAATCCACTTTCAGATTTGACCTTGACCCCATTTTTCAAGGTCATTTGACCCGTCAAAGTTTTGAAACTGTCAATTTCCAAAAAATCTCAAAATTATGTTATTTCTAAGATAACGCCATGATTATTTTTTCTTAGACACCTAATCACACGCTCTAAGTAGCTGTTAATTTGTTGTTTGCAAAATATTCTAAATCGGATTTTTAAAAAAATCTTGAAATTGACATACTGAAACTTCACTAACAAATGACTAAAATATTTATTTTTGACAGGGAAGAGTTGACCCTAGACAGTTACAACAATTAAATGACCCCATATAATTTATATATGGGCTTTCAGAATATGCTATGGATTTTGACCTATGACCAATAGGTCAAGGTCAAATTGAAGGTCAAACATGATCTTAAAATCAAACTTTTGCAATATATTTTTTTTTTAACTGTGAAGTTATGCTTGGATTCTACTTAAATTCATATGAGATGTTGCCCTAATACCTTAAGATCACCATACACAAAATGAAAAGTCAAGGTCAAAAGGTCAAGGCAACAGGTTCGATTAAACTTGACCGAGTTACCCTTGGCTTCATCGAGGGTGAAACCGGGGGCCGAACTTAAAACGGTCATAGCTCCGGTCGTAATTTAGCTACAGAAATGGCAAAGACATATTTGGAAAGCTCAGTTTCTTCCCTTTCTAAAAATGTATAGTGTGACAATTTACGTTAACCGGTTAAAAAGATCGTCCGACCCTGAAATTTTGAACTTCAAAAAAATCTAACCTAATTTTGATAAAAACTTGAATTATACTTTTTTTTGCAAAGAGGGAATGCTTCGATTGGACCAAAACTCATAAGATTATTAACCCATATGTATACAAAAATTCATGCAAAAAGTTGGGTCAAAAGGTCAAACGGTCAAGGTCACAGACACTGAAAAGTACTTTAAACATAAAAATCTCTAACTCCAGTCCTAATCAACCTTTTTTAATGGAGAAAACATTTATGCAAAGCACATTCCAAACCCCTTGCCTTAGGGAATAGACTGTTGTTCTTAACCTTTTTTTTAGGCATAAATTGACCATGTATCATTAGAAAGTTTGACTATTTTCTATGACTTTCAGGTATTGACTCATTTACGTTCATGACATTCACATATATGTCATTACGACCTTGACATGAACCATTTTCATTTACAATAGCTGTGGCATAGCCTATAGGTGAAGATTAGTAATTGACGTATGTCAATTAGAGTTTTCTAGTTTTGATTGAATTCATAAAATATGCCTAGAATGACATTTTGGACATGTTTCTGGAACAATAAGTTTCCAATGAAGTTATACGTTAAGCCAATAAAAGTAAAAGATCCTACCCAATGGGCAAATGTGTAACATGGGTGGACTCCTCCTCTCTCTCTCTCACCTCAACAATCGATAGTGGCAAGATTTTGCCTTGGAGGGCTGCACTTCCACATCTATCTATCTTTGTCAGTCTATCTCTTTCGATATCTATCTATCTATCTCTATCTATCTATCTATATCTAGCTATATACACATACATCTATCTATCTATATCCAATTATATCTATCTATCTCTAGCTATATACACATACATCTATCTATCTATCTATCTATCTATCTTGTGTGTGTGTGTGTGTGTGTGTGTGTGTGTGTGTGTGTGTGATTAGGGCTTTACGTCCTGTATTTCTGCACCTGATGGGCTAATTTGGACAGGCAGGGACCATGCCAATGAGAGGAGGGATGAAACAGCCATCCAACTTTGGCTCGACCGGGAATCGAACCCGGGACCCAGCGGCTGGAAGCCCAGAGCGCTACCTCTGAGCTATATGACCTTATCATAGCCAATTTTCTCAATTTTACTATAAGAGAATTTTTTTACTCTTAGGAGCGGGTTTGTGGAGTCGCAGTACTCCGCCTATTAGATTATGAAAGTCACTAATTCCAGTATTAACTGAAATGATGTTGGTCAGGCCGTAAGTTGGTAGGAGTGCTGATAGGGTGTTTGAATTAAACATGTCAAAATTCCTCTCACCAATGACAATTACATGATCATTTTTATCAAATATCTTCTCTCCTAGGTCTTCAAATAGGTCTTTAAACTCACCAAATATTAGTTCAATAAATACGCATTCCTAGTCATCATTACACAAGCTGATATAGGGAATGTTCTTCGATATGTTAACCAACATACCCCACTATTGGATCTTTTGTCTTGCCTCACACTGGAGCACCCTTCTATTTCAAATATTGTCTGTTTATATGATGCATATAGCTTAGTTTCACTCAACACCAGAATGTCTAGTTTACAACTTTGAATCAATTCTTTGATCTCTCCATATTAGCTATTGAGACTATTTACATTTAAATGACATATGATCACATTCAATGTCCTTGAATACAGTTACTTTATCCTTGTTTGAACATTAATTGCCTACATAATCATTTTCACCTGATATCTCATGAACTTGACTAGCTATTTCCTGACCTACATTACTTTGTGTGAGTGCATTCTGTAAGGGTAACTCACTCGCCTCTGGTCATGGCCGGATCCCTAGTAATTGAATCACTTTCTATTACATTAGTCAATAGGCAGCCTTACATCTCATAAAGTACTTAAATATAAGTCACACCCATAAAATATTCGCCTCCCAAATTCCTTATCAATACATCAGTGTGTGCGTACCCTCCACTGTAATCATTTGCACTTGATAATTGTTCAGAAATTTGATTATTTTACAGGAAATAGTATTGCCTTACCTCACTTGTTAAATAGTAAGACATAACTGGGTGATTCATCATACAATAATACATATAAAATACACATATAACAATAACATGCAAAAACATTTACAGAACATAGATTTTCTCCAGTGAATTTGATAGTAAATGTACCAGTGTTAATTTGGTGGCTTATACAAAGTCTGGGAGTAAGCTCCATCTATGAGCAAAATTGCTCCAGTGATGAATCCAGCACTCTCTGATGAAAGGTAAAGAATCGTCTTGACAACTTCGTGATTTTCTCCCACACGACCAAATGGAATTGCTCTGGATGCTATGCCATAGCCCTGACCAAAATTAAAGTTACACATTAAAATATGGTATATCCTACAAGGACAAGAAAAAGCAGTAAGCAAGAGATCAAACTAAATGTTTACCTTTTCCATAGCAGGTGAAATCAACAAAGGGTCAGCAGGTTTGGCTAGAGATGGCCTGGTGGAAAAACAAAATGGTTTAATTTAATTGTAGCAAAACATAAAACAGACATCTGATCACATTAAGTTGAATGACTTTTTAAAGAAGGTAAAATAACTTACGCTACAGCATTGACTCTGACTTGGTGCTTGGCCACACCAGAAGCCATGATCCGAGTCATGTGATGGACAGCTGCCTTGGCTGTGCCGTATGGAAGACCATAATGGTACTGAAAGTGAAGAAAGTGACACCAATTAGAATTACTGTAACTGTAGAAAAAAATTGACTGCAGTTGCATCTATACTCACAGCTCTAATTCCAGAGACACTGGACATATTCACGATAGCTCCCTTTGTTTTTATGAGTTGAGGAATGGCTTCTTTGCAGACTACCTTTATAGTCATAAAAAACAATGCACCCTCATGACAACATAAATTCCCCCCTTCTCGAACTATTGAATAACATGGGCCCATCAGTATGAGCACATCTCCAGCAATAATCAATTTTTGTTTTTATTGTATTCATCTGACACATTATTGATGGTTCTTTCTGTAAAATGTAATGATTTCATAACCATTTTACAGTTCGAGCATGTCAAAGTTCATCTTGAAGGCATGCAGCACAATGCAATACGAGATGCTATTCATAAGCACAATAGGGTCATATAGTAGTAGTAGTAGTACATGATTTATTAAAGTAACATGTGTGCATATATCATTGTATACATAACTACTAAGAGGGGTAGGTCTGATCCCGGTATCTTTTTCCATGCTAATTTTCATCCTCGATGTCCTCTAGCTGACCCCCCCTAAAATCACCAAAAATTTGACCCCACTTGACCTTTCTCTTTGCACCCAGGCACTTCCCATGCTAACTTTCATCGACCCCCCCCGCCAAAATCACCAAAAATTTGACCCCACTTGACCCCCACTTGACCCTACTTGACCCTCTTTGATCCCCTGTCCCCATGCTAACTTTCATCGATCCCCATATCTAATTAGCACACGGGCACTTCCCATGCTAACTTTCATCGACCCCCCCCCCCCCCTTGATCCCACTTGACCCCCCTTTGATCCCCTGTCCCCATGCTAACTTTCATTGACCCCCCCCCCCCCTCCTTGATCCCAATATTTAATTAGCACACGGGCACTTCTCATGCTAACTTTCATCAACCCCCCACCCCCACCCACCCCCACCCACCCCCCCCCCTGGATCCCACTTGAACCTACTTGACCTCCTTTGATCCCCTGTCTAATTAGCCCATCACCTGGCACTTCCCATACTAACTTTCATTCTCTATGTCCTCTAGCCCCACCCCCCCCCCCCCCCCATTTGCATCCCCCCTGTCTAATAAGCCACTCCCTCTCTAATAAGTCACTCTAATCTACTCAGATATATAAACAGATAGTCTAGAACAAATATAGATAGGCTAGACAATTCTAGACAGATATTCTAGGCTAGACAACTAAACACTACAGTCCTCTGACCTAAAAAGCAAACCCCCCCCCCCCCCCCCAACCAGAGGGCTGCTGCCATTTTCCCCTTGTTACTCCCCAGGGGGGAGATCTGCTATTTTTACCCTTGTGACTCACCAGAGGGGAGACCAGTGTTATTTACCCTGGTCAAAGGTCATGACCTCACCAGGTGAGAGCTGTCACCTCGATCCTCTCCTTTGAAGGATGATAGTTTAGCCTAATGCTTACAATTCTACACCTTTGATCATTGTTGACAGTGAAAATTGACATTATTTCACAGGAGTCAGTTTCTAAAAATAAATTACCTATATGCATTACTATTATATACTAGGCTCATTATACTTAATTATGGATACATCCTACCCCCTGTCTATCCTTTGATGTTATTTGATGGTAACTGATCAATGTCTCACTACTTCATCTTATGACTCATCTGTTTGGATCTAAAAATACTCTATAACAGCAACATGATCATACATGCTGAACAAAAAATAACTCTGGTCTCTATAAATAAAGAGAGAGAAACATTTTATCATTCAGAAATGGAAAGTCACACAGATAAAATCAGTCTTAAAAAGCTTACTGTTACTTTCAATACTGAGAAAAACATAATTCAATAACTCCTGATGATGAAAGTAGAAATGGCATAATTTGGCAACTTGAAGCTATGAGGAGATTGAATGAAGAAGGAACAAATGATCATGACCCCAATGAAGAGACTGGTATGAGTCATTCACTGCAGGTCATCTAAGGTCATTAACTGTAGGTCATCTAAGGTCATCAAGTATGCTGCATGTCCAGACTTGTTTGGCCCTCCCATGCACATAGACCAATCAAATTACACACTAATCTCATTCATACAGCACAATGATCTCAGACAGGATATTGTTATTCATATGAGACCTGAATCCCTCCTCACTAGAAAGACCATTATGGACCACATGGAAAAATGTATGACCAGCGGTCAGGGCCCAAGGGCATGTACAATTTTACTTCTTGTCATAAAAATAACAAAAATAAAACATCAACTAAAAAAAAAGGCAAACAACAAAAACATAAATCTATCTTAATTATAAAACACAAGCTTAATTGTGAAATTTTAAAATGAAATTACAAGAGTAAAAAAAATTAATGACTAACGATATGCATCAATTTACATACTCAGACCTCATAATTTCACAACAACTTAACATACCTCGTTAATGGTCGTAAGTTAAAATTACATAACCTGTACATAGCTCATTAATGATCATTATATTTTTCTTTTGTGTCAAGGTGTTCATAATTAACACGTTTACATAACTCATAGGTCATCAAGTATGCTGCATGTCCAGACTTGTTTGGCCCTCCCATGCACATAGACCAATCAAATTACACACTAATCTCATTCATACAGCACAATGATCTCAGACAGGATATTGTTATTCATATGAGACCTGAATCCCTCCTCACTAGAAAGACCATTATGGACCACATGGAAAAATGTATGACCAGCGGTCAGGGCCCAAGGGCATGTACAATTTTACTTCTTGTCATAAAAATAACAAAAATAAAACATCAACTAAAAAAAAAGGCAAACAACAAAAACATAAATCTATCTTAATTATAAAACACAAGCTTAATTGTGAAATTTTAAAATGAAATTACAAGAGTAAAAAAAATTAATGACTAACGATATGCATCAATTTAGATACTCAGACCTCATAATTTCACAACAACTTAACATACCTCGTTAATGGTCGTAAGTTAAAATTACATAACCTGTACATAGCTCATTAATGATCATTATATTTTTCTATTGTGTCAAGGTGTTCATAATTAACACGTTTACATAACTCATAGGTCATCAAGTATGCTGCATGTCCAGACTTGTTTGGCCCTCCCATGCACATAGACCAATCAAATTACACACTAATCTCATTCATACAGCACAATGATCTCAGACAGGATATTGTTATTCATATGAGACCTGAATCCCTCCTCACTAGAAAGACCATTATGGACCACATGGAAAAATGTATGACCACCGGTCAGGGCCCAAGGGCATGGACAATTTTACTTCTTGTCATAAAAATAACAAAAATAAAACATCAACTAAAAAAAAAGGCAAACAACAAAAACATAAATCTATCTTAATTATAAAACACAAGCTTAATTGTGAAATTTTAAAATGAAATTACAAGAGTAAAAAAAATTAATGACTAACGATATGCATCAATTTACATACTCAGACCTCATAATTTCACAACAACTTAACATACCTCGTTAATGGTCGTAAGTTAAAATTACATAACCTGTACATAGCTCATTAATGATCATTATATTTTTCTTTTGTGTCAAGGTGTTCATAATTAACACGTTTACATAACTCATTAATGTTGTATAATGTCACATGTCCACATTGGTACACAGATAACTCATCATAATTTCACAATCGCAATCGGTATTCACCAATACATAGACATAACCAGACCACCATTGACTCATCACAATTTCACAATGACTATTGATATGCATCAATGCACAGACAATTTCACAAGAGGTTAGTCTCACATCAGTGCACAACAGTGTAGAGAACATGTCAAGACATGTATGACCACCTGTCTGGGGCCCAGGAGCATGGACACTTCTACCTATTGTCATAAAAAGAATAAAAATAAAACATAACTAGAAAAAAATTAATATATGAAATAAAAAGGCAAACAATAAAAACACAAACCTATCTTAATTATAAAACACTAACTTATTACTGAAATGTTAAAATGAAATTACAAGAGTAAAAAAAATTAATGACTAATGATATGTATCAATGCACAGACATATTCAGACCCTCTATGACACTCAGATGACTCATCATAATTTCACAATATTTTTACAAAAGTAAAACATTTAATTTTACAATCTGCAAAACTACAAAAACATTAAAAAAATGTCAACTGATCAATTTTAAAGATTAAAACTTAAATATAAAATAACAATTGTCTTCATTAAAGAAACAGACTAATTGAACTGACCGTAGGGAAGCGTATATTGACTTATTTGTTTCTCAATCTGTAATTAAATCACCTCAAAAACCCTTGTAGTGTAAGCCTACTTTGAAAAAAGCTAAAGTAAAACAGAAAAACAGCTGTGTACTGTTAGGCAGTGTTAGCCACTTAAAAGACTCATCATAATTTCACAAAGGGTTGGTTCCACATCAGTGCACACAGCATGTCCACAATGGCTGACTATATGCATCAACGCACAGATATGGCCAGACATCTATGACCACCTGGTCAGTGTCTTAGCTATATTCAAGATCCTATATGTTGTTGAGATATGGTTCAATGATTCATTTTCAAGAGATCATGTCTTCTATCCTATATGGAGAAGGTATGTTTCACATCAGTGCAAAGAAAGTTCATTGTCATAAAAAGAACAAACAAGAAATACATATAACTAACATAGTAGACTGCACAATGGGAGTTAGGCAGTGGTTTCATATCAATGCACGTGAATGCAGTGAGTAAGTGAGGAAATTAAAACTTAGAACTAAAATATATATATAAAACTACATTCTCAAAAACAAGAAATAATCATAAATGGGAAAAACACATATGCAAAAACATGTATCTAATTTTGAATCTATTTCAGATATGTAAAATCAAAATTAGAAAAATTAAAAAATTAAATATTAAAATATGCAGAATGTCAAACTTCCCCAAATTTCATAACCATAATGACTCTTAAGATAGTTTTCCCCTTAAATATATGTTGAGGAAAGCATCCCCTATTTGTCCCAATTGCTGCCAGTTTCTCCATACCTGCATGATCAGAGGGCCAGCAATGGGGGCTATAAATTCAATACCAACATAATCAAAGTAGTATATGCCAGTATACTATCCCAATATTTACACAACATGCATCCACAAATTGCTATAAGCATTTTCTAAGATGCAATGCAATTGTGAAAATATATTATAAGATAGTTTAGTTTCTTGTATGGAAGGTAGTCACAAAGCAAGCCTGCTCAGGTAGTTCAACCAACTTGAAAGGTGAGAGGTTCATATATTACTCACTAATAATACAAATAATCAGAAATATATTGTTCACATTTTACTGAAAATGTATGAAGTAAAGATAGCATAACTGAAATATACATAGAATAATTTATCCTACTCAAGAACAATAATACAATATAGTGTTAAGTTTGAAAAAAAAAACAAGATCTGCATAACTTCTAAATTATCATTTGGCAGTTAAAGAGTAACTCAGTGACTCTGGGTGGAAAAGGTTACACAAATTGTATTTTCTTCATTATATTGCAACTAACATTAATATCTCCAAGCTATTGTTTCGATCAAACAATGCAACAATGCTTTCCTCTTTGATGCAAGTAGAGACTTCAAATGTGGTATATGCAAGCAAGGCAATCATCACATGACATTTTATTCTGATCTATAATCCTCAGTTGAGACATAGGCACAGAGATAAAGTCAAATATGTTATTTAATAGTCATGTTCTAGCAGTTGTATGATCACCCAAAGAGATTATGTTTAATGATAGGAATAACCCATATTTCTTGCCTAAACCTTTGCTTAACTAGACTTGGTGGAAGTGATTGTACAGAGTAGCTTGTGTATAACCTGTGCTAATGATATACAATATAAAACATTGCAGCTGGTGATGTATTATTTCTGAGAAATGAATGCATCAACTACTAACCACTAGCAATATTGTTTATAAAAAGTTTCTATTACCCTGAGTTTGTTGTACTTCATTTAGATGGCAAATTTATTTGGCATTTTGCTGTGATTGGCCGACTCTCTAAGCAACTGATATTAATTCAAATAAACAGGTCAAGTCTTGTTTATGACAGATTTAAATTTCATAGAATAACATGCATTATATTCTAAGCATTAAACCTTAATAGTGTGCATAATTGTTTTACAATTGTCTACTGGCATTGTCCAAGAAGCAGAGGGTTAAACACTGATGTCCAGAAAGTGAGACATGTTTCCTTAACTTTATTATTGTATAGACACTGTCAATTGCTTAGTAGACTCAATAAGTATCTTATTTCTCAAATTAAAAAATTGCATAATAAAGGTAAAAAAAATATGCCTGCAAAATACACCAAACTTATTTATTACCGTATCAAAATTCTAAGATGTACATATATTACTCAAATGTTACACAAAACAAAAGCCCAATATCAAAGCTAAATAATTACAAAATTTATAAAACCAAATTACTATGACCCCTCTTTAAGCTGAGCAAGACTAGACCATCTTTATTATTTCTCACTTCCCCTAATTTATTACTCCCCTTAATCTGCACTGGCTACTTTAGCCATCTTGTTCATAAATAATCTCTCTTAGGCAGTTTCTCCATTCTGACAAAAATATATCACAGTGTATGGTGGCATGCATCCCATATTATGTAGATCACACAGAATTCATCACCACCTCCATGATCAAAGGGTCACCTACCTGCATACTGTCCATTATATTTTTTCAGTAGGCATTCAGTAATTAGCAATTGGATGCAATGAAATTGTGCCAATATATAAGTCAGTTACAAATTTAGTTTCACCCAGTCAACCTTAGTTCACCAGTTCTAACTTAAAAGGTGAGAGAATTGACAAATTATCAATATATCAGGTAACATATTTTACCACAACATTTATTGTATAATTTGTAAAATATTGATACATGACTGTAATATTTGTTACAAAAAATGTGCATGGCTTCATGATAAAATGTAAACTTATGTCTCAAATTTAATATAAAAATACAAAGCTAAAAACCTTAATATTACAAACTATGTGGTTGGCCTTCTGGGTTCCTATAGGTGATGACAAATGTCTCTTAAATAGTTTTTCATTATAATCTAACTTAAACCTTTAGCAATATGTAGTGGAATGCACTAAATTCTAGCAGCAATCAAACATTTGTCCCATGGACATGGTCTCTGTTATCATAAGATACACTTACATATTTTGAAATTTAAAGAGTAAACTTACAAAAAAGCATAATTATTTCCATCAATCAGATTCCAATCAAATGTTATAAGAAAATATTCTTTAAATCTAAAAAAGCTTAAGACTTTTAAAGCTTAAATTTTTCTCTCTCCCTAGTTCATTACACCAGTCTGCACCATCAATCACATGTTTTGTGAGCATACATGCCCCAGGGTATTTCACTTTTGTTGTTATGAAGAAAACTACAAAAATGTCTTAAACAAAAAATTATATATAATAAATATTGCAAGATATGTGTTTGCACACCTTCTATGCACCTGCTGGCAGCAGTGAAGGCAGAATTCACTGCTATGATATCAAGGGGTCATAATATTATATCGACATAATTTCCACAATGTATTTATAAAACAGGTACTTAATGCCAAGCATTTGTGAGATGCAATGACATTTTTCGGTGTGTAAAAATAGAAGACTTCAGTTTCATAAAAGTCAATCACAAATTAAATCTGCTAGCTCGAAATAACTACAGTTTATCAGTACTTTTTGTCAGAGGGGAGAGATAAATATAAATATTATTCCTTAACTGTCAACCTTACAATGGTTTAAAGACAGACATTTATGCCAGGAACAAATCAGAAACTAATTATAGTTTTCACTTTAAACTGAAACTTCACACAAGTTAATACATTTTGTTAAGACATGAACTAACTTTCAATTAAATTAATCTGCCAAAAAAATGTTATACAAATATTTATATATATATAGAATAAAATAAGAATTTTAGGAATGAAAATTACAAGTTGGTACTATTGTAAACACATTTATTACATAACTGGTTTTCCTTACTGTAAAACATTGGCAAGTACTACAAATTATTCACTACATGGATCATTACTAGAATTGTGGATTGTCATCAATATAAATCAGTCTGTTTCCACTAGAAAATTCAATATCATGAGGTATGGACAATAACTTTGAACTTCTTTTTATAAGCCCAGCAAAGCGTCTGCTGGATGATTTCCATTAAATCATTATAATGTAATTAGAGTGTGTATCAGTGACTTTGGGTAAAAATTTTACATTTAAAAATCATGAGAGCCAAATGTAGAGCACCTTCTTCATTTTCTTCCAGGTATATGAAAAGGACCACATCCAAGTTCCTGATAATAATTCTGCATTAGTTTGTTTCATCTTTTATTACAAAAGATACAAAATAGCCAGTTATCTGATAATTTAAAAAAGACATGACTTATGGAACACAGTGCTCCTGAACAAAAATAAATCTGTTGGAATTCTAAATATTTCATGTGCTCAGTTAAAAATGTATATGCATGTGCTTGTGAAAAGGGTGGGGGCACCTGCGCCGCACTCTATGAGACCGCCCGGGCGCAAGCACGGGCGCGAGCGCGGGTCAGAGGGCGGATTCTATTTAGCGTGACAGAGGAATCCGCCCTCTGACACGCGCTCGCGCCCGTGCTTGCGCCCGGGCGGTCTCATAGATTGCGGCGTGGGTGCCCCCACCCTTTTCACAAGCACATGCATATACATTTTTAACTGAGCACATGAAATATTTAGAATTCCAACAGATTTATTTTTGTTCAGGAGCACTGTGTTCCATAAGTCATGTCTTTTTTAAATTATCAGATAACTGGCTATTTTGTATCTTTTGTAATAAAAGATGAAACAAACTAATGCAGAATTATTATCAGGAACTTGGATGTGGTCCTTTTCATATACCTGGAAGAAAATGAAGAAGGTGCTCTACATTTGGCTCTCATGATTTTTAAATGTAAAATTTTTACCCAAAGTCACTGATACACACTCTAATTACATTATAATGATTTAATGGAAATCATCCAGCAGACGCTTTGCTGGGCTTATAAAAAGAAGTTCAAAGTTATTGTCCATACCTCATGATATTGAATTTTCTAGTGGAAACAGACTGATTTATATTGATGACAATCCACAATTCTAGTAATGATCCATGTAGTGAATAATTTGTAGTACTTGCCAATGTTTTACAGTAAGGAAAACCAGTTATGTAATAAATGTGTTTACAATAGTACCAACTTGTAATTTTCATTCCTAACATTCTTATTTTATTCTATATATATATAAATATTTGTATAACATTTTTTTGGCAGATTAATTTAATTGAAAGTTAGTTCATGTCTTAACAAAATGTATTAACTTGTGTGAAGTTTCAGTTTAAAGTGAAAACTATAATTAGTTTCTGATTTGTTCCTGGCATAAATGTCTGTCTTTAAACCATTGTAAGGTTGACAGTTAAGGAATAATATTTATATTTATCTCTCCCCTCTGACAAAAAGTACTGATAAACTGTAGTTATTTCGAGCTAGCAGATTTAATTTGTGATTGACTTTTATGAAACTGAAGTCTTCTATTTTTACACACCGAAAAATGTCATTGCATCTCACAAATGCTTGGCATTAAGTACCTGTTTTATAAATACATTGTGGAAATTATGTCGATATAATATTATGACCCCTTGATATCATAGCAGTGAATTCTGCCTTCACTGCTGCCAGCAGGTGCATAGAAGGTGTGCAAACACATATCTTGCAATATTTATTATATATAATTTTTTGTTTAAGACATTTTTGTAGTTTTCTTCATAACAACAAAAGTGAAATACCCTGGGGCATGTATGCTCACAAAACATGTGATTGATGGTGCAGACTGGTGTAATGAACTAGGGAGAGAGAAAAACTTAAGCTTTAAAAGTCTTAAGCTTTTTTAGATTTAAAGAATATTTTCTTATAACATTTGATTGGAATCTGATTGATGGAAATAATTATGCTTTTTTGTAAGTTTACTCTTTAAATTTCAAAATATGTAAGTGTATCTTATGATAACAGAGACCATGTCCATGGGACAAATGTTTGATTGCTGCTAGAATTTAGTGCATTCCACTACATATTGCTAAAGGTTTAAGTTAGATTATAATGAAAAACTATTTAAGAGACATTTGTCATCACCTATAGGAACCCAGAAGGCCAACCACATAGTTTGTAATATTAAGGTTTTTAGCTTTGTATTTTTATATTAAATTTGAGACATAAGTTTACATTTTATCATGAAGCCATGCACATTTTTTGTAACAAATATTACAGTCATGTATCAGTATTTTACAAATTATACAATAAATGTTGTGGTAAAATATGTTACCTGATATATTGATAATTTGTCAATTCTCTCACCTTTTAAGTTAGAACTGGTGAACTAAGGTTGACTGGGTGAAACTAAATTTGTAACTGACTTATATATTGGCACAATTTCATTGCATCCAATTGCTAATTACTGAATGCCTACTGAAAAAATATAATGGACAGTATGCAGGTAGGTGACCCTTTGATCATGGAGGTGGTGATGAATTCTGTGTGATCTACATAATATGGGATGCATGCCACCATACACTGTGATATATTTTTGTCAGAATGGAGAAACTGCCTAAGAGAGATTATTTATGAACAAGATGGCTAAAGTAGCCAGTGCAGATTAAGGGGAGTAATAAATTAGGGGAAGTGAGAAATAATAAAGATGGTCTAGTCTTGCTCAGCTTAAAGAGGGGTCATAGTAATTTGGTTTTATAAATTTTGTAATTATTTAGCTTTGATATTGGGCTTTTGTTTTGTGTAACATTTGAGTAATATATGTACATCTTAGAATTTTGATACGGTAATAAATAAGTTTGGTGTATTTTGCAGGCATATTTTTTTTACCTTTATTATGCAATTTTTTAATTTGAGAAATAAGATACTTATTGAGTCTACTAAGCAATTGACAGTGTCTATACAATAATAAAGTTAAGGAAACATGTCTCACTTTCTGGACATCAGTGTTTAACCCTCTGCTTCTTGGACAATGCCAGTAGACAATTGTAAAACAATTATGCACACTATTAAGGTTTAATGCTTAGAATATAATGCATGTTATTCTATGAAATTTAAATCTGTCATAAACAAGACTTGACCTGTTTATTTGAATTAATATCAGTTGCTTAGAGAGTCGGCCAATCACAGCAAAATGCCAAATAAATTTGCCATCTAAATGAAGTACAACAAACTCAGGGTAATAGAAACTTTTTATAAACAATATTGCTAGTGGTTAGTAGTTGATGCATTCATTTCTCAGAAATAATACATCACCAGCTGCAATGTTTTATATTGTATATCATTAGCACAGGTTATACACAAGCTACTCTGTACAATCACTTCCACCAAGTCTAGTTAAGCAAAGGTTTAGGCAAGAAATATGGGTTATTCCTATCATTAAACATAATCTCTTTGGGTGATCATACAACTGCTAGAACATGACTATTAAATAACATATTTGACTTTATCTCTGTGCCTATGTCTCAACTGAGGATTATAGATCAGAATAAAATGTCATGTGATGATTGCCTTGCTTGCATATACCACATTTGAAGTCTCTACTTGCATCAAAGAGGAAAGCATTGTTGCATTGTTTGATCGAAACAATAGCTTGGAGATATTAATGTTAGTTGCAATATAATGAAGAAAATACAATTTGTGTAACCTTTTCCACCCAGAGTCACTGAGTTACTCTTTAACTGCCAAATGATAATTTAGAAGTTATGCAGATCTTGTTTTTTTTTTCAAACTTAACACTATATTGTATTATTGTTCTTGAGTAGGATAAATTATTCTATGTATATTTCAGTTATGCTATCTTTACTTCATACATTTTCAGTAAAATGTGAACAATATATTTCTGATTATTTGTATTATTAGTGAGTAATATATGAACCTCTCACCTTTCAAGTTGGTTGAACTACCTGAGCAGGCTTGCTTTGTGACTACCTTCCATATAAGAAACTAAACTATCTTATAATATATTTTCACAATTGCATTGCATCTTAGAAAATGCTTATAGCAATTTGTGGATGCATGTTGTGTAAATATTGGGATAGTATACTGGCATATACTACTTTGATTATGTTGGTATTGAATTTATAGCCCCCATTGCTGGCCCTCTGATCATGCAGGTATGGAGAAACTGGCAGCAATTGGGACAAATAGGGGATGCTTTCCTCAACATATATTTAAGGGGAAAACTATCTTAAGAGTCATTATGGTTATGAAATTTGGGGAAGTTTGACATTCTGCATATTTTAATATTTAATTTTTTAATTTTTCTAATTTTGATTTTACATATCTGAAATAGATTCAAAATTAGATACATGTTTTTGCATATGTGTTTTTCCCATTTATGATTATTTCTTGTTTTTGAGAATGTAGTTTTATATATATATTTTAGTTCTAAGTTTTAATTTCCTCACTTACTCACTGCATTCACGTGCATTGATATGAAACCACTGCCTAACTCCCATTGTGCAGTCTACTATGTTAGTTATATGTATTTCTTGTTTGTTCTTTTTATGACAATGAACTTTCTTTGCACTGATGTGAAACATACCTTCTCCATATAGGATAGAAGACATGATCTCTTGAAAATGAATCATTGAACCATATCTCAACAACATATAGGATCTTGAATATAGCTAAGACACTGACCAGGTGGTCATAGATGTCTGGCCATATCTGTGCGTTGATGCATATAGTCAGCCATTGTGGACATGCTGTGTGCACTGATGTGGAACCAACCCTTTGTGAAATTATGATGAGTCTTTTAAGTGGCTAACACTGCCTAACAGTACACAGCTGTTTTTCTGTTTTACTTTAGCTTTTTTCAAAGTAGGCTTACACTACAAGGGTTTTTGAGGTGATTTAATTACAGATTGAGAAACAAATAAGTCAATATACGCTTCCCTACGGTCAGTTCAATTAGTCTGTTTCTTTAATGAAGACAATTGTTATTTTATATTTAAGTTTTAATCTTTAAAATTGATCAGTTGACATTTTTTTAATGTTTTTGTAGTTTTGCAGATTGTAAAATTAAATGTTTTACTTTTGTAAAAATATTGTGAAATTATGATGAGTCATCTGAGTGTCATAGAGGGTCTGAATATGTCTGTGCATTGATACATATCATTAGTCATTAATTTTTTTTACTCTTGTAATTTCATTTTAACATTTCAGTAATAAGTTAGTGTTTTATAATTAAGATAGGTTTGTGTTTTTATTGTTTGCCTTTTTATTTCATATATTAATTTTTTTCTAGTTATGTTTTATTTTTATTCTTTTTATGACAATAGGTAGAAGTGTCCATGCTCCTGGGCCCCAGACAGGTGGTCATACATGTCTTGACATGTTCTCTACACTGTTGTGCACTGATGTGAGACTAACCTCTTGTGAAATTGTCTGTGCATTGATGCATATCAATAGTCATTGTGAAATTGTGATGAGTCAATGGTGGTCTGGTTATGTCTATGTATTGGTGAATACCGATTGCGATTGTGAAATTATGATGAGTTATCTGTGTACCAATGTGGACATGTGACATTATACAACATTAATGAGTTATGTAAACGTGTTAATTATGAACACCTTGACACAAAAGAAAAATATAATGATCATTAATGAGCTATGTACAGGTTATGTAATTTTAACTTACGACCATTAACGAGGTATGTTAAGTTGTTGTGAAATTATGAGGTCTGAGTATGTAAATTGATGCATATCGTTAGTCATTAATTTTTTTTACTCTTGTAATTTCATTTTAAAATTTCACAATTAAGCTTGTGTTTTATAATTAAGATAGATTTATGTTTTTGTTGTTTGCCTTTTTTTTTAGTTGATGTTTTATTTTTGTTATTTTTATGACAAGAAGTAAAATTGTCCATGCCCTTGGGCCCTGACCGGTGGTCATACATTTTTCCATGTGGTCCATAATGGTCTTTCTAGTGAGGAGGGATTCAGGTCTCATATGAATAACAATATCCTGTCTGAGATCATTGTGCTGTATGAATGAGATTAGTGTGTAATTTGATTGGTCTATGTGCATGGGAGGGCCAAACAAGTCTGGACATGCAGCATACTTGATGACCTATGAGTTATGTAAACGTGTTAATTATGAACACCTTGACACAATAGAAAAATATAATGATCATTAATGAGCTATGTACAGGTTATGTAATTTTAACTTACGACCATTAACGAGGTATGTAAGTTGTTGTGAAATTATGAGGTCTGAGTATGTAAATTGATGCATATCGTTAGTCATTAATTTTTTTTACTCTTGTAATTTCATTTTAAAATTTCACAATTAAGCTTGTGTTTTATAATTGAGATAGATTTATGTTTTTGTTGTTTGCCTTTTTTTTTAGTTGATGTTTTATTTTTGTTATTTTTATGACAAGAAGTAAAATTGTACATGCCCTTGGGCCCTGACCACTGGTCATACATTTTTCCATGTGGTCCATAATGGTCTTTCTAGTGAGGAGGGATTCAGGTCTCATATGAATAACAATATCCTGTCTGAGATCATTGTGCTGTATGAATGAGATTAGTGTGTAATTTGATTGGTCTATGTGCATGGGAGGGCCAAACAAGTCTGGACATGCAGCATACTTGATGACCTATGAGTTATGTAAACGTGTTAATTATGAACACCTTGACACAAAAGAAAAATATAATGATCATTAATGAGCTATGTACAGGTTATGTAATTTTAACTTACGACCATTAACGAGGTATGTTAAGTTGTTGTGAAATTATGAGGTCTGAGTATGTAAATTGATGCATATCGTTAGTCATTAATTTTTTTTACTCTTGTAATTTCATTTTAAAATTTCACAATTAAGCTTGTGTTTTATAATTAAGATAGATTTATGTTTTTGTTGTTTGCCTTTTTTTTTAGTTGATGTTTTATTTTTGTTATTTTTATGACAAGAAGTAAAATTGTCCATGCCCTTGGGCCCTGACCGGTGGTCATACATTTTTCCATGTGGTCCATAATGGTCTTTCTAGTGAGGAGGGATTCAGGTCTCATATGAATAACAATATCCTGTCTGAGATCATTGTGCTGTATGAATGAGATTAGTGTGTAATTTGATTGGTCTATGTGCATGGGAGGGCCAAACAAGTCTGGACATGCAGCATACTTGATGACCTTAGATGACCTACAGTTAATGACCTTAGATGACCTGCAGTGAATGACTCATACCAGTCTCTTCATTGGGGTCATGATCATTTGTTCCTTCTTCATTCAATCTCCTCATAGCTTCAAGTTGCCAAATTATGCCATTTCTACTTTCATCATCAGGAGTTATTGAATTATGTTTTTCTCAGTATTGAAAGTAACAGTAAGCTTTTTAAGACTGATTTTATCTGTGTGACTTTCCATTTCTGAATGATAAAATGTTTCTCTCTCTTTATTTATAGAGACCAGAGTTATTTTTTGTTCAGCATGTATGATCATGTTGCTGTTATAGAGTATTTTTAGATCCAAACAGATGAGTCATAAGATGAAGTAGTGAGACATTGATCAGTTACCATCAAATAACATCAAAGGATAGACAGGGGGTAGGATGTATCCATAATTAAGTATAATGAGCCTAGTATATAATAGTAATGCATATAGGTAATTTATTTTTAGAAACTGACTCCTGTGAAATAATGTCAATTTTCACTGTCAACAATGATCAAAGGTGTAGAATTGTAAGCATTAGGCTAAACTATCATCCTTCAAAGGAGAGGATCGAGGTGACAGCTCTCACCTGGTGAGGTCATGACCTTTGACCAGGGTAAATAACACTGGTCTCCCCTCTGGTGAGTCACAAGGGTAAAAATAGCAGATCTCCCCCCTGGGGAGTAACAAGGGGAAAATGGCAGCAGCCCTCTGGTTGGGGGGGGGGGGGGGTTTGCTTTTTAGGTCAGAGGACTGTAGTGTTTAGTTGTCTAGCCTAGAATATCTGTCTAGAATTGTCTAGCCTATCTATATTTGTTCTAGACTATCTGTTTATATATCTGAGTAGATTAGAGTGACTTATTAGAGAGGGAGTGGCTTATTAGACAGGGGGGATGCAAATGGGGGGGGGGGGGGGGGGGTGGGGCTAGAGGACATAGAGAATGAAAGTTAGTATGGGAAGTGCCAGGTGATGGGCTAATTAGACAGGGGATCAAAGGGGGTCAAGTAGGTTCAAGTGGGATCCAGGGGGGGGTGGGTGGGGGTGGGTGGGGGTGGGGGGTTGATGAAAGTTAGCATGAGAAGTGCCCGTGTGCTAATTAAATATTGGGATCAAGGAGGGGGGGGGGGGTCAATGAAAGTTAGCATGGGGACAGGGGATCAAAGGGGGGTCAAGTGGGATCAAGGGGGGGGGGGGGTCGATGAAAGTTAGCATGGGAAGTGCCCGTGTGCTAATTAGATATGGGGATCGATGAAAGTTAGCATGGGGACAGGGGATCAAAGAGGGTCAAGTAGGGTCAAGTGGGGGTCAAGTGGGGTCAAATTTTTGGTGATTTTGGGGGGGGGTCGGCGGGGGGGGTCGATGAAAGTTAGCATGGGAAGTGCCTGGGTGCAAAGAGAAAGGTCAAGTGGGGTCAAATTTTTGGTGATTTTAGGGGGGGTCAGCTAGAGGACATCGAGGATGAAAATTAGCATGGAAAAAGATACCGGGATCAGACCTACCCCTCTTAGTAGTTACATATATCCCAAAAATTGTAGTCATTTTGAACTCTTGTGAATGAACAGAAAACGCTAACAATACCACTTGTTAAGGCCTAGTTACACTATGGAGGTGCCTACAAGGTCACACCACCCTTGACCCTGAGACAGTAATGAGACTTTTGTGGGCTATAAATTACATGCAGCTTACTTATGGAAATATAATAAAAACACGTTTGTACGATATAATGATCAATAAGTTTGTTTTAATATTTCTTAACGTTCTCAATTTAAAAGGCTAATTGCAAAAAAAGCAACATCGCAACATTTCAAATATATGACCCAGCTCTTGTGATAGATTCCTGGAGTGTGTGTGTGTGTGTGATGAGGGCTTTACGTCCTGTATTTCTGCACCAGTTGGGCTAATTAGGACAGGCAGAGACCATGGCAATGAGACGAAGGAGGAAACAGCTATCCAACTTAGGCTCGACCAGGAATCGAACCTGGGACCCAGCGGTTGGAAGCCCAGAGCGCTACCTCTGAGCTAGGCCCTCCCATCTTATCAGTAATGATAAAGATATAGTAGGTCTATCTCAGAAAACCAAACCTGAGCCTGTTAATTTATTATTTTGGCAAGTGTCGTATAATTTAAAACCATCTTCATTGAGTCAATCGTGCAAAAAATATATATTAAGAAAAAAATAAAATTTATAACTACTTTGTTGAATTTGACTAAGCTGAATTTAACATTCGCAATGCCTGACCTACTTTTCAATGCTGATTTCTATCAGCTAAATCGCATGTTAAAATCACATTTTCAGCTATTATTCTCAAAACTAGGCGTGGCTATCTCCTTTGTTCCCAGTCAACCAATTATCGAGGCACAGCCCTCGTCACCTTGTTATGTTAAATGTATTATTCTACTTAAGGCTATTGTTTAATGCCTAATGGGGCATTTTTGTTCTAGGCCACATGCATTAGCCAGCAAATTCACATTTAGAAAGTTGAAAATAATGCAGGTAAATCACAAATTAGGATCAATAATCTTAATCCCATATGCAGGGTTACATAAACTGATAGAATTTCCTGAAAAGTCTGTTTGAAAATGAAACTACTTCCAGGAACCACGCATTTCTTGAATAGCGTCATTGAAATTGTCTATGTCTAGTTAAATTGGTGTGCATTGCCACAAAACTATAACTTGACAACTCTTTATGCTGGTTGTATGATAAAGAGAAGTTAAAAGAAGTTTTGTTAGGTTAGTAAAGACGCTTAGAGTGTTCTGAGCCACACAAAGTTGGTTACACTATAGTATCATCTGTTTCAATGGTCTAGTGGTACTTACTATGTGTCGACACCTTACAGCCCAGTGACATAATTTTGGACATTCCTTTGCTAGTTTACCTAGTTAAACAAAATGATTGGTTAAACTTTGTAGCTGATAGGCTGTGTATAGACTTAAGAAATCTTCTCAAAAAATAAAAGAGAAATGGATTCATATTTTTTTTAGTTTAGGCAATTTTCCTGAATTGCCTGCTTGTCAGAACAAGAATTGCGTAAACTCAGCACATGAACATCTAATTATTCTGTAATTTCATTGTTAGACCTTTAATACCATAGGCCAGCATATAGACTATAAGAGAAATTGATTAATTTACATTGGATGAGTAAACGAGCAAAACATGTACATAATTAGGTCGCTGGGCTGTGAGGTGACGACACAGTGTGGTATACTGAACTTCAGATCAAGATATTCCTGGATATTCATATCTCATTCTACTGGTTAAGCCATTTTTAATGGGTTTAACTGTGTTTGTAAGTTGTGTTATCTGATAAATATCAAGCCAGAACCGATGTCTCAGAGTTACATATACATATATCACAATGATTTTATGCTGGCCATTCACAAAGAGCTGATGTCGCTTTATTGGATACATAGAACATCCCTGTGCTGGCAAAAATGAAACTAGGTGGATTCAGCAGCACACCAATACCAATATCATGCCTTGCCACACCATTTCTCCATCCCCAGCCTTCAAGTGACATGCTGTTGTTTGACAGCCAGTAATAGATCGAGTTGATCCGAATAGTCCCTAGGACATATCGCCTGTCTGATGGAGTTCTGTACTCTGAAATGCCATGACATTTGTTCATTTACATTGTTCATGCCGGAGACTTTGCTGATGGTCTATATAATATAACAGTTTTGTACACCAATCGGGCTTGACAAAAAATAATTACTTTCACCTGGGTTATCTCGGATAGCCTTCTGAATTGCTTGATGTTCTTCTTGAGTTTCCAGGGAAACACTTCTTCCTCCAGTTTGAGCACATACAACATCAGCTTCAGCCAAAGTTTTGAGAAGACTCGAATTGAAGAAGTAACAACCAGACCAATACAGACCCAATGGACGATAAGGATATGGACATGCTGTAAAAAAAAATTCAGCAACAATTGAAAATTAAATAATATATATATTGATATGGTAAAACATCTTTAAAAGGTCCACATCACAATGTTTTGTGCAAAGTAAAAATATTAAATAAATTTGTTTCATATAGTTGACTGCAACTTGGTTTTTCAAGTAACCAACAGGACTTTTCACAGTTAGCCATGCAGTCTGCTATTTTTGTTTTTGCAATGTTTAAGCAGACAGAAGGGCAGCACTTGTGACAATTAGTTTTTCAAGTTTTGTGAAATACCAGAAATCTGGGTTTTATTTTTGTAATATCAGTATTTCCAATTTATCCCATGACTCAGCATGTTTTTTTCCTGATACTAGTGTTTGTCCCTGGGTGACATCAAAGGCTGGGATGGATGTACGAAATTTTCAGAGCTATGTACGAAATTCAGCCAATCAGAGACAAGAACTCCAAGGGATGTATGGGTTGTATGGATTTTGACCAATGAGCAACAAATAAACGGGGATGATATTGATTTCCACCAATCAGCAATGAGTGTGAAGTTTGTTGTATTTTGGATATTTTATTTTCGTTTGATATTCGTAAGGTGAAGTTTGTTGGATATTGGATATTTGCTATTCGTTTGATGTTCACAAGGTTAGTTGGAGATTGGATTTTCAGTCCAAAAAATCATAATAGTGGAAAGAATGACTTTCAAAACACATTAGCATATGAAGTAACATCTTCAGTAGTTGTTTTATCTCGGGGTCCATAATAAAATACCACTACATGCCATAGCTGGGGTTGGAATTACTCTCTAACTAGAAAGACATATAAATATTTTAAGGCTGTGGAACAGACTGGTTAAAATGGATGATAATAGAATTGCCTAAAAAGATATTTCTTTGGGACAAAAGTAAATGTAAATAAAATAAGAACTGGAACGAAGATGGTCGCATGCTCATGATTAATATTGGTTTTGTTCATCAAATAGCAGCAAAAATCATGCTACGAAATAATAAGTCAATTCAGTGAAAAAATGAACTATATAATAAACCAAAGCTTAGAACATATTGCAATTCAAATGTATAAAAGGAACCGAAGATTATGTGAAATTTTACAAAATAGATAAGAAAGAAGTTTATTATCACAACTCAGATCAGGCACATTACCATTAAATATTGAAGTAGGGCGTTTCAGAAATGTTGGTTTAGAAAATAGAATATGTACCTTATCTTCTGTTATATTAATATTGCATGAGTTTCATTTTGTTATACAATTTCCTGTTTGTGATGTATCAACCAATAATAGAAATATTTCCTGATTTCCAACATCTAATACCTTATGAAATTATATATATATTCTGAAATATGAGTGGAAACTATTAGGTAACTACTTGAAATCATCTTGGGGAACCAGAAAAAGTCAACTTTATGGGTCAACTACTCTTTAGATCTGGAGTCAATATGAACATTGCTCTATTTCATAACATTGTACTATTCCTTAACATATTATTGTTATGTTTTTTGTTATCAGTAGTTACTGTCAGTTCATGAATGTATCTTATCTGGGTATGGAGTGGCACAGTGCTCTCCAGAGGGCTGGGATAATTTATAGGTTGTATTTCTGTAATGTTTGCCACTTTAAGCAATAACATATAAAAAAATATCATTTTAACCAGTATTTATTGTTTTTTCACTGGTTTTTGTACATCAATCAGCCAAATATCAAATTGCCAAGTATGAGGTTCAAATAGACTTGGAAATGCCTGGAAATAGGTACAATCATCATTTGCAACCACTTTACATGATTTTAACATCACTTTTAACGTTTGGACGAATATCAAACGGCTGCTTGAATATCAAACGGCCAAGTATGAGGTTAAAAAAGACTTGGAAATGACTGGAAACATGTGTAATGGTCATTTGCAACCACTTTACAGGATGCCTGATAGGCATTTAACCTCATTCCTGTTTTTTCGAAATTTATGAAACTGCAGGGTTTTATTACTGACATTCATTTTGTCTGAGAAAAATACCTATGTATACCCAAAAGAGAGTGTTGAACTGGAGCATGTCATTCACAAGCTGACCATTATGTCTATAATTTATCATAATTTTTATTTTACATGTAAAAGGTAGTCATGGGATAAAAAGGGTGAAGGCAGAACATCCCTGGTATAGTCACCCTAGCCCCAGGGTCACGGGTGACTATACCAGGGATGTACGGCCTCCACCCTTGATATAACCTATTAGTATTGTGTTTTTTTACAGAATGATATGCCATAGGGGACAAGCCCAAAGAAAACTTCGGTTTTGAGCAGTATTTTTTCTCCAGGGCTGCAATACGGCATTCATTATTTTCTACTTATCTCTTAGCACAAGAAACAGCTGAAAGAGTGTAGTCCTTTCCAGCAGGATTACAGAATTTGTCTTCATTTCCGTGTAAATGTAGATAAATTGGCCTGATGAGACTGATACGACATTTCCAATTACTGACCACACCAACACAGCCAGGAATGGTACCACAGACGACATTTTTCGATTTGAAATTTAGAGTACCTGGCAGAAGAGATATTGACCATTATAATGCTAAATATCCATCATAGAATAAAGATTCATAAAAAGAATTTAACTAACAGATCTTCGCATTATGCTCTTATAATGTGCAGCTTTGTTTTTGCATTTAATTTCTTAATTTACAATCTGCCAGAAAATCTGCCATAGGTTAGAACTGTTAGGTTTAGGTTTAGAAAATTTAGAAAGTCGTATCTAGAATTAAACTTGATCTCATATTGTATGAATAGTTTGACTATTGTAATCATTACTGAATATGTAAGAATTGATAATACTCACAGGGGCCACAATACCATCTGTTTTTCGAAAATATTTTTGGACCAACAGATTTGTGAAATATTTGAATACGCTGAGTTATGATGTTGTCAACTGTCAATCTGTACCTCAATTTAGAAATGCTTTGAAAAATATAAGATTTGAAGATAGGGGGAGTATCAATTAATTATTACACTCTTTCTATGCTTGTTGCTGTACTGTTTTGCATTTGACAATAAATTCCTATTAAACAAAACATTGTACACACAATCTGCCCACTCCACGATTACAAAAGCCAATCCAGTCTCTCCCTAAAGAATATTCAGCTGCTTAAGAGCTCACAAGACTGTGGTTGCCTGTATCTGCCAAACTCTTGGCAAAAAACTGCTATTTCATAGTTACTATACGTGCACAAAGGTGTATTTTAGTGAACTGGCTTGGAGCATTGCGTTTTAACTAAATTTAATTCTTGCTGTGCTAAAATCCAGATTGGCTTCTCAAATAGCAAATGTAAGTTGACCAACCTGACGTATGAGACGTACCCAAGCACTCTCCACCAATCAATGCAACTGATTTACTGATGTATCAGCCTGGCTATGAGTGACATTTAGCATATGAAAAACTCCTGTGAGATGGCAGTATGCTAAAATATCAACTGTGCTGGCTACCCCTGAAAAACAATCTATACACTATAGATAGATCAAACATTAAAAATAAACATAATACGCCTTGTACTCTAGAGACAATGCCCTTTGAATCTTACTGGCATTTCGCGTACACACAGGTTAATCTGTTTTTGCTGAACTGGCTTGGTGCATCACATTGTAACTTAATTCTATAGGGCGTGTATGTAGATTTTGCTCTCCTGCGTTTGAGAGCACGAAAAAACTACTTCAAGCAACCACGTCCAGAACGGCGTCATTGAAATTGCATGGAGGGGGCTAAGTTGGTGTGGATTACCAAACAATTACAGCTTGACAACTCATGGTTTTGGTTGTCAGAGAAAGAGCAACCTTTAAAGTAAGTTTTAAGCCCAAAAACGAGAGCTTTAGACCGCTAATTATTTTCGGTAATGGACCTGAGAAGTTAGGCGTGGATTCGGCCAGCACTCAAGCTATCTATTTATGTCCGATTTGGACAAATATTGGCCTGTGAGTGATAGGTATTTCTCCAAATGCTATTTTCGATACTTATGATGACAGTTGTAGTGTCGTAGTGTTCCGCAGTGTAGATCTGTATTTTACTACTTCCTTGTACATCCTGGGATTATCAACATCCAGGTACTTTTGTGGACATTCGAAATGACGAACGATCAAAACAAGTCAAGCTGTATGTTGCTGGAGTTTATTTTCATTATTGGAGGCATATGAAACTACAATTGGGTGAACATTATAACAGTTACATTTATACTTAACTCCTTCGAAAAAACACTCGACCATTAGATTTTGTCTCGTCCATTCACTCGCCTAATTCAGATAAGGCGGCGTTGGTTCCCAAAAGTACGGCAATAGCGTAGATTTCACTAAGAATCTACGATGCTTTGGGCATAAGTCAGACATCATGCACTTGCATTACGGTTGTCTCGTTCCACTCAGTCAGCAGCAGCTTACATGCAAATATTCAAAGTGACCTGTTTGACGTAGGCTACTCAAGTGCTCAACATCAATTAAAATGGGTTGTTTCGCTTACGTAACAACCTGAAAAACATGCAAATTAGCAGCTTTTTTTACGTAGTTTTGCAGCACCAAAAACAATTCCTCCTTTTAAAACCATCTTATTATGCTTCATTATATACCAAGTACGACTTAGTACATACAAATACGTTTAACTCACCTACCACAGAAGTAATGTTGCCACAAAACCCACGAAATGAATCATACCCGATTTATATATAATTCATGTCAAAATTTAACTCAACAAACCATCTAAGAGCATTGATAATTGAGAGTAATTTTGCGTGTAATATGTATTATATCGGCTCAGTGGTAATTGTTGCATATGGATCAGCTCAGTGGAAATTGCTGCACAGGATGTATGACTGACAAAAGGCATCTCGGTGCAGTTTCAAACATATCTCTGGGTGGTCTGGTATTATTTTCGTTGTAATAATTACGTAGAATCACTCTTCAATTTTCTATTGATTCTTTGAGCATGTTGTCAGTTTTCTCCTGTGTTTGCACTATAAATTACATGTTTCATTTTCTAAAGAAACAAAACAATACCTACTCAATACAGTTTAGCAGTTAACAGTTTGTTTGACTAAATCCCTGCTAATTGCATTGTGTGTGTGTGTGTGTGTGTGTGTGTGTGTGTGTGTGTGTGTGTGTGTGTGTGTGTGTGTGTGTGTGTGTGTGTGTGTGTGTGTGTGTGTGTGTGTGCATGTATGTGTGTGCATGTATGTGTGTGTGTGTGTGCGTGTGTGTGTGCATGTGTGTGCGTGTGTGTGTGTGTGTGTGTTTGAGCGTGTGTGTGTGTGCGCATGTGTGTGTGTGTGTGTTTGAGTGAGTGAGAGATTAGGGCTTGACGTCCTGTATTTCTGCACCAGTTGGGCTAATTAGGACAGGCAGAGACCATGGCAATGAGACGAACTTAGGCCTCGCCAACCCACCCTGTGAGATAAATGTGTAATAGAGTTTGGACCCCCTGTAACAAAACATACATAACATAAAACAACCTTTATTGGTCACCAACTGGTAAAATTCTGCCTAATCGACCCTTGTAAGCAGTAAGTTCTGTATTTCAAGAGAGTGCCCCCCTGTATTTCAAGATTGCCCCCCCCCCCCCCCCACCCCTCACTGCTATGTCCCAATTGCCACTGAAAGTGATCCCACTGGTCTGGTTCTATTGGACTCAGAAGTAAACAGAGCATGATTGAACGTTGACATTCCATCAGAAGCAAAATGGGAGTTATTCAAGGGTCATCACTCTATCAGGCTGCTTCAATGCAATGCCAATCTTCAATACTAGTCAATAGGAAAAATACCCATGACAGCACTGGAGAGTGCAGGACAAGTTTTAACACCTAGGTTTAAGCAGTATTTACATTTACTGTCAAAAGTTATATTTATATTTTTTTGTTTGCTGAAGAATATCGGTGTCAAGTAAAACACCCCACCTATGAAGTAAAAATATACATGGTGTGGAATTCTCTTTCATCTCATTAAACGACCCCTGTTAGGTGCAAACAAACATATCTATCTATCTGTCTATCCATCTATCCGTCTATCTGTCTGTCTGTCTATCTATCTATTTGTCTATCGATCTATCTGTCTATCTATCTACCTATCTATCTAGCTATTCATCCATCCATCCACCCACATACCCATCCATCCATCCATCCATCCTTCTATCCTTCTATCTATCTATCTATCTATCTATCTATCTATTATGGCACTGGTGTGAGCCACTAAGACTCTGACAGTAACCCCATGTTCAAGCCTGTAAGCACTCCTCTATTTGGATTGGGCTGCAATTGTAAATCGGCAGACTGTGTGCACTAGCGTACTGTAAGAATTTAGTACATACGTATACTTTTATCGTTCTAAGGAAAAATTCAACATTATGTCAATGTCTGAATTCTGCTGGTCTAGAGTGTACTCAGCTAATATGACCAGCTGCTACAGGCAGACGTAATGAGATGATAAACCTTGGAGTCCACACCATGCTACACATTCACCTCACAGGTACGATGCCTAAGCACTGAATACAAGGCACTTCAAATTGACCGTCTAATGTGAATAACATCTGAGATATCATTCCAAATCGGGCGAGCGTCGTCCATATCGGCCGCCGCCGGGACAACATCGTTTTGACATCGCCCACATCGCGCTGATGTTGAAACGATTTGAAATGCTATCTGGGATCCAGCTGAGCTGTAGCTCACAAGGAATGCCCGAGTTGGGGATCAAACTCGGGACCTTCAGCAGACCTGTCCAATATAGAATTGGCAGATGCCTCAATCGTTAGGCTTCCCAGCTGCCGGAGACGTAATGATGAAATGCTAAACCTTGGAGTCCACCCCATGTCACACATTTACCCCCATGTGTTAGGTATTTTACTTGCCACAACACGTACAGACATCAAGTACAAAGCATCTCCAGTTTAATATCTCATGCCAGCGACAGCCAGCTGAGATGCAGCTCATGAAGATTGCCCGAAGAGAGGATCAAATTAATGAATTTTGTTTAATTTTTCGCCTCCTCATTTCTTATCATTATGTTCATTTCATCACTAAGATTCCTCATGTTTTTAACACTTCCTAAAAATCATATCTTGATATTCTGAATAATTCTAATTCAATACATTTCCTATGCAAACGTTTTTTGAGTCTATTCTAATTTAGCTCATGTCTGAAAAGCCAGACAAATTGAGAAAATCTAATTTCATTTGTACTGGATTTTTCTGCTGAAACACATCAAACAAATACATGTAGTTAAAAAGAGCTTACAATTAGTAGATAGCCGAAAAAAATCCTTCTTTTTTCATAATTATTCTTTCATTTTTTTCCATGGGTATTTTGTTGGGTAGAACATTAGTTCATTATGCCACATAAAACACTCATGCCGTTTCCATGGTATCATTCTCCATTAGATACTGTAGGAATAGGCCAGGATAACATGCACATCCATATATCAACTCATTAATTGTAGAATAAGCCACTGACTATGACGGGTGGGGGGCCTAGCTCAGTGGTAGCGTGCTGGGCTTCTAACCACTGGATCCCGGGTTGAATTCCCGGTCGAGCCTGTAGGATGGCTGTTTCATCCTTCGTCTCATTGCCATGTCCCCTGCCTGTCCTAATTAGTCCATCAGGTGCAGAATTACATGCTGTGAAGCCCAATTCGAACCACCCATGAACATTCAAAATCGGCACAGCATCGTTTCCATACAAGCCAATGTCTTTACAACATCGTATTAACATCGCTGACATCGTTCCGACGTTGAAACGATTTTGAATGCTATCTGGGTTAGACCTGTTTTTTTTTTTCAAACTCCATAAAAGATCTCCGAGGATTATTATTGGGACTAATATCATATATTTAGTTCTGCCAAATGCCAAATAACGTTCTGATAAAATGCCAAGGTTATAAAAGTGCAAACTGTTAAGAACTGTCACCATGAACTCGGCAGAGATATCCCCACTAATTCCTTCATCGTGACGGTCATTTAACTACTTTGTGTTCACATGTGTGGCAGAAAAATCTGTAAGTTAGGAAACATGTAAATGTCTGATGTGCAATTAATTCTGACATTGAAGTATAGGCATAATTCTACATAGTTTAACCAATCTTTTTTTTAAACTAGGTTAATTGGCAAATAATGTCCGTAATTAGGTCACTTGGCTGTGAGGTGACGACACACAGTGATGAGCTCATGCGTGAAGATGAAATCTGTACCAAATGATGGACCGACTGACAGTTGCAAGATGCTCTTGAGAGACTTTAATCATTAAGTTAACAAAGAACTTTTAAAACTGCTCTTAATGCCACAATTTTAAACTTGACTCTCTCCTTCATTTTATAATGCTTTTAATGTATTTATTTAATTTCGGCTTTTAAAATCACATTAAAATCTTATTTCTATACGTGTACAGTTGTACATCTCGTCGTTGAGGCAATAAAATATTATTATATTGAGTTTAATTTATAGGTCTCACTCACTAAAGACGGCAATGTTAACTTTTGCAGGCGATAGGCTGAGTATAGACTTAAGAAATCTTCTCTTAAAAATACAAGAGAATTGGATTCATATTTTTTTAGTTTAGGCAATATTTCTGAATAGCCTGCTTGTCAGAAAAAGAAATGCATAAACTCAGCACACAAAAAGTTACTTTTATGGAGATGCAAGTACAATTCTTTTGACTGAGAGTCATTCAGCATAATCAACTTGGAAAGCTTTATTATAAGGCAGTTAATATTGGATAGTGTTAATAATTTTTTCACATTGAGAGCATTCAGCAAAGGTGTTGCCCTGGCACATTTACCTAGGCCGAGAGACGTTTTAATCAATTTTCCTTGAAACATCTACATTCTGTTCAGGTCACATTTTCCTATTGGAAGGCAATCATTTGCATATGAGAGAATGGGTTGCAATGCAATATCCCACAAGTGACTTTTTATTTAAGGAGTAACACCATATTCAGTCATTCCAGCAGCCTGAAGGCCATAGAAAGCCTTGCGTATGGGGAATTGCTTAACACAGCAGCACCCAGGTGATTAATTGCATTTCTAGAGAAGATTGCAGGGCCATTTATTGTCCATTTAGGCAGGCTTGAAAAATTACTTCTCCCAAATATGATGCTGGTAGATTTGTCAGAATTAAAAGAGAGGGCATGTTTGATTACGTATTCATTGGCACAGTCCATATGTTTTTGTAGTCCAGTGCTTGTTAAAAGCAGTCATCAGCGTAACAGATAATACTATCAGTGGCATTCTGTATACGCACCCCACCATGTAGGTTAACAGTTCTGAGATCAGGTCTTTGCCGACAAGGTTAAATAGAAACGGTGAGGTTAGGCCTCCTTGGCGAGTGCCTGTTGCCAACTTCTCCACCAATGACTTGGATAGCAGAATGCAGTGGGGTAAGCCATCAAATGTTTTTCTGCATCAAGTCCACAGGCTTACACAGGTGATCCCAGTTTGGTGCAGTTTGTAACTACATCTTTGATTGATTGATTGATTGATAAAATATATTTATTCAGGGTAACAATTCAGATAAAAATGCTGTTTTACAATTGGCCCTGATAACACATAAAATCAAATATGATATAAATTTCACATTTAAAAAGAACATGAATCACAAATTGGCAAAAACATAAAGCTTAAAGTGAAAAGTGACATGATTTCTTAAAATTATTTGGCATATTGTTCCATAAATGATTAGCTCGACACATAAAATAATTCTTAAAAACATATTTTTCTAGGGAACGGAATATATACATTATTAGAATCATTAAAACGTGTGTATCTCTCAGAGACCTCCTTTGACATAATAATTTGGTTACTTAAATAGTCAGGGACCAGCCCATAAATACAGTTGAACATTAAAATAAGATTACGAAACACAACACATTGATATACATAGTTGGATAGTACATACGGCCATCTTAGTACCTCTCCCAATAACAAATCCGTATTGTAGGGGGTGGAAATTGTTGTCAGTGGAATCATAAATTGTGGCGGGCTCTAGAAATTTTCTCAGAACACTAGACACAATTATAGGTCTGTAATTATTTGGAGCTGATGTGTCAAGGCATGGCCTATGGTGAATGTTTCAGGTATTATTCCATGCCTTATACAACAGTTGAGCAGTCCACTTATGTAATGTTGGAAGTTCTTAATTAGTAATTTAACTTTATTTATTCTTTTAAATTACTTTTATTCTATATTGTATTTTAATTTTATATACATACACATTAATTGTACAGCGCATCGAGACATGGTGCATGTATGATGCGCTTAATAAGAAATAAAGTATTATTATTATTATTATTATATTAATTACAGAGCTAAACATGTAAAAATTCGCAAACTTACATAATTGGCTAACTACCCGAATATACCCAGGACCCTGTAAAGACCTCCACCCCATGAGATTTTTATGCATTGTATTATAAATAAATTTATCCAATATCACCTATACAATTTCAGTGTGAAATCATTAGGGTAAAGTTGGGTAATATGGGCATACTGTTGTCTCACTAATGCTGCGATGAAAATGCAAGCATAGTTCAGAAAAAAAATTTAAAAGTGCCCATGTTGAACATTTGTTGGAAAAACAGTGGGTTTTATGGGCACCTCATTCTGAAAATATGAGCACTGCATATTCAACTTTTAATACTCTCAACTATAATACCAAAGTTTAATATGGGCAAGATAAATGGTTAAATAGAGTATTTTCATTGAACAGCCCTGAATTCAGCAGGACATAAGTCTTTCCTCCCCTCTTATTACTCGTTTTGCTTTTCAGACACAGTAGGTAATAATTGATTCCATAAATATAACTTTCTCAGAAAAATAACAAACATCAACTAAATGATAGAGTGTCAAATATTAAAAATACTGCTGCTTGGATGCACTTTGCTTCAGCCAATCACAGCCTAGGGCGGGGACTTTTTTAGCCAATAGAGTTGCAGTATTGTGTTTTAGCCACCTGGTGGAAATACAGAGAACCTTCCGTGAAAATCCACTATTCAACATTGGCCAGATCTGCTGAATTAAATATCCCATGTTCGATCCCCGCCTGGGCTTTCCTCGTGAGCTACGTCCTAGCTGGATGTGAATCGCATGAATGTTAATCTATCATATATATATCAGCTGGTTGACCTAATGGTTAAAGCATCTACCCATTCGATCCACATTGGATAACTCTTCTGAAGGTCTCGGGTTCGATCCGCCCCACATGCCAGCAGGATGCCAATTGCATGAGCTTTTAAATTGGAGGTGCCTTGTATTATGTGCCTACACGTATACTGGAGCAAGTAAATGACCCCACCCGTGGGGTAAATGTGTAACATGGTGTGGACTCCAATCTTTATCATCTCATCATTACGTCTGCCTCTGGCAACTTGTCATAAATGCTGACTAAGCTTCGGAGTTCTGAAGTTCAGTAGCATTGAGACATTGATCATTGAAAAAAATGTTTGCATTTGAAAATGACCAATTAGGTTTTGGTAGGTAGGTAGGTTGGTATTAATGTCATCTAGGATCTGTCTACCTTTATTGTGCACCTAATTAATATCTGAAATCTTATTCTGAATGAAAATCCCAAAATATTTGCGTAACATGTTTGTCTTCTGATTCTCAGCGATGTCAGTGATGTTATCACGACTGACATTTTTTCACTGGGTCACGATTACTCCCGATTTCGTATTCCGAGTCTAGGTTGTCAGGAGACACATTTGTTTATGACACGTCTTATATGTCATCTTCCAACAAACATATATAGTCAGGAAGCCAGTGCCCCAAAATATTGAAAGGGTTGGCAGGGCAAGATATACTTCAGTATAATACATTTATATAATCCCAAAAGTGTCCAGATGATGAATCCAGTGTATACATGGCCAAATGTGCTGCGTGCGTTTTCCATGAGAAGGATACACGCATGGAAAACACGTGGTTTTTAGCTAATTATGATGAGGCAAAAACCATGCATTTTACGCACGTGGCACAATTGGCTATGTCCCAATGGCCATTCTCTTGCCTTTGGTTAGTTTTTTGCAAGTTTTGTAAAGAGAGATTGAGTTTTTCCAATTGTGAAAATTGTCCCATTCTGATGGGATACCTTACGTTTATTCAGCCACTGATGGTTGACTCTTTATTCAAGAACAACATATTATAAATCAAATGAAAGCCAGCCAGTTAAACAGGCTTTCATTTGATATGTATGTTCTGTATTTATGTGCATTTCATGGCCTGAAATTCGTTTTCATAAACTAATATCTACGTCCATCTTAGCATAATGTTTTCATCACTTCCATATATTTTGTCTGAAGTTTCTGTGTGAGATTAACAATTATTCATTGGTTCTTTGTTTCAACAGGAGTTATTCCTTATGCTTTTGGCTTTCATTTGACACTTTACGCAATGCCATGATATTTGCCATTGTAGAAATTATCTTACGGAATCATGAAATGCTGATATATTGAGTGGCAACTAAACTCTAAAAACAAGTGTTTTTGAAAACCAACACTAAAATCAACACCTTTTTGTTACACTTTATGAACGTGTTGAAATGTTTAAGATAATTAGAGTAAACGTGTTGAGGTAATTATGAAAATAAACATAAAAATACCTTTTAAGCCTGTTAAGCCCCGTTCCCACATAGCCGAGTTACTCGTAGTCAACTCGTAGGATTACGTAACACGCCTCTCGGGCCCAACTCTTACTAAACTCGGCGATTACTCCTCGCACTCGAGAGATGCTCGGCGAGACACTCCTGAGTCTCGTAGCGAACTCGTGGGATTTGGAGCCGAGTTTGCCGAGTCTCCCGAGTATGCCGTGCTGCACGGCACACTCGGCGGATTTTCAGGAGTTTCAAAATCTTGGTCATGTCTCGCCGAGTTACTCCTCGAACTCGCCGAGTTACTCCTCGAACTCGCCGAGTTACTCCTCGAACTCGCCGAGTTACTCCTCGAACTCGGCGAGTTACTCGGCGCTATTTTCACTCGTATTACACTCGGGGGGGATGTTGAGGAGTGCGAGGAGTAACTCGGCGAGTTGTAGGAGTAACTCGGCGAGTTGTAGGAGTAACTCGCCGAGTTGTAGGAGTAATTCGCCGAGTTGTAGGAGTGCCAGAATTCAGTCGAGGGGGTTTAAAGTGTCACTCCGTGGGTTTAACCAGTGAATGATGTAGATCCAACGCGCTTGGACTAACTGCAAATGACGCAATGGTATCTGGGTTTGTTATGTCATCACAGCGGGGTACGCTCTCTAGGTAGTATATAAAGATTGACCAGTGATCAGGGGATCATTCAGCATTTTGCTAACACACATAGAAGACCAAAAGACCGCTCCAGAAATTTTTTATCATGCCGATGAAAAAGACCAGGTTCGCCAAAAGGCCTGCAGTGGACACAGAACTATCTGCTGGATCTTCTGATGACTCTGAAAACCCGACAAAGACATCGCAGAAGACTGCTCTTCCTGTGAAGAAAATGAAGAAGTCTGCTCCAAGATCTCCTGTCAAGAGGACTACTGCTGCTGCAAGATCTCCTGCCAAGAGGACTACTGCTGCAAGATCTCCTGGCAAGAAGACTGCTGCTGCTGCAAGATCTCCTGCCAAGAGGACTACTGCTGCTGCAAGATCTCCTGCCAAGAGGACTGCTGCTGCAAGATCTCCTGCCAAGAGGACTGCCAAGACGCGTCTGCCAGTGCCAACAAGAACGTCATCAGATGCTGGCAGTAGTAATGATGAGCCCCAGGTTGCTACTCCTGCGTCTGCTGCAGCACCTGCTACTTCTTCGCCTGCACCTGCTCCTTCGCCTGCTCCTTCGCCTGCTCCTTCACCTGTTCCTTCGCCTGCTCCTTCGCCTGCTCCTTCGCCTGCTTCTTCGCCTGTTCCTTCGCCTGCTCCCTCGCCTGCTACTTCACCTGCTACGTCCGAAGTGCCTGCTACACTTTCCAATGTTGCCAGGAAAAAACAGGAAAAGTTGTTCCTGCCAGCCACCGATGAGCAGGATATCGCTGACTGGTTTAGAGACAATCCCATTTTTTATGACCGGACCTTGAAAGCCTACAAGGATTCAGGAAAGAAAATGGCCCTCATCAATGAGATGGCAAGGAAACTGAGTGTCCCCTGCACTGGATTCCAATTGAAGACCTGGATGGAATCCATGCGGACTGTCGCAGGGAAACTAGTGCGGCAGGGACCATCTGGAACTGCGAAGAGGAACCCCACAGAGAAGGAGTTGTGGATTATATCGAATTTTGGATTCCTTGTGGACCACATTACACGTATTCCAAGTCGCCGGGGGAACACTGCCCTCCAGAAGAAAATTGGCAAGGCACGGGAGACACTTAAAAATCTCGAGGAAGAAGAAGGGAGCTCTACTCCAGCTGATGATTCCGGGCCCCAGGAAATTTCTGATCCGGACATTTCTATGGATATCCCTCCTGTCCGGCAGACGAAGGGTGGTCCATACAAGAAAAGGAAAAGGTCCACGCCACCGCAATCTGGCATAGAAAATCTTGTTAACATTGCCAGACAGTCTACTGGAGTCATCCAGCAGACTATGCAGCAAATGGCCGTTCCTCCAAAGGATTTGAAGGAGAGGCGAATCCGGGCGATGGGGGAGTTCATTGTCATGGAATGTCTGTCCATGGATGATGAAGCATTTGAAGACCTGCACAGCAACCTGATCCCCACATTCATGCAGCTCAAAGCGAATGCCATTAGAGCCAGGTTCCAGCTGCAGCATCAACCCCAGCATCAACCTCAGCAATTCATGCAGCACCAGCAGCATCACCAGCAGCATCACCAGCAGCAGCACCAGCAGCAGCACCAGCAGCAGCACCAGCAGCAGCACCAGCAGCAGCACCAGCAGCAGCACCAGCAGCAGCACCAGTTCTATCCTCCTTCTGGATCCCAGCATCAGGTGCACTTCCCACCAATGATAAGTCCAGAAAAGAATTGGCCAGCGGGAACCTCAGCAATGCCACCTTCCGGACCTCCATCCATGATTTCCGAGATTCCCACCACTTCAACTCCTGCTTTGAACATAAGCCAGTTTTTGAATGTTTGAAGACAACAGTTTTAAAACCATCCCCGGCCTTTTTCAAGGCCACCAAATCCTCCCAAAAGAGCACGCCTTGTACACATATCTGTGTATAAACAATCAATCAAAAAAAAAAGTTCCAAAACCCTCCAAACTTTTCTCTATCTTTGTCCACGAAAGTATAATATTTTAGTCCAAAATCAATTTCTTCACTTCAAGTAACTTGTTCATATTTCCTTTTCATTACAGCACAGATATTGGTCCATTTTTTTGTAATATTTCTTTTAATAAGGGTTAATAATTTTGATGAAAGAAGACATACTTTTTTTGGTTCAGAAGTGCCGTAGTTGTTGGTTGTTCAGAAGTGCCGTACTTTTTTTTTTGTTCAGAAGTGCCGTACTTTTTTTTTGTTCAGAAGTGCCGTAGTTGTGTCTTGTTCAGAAGTGCCGTATTATTTTTTTTGCTTCAGAACTGCCGTAGATTTTTCTATTATACTGCAATGAAAATAATGAAAGTACGGCACTTCTGAACAAGAAACAACTACGGCAGTTCTGAAGCAAAAAAAATAATACGGCACTTCTGAACAAGAAACAACTACGGCAGTTCTGAAGCAAAAAAAATAATACGGCACTTCTGAACAAAAAAAAAGTACGGCACTTCTGAACAACCAACAACTACGGCACTTCTGAACCAATAAAATATTTTGTGTGGGTCAGACAGGAACGTTTTTTTTATTACACAAGAAGTGTACATGGTCTGCTCTTTTGGGAGGATTTGGTGGCCTTGAAAAAGGCCGGGGTTGTTTTGTGGAATCTTTATACCATGTCATCTTGCCATGGCACTCTTCCTTCTTCTGAATTGACAAAGTCCACCAAGTACTGCCGTTGATTCTTGGCTGCTTCAGTCATAGAATGCCCTCTATTTGTTGGTGGCATTTCATCGATTTCTCCAGCTGCCCTCCAAGTTCCTGGGATGATACGATGTGTGATTGGATCTTCATGGTCCAGCATGATGTTCTGAGCAGTCGGATAAGTTATTCTCATCAGATTGTGGAGGCAGCAACATGCAATGACTATAGATTCCACTGTCTTAGTTCTTTGTGGCATGGTAGTCAGGAGACACCTGAACCTTGCTGCAAGGATCCCAAATGCGTTTTCCACAATTCTTCTTGCCCGGGAGAGGCGGTAATTGTATATCCTCTGCTCTTTGGTCATGTTTCTGAGAGGCAGTGGCTTCATCAGCCAGGTTCTCAAGGGGAAGGCATCATCTCCGACAATGAAGTAGGGAAGAGGTCTGTGACCAGGAAGAATTGGTTCAGGTGGAGGTAATCCAATGGTCCCTTCTTCAAGTCCTTCTCTCAGGAGTGTATCATTAAAAACTCCTCCATCAGATCCAGCGCCGTTTGCTCCACAGTCTACATAGAGGAACTTGTAATCAGCATCCACAAGAGCCATGAGTACGATGGAATGGAAGCCCTTGTAATTGAAATACACTGAACCACCTTTTGGAGGACATTTGATGGCCACATGCTTCCCATCAATGGCTCCAATACAGTGAGGAAAGTTCCACCTTGAATAGAACAGTTTCGCAACTTCTCTCCACTCTTCTGGAGTTGTGGGGCATGCCAGGACATCTTCATTATACTCCGCAATGATGGCTTCACAGACTTCTCGAATTATGTTGCTGATGGTATTGTAAGCCACTCTGAAGCCATACATGAGGGACCTGTAGCTGTTTCCAGTTGCCAAATAGCGGAGGGTGATGGCAAGTCGGAGTCCTGGCTCCAAAGATTTCCTCCAGAAGGTGTCTTCTTTGGTAATCCTATGACCTATTTTGCCAAGGATCCCTTGAAACATGGCTGGTTCCATTCTCAAAAAGTTAGTATAACTAGAAGTGTCCTCTTGCATCAGTTCAGTCAGTAGACGCTCATACTGTCCCATCTGAGGTCTTCTCAGCAGCCAGGGCCTCACCCAATACCTCCTCCTCCTCTTCCTCCTCATGGCTGCTAATTTTCTTTCTTCTTTCTTCTTACTCTCCTCATCCTCAAGTAATGCTGCTGCAACAACAGCAAGTTGCAGATTCGCATGAGCAGCTAGTAGTACCAAGACTCTATTCTGATGTTCTGTCTGATGCATGTCCATGGTCCTCTCTCTTCAGCAGCTACAGACAGAATGATCAAGAACAGAAGATGCAGCCCCTATTTATATATTTTTGTAATTAAACACAGCTATTTGCATAATAATTTAAGTAATAACCTTGATGAGTATCATGAGTATAACTCGTCGACATTACGAGTTACTCCTGGTACTCGGCGAGTTACTCCTGGTACTCGGCGAGTTACTCCTGGTACTCGGCGATTTACTCCTCTAACTCGCCGACACTCTCCTCGAGATCGTTCACTAATTGGCTGCAACTCGGCGAGTCACTCCTGGTACTCGGCGAGTTGCTCGCTGAACCCGCCGAGTAACTCGGCGAGTAATTCGGCGAGTAACTCGGCGAGTCACTCCTGGTCATTTTTTCCGCAAAAATTTGTCGCCAACTCCTCGAATTTTGGGTGTTACGTAATTTTTGTTGTTACTACGAGTTGACTACGAGTAACTCGGCTATGTGGGAACGGGGCTTTACACTTTATTAACTCTACAACATGTCTAACAAGGATGAAGTGTTTATATTAAACATGTCAGTGTACAACATGTTTAACAACTGAAGTGTTTATATCAAAACATCTCAGTCTTCCACTTTGTAGGCTATCTTTAACGAATGCATGGCAGTTGGAGCCTCTTTGTCAATCTCCTTTAGAGCATCTCCTGGTATAGAACATAGTCAACCTGCAAGTGACATGGAAAATGCACCCTAATTCATAGTCAATGACTGAAGTATTAGGAAATTTCAAAAATATGGAGAAAAAAATATTATTCTGGGGGCATGTATAGTTACTTCTTTGAAGAACATTTCATGAGGATATTATTTACGGTCGGGGTTCTGAAACTGGTATGGTTGCATTGGGGTAATTACCCTATGATGGGGTAAAATGCTATACCTAATGTTTGGGTGATCAGATCTTTGCCGAACTTGGTTTATATGATCTAAGGGTGAAACAGATTTAGGTTTCCGAAACTTATGTTGTTACCATGGGGTAATGATTCCTAGGGGTAATTATCCCCATGAGAGTAATTAAATTGTGATAATATAACTTGAATTTGGTTAAGGAATCTTTCCGAATTTGGTTTGGATATATTTATAAATTTTATTGACGAATCCATATCATAAAGATACATGTGTCAAGTTAAAACATTAAAATTATCAAGCATGTACAATAGAGAAGGGAAAAAAAGTAAACAAGGCAATGCAAGAATGATACAATATGAAGTTATAATACATACACAATGAATATTTTAAACTATTTTAATGTACACATGTACAAATCACATGTTAAAATAATACTGATTGTTATATGCATGCCAGATTCTGTTTGTATAATAATTAAATTATTATACAGGTGTTACAATCATATTATTACACTTTCATGGTTGCCATGGGGTAATTACCCCATGATGGGGTAAAATGCCATAACTTCTGTTGGGGTGATTTGATCTTCACTGAATTTGGTTTGTATGCTATACAGGGTGTTACCATCCTGTTATTACAATTGTATGGTTGCCATGGGGTTATTACCCCATACTGGGTGAAATGCTCTAACTTCTGTTTGGGTGACTGGATTTGGCTTCATGTTTGGTTTGTATACTCTACAGGGTGTTTAGAAAAATTGCATAAACTCAAACAAAATGGAATATTTCTCTTGTATTTTTATGAGATTTCTTAATTCTTTACTAAGCCAGTCGGCTACGTAGTTTAACCAATCATTTTGTTTAAGTAGGTAAACTAGCAAATCATGTTGTGTCGTAGGGCATGATGGCATAAAATGCCATAACTTCTATTGGGGTGATCAGATTTACTTTGAATTTGATTGTACAGTCTATAGAGTTTTAGAATCATGTTATAACACTTTTATGGTTGCCGGTACTTACCCCATGATGAGGTAAAATGCTGTACGTTCTGTTTTAGTGATTGGATTTGCTTTGAATATGGTTGGCAGACTCTGTAGGGCTTTAGCATCATGTTACAGTATTACAACGGATTATTTATTACATCAAAATCTCAGGACTGGTTCATCTGCCTACCGTAAAACTTTCAGAGGTTTCTGTTGATGTGTTTCGCTTCCAGTTAAAAGGATAACAATCCTTGATATCCACAATCCAGTTTAGCACAGGGTGCTTGACAAGAAAAATAGCAAAAATATGGTAGTACAGGAGCTTTCTAGTCGATTCGTCACTGGTCGATTCGTCCCAGCCAAAACTGGTCGAAATGTCGAAAAAAAGTCTATTCGTCACCTGAAACTGGTCTATTCGTCACCCAAATTTGGTCGGTTCGTCACTCGTATTTAAAAAATATATATAATTGCAGTACAGGCTAGACTTACTCTACAGCCCTTGTATGTCTGTCCGCCGTCACTCCCCGGCCCAACTCAAAATAAGCCATACAGGCTTGTACATTAGAATACTGTAACTTCACTTCAAGTTAACATATATCCAAAAATTTTAACAGATTCGGAATGAGAGATTATTGGCCACGAGTAATTATTTAATACCAAGTTAAGTTACTTATTCATTGTTAAATAAATATAATAATTTTTTTTATATTATACTAGGATCATGCAATTTAGCAACAATGACGACAAGAAGACAACTGACAATTTTATTAATAATCACAGTTTTATTAAAAATATTAAAATTAAAATGCTCAATTTAATCAGCCATTTATAGATATAGAGCTATATATCTTAGACTAGATACAATTTTCACAGTTTTATTAACAATATAAAAATTAAAATGAACAATTTAATGAACCATTTATAGTTACAATTTACACTGAGTAGTGATGTATATCAATATCCACAATTGTATTAAGATAACAATAGGATGATACTGAACAAGAAACAAGAAAACATGTAGAATATATATACAATAATGAAATAAAACGTGAAAAATCCTGCGAAATAAAAAGTGTGGTTCTGTATGACTTTATTGAAATTATTATGCATCATTTGATATGCACCAAGAAGTAATATGTAATTATAAGTATTTCTAAGCATCATCTAAATATGAATAATGCGCTTGTGCATAGGAATAGTAATATGAAGAAATGTATTAATCATAATATATGCATGTTATTATAATATAAATAATAATAATATTTTATTATTGTCTTTATATATTTATAAATTGTGGAATTAATTTTATTAAAAATATTAATCATAATATATGCATGTTATTATAATATAAATAATAATAATATTTTATTATTTAGTCTTTATATATTTATAAATTGTGAAATTAATTTATTATCAATTAGCAAGCATATTTATACATTAAACACATTGTAAAACAAAAAAGTAAATCGATGTCAAAAATAATAATGTGGCATTCATTTAATATCAATAAGCAAGCATGTGCCATGATTATAGATCACTAGGTTACAATAGCAATTAACAATTAGAAGCCGTTTTCTGTGATTCGGTACGCTGAAGTGTTTTTCTTCTATTCACGATTGTATTTAGTTAGTCCATCAGGCATCACATGCTTATAAATAAGCTATTTAAATTCAATTAAATTGGCGTTAGATATATATTTTTCGCTAGTACATAATAGCAATAATGTAACACTATTCTGCACTTTTAAATGCGGGTGACGAATAGGGTGACGAATCGACCAGTTTTGGGGTGTCGAACTGACTTTTTTCGGTTGACAAATCGACCATTTTCGGGTGACGAACAGACTTGGCGGGGACAAATCGCGCAGTGACGAATGGACCTGCTACCATACTGGAAAGCGGATTTTTTACTGACGAAAGCATTTAACCATTGTGAATTAGACACCATTTTACTAGCATTTAGATTTTATGGATCAAATCTAAATATGGTGAACATGTGTTACCCATTTGGCATTGGGGTTCTTTATGTGGGAAAACAAGCATGATAAGGACTGAACAATTATGGTTCTGTAAAATAGGTTATGTTTCTTCTATATATTTTTTCCTTATTTTTTGCATCAGCTGTTTATCAAAGGCTGAATTGACTTCTATAGTGATTCTTTTTAGCTGCAAAATTGTGATTTTTAAACAATAATTCATAACAGTGTTATAACATTATCTGAAAGACATTTGCATTACAATATTGATGCTTTCACAATGATGTTAACTCTATGTATTATTTAGCAGTCAAAGGTGTTATGTATTAATGATGTTATTTGTTAACATTATGGCACCATTATTTGGTAACATTCCTATAAAATAAATCTGTAATGTGAGTCAAAAGGCATTCCCAATGCTATGGAATAATGATTTTATAACATTTTTATAACATGTAAAAGAAAACATATAAGGCTTTCATTTGCACCTGTTATTTGACTTATAAAGTAAACCCTTGCCATTAAGACCACCCGTGGTACAAATCTACTCATCAAATGAATAAGAAATTGAAACACCATTATAGGAAAACTGTTTGGTGCGAAAACATGGGTGGTAAATTGGTGAAGTGGCCTAAAAATATAAAACAGGTGAAACGTAAAGATAAAAAAAAAGTGATATCAAGTTGATAATGTACTGAAACACTGCAGATATCCAATTAAAGTTAATTGATATTTAAGAAATGTAATTATATGACAGTAGGTTCTAATAGGAAGGAAATGAAATACAGGGTTCCAACTGGGCATATGCACTCGTTGTATTTCCTAACAATAGTTTTTTCCATATTACGCAGGTAATCCAATTCTCCTTTTAAATTAAGAATAGTGGAATAATATATTATAAAGAAATTGTTTTTGCAAACTAATCCCCCGCCCCCGTAGCAGCCTAAATTACTATATGTTTTTTATGAAATGAATGACAGGAACCTCTTTCAGTCATACTTTTGGCTCCCCCCCCCCTCCGTAGATGCTCCCCCCCCCCCCAAAGAGGCAGGCTGGATCTGCAAGTGTATCCATCTATCTATCTATCTATCTATCTATCTATCTAAATATTGGCCATGTTTAACTGGGCTAATTCAATATAAAATGATATACATACAGATAATTATCCTCAACTGATCTTGCGTTTTTAATTTTAATCAGTGTGGCTTTAATGTGTATAGGTCAAGATATGGTGACAAATGTTAATAATATTTGATAGTCCTCCTGAAAACTGTGCAAATATAGGGGAGAGTGGAGCACCTTGATCCATTGGCTCTGTGGGCCAGTTGGTTTGTCAATAACCTTGTAAATGGCAATGATTTTGTGATAAAGAATTAGGTCACTAATGATATACATTAAGACAATTATCCTTAACCGATCTTGTGTTTTTTATTTTATTTAATGTGGCTTTAATTTGTATAATATAACAAATTTTGCATCCGTCATGGCTTGATATTAAAATTTATTAGATTTAAAAGTTTTGTGCTTTTAAATTTCAAATGTTCATCAATCAAGATCAATAAGCGAAAGGTTGCCACTGCTCCTGCATTTTGGCTCCCTGTTCAGAGTTCAAAAATGTCACTCACTCTGTGAGATCACGGGAAAAAGGGTGTCAAAATGTTGATATAAATATCCAAATTGAAGGCACATGGTCTGGCATTACATGTATGTCACTGTAATCATCAAAATGAACGATTTTGTCATTGATATTAAATATATATAGATAAAGATATCAATGTGACCAAGACTCAAAAATATTTATAATCAAACACTTTACTGATTGTGAAACAACACTTCAACGTGTCTAAGAAAGGCGTTGATTCTTAGAGTGTAAACATATTTTAAAATTCTCCCTTACATTTTCAATTGTAACCCAAACCTGTATGAGAAATTTCTTAAAATATTTATGAAATTGACAGGATCTCACATATGAATTCAGATGCACTTAATAACCTTTGCTAATGATGACATCCATCTACACCAAGGTCAACCTAGTTGGCATGTCATCTCAAATTTAGGCCTATATTTATATCAGTCGAATGCAGAAATATCATGATGTAGCCCTTACATGCCTGCGTAGTGTGTTACATGGCCAAATGTGCCACGTGCATTTTCGTCTGATTATATTTAGGCAAAAAACCATGCGTTTTCAATGCCTTTATCCTTTTCATGGAAAATGCATGTGGCACATTTGGCCAGGTATGTGTGAAAATAATACCTACAGGTGAACCTTTTCTTTGGGGAATTGATGCATATTGTATTACATATATAGCTTTTATTGACACTTTTTCATATCAGAAAAGATACATATGTCACATATCTACTCACTACGTCTATCTAAAGCCCCTGTCACACGGGCCGGTTGTGCCGTAGTGAACCCGTAGTATTACGTAATAGTTGCGGAAATCGCTACCCGGCTCGAAGCCGGCGGCCCAAATACGGCCACCCGTGGATACCCGTGGATACCCGTCAAGCACCCGTGGGACCCTTGGCCAAGCCGCGAAACCCGGCCCCGGTAGCCGGTTGTGCCATGCTTGCATGGCACAACCGTAGAAATCTCACGGGTGTAAAAAAAAAACAAAAAAACCCCGTGGAAGCCGGCGGGTGACCCGTGGAAGCCGGCGGGTGGCCCGTGGAAGCCGGCGGGTGGCCCGTAGAACCCGGCGAATTATTCGTCCCTAATTTCACCCCGGCGGCTTGTTGAGGGGTTCTACGGGTAACCCGGCGGCTTTCACGGGTAACCCGCCGGCTTTCACGGGTAACCCGCCGGCTTTTTGCTACCAGCGTCAGCGTAGGCAGGTATATACTTTAAAAGGCTGCTGCTCCTCTAATATTAGTCCGATTTTCCTCAAATAACAACTGAATGGCAGTATAGCTCATACTGATTCCATACGTATTTTCGGATTTAAAAAAACCCGAATATTAAGCGAGATATTTGTCTGAGAAGGCAGTTGTCTTGCGGCGGCTGCTGCTCCATTTATATTAATCCGATTTACGTTAACTCAGGACTGAATTGTAGTATAAAATCATACTGATTCCATACGTGTTTTCGGATTGAAAATAGACCAAATATTAAGCGAGATATTCGTCTGAGAAGGTAGCTAGGTTGGCGTAGGCAAACAGTGGTGCTCTCACAGACGTCCGCGCCCTGACTGTATCAATGCAGGAAGGGCTGAGCCCTTCTTTAAAAGGCTGCTGCTCCCCTAATATTAGTCCGATTTTCGTCAAATTAAAACTGTATTGTAGCATAGTTCATACTGATTCCATCATGTTTTCGGATTGAAAATAGACCAAATATTAAGCGAGATATCCATCTGAGAATGCAGTTCTCTGGCGGCGGCCAGGTGCTCTGTGTATGGTCATGACTTGAATGGTGTGGTCAATATTTTTGACCATCATATATACATTGTTTGAATGAGCTTTATTGCAATTCATTTCTACTCATTCTGCCAACTGCCATGACCGTTATGTCAATTGCTTTTAGCATTTTGAATGATATAAAGAATGGGTGTAGAGAATACAGCAAATGCTCAATACATGTGTCAATTGCCTAATTGCCTAAATTGGGGTTCTTTGACCTGTCATTTCATAGTTTGTTCAAAGATGACACAGTAATATGACATTGTCTTGATTGTCATTCACAATTACAAAAAGATGTAATTGCTTTCATTAATTAAAAACAATGTATTGTATTGTAATTACCAGGCAATGATTATATTTGTATATTGGTATTTTTTTTATACATGTGAACATTCTTATCTTTTTGTGTATATTTTTGTAAAATTTAAATGTAATATTGATATTGTAATTAGTATTTGTGATTTGATCTGTGATTTTATTTGCTATCTTTTATGTACTTATATGGACCAAATATTAAGCTAGATATTCTATATTATATAATAAGCATATAAATCTATCTGTCTCTCTAAACTATCTGTCTATCTACATATTCGATTTTCGTCAAATAAAGACTGAATTATTCAGGGAAATGTGTAGAATTTATATAATAGTTAAGGTGGGGAAAATTAATGGAGTAAACTAGGCACAAACAAGAATATTCTTGTTAATAAAGTTAGTAATACCTCATAGAATATAGATAGACAGATAGTTATAAGATCTTCACCTAATAATATGTTACTATCAATAATTCATTAATTCGTCATCAATAAAAAACGAAAATAAAACAATGTTTGTTTGCTTGTTGCCAATAAAATTCCGACTTGATAAAGATGTCTATGGAGCTATAACAACTATCTATAGATAGATATACTCTAGTTTATATAAAATATCAATATTTCGTTGTTGTTTCTGAAAATAATCCAACTTAAATTAATATTGATATTGCATGTTCCATCCATGATCAAAACAATCTCCCTCTTTAATATGCATATTAAACAGGAATCAGTTGAAATTCAGAACTTCAATTAATGCTTGTGATCAATGATGAAAAAGCATGACTTACCCCATTCTTTGTATTATTCAAAATGCTAATAGCAATTGACATAACGGTCAAGGCAGATTGCTATTACATATATAGGTTAATTGACTTTACAAAACCAAAGGAAAAGTCCTTCCCATTGGCCAGTTGGCAGAATGAGTAGAAATTAATTGCAATAAAGCTCATCCAAACAATGTATATATAATGGTAAAAAATATTGACCACACCATTCAAGTCATGAACATACACAGAGCACCTTGCTGCCTTGTCAGACGAATATCACGCTTAATATTTGGTCTATTTTCAATCTGAAATTCTGTGTGGAATAAGTATGAACTCTTCTATAATTCAATATTTATTTGACGCAAATCGGATTAATATTAATGGAGCAGCAGCCGCCACCAGACAACCGCCTTCTCAGACGAATATCTCGCTTAATATTTGGTCTATTTTCAATCCGAAAACACGTATGGAATCAGTATGATTTATACTACAATCCAGTCTTTATTTGACGAATCGGACTAATATTAGGGGAGCAGCAGCCTTTTAATGAAGCGCTCAGCATTGATACAGTCCCGGCGCGGACGTTTGCGAGAGCACCACTGTTTGCCTCCGCCAACCTAGCTACCTTCTCAGACGAATAACTCGCTTAATATTTGGTATATTTTCGATCCGAAAACAGGTATGGAATCAGTATAAACTATACTACAATTTTAGTTCTTATTTAACGAAAATCGGACTAATATTAGGGGAGCAGCAGCCTTTTAAAGTATACTCCTGGAAGCTGCGAGTTACTCCTACTACTCGCCGGCTTACTCCTACAACTCGGCGAGTAACCCGTAGAACCCGCCGAGTAACCCGTAGAACCCGTAGAACCCGCCGAGTCACCCGTAGAACCCGCCGAGGCACCCGTAGAACCCGCCGAGGCACCCGTGGAAGCCGGCGGGTAACCCGTGGCAGCCGGCGGGTATCCCGGCGGGTATCCCGGCGGGTTACCCGTAGCACCCGGCGGGTAACCCGGCGGATGCTGCCCCGCCCCTTTTTGCTGCCAGAACCGCTCGCCAAACCGGCGGAAAGAGCTGTTACATAACTATTACGTAATACTACGGGTTCACTACGGCAAAACCGGCCCGTGTGACAGGGGCTTAAAACTACATCTACAAAAATCTGATGTACAAGTTCTCATTATTTTATACATAATATACAGCTTAACATTTAAGGTCCCAGTTGCCACAATTTGATGTTTTCTGGACAGAGTCCTGCTCTTAAACATTCAGTATTAAGGCGAAATAATATATATATATATATAAGTACATAAAAGATAGCAAATAAAATCACAGATCAAATCACAAATACTGATTATAATATCAATATTAGATTAAAATTTTACAAAACTATACACAAATACTGATCATAATATCACAATAAGATTCAAATTAACACAAAAAGATAAGAATGTTCACATGTATACAAATAAAAAAGTACCAGGCAACATTGCGCTGACCCTGGCATTTGGCTCTTCTAATTTGTGTTGACAGTCATGTCAGGGACTGTCATATCGGAGGAGCCCAGTTGTAATTAAAGTCTACATTACTTTATTTAGGAAATTACCAAGAGCATATATCATTTCAGGTTCTTTATTTGACATTAGTGCTTTAAATTTATGTCTTTTATCTAAGTTATGGAAATTTGGAATCAATTTATTTGCTTTTAGGATTAATTGATTTCTGGGTTCTGCATAATTGTTACAAATTAAGAGACAATGTAGTTCATCTTCTACTTCATTACTATCACATTTATTACATTTTCTTTCTTCTAATGGTATTTTAGGGGTCTCATGTCTTCCGGTTTCAATTTTGAGGTTATGTGAGCTAAGTCTAAATCTTGCTATGTTATTATAGGTTTTCTTCGGGAGGTTGAGATTTAGATAAGGTTCAAAGCAATACGTAGTTTTAAATAATTTGTATGTTCTTAGTTTTGGGTGCTTCTCAGAGTCATTTATCTTGCTAAGGATCCTTGATTGTTCACTTTCATACAGTTTAAGTTTGATTTCAGAGACCAGAGTCCCTGGCTCCTTTGTTTCCCAACTATTTATATTACATTCATTAATGATGTGTATTGTTTTAGTGTACCAGTTGGTCTGACCCTTAATGTAGAGAGATTCTTGAATTTTGAGGCATTTATTTAGGATGTCATAGGATGGCAGTGACATTAATCTTCCCCAGTACTTTATCATATTTATCTTCTGTCTAACTATAAGAGGAAACCTGCCTGTCTCAGCATACACAGCTAAGGTTGGGGTTTGTTTTCTAACACCTAATAAACTTTTAAGATATCTAATTTGTACTTTCTCCATGTCATTGTGTTGTTTACACATACACCATAACATGCTATTGTATTCAAGGATAGGTAAAATATAACTATCAAACATCTTAATAGCAAGTGATGGGGGTATGTAGCCAAGGGAGGGTTTTATTCTACTTTGGAGTGCAAAGAGTGCCTTTTGCGCTTGGTTGACTAGATATTCAGGCATTTTATTATGTAGAGTTCTATGTGAATTCAGGACATGGCCTAGGTATTTGTATGAATTAACAATTTCAATAATTTGGTTGTTGCATCTAAAGTCTACAGTACATTTAGACCCAATTTTCATGACTTTAGTTTTAGATGTGTTAACAATAAGGTGCCATTTTGCACAAAAATTATGTAAGGAATCAATGCTATTCTGTAATCCAGCAGCAGAGCCAGATATGAGGACTATATCATCTGCATAGAGGAGGTGGGTGAAGTCTGTACTGTTTATTTCTATTCCATCTTTAGAATCTAGGTATTTAGGAAGATCTGACATAAATTCATTAAACAATTTGGGACTTAAAATTCCCCCTTGTAAGACCCCAAAGATGCTGTCTATAGGGTCACCATATATTCCTTGTTGATATACTTTGGACTGTGCTTTATCAAACATGCTAATAATAATATTAAGCATCTTCTTGCCTATTTTCTGTTTATGAAGTTTGTAGTACAGAGCATTTCTATTTATATAATCAAATGCTTTACTGAAATCCACAAAACATAAAAATATTGATTTCTTATGAAATTGTTGGTATCGAATTACAGTATCCAATACAAAAACACAATCGGTTGTACTACGTGAAGGTGTAAAGCCAAATTGGAAAGGCTCATCAAGGGACATGGCATCATTCTTAAAATAGAGTCGTGCATTCAAAATTGAATCGAAAACTTTGGCCATAGCTACTGTTACAGTGATTTTCCTATAATTATCTGGATTCAACTCGTCGCCTTTCTTATTTAGTGCATTTATAATTCCCTCTGCCCATTGAGATGGATATTCTCCTTTGTCAAAAATGTAGTTAAATATTGTGCAAAAAGGTGTGACTAGTTCATTTGTGATATACCTATAAAATTCACCAGGGATACCATCAGTACCAGATGCTTTATTATTTTTAAGTTTTCTAATATGTACAGCTACTTCATCCTCTGTTATAGTAGAGTCGCAGATATGCTCAGCTACTACAATTTCATTACAGTTTGGATTAGTTTGTTGGTCAAATTTTAACATATCAACATAATGGTCTATCTCTGTTAAGTGCTCCATGTCAAAATAGTTGCATACGGGTGGACAAGCCTGGTTAGTGAAATACTCATGAAATGTTTTGAGGTCAGGTTGGTTAGTTATTTTATTTTTACCTACTGTCAGTTTATTCCAAAATTGCCAGCAATCAGTTTGGTTAGTGGATTTAAGTACACTAAGTTTATCTCTGTTTGATTTCTGATGTAAGCGTTTCTTACGTTGTATTACATTCTTATATCTTTTAATTAGAGATTTGTATTGTTCATTATGCACAGGAATATCTAGGCTATGGGTTTTAGCATAGTTATTAGCAACTTTCCTAGCATCTTTACATTCATCATCATACCAATTATTAACAGGGAAGGTGTTAGTTGCAGGCTTGAGGTATTTTTTCTTAAATGTGGACTCTATGCTATACTTCAAATAATCATAAGTGGAACATATAACTACATCTGTACCAACATTCTCACTTATGCTCTCAGTGAAACTGAAAAGTTTATCCTGTGCTGGGTCACTTTTGAGACTGTTTACATAATCAGGTAGTCTATCCATGTCAAATACATAATAAAATCTTTGGTTATGAAGTGGGTTGTTAGCAGGTTTAGGTCGTATGCATTCAGTGTTTTCATGGAATGTGTTTATAGGAATTGTGAATGCTAGAGGTGTATGGTCAGATTCTACTAATTTCTGACAGATATTAAAGTTACTTATCACATAACTCAGTTCTTTTGTGCTTACTAGGTAATCTACAATGATCTTGCCAAGAGGAGCATAGCATGTAAAGTTATCAGTATTATTGGCATTAAGATATCCATTCATTATTCTCATTCCACTGGTTTTACACATTTGGACTAATTCTTTACCATAGTTATTATGTGTGGTATCTTTAGTCTGTCTGGTTTTAATGTACCAATTTGGGTTTTGGTGAGATATGCTCAGTTGTGTATAAGTAGTATTTATATCTAGTATTGGACCTGTGTCTTCACCAACAGTGTCTTGTGCAATATCACTTAGTCCCCCAGTGCGACTGTTGAAATCCCCAGAAAGTGCAACCTGTGGTGAGAGTTGGAGAAATTTTACAATGTCTTGTTGTAACAGGTTAAAGATATCATTCATTTTATTAGTATTTAGATATATTTTGGAACCAAGAGGTGGTATATAAGTACCACCAACAAATATAGGAGGCTGAGGTCTTTGTATTATTTTGAGCCAAATAACATATTCATTTATTTTTTCGATTTTAACAAGGTGCTTTACATTATTTTTTATAAGAACAGCAATGCCACCAGATGGCCTACGCGCACGAGGGTGCTGGTATTGCCTTTGGCAATGAATGTATTGATATCCTTGCAATGAAGGCTCGAAAGAGTTTAGTTTCATTTTTTCGAATAGGAATATGATTTCATATTTAGAGAAAAAATTTAGTATGCTCGCTAGTTCAAGTTTAATACCTATGCCCTGTATATTCCAGGACAGTACATTTATGTTGTTAGGTTTACTTGTAATTGCGCAAGGATTTGGGTTTGTTATATTATTATCATTACATTTTTCATTTATGTTGTCCATATTTTGTTCAATATTACATTCTATATTGTCACATATGTTTATGCTTTGCTCTTTATCATTAGTTGTGAAGTGTTTTAAAGTATTTGTTGAATCAGCCTGGTCAGCCATAATTTCTCTTTCATGTTTAGAGCTATCTGCTGCATTATTGTCAGTTAAGCATACATAGTTTTTGGGGCTTAAAGTTACATTAATTTTGTCCCTGTTTTTAAATGAACCTAGGTTTGATATATTTATTTCCCTGTTATTAATATAGTTCAGTTTTGGGGTGACACTAGGTTTGAACTGAGCTCCCCCAACATTACCATAATCAGAGTTCACATAGAGGCTGGTTGTGGCATCTGGACAGGCAGCCGGGACCATTACAATGTAGCTGAATGCTTAACTCCAGCCTTAATTAGTTTCATCATTAAAATCCTCTGGGTCCACCACTTGATCCACTGCTGATGTCTGCCTGATATCAAATATTATCTCATCAAGAAATACTTACCCAAAATCAAAATAGCTGCATTTCAATCATACTGGATCTATGAGGTTACAACATGGGAAACAATTGCGGTCTATGCATGTTGACAAGGTCATTATAAAACAGCGGAACATGCAGGCATCTTGGAAGACACTTGGTCATTTACTGATGAATATTATATATATATCTCATGCACCATACCAGCAAAATGCATCATTATTAAGATGAAGATTACATCACCTAAAGTACACAGCCAGGTACACAAAAGTAAAATTACTCTAAGGTAGAAGTTCAGGAGTTTTGGTCGAATTTAGCTTCATTAAACACGTACAGAAAAGATGGCAAGACCACACTGTTGAAACCACCTTCAATCCAGGACAAATGCATTAAAACTGGTCTGCCTATGATGAAACATAGCCACATGAATCAAAGGTGGCATTCTCCAATGTCTCTAGCCATACTTATATATCCATAACATAGTCGAACATTACTGACCTTATAGACTTAACTTCCAACAACTCTAAACCCCCTCCAATTTCTCCATATATCCCTTAGCGCTTTTCTCCAAGCCAATTGCAGTTTATGCAAGCATGATATAGATGCTTCAAAAGGTTAAAATAAGATGAAAAATTTGTTAAAGAGAAAAGGGAGAACTACTTACCAGAAGAAAAGTTAACTATGCCAGAATGGAAATCATTTATAAAAATTCCAGTGAACAAGGCCGATGTGCTACAGATAATTTCTGAATACTTTGCAAAAAGAGAGCATTCCTCGATCATCCCATTTGCATTTAATAATTATGTTATTATAGAGGTGACATTCAAAGAATCTGACAAAGCTGTCCAGTTACAGGAAGTCATGGTTCATTGCTCATAATACCTTCACTTTAGAACAATATGAGAGGCTACAGACACAGATGTTGTATTACTGTACATGTGTCATGCTTCACTGAGGAATTTGAGAGCTTTCGTCAGAACAAAAATTATGAATTTATGCCTATCTAATAAATGCTCCAGCAGTTGACCAGAAGTTGACCAGAAAACAGGAGTGGCCAGTTCATGACATAGCTTGACAAATCCTTTCTGACCGCTGCTGTATGTCAGTTACATCTTTTGACTTGGCAATCATAATGCAGCCTGACTGGTGCCCAAAGTTGCTTGCTGGATCATGGACCAATTTTATCAACATTCTTTTGACAAGACATTCTTCAACAAGTGTCACTCCTGGTAACCTCTTTTGCCTCCAGTCACAGATTTTAGTGGGGTACTTATGGTTATTTTGATGGAAAGTCAGTCAATTGTGATACCGAGTTTGAATAATTATCAATAAATTGCACTTAGTGCAGTACAATCTGCAGAAAACTGTTCAACTTAGCTTTCCACATGACAACTATATTTTCCAGGTCCTGGCAATATTCAAGTCATTTGATGAGCGAATGCAATTCATGTTTGATCAACTCATTTTCATAGGCATTTCATACGACACGGTTCAAATACTGAGTAACATTGTACTGACATCAGTGTGAAAAAAATCCAGTGCAATATTCTTGTCATGTCTGGTGCAGAACAATCCAGTGCAATATTCTTGTCATGTCTGGTACAGAACAATCCAGTGCAATATTCTTGTCATGTCTGGTACAGAACAATCCAGTGCAATATTCTTGTCATGTCTGGTACAGAACAATCCAGTGCAATATTCTTGTCATGTCTGGTACAGAACAATCCAGTGCAATATTCTTGTCATGTCTGGTACAGAACAATCCAGTGCAATATTCTTGTCATGTCTGGTGCAGAACAATCCAGTGCAATATTCTTGTCATGTCTGGTGCAGAACAATCCAGTGCAATATTCTTGTCATGTCTGGTGCAGAACAATCCAGTGCAATATTCTTGTCATGTCTGGTGCAGAACAATCCAGTGCAATATTCTTGTCATGTCTGGTACAGAACAATCCAGTGCAATATTCTTGTCATGTCTGGTGCAGAACAATCCAGTGCAATATTCTTGTCATGTCTGGTACAGAACAATCCAGTGCAATATTCTTGTCATGTCTGGTGCAGAACAATCCAGTGCAATATTCTTGTCATGTCTGGTGCAGAACAATCCAGTGCAATATTCTTGTCATGTCTGGTACAGAACAATCCAGTGCAATATTCTTGTCATGTCTGGTGCAGAACAATCCAGTGCAATATTCTTGTCATGTCTGGTACAGAACAATCCAGTGCAATATTCTTGTCATGTCTGGTACAGAACAATCCAGTGCAATATTCTTGTCATGTCTGGTGCAGAACAATCCAGTGCAATATTCTTGTCATGTCTGGTACAGAACAATCCAGTGCAATATTCTTGTCATGTCTGGTACAGAACAATCCAGTGCAATATTCTTGTCATGTCTGGTACAGAACAATCCAGTGCAATATTCTTGTCATGTCTGGTGCAGAACAATCCAGTGCAATATTCTTGTCATGTCTGGTACAGAACAATCCAGTGCAATATTCTTGTCATGTCTGGTACAGAACAATCCAGTGCAATATTTTTGTCATGTCTGGTACAGAACAATCCAGTGCAATATTCTTGTCATGTCTGGTACAGAACAATCCAGTGCAATATTCTTGTCATGTCTGGTACAGAACAATCCAGTGCAATATTCTTGTCATGTCTGGTACAGAACAATCCAGTGCAATATTCTTGTCATGTCTGGTGCAGAACAATCCAGTGCAATATTCTTGTCATGTCTGGTGCAGAACAATCCAGTGCAATATTCTTGTCATGTCTGGTACAGAACAATCCAGTGCAATATTCTTGTCATGTCTGGTACAGAACAATCCAGTGCAATATTCTTGTCATGTCTGGTGCAGAACAATCCAGTGCAATATTCTTGTCATGTCTGGTGCAGAACAATCCAGTGCAATATTCTTGTCATGTCTGGTACAGAACAATCCAGTGCAATATTCTTGTCATGTCTGGTGCAGAACAATCCAGTGCAATATTCTTGTCATGTCTGGTACAGAACAATCCAGTGCAATATTCTTGTCATGTCTGGTACAGAACAATCCAGTGCAATATTTTTGTCATGTCTGGTACAGAACAATCCAGTGCAATATTCTTGTCATGTCTGGTACAGAACAATCCAGTGCAATATTCTTGTCATGTCTGGTACAGAACAATCCAGTGCAATATTCTTGTCATGTCTGGTACAGAACAATCCAGTGCAATATTCTTGTCATGTCTGGTGCAGAACAATCCAGTGCAATATTCTTGTCATGTCTGGTGCAGAACAATCCAGTGCAATATTCTTGTCATGTCTGGTACAGAACAATCCAGTGCAATATTCTTGTCATGTCTGGTACAGAACAATCCAGTGCAATATTCTTGTCATGTCTGGTGCAGAACAATCCAGTGCAATATTCTTGTCATGTCTGGTGCAGAACAATCCAGTGCAATATTCTTGTCATGTCTGGTACAGAACAATCCAGTGCAATATTCTTGTCATGTCTGGTGCAGAACAATCCAGTGCAATATTCTTGTCATGTCTGGTACAGAACATTCCGTACTTTCTACTTAATTTCAGATCAAAGTATTGGCATTAAGTAGAAAGTACGGAATGTTCTGCACCAGACATGACAAGAATATTGCACTGGATTTTTTTCACTTTGATCTGAAATTACACTTTCCTGGCAATATTGTAGGAAAACTGACAAAAAAATGCCTAGAATTAGCCAATTTTGTGTGACAAAAAATTGTACAGGCGTGTTTCTTGTCTATCATTTAATAGGATGTTAAAGTTATCTTAATCAAATGTCTAAAATTAATGCTCATACAAGGAGCCAAGAGTCGTGTGACAAATTTTCACTGAAATTTTGGTCTCGGTAATGAGAAATATTTTTGTTTGCAAGTTTGTGGTGGTGGCAATAATGAAGATAGCAGCCTTATATTGCGCAGAAATGTTCTTAGTTAAGTGTAGAAATTTGTAGTAGCTTTCATTTGGCTGTACTGTAGATTTGAAATGACTTATTACAGATTATGGTAACCATACCCTTGTAATTTGTGGATGTGTGAAAAAAATACATCACTATGTTAAAAAAACCTAATCTTTGAAAGTATTTAAGGAAACACTTGAAAAACTAACTTCGTATGCCCAGCTATGGGTGTTAAATGAAGTTTATATTACAGAAGCCCAATTCCTACTAGTTTTGACGATTAAGTTTTTTTAACGAAGGATTTTTAGTGCACTTTTACCAAATATCATGGTGACAGGTACCATGAAATTTTTGAAAGTTACAGAGTTGTGTAAATCATTGAGATTATACTAAAATAACTTTGTACCTTGTAGTACTAATATCTGGGAGTACTTCTGGGTGACCCTATAAGCCAAATTAACTTTTCCCAAGTTGCTGACCCCTGATGCGGAGACTTAAGGGATACGAGGGTGGGGGTCATCCCCCGACAGTGTTCACATCTTTCTGAAGAGGAGAAAATGGCTACCATATTAAAGCTGTGCAAGCTCACACTGAAAACTCTACAGCACATTCTGAAGAACCCAGAGCAGGTACAAGCACAGACAGGCCTTCACAAGCAAGAGAGTCATGAAATTCCTATGCAATTTGATCAGTCACTACAAAATGAGAGCTTTTGAAATACTGACTATCGGAGTTGCTGAGTGACAGTCTCATTGAAACGATTTTGAGAAGTTCTGATGTTTTTTTTCTCGGGTGAAATTTTATTAGTATTGGTTGATGTTCAAAGAGTGAGAAAGTCACTTTCGGCAGAATTGCTCTTTCGCGGCCGCACAACAAATGAGCAGAGGAAACAAGGCACATTGGTTGACATTGCTGTGGCAAAAACAGTCTGGACTTGAGGCATGAATTAAGCATAACTTTTAGATTAAAGAATATTTAGGTATATCAAGCGCAGAAAGCTGTAGGTGACAGGAAATCTGCTTTTAGTGTGACATATCAGTACATTTGCACCAGGTTGTGACATTACCTGAAATAAATACCAACTAGATATCTGTTTGTAAAACAGTTACTAGGCTTCACCTGTTGCACAGGTGGCTATCAGTGACATCTGGCTGCATTAAGGTCACCTTAGCCATAACTCCAACCCTGAGATAACATTCATGCTAATATCTTGAATATTAGAAGTATTAAATGATGATCAAAGCCAACTTTCTTGTAATAAAAAAAAAACATGAACTTTTCAAGGATCTTTTGAACGGAGCGGTCGAGCCCTTTTTTTACACGTCAACGGTCCAAATGACCTTCAAAATGACACCAAGGTCAAATTTGTTGGAAAAACTTTGGGCTAGGGTTAGGGTTAAGGTTCGGGTTAAGGTTTAGGGCAAAAGAGCTACCTTTCCATTTGAGTTGTTCAGATAACAGGCTAACATGGTTGAACGCTTCATTTCCTTAACTCCAGTCCTACCTCTAATCAAACCTAACCTATTAACCCCACCCATTTACCTCCTCTTAAATCGATAATATTGCCCTTAATCACTAAAAAATTAAATGCACCATGCTTAATGGTTAAACTTAACTTTTTGGAAAAATGTTTATCAATATAATATTATGAACATAAATGAATAAAAATTCATGATGATACAGTATATTCAAGCAGGTCGAGATGCATGCTATGAATCAGTTAAAAAAAACTTATATCATGTCATAGACATATAATTCATGGTCAATTCATGCCTCAACCACAAGGTTCACAATATCATGCTATATTCTAATGAAAGGGCTTGGAATGTGCTTCCAAAAAATGTTTTCCCCATTAAAAAAAGCTGATTAGGACTGGAGCTACAGAATTTTGTGTGTTTTAAAGCACTTTTCAAGGTCTGTGACCTTGACCTTTTGACCTAACTTTTTGCATGCATTTTCGTTGACCGCTTCGGCGGGCAACTATTGCAACGAATTGCGTCCTAATTTCTTCTTCCGGCAGCCATTGGTTTAATCGGCATGCGCATGGCAAGTGGGTCATTACGATGCATTGTGGGAGCAGTGTGCAGTCAAAACGGCCTATTGCCAGAACGGCCCCCACCAAAACGGCCCCTTACCTAAACGGCCTCCCCGTTTTTTTAAGTTTGTTTTTCAGCGTCCAAATTCCACATGTTTTCAATACTAGTAATGTTCTAGAGGTTGCCAGCAATAAAGGTATTTGTTGCAATTTGGCGATGGTGTCTTCGTTAGGTTGATAAGTTTGTTATGATTTTTCGCCGGCGCTACAAGAAGGACATTAAAACGTCACCGAAAAGGCCTCCCCAGCAGTATATGAAGGGAGTAGCCTTCTGCATCATTAATCCAGCATAACTTGGTCATTTGAATTCCGATTTTCAAAATTTAAAGTTCCTAGTAATTGCCGAAAAATCCTACCTCTATATAAGAGACTGCTGTTAACAATTTTTAAGACGCAGTATTAAGTATTTAGCGCGACGCAACAATATCCATATTTTGATAATAAAATATTTAATGAATAAAAATGTGTTTGTTTTCTTTCCAACTAAATATTCTTGAAAGAATATTTATAAATATGCAATGTATATATGTTGCTAACTGACCTGGGAATTTATATAGAGAAATACTTTTATCCACATAAAGTAAGTTGTAGATCTAACTAGGCTAAGGACAATAATTAGGTGACAATCACAAAAAAACGTTCTGACATTATTTTTATAATTATGTATTTATTGCAATCCTACAAGACATTATCTGTCATGATACTTCAAAAGGTAGCAGAATCTGTCATTATATTATTATTATTATAAACTGTATTCCAGACACAAAAGCGGTCCATATACAATACAATCATCATTATATTCTACGGGCTAGCACCAACATATAACAGTTCAATCCATTGTACTTCAAAAGGTAGCATACTCCATTTATTATTTCATCATGGGACCAATTGCAATTAATGCAATACAGGGGGTGGAGACTTGTAGTCTGTCAATAAAAAATGTATATTGTTTGGTGGAGTTGTTGCAACCAGAAAGTGTCCAAATTCATGTGAATCTGGTCCTTATAGACCGTGAAATAAGCCTTAAACGGATGGTCCGTATTCTGGCAGCCCTGCACAGAGACCGGGAATGTTAGAGAATGTCAATGTCATTATTTAATTTTTTTTAATGTTCTTATGTGTATTTATGTTTTCTTATACATATTGATTTTCCAAAAATAAAAAAAACATATAACCTTGATTTGAAATTGTCAGCTCATTCATACCTACTAATAATACTGGATCTAGATATTACTATTAACTATACATACATATATAGGGGGCTGTTTTGGTAAGGGGCCGTTTAGGCTAGGGGCCATTTTGAGTGTAGAGCGTGGGATCATGGTGACTATGAAATACGGAACATGAGGATTGGCGGTGTTTTGAAGAACGGTATTTACACAAACAACATTTTTAGAAATGATCAACATAACGATCACCTAAATTTTTCCTAGTCACAAACAACATTTATACACTTCGTGATTCACAGTCGTCTGGATTCCATTTTTCCAAATGTCGTATCTCTCAGTAAAACTAAGACATAACATTGTTTCAATACTATGACTTCTAATTTTGATCAGGAATTATAAACGAAATAATCAACTGGATTTTTACTCAGGAGTAAATTTATGCGATACAGATTCTGATGATTCAAATCCTCCAGCAACGACTCCATGTTCATATGAGATGTTGTTGGCCTGTTTTACAACTGATTCTCACCAAGACTCAGGAAGTTGGACCAGAATTCTGGTAATAGGGCTAGGTGCAGTAGAAGTGCTCCAGAGCATAAATTAATTTTCTGACACACCTCTACGTTAAAAAAAATATCTCTGTGGGCATCAAAGACCATGTCAACGGTGGTCCAGGTAGCAGACAAATATTTTGAACACAGCTCTGCAATAGATGATATTTTAGGGCATGTTGATATATATTGAACCACAACCATGGCTTGTGTTGCTACAGAAATACATTTCTCCCGCCTGTTGAGTGTGGTAGCCCTTTAATATCATTCCCATCATGCCCATTGCCCATCAACTGTCAACTGCAGTTGGGGTGTAGCTTTTTCCCATGTATTCTGTGATTCAGCTTTTTTTATAAGTGAGGCTTCATGCGCCTATAAAATATGTCAAGTTTAAGAATATTGGTGAAGATCTAGGATTTACAGGATAGTCGATTGCATGTGGAAAAACCAAATAGACATGAGTGTATCTGTATCACGAGGTACGAAGTCCACAGCAAATGACAATGCTATTACTGCAGTAAAAGTGTGTTCTAAGTCTACTAATAACAGACATTAGACAAGATGATAATCTGGACAGCTGCTGGACAGAAGGACCGGTGAACTAGTTACCAATAGCTAGCTATACTTACAACAAGACTTTGTACAGATAAAACCCAATATGTATATATATATATATATATATATATATATGTATTAGTTATAAATTTAGTTTGATTTACATTCTATAGTGTTATGTATGAACTTATAACTTATGACTGGCTAAGTGGCTACTGTGTGTGTGTGGTTCATTACAATTACTCCTGGCATTTATTAGTAAGATTCTTTATCACAAGTTCATGCAATAGCTTAAGTACAGTACTGGTATTGCTTTAAGGCATTAGAATCCATATATAACCAGTGAAGTCATTTTGTTGACACTCATGAATGAGATGTCATCTCACAACACCTGAAGTTTAAAAGAACCCCATGAAAATGTCAGTCAGGGTAGCAGTGTACCATATTGGAAAGTAAATACAACCATAAAATGGTTGGCTGATGCCAAATAGGCATATTTGCCTTAAAAATTCATAACAACTGCATATATAGTTACTGTAATTATTTATCAAACACATGTACAATATTATACTTTCAATTAGAAATAAATTAGAGTAACTGCCTGCTGCTGACTTGACAAGCATGGCTTTAGCACAGTGGAAATAAATTGTAATTTTTTTGGGGAAATGGCTGCATACCTCCTACAGATGGAATCATACAATGTCTGTACATTACATACTTTTTAAAGTGGCACACTCCAGCCATCTGTAGCTAGTAAAATCATTAGATACTACCTGAAACTTGATTATCTGGACCTATCTATCCCTATCTCCCGGTATAATTCAGGTGACTTTGCCTTACCCTTATGTCAAGAAGCAGTCTGTTAAATAAAACAGGGCGAAGACTGCAGACCATCAAGTACAGGGGTATAAACACACATTTGATTGCAAATTACAAGGCCAACATTACAGCTTTTAATATGGTTTTACAATTCTGGATTCCAGAGGATAGATTGGGATTATTATTTATTTCTTCAGATCACAGTTTCAATCACTTTAATGGACCAGCTCAGTACCAATAATTTTGCTTTATTCTCCCTTTACAAATATAAATTCTGTACTTTAGCAGAAATGGACTCTCTGACTTTTCTTTTTACTCAAACAATACATTTTGGGGCAAATAGGAAGTTTTGAGAAGCAGAATAACTCAACAGACAACTGAAAATATGTAAAATACCTTGTGGTTTGGTGGCCATTTTGAATATGCAAATTAGGGAGCCCTGCACAACTTTAGAAGTCTACTACCGGTCAATCATTCTTTAATAGGTCCCAAATGACAATTCTGCCTAGGTTGTAGCTTTATACGAAGAACCGTGAACCAGATCAAAAAATATGCATGATACAGATTTTGGCCGCTGGACTATTAGAGGAAATAAAGATTGCACAAGTGATTCTTAAACATTTCAATGCATACATTTTGATTAAGCTATCACATCTATGGTTATAAAAAAATTATATATTCGTTTTTTATTATTTTGAGAATTCAGCCAATTAGTCACAGCGGATTTGAAGCTACTGACTAAAGAGAGTGTCCCGTTAGCCGGGTGGCTAGTAGGCGAGGTGTTTGCTGTGGAGATCCTGAACTATATGACACCATTTTATTTCTCTGTTTCCATAGTCTGACCTTCTCATTCCCTGAAGCCTTGTAGTTTATGCTACAATGTCATTTTCTTGACAAGTCATAGATATAGCACAACAAGGTATGTCTTTATTTGAAAAAGAGGCAAATTTGGACATATTTTAACTTCAATTCTGATTATGACAATGACCTTTGACCTTAAATGTCACCAAACCAACATAAAGCATGTAGTTACAGAATTTGATTATTAACTTGGATGGAGTCTGTCAGTGCTAGTGGTAAAGAAATATAAAGAAAACTAAAATTTCCTGAAAACCTGGGTTCGTTGCTATGGCAACAGATTTCAAGCTAGGTTGCCATGGAAAAAAATGGCATCCCCCCTAGCTTGATAGAGCTACTTCTGAGGATTCCGAAAAGTACAAGATTGTGCAGTGCCTATGACTTGTCAAGCAAGCCACTTTTTGTGACATAGTAGTGTATACTATTGTTAGATATTGTGGTGTGTAGTTTGAGAAAAAAATTGAAGACCTCTGAATGGTGAAAGATGCACCACTTTTTGTAAAAGTTACACATAACCCAGATAGCATTCCAAATCGTATCAACGTCGGTGCTATGTTGGCGATGTCGAAACAATGTTGCACCAACGCCGGCCGACATAGAAAGGACCCCATTTGGAATGCTTGCTGGGAAACCTTAAAAGTGCCAGAGTTTATATGTCTCTATAGCTAATAGAATCTACCTGAATATGTAGCGATCTAAAAATAATCCCTAAAAGTTTTACGGAATTGTTACACAGATATTTTGATAGTAAGTGTGTAGTGAAGCGGCCCACACTTTTATATTGTGAACAACAAGTTCTGCAATATTGGCAACATTTTTGTAAAAAAGTGATATCGTTTGATATAGTTTATTGCCATACATTTTTTTCATAATATTGTACATATATAATTTTCCTTCTCGAAGGCATATATATAGCCGCTGCAGAAGTTGATATATGTTGTGTCCCAAGGTATCTATTCAATATTGATATCTTATGAATTTCATTTCAAATGTTGCTGTGTTGTTTTACCTATTATCTCAATGCGTTCCACAATATTGAATGTTGTCAAAACCATTATTTCTGGGAATATATATTTGGAACATAACTGCAATATTTTTTTGGTCCAAACGTTATTATTTTGACAATACATGTCAGTTGTTGTGATCATTTTCTGTCTTTGCAGGATATTAATGGCATTGGCTATGGTTGACTAACTGCCTGCCGTGGTCTAGTAGCTAAGGTGTTCGCCTGCTATCCACAAGGTTGTGGGTTCAAACCCCACCATGGCATCGAAGAGTTGGGCAAATCCTCATCAACCATTGCCTCACCCCATGCAATGGGTACTTGGCATTAGGCACCCACAGTGATGGCATGCACTGGTGTGAGCTCTTAAGCCCATGCAGTTAACCCCGTGTTCAAGGCTGAATACTCCCCAGGGAGTTGAGAAAGACTCTGGATTGGCCTGCAGAGGGTTTAATTGTAAAGTATGTTTAAACTGCTTGAGCGGTGATTCTAGACTGTAATCGCCCACACATTTACTAACAATATTGAAAGAACCAGCTCAAGTTTGTACTAATGTTCTTTCAACACTCTTATTGATTTCATGCGGATCAAACCTCCTTTAGTTATTACGCTTGACGACCAACATGTTTTATCCATCTTATGACAAGAAACCCATTAATTCCACAACACGAGTCCCTTCTCAATTTGATCTTGACATGACATCGTAAATGCTTGTTACACGGCTAAGCACACAAGTATTGACAAGAAGCACTCCATGGTGTCCCAACCAAATTTAAATGTAATTTTATTGGGTTTTGAGTCTGTCACCCTCATGAACGAGCTCACTTTGGCAGAGAATACAATCAATGTCAAGAAAACAATAGGAATGAGAATTGGAAAGATCAGACACACCCTTTATCTGGATGTCTAATTGAATTGCTCCAAAATAGAATGGACATACAAAGTCAAGCAAATAGTATTTAGAAACTGGGAGGCTTATTGTTTTCTTGGCATTGAAATGAAATATTGTATTATCTGCCATCTTTTCACATGTGTTTCTCATTGTCTCTGGAGCATCCTATGGTCGTAGCATGGAGCGCACTGACGAACTTGTGGCCAATATGACATCCAATGCCATTTTTCTGCAGAACCGTCAATAGTTCATCATGTAGAGAGTAAACAAGATGGGTGAGAGTACACTACCATGTCTTACTCCATTATATACTTTCTCAGTCAACATGAAGACATTCACTTCAAACATCAGTTGTATGCCATGGTGTTCAGCTAAAATGCTTGCCATTTCTATGGCTGAGAAACCTGGCAATCGGATGACAGGAATATTGACTCATTGTTCTCTGCATGGAGGAAAGGCAGGCGAAAACTGTGACATCTTCCAAATAATGCAAGATCACTGTTGTTGCCACTATTAATGGGTACACCTGAAAATATGGTAGTGGCCATTTCCAGGAATTCTTTGTGCACAACAGAAAGTGGAATAAACAAGAAACTACAGTTCCTAGTGAAAATAAGCCGAGTCACAAAAGGCATCATGGCAAAGAATGGTGCCAAACGACCGGTAACTACAGACAGTAATGATGAGGATGGCAGTCAACAGTCAACATGAAGACATTCACTTCAAACGTCAGTTGTATGCCATGGTGTTCAGCTAAAATGCTTGCCATTTCTATGGCTGAGAAACCTGGCAATCGGATGACAGGAATATTGACTCATTGTTCTCTGCATGGAGGAAAGGCAGGCAAAAACTGTGACATCTTCCAAATAATGCAAGATCACTGTTGTTGCCACTATTAATGGGTACACCTGAAAATATGGTAGTGGCCATTTCCAGGAATTCTTTGTGCACAACAGAAAGTGGAATAAACAAGAAACTACAGTTCCTAGTGAAAATAAGCCGAGTCACAAAAGGCATCATGGCAAAGAATGGTGCCAAACGACCGGTAACTACAGACAGCTATGATGAGGATGGCAGTCGAGTCGAGGCAGTGAAAATACTGACAAAATGCCTCGAAGGCACTCTCAAGTTAGTTGGCTTAGCCAAAGAAACTTTCACACCAATTAACTGACTTTATGTCAAATTTTATATATAAGCGTCAGTGTGTTATGCTATGCACGAAAAAGGAGGAATCCCAGTTGACACATATATTGGTTTCTTGAGTTGAGGGAAATTGTTCTAGATGACAGATCTATTGTGTAGTCCTCTCCTGGGGCCATTTTGCACTGAGGCCTATTTTCACTTTGGCCACTTCGATTTTTGTGCTGTACAGCTGTTGTGTGATACAGAAATGGTTTGGGTTTAACCTAACACTTTTAAAACCTGCAGAGCAACATCATTGATTTAGAAAATGGCTACCACTATACTGCACAGGCTTCTCTTAGACTTTTAGTTGGTATTATTCGGCAGGTTCTAGATGCACTCAAATTTTGTTCTTCCGAATGTCCTAATCGATGTTCTTTCTGTAACACACGTTCACAGGATTTATTCATCCTAGTTGAAGATACATACAGTCACACCAAAAGATATTCAGACATTTTCAAAATGACATGTATCTTTGAACTGTAGAAGTAGTAATTTTGTGATGGCATTGACTTCTGTGGTATTATTCTCAAATGGATATAATCAGCTACAGAAGGCTTGATTAAATAAAAATTTATTTAAAAGTATTCTTAAAAGTCACATAGTCATTTTGATTTCTCAGATTTGCAGATTGTCCATGTAAGTGGTCCAGACACTGAAAGAGCGGGCTGCAAAGGTGGTCGTTTTATGCAAAAAAAACTTGACACAAGGCAGGCAACCTTATAATCTGTGTGTTCCTTATTAATAGGCAGCAAATGCAAATACATTAGTGCCTCACTAGCTAGAGTTGGCCATTAGCTACCATTGTAATTAACTGCTCGTGGGACTCGCTGTTTTATCTCAATATCAAGGTAGTATTTGCTATTACACTGTAAACATAGGCTTGGGACAGAGAAAAGTGATCTTAAAACTCTATGCATTCCACAATTATGCTCGTTAATTTCTGTGGAGGAGTGAAAGTTTTACTTTAGTTTTGATATATATCATTTTGTGAGCAGTAGGCGTTTTAATTAATGAATATGCATGCCTGCAGCCTCTGCAATTATAGTCTATTGAATCAAGGAAAATGCTGGATAATATGCCCACGTGCTCTATGACAAGGCGAATATATCATGGGAAGAAATGCAGGCAGTGGCTCTTTATCTCTACTGTATCATATTAGGCTGCTTTTTTTGTCACTAAGTTGAGGCCCTTAGGGATCCAGCAGGGGGCAATGCGCATATTTGTCTACAAGCATGCAATTTGGCACAAATGTAGACAAGGACATACTTAATCAATTGTTTTAGGGCGCCGGAGCAATCGCTTATTGTGGTTGCCATACTAGCTAATCCAAAATGGCTGCCAATCGGTATATAATTTTGTCATAAAATCATAACTGCAAGTCTTAGTATCATAAGTGATAGCTCTTTTTGTAGGTTTTTGACCTCAAGGATTCCAAATCTGAACTCCATTTTGAAATAGAAATGTCATTTGGCCAATCTAGTGGTTGCTAGCATAATTTATCCCAAATCAAATTAATTTTTTAGGTCTCTTACATATTGCAAAAAGTACAACTGAGAACATGTCATGTTATATAAAAAGTAAATCCAACTTTACTGATTCTAGGTTAATCACTCACAAGGTTTAATCATCATTGTTCACACATCCATCCAGGAGCTTACTCCTGGTTGACTGCTTTCAGTTTCCTGAGCAAGACCGTTCACCACGGCAATGTAAAAAGATAGTTTGCTGCTACCTTCTAAGTCTTGTCTAATATGGCAACCAGGTGCAATTGTTATCCTCTTTGCCCAATTCAGAGAATTCCTGGTGAACTGCCATTGCTTAATTACAGTAAAAGCTTGTCGGAAGCAGTGCTTTTATTGTGTGCTCTAACAAGGCTGCTCAACTGAGTGGTATGTTCTCCAGAGTATGTTTTACAACTTGTGGTTGACCTTGGACACATCCTATACTGCACATGACATCTACAAGTTATTCCTGATTCTTCATGTGGATAAAATCAAAGCTAATTAAACTGTGTAGGGTCATGGGCTGGTGTTACTAGTGTTTCTGTAAGTCCTTGTGTGTTTTGCCAAGATGCCAAGATGACCAAGCAGTCTTCTTGCCACATCCAAGTGTCACAACCTGATATGAGACCTTGATGGTCACAATGGGGTTCAAACATTTTTGAACAAATTGTCAAGTGCAAGTTGCAACACACACAGCTGTCACTTTGATTGACAACTGGCTTGCTAAAATGTGTAAATATTTTGACAACATCATTGGAGTTTAACCAATCCCATGTGTATGAATCCCGAGTAGCTGAGCTTGGCTCAGACGCATCACCACTGCACTTGAGCATGGTATTAATTTAGCTGTTGATTAAAGAGGGCTATCCTACCCTATCCAATCCTATCTACTGTAGAACAGTAGAAGTATAGAAAATCAGACACCCAGGCAGATAGATAGATAGATATTTGTATTAAAAAACATTTAATAGATGATGTTTTGAAATATTGTTGTTATGCGATATCTTTCTGTGATACCTTTCTGTATGTTTTTATCCATTCTGCTTGTACTTATGTCCTTATATATTGTTTTTATTGATGCAAGCCACAAGTTACCTTTACAGGTTATAATAAAGTCATTCTATTATATTATATTATATTTTATAGATAGATATGAAGATAGCTAGATAGATAGATAGATAAATAGATAGATAGATAGATAGATAAATAGATAGATATATATATAGATAGATAGATGGATAGATAGATGGATAGATAGATAGATAGATAGATGTTTTCTATTTCTGTCTATATATTACTTATATGTCTGTGTCTGGCTGTCTCTCTATCAGTGGCCTAGCTGGACCTCCTGGAATTGGCGGGGGGGGGGGGGGGAGTGTCTGGCTATCTTAAAGATTTAACAATATGAAATCAACCCATAATTTATAATGTAATGTTCCCATTGTATGACAAGTCAGACTGTCACGAAGAGAGACTACTTCTTTTCCTATCCTCTTAATTAGTTGTTGTTCTTTAAACCCAAACATTCTCGCAGTTGGCTGATTAAGTATCAACAAAAGTGGCAACTCCCAGAGCAACAGTTGCATTTGACTATTTGGTCAAAAATGTTTGAACGCCACAAATGTTTGACGCAGTATCAAATCGCACACAAAACTAAGTGTGAAGAAGAAGCTTATGACAAGAACCACCACATCATTGTCAATTGAGAATACAGCTGGTTTGGTAGCCCTGTGTGAAACGTGTGCCAGATTAAGGCATATTCTTGTATTTACTTAAGGGTGGTTGCAGCCCTGGAGACCCAATAGATCTGTCAGATCCATCAGAACACTGTCCAGTTGGTGATGACAAGGACTGTCCTACACTGATCTTCAATGACAATCTCCTGAGGAAAATTAACAACTTCTTTTTATTATCCTGATTTGTTTAAAAATTCACTGTTCCAGTTATGTTTTGGGATCACAATGTCATGTGGCCATAACCAATCCTAGTCTGTGCCTCACAGTGCTGATGTGTGAGTGAATTGAGACTAGTCAGATCCCATATGACATCAAATCTTGCAAATGTTGGTCCTGGTGGGACTATCTGAAACTCAAGGAATGACATCATGAGTTGTGTAAAATAATCAGCAAATGTGGTTGATGCATGGTGGTCACACCATTTAAGTACTAGCGGCCATATCTAGCATAATGACTGTGGCTGTTCTGACTCTAAGCTGCTCAACCAGTTGGTGCTTTGATGCATTCCAGGATGTCAGAATTACTGCCTGATCTAAGTGAACCATTTTATATCTGCCAAACTTGATGGTTTACTGTGGTTTCAAAGTGAAAAAAGGCATGTATCTACCACTGGTCATAATTTTAGTGAAAGAAAGAGCTTTGTTATTAGAGTCAAACTATTCTTCTTCACAACACTGGCTTTGTTTCAAGATGGCATGGTCTTTCGGTGAAATATATTCTACATAAAGGCCTTTATCATGGACCAGAGAGTTGTGATGACTTCTTGCTCATAACCTTGTGTGTGTTTAGTCCAACAAGTTCTTGATCACCGTCAAAGAGATTTTCTCTCAACAGTCTCAACAAATGGCAAGACATCCCTTTTGGACCTTCTCATACAACCCCACTGCTTCATCAAGTGCCTGAAGAACCTTATTGGACTTTAGTGATAGACAGTTACTTTTGAACAACAATTTCCTTTGAGCAATGCAGCAGGTACACCACAGTGACAGCTCGACTATATCGCACTCATGAAAAGGCAGCCAACTGGCATAGCTCTGCATAACCTATCACAACCTTGGGCAGAGCTCATCACATGTTGGAGATAGTGAAGGAAATCTCATATAGACCAAAAGTAGCGACACATCACTAGATCAAACTCTATGATGCTAGACTAGAACTTGACTTGTGGATTTTCAGTACTGGACTTTTGATCCCACATCTCCAGTGATTCAGGTGGTCCATAAGCATTGTAATATCAGTTAGAAAAGGCCTTTTGCTTAAAGAAGTGAGGAGATATATCAATATTAGACACCTGATAGGCACTAGATATGACTCTCATTAGGTTGCTAAGAATCCACTGAGCATGACAAGATGTTAGAACCTGTGTCTGAGAAAGAACTGTATAACAACCTGAGTCATGTAACATCTTTCTAGTAATTTGATGAAATTTGTCTTCAATATGCAATGCTACCATCATCACAACCAACCTATCTAAAAAAAAAACCTGCAAATTTCTGTTATAGGAGCTTTGCTATGCATAAATTTGATGATCCTCAAGTAGCCCTGTGTCTAACCCGAGTTTGGCAACTTTGTACCCTGCAAAATGAGTTCATGGCATGCTTTATCATGGAAAAAGAGACTGCTTTGGCTGGAATGAGAAGTGAAGCTCCTGTCACTGTCTGATGAGTCAGAGTCTTTAGCTGAGAGTTGCACCTGGCTATGTGTTGTTCATCTTATGGAAGTAGGTCCTGCTGCAGCACTGTTGTGACATGTGCAATCTAGAAGTACATACCACCCATATGAGCATTATTCTTCTAAAATATGCTTCTTGAGTATATTTTGACCACACACGACATTTATATGTTAAAATAGAGCAAAATAGAGTTCAGATTTGGAATCCTTGAGGTCAAAAACCATCAAAAGAGCTATCACTTATGATCCTATGACTTTCAGTTATGATCTTATGACAAAATGAAATACCGATTGGCGACCATTTTGGATTAGCCAGTATGGGGACCCCAATGAGCAGCTACGCCGGCGCCCTCAAAAAATGGATTTAGTATGTCCTTGTCTACATCTGTGCCTCATTTCCTGTGTGTAGACAAATCTGCGCAATCCTTTCCCTAAGGACCTGGACCAACTGCAGAGAACGCCATTTCCTTGGCTTTGACCAAATAGCACTTATGCAGACCACACATAGTTCTTGGATAAGATCAGTGGCAGGTATTACATATAATCTATAGATGCAGCAGAGAAAAACATCTTGTATTTTGTGACAGAATATTTCTATGCTGATATTATTTGACTGCAAAATAAACTTGAAAATTCAGTTAGCGGAATTTATCTGTATTTTCATTACTTTAAAATGTGTTTTTTGAATTGTGAATTATTCTTGTAAATCCTGAACTTTATGTGCCAAGTACCCATGAAAGATCTGATCAATTCTGCTGGTGCTTATTTTTTCTGTGTAGCTACAGGAGAGACCACCACTTGCTTCTTTGGTTGTGACCGAAAAACCCTTATGCAGATTCTGCAGACAACTCACGGTTCTTGAGCTGAGCAAACCTCTTTCGTATGTGGCAACAACCCTTCTCGACCAGGACATTGCTCTCCATACTATGTGACCACCCTTCTATTCATGTTTCCCCTTCTTGCAACTTGGTATCGATCTGTTTAAATATTTCCAGCATAGATTCTTGGACATTTCTTGTCAACATTGCCTGGGTGATATACATATATATATATTTTTAATTGACAAACTGGATATCAGGAATTGATACATGTGTCATTAATATTACATAACTAACATACAAAACATACAACATTACAAAACCAAGTCTAATGTCTACAACTACTCTAGTGTATACAATCTATAATCTACTAGTTTTTCCAAAGATTTACTTAATAAACGCAAGTCAGTTCCAGTTTTTCTTACATATATATCCATGAATATAAGACAGAGTTAATACTGTAGGTCAATACTGCAAGTGGTCACAAAACCAAACTAGAATAATAATTCAATTTCAAATGAAAGAGGGTGTCCGTGGGTTGGGTCAGTGGGTGTGGGCTTCAGAGCAACATTACGCTGACCTCTGAAGTGGCGAAAGGGGGCTGGGTCAATGGGTGGGATCTTCAGAGCAACATTGCGCTGACCTCTGAGATTGCCAAAAGTGGTGTTGGATTTGAAAGGTTCCTTTGTCCAGTGGAAAGGGGGCACCAATACTGCATTAATGTTATTTCATAGCATTATTTAGAAAATTGTCTAGTGTCTTTAGTACTTCCGGATTCTTACATGACAATAGGGCTTGAAATTGTTGTGATTTGTCTAGGTTATGAAAATTTGGTATAATCTCAGTTGCTATGTTAAGTAATTCTGGCCTTGGTATTTCATTTTTGTTACATGTCAGTAAACAGTGAGATTCATTACAACATCATTGTGAAAACAGTATACCAAGTGACACATCTGTTGGTCTTAACAATCACCGCCTGTTGTGTCAGTAGGTCTATCGTATTTCCTTCGTGACCATTTACGAGTCATGAGCCCTGGTGGCAAGGGTGTTGACACTGTGAGTGAAGACCTTGAAAAAAACCCCAGTGGCTAATACAAGGCTCTGAACAATGCCTAGTTTTCTTGATTCCTAGCACTGAAATAAATAAACTTACCAGTTATCACATCATGGACGTGACATAGAAGCTGGGTGGCCTAATTGAATTTAAAATAATTTATTTGGCAACTAAAAATAAAAACAGCATGATATTTTGTTATTTTTTTGGTATGATAAATTTAAAATTATTACATATATTCTATTAGTGTTAAACTTGCCAGGAGACCCCACAGAACCTCAGTGGGTTGTGTTAGGGGCCGCTTTAAATTGATAAAATATTAATATTATAATACTAGTTAAAAAAAATCATAATAATAGTATAGGTTAGTAAGAAAAATAGAAAGGAGAGAGTAATAATAAGAAAATAATAATGATAATAATATATGACAAACGTATCAGCAATACAGGTAAAATTTCTATTATTACATACATTGATTACGATGTATACAACTATTCTGTTAAGGGACAAAGATTATAAGAAAAATAATAAGACAAATACACGTATTTACATTAGAATGATTAATAATGGCTGATGAATGATGATGGACTGTGGACTTCTATTGTCATGATTTTGGAAGGCTAATGGTCAAAGCATCCACCAATATCCATATTGGCCAGCTCTGCTGATACCCAGAAAGCATTCCAAATCGTAAAGACAACGGCGAGACGTCGGCGTTGTTGATACGATGTTGCAACAACAGCGGCTAACATGGAAGTGATGCTGGACCGATTTTGAATGCTATCTGGGTCCTGTGTTAGATCACCAGCTGGGGTACTCGAGATGCCGAGCATGAGACGTTAAATTTGAGTTGTCTTGTAGTCAGTGTCCATGCTGAAGCAAGTTAAAGACCCCACCCATGGGGTAGATGTGTAACATGATGTGAACTCCAAGTAGCCTACCATCTCATCATTACGTCTGCCTGCATTGAGACAATGAGATATTGACATCGACATAGCACACTGAAAAATAAATACAACTATGGCTGGTGTTTCCATCATGATTAACATCATTTTATTAATGCCACAAACATTTGCTGGGTTCAGCAAGGAAACAGACAACTTGGCATGGCTGATTATCACTCAGCCTTACCAGGGCTCACCAGGTCTTACAAATTGACATATTTGGTCCCAACAGACGTGACAAGATTTTTTCATTGAAGTTTCATTATTGTTGTTCAAGATGTCATTGACATATTCTGGGATCAGAGCTCTTTCTATATATAATAGGAGCCTTTCAAGATCAGGTAAAACATGAATAGGATCATTAATTTCATGAAAAGTTAATTCTGGTCAAGATTTCTAACTAGTTACTTGGTAATATTATATGTTACCACATGTATATTTTTCACCCCAGAATATGCATTTTCACAACAGTTTATGTATCTTTCATGCTTTAACTTTCAATAACTTGTTAATAAATATTTATAAATGTCTAATACTCCTAATGATATATCTGAAAAATTATAATACCAAATTCTTACTTAAATTACTTCAATTATAGTTTGAATTTACATCAAAATCTGAAAGCGAGTAAACATAGGTGCTTGTATTCTTTATATGCTGTAGGATAGCCAAGCCAGCATGCCCCTCATTTGCGCCCGAGTTCACAGTATGAGGGCCATGCAGCAGTCTTTCTATTGTTCATGGGATTATATGTGCACACGGTTTTACAGCCTTCCTACCATCTGAATATATTCTATACTGAAATATAATGAGTGCAGTCAGTGCAAACACTATTACTAACCTTGACATGCTGTTATTTTTCCACAATCATCTTTTACACGCAGTGAATCGGCAATTTCAACTTCTGCTCTTAAATTTCCTTTATGTTATTACTAAATGACTTAGTGATGTATTTAATGATGTAAAATTGTGATAGTTGGCACTGATGCGTGTATACTGTCCAGACGCTATTTATTGAACCTTTTGCCAAATACCACGGAAAATGACAGGACTGCTGCCAGGCTAATTGTAGGATCAGCCTACAGTTCGTAACAAAAAACGTCAAATTACTTGTCCAAACTGTTGGGAAAGTTTACAAAGTTTTTGTCTCACAGTGAAATTTAGGTAATGAGGATTTCGTTTCAACTGAACTTCTTTAAATGCCAGTATTTTCAACCCGGTGGACACGTTAGATGTGGGTTTGCGCTCGTGTCAGTAACAAGAGAAGATGAGAAGGTCGAGCTGTTATTCACCACATGTTTTCTAAAAACCACTTCAAAAGCAATTAAGTTCCTTTCAACAAGTTTTTTAAAATTGTATTTACCTGTGCCAAAGAAAACTAAATTTTGTTGAAATTTGAAATTTTAGGAATCCATTTATGTACACAATAAAACAATCTTATGTATATATATATCTATATATATATATATATATAAAACAACAAAAAACAGGAAAATATTGCTGTAAGTTACATATATCCATCAAAATTTTCCCACCAGTTCTTCAAGAGCTACCTTATTTTTCAAAGTATATAATAAATGAATGCATTATACCGACATGTTGAGGTCACAAAAAGAACTACCCAGATAGCATTGCAAATCGGGCCAGCGTCACTTCTATACTGGCCGCCGTCGGTACAACATCGTTTCAACATCGTCGACGTCGCACTGATGTTGACACAATTTGGAATGCTATCTGGGTATATGTACAAAAAAAAAAAGCAAATAGCAATTTTGAACTGTCCAACAATTACATCACTCAAATCTGTGTGTTGTGATAACACAATAACAGAACCTTTGAATATTTTGTTTTCATATTAACATACCTCAATAAAGGTAATATGCATAGTAATCAATAGCATGGAATACCTATAACCACGCTTCAAAAAATTTCTATGTTGTTATTCTTTGGTCACAAAAAATAGTCATTTCAACTTCTTAACCCAGAACTGGGACTGGAAACATTATAGAGTTACTTAATGTACTGCAAATGTTAAAATGCATTCCCATGGTCCCTAATGTATATTCACATAATGGTATTCTCAGGTTGCGTTTTTGGCTTTGCTAGACTTGTTATCAGACAGAGCTGGCTAATTTGTTGGTATAATTTGGTTATGGTGGGGGGGGGGGGGGGGGGAGGTTCGATAAGTATATAATAAGATAGGATGAGAATAAGATAAGATAAGATAAAATTAAGATAAAATTAAGATTAAGATCTTATCTTAAGATAAGATAAGATAAGATAAAGATAAAATTAAGATTAAGATGAGATTAAGATGAGATTAAGATGAGATGAGATGAGATGAGATGAGACGAGATGAGACGAGATGAGATGAGACGAGATAAATAAGATAGAGAGGATAAAATAGGATAAAATAAGATAACAAAAGATAACATAAGATAAGATGGATAAAATGTCTGTATAGATCAGTTAGATTACATGAAAACATTCTAGTGCCATTGAAGTTTATTCATGATAAGTGAAGCATTTTCTGAATATGGCATCTTTTCTCCAGGAACCACAATAAAAAGGTTTGACAGGCCATGGGATCAGCAGAGTGCAGTAACTTTTCTGGCAGGAGACATCACATATGCACTGTCAGGTATTATTTGAGATCACCTACCATCATTTTCATCTCAAATTGTCTAGTTTCCCATAACTCGTAAACAGTATAGCCATAGACAGCCACTGCCATTATGATTTGAATGATACATGAACACCTGATACATAAAAACCTGGTACATGAAAACCTGATGCCTTCTTTAACTGTATGCTCTTAATCAGCCAGTAAAGCAATATCTAAAGAGCATTAACACTTAAATGATATTGGAGATCTTAAGAAATATTAATGCATTTCATGTCTCCTTAATGGACCTTATATGGTAAGATATACATACACTAAACAGCTTCTGGAAACTCATATTTATAACAGATTTTTTTTTTACATGGCTTTTTCAATGATGCAACCAATATTTTTGGCAATGATATAGAACAACTAATTTCACATCCTTTGGTGGGACAGCAGCAATACACCTATTTACCTACAAATGTTAATGGTTAATCACAATACCAAATTACAGCATTCAAAGGTCAGCAAGAATGCATAATGACCTGATTATTTGATGATTTCACAATGATATGACCCTGTTGCTTTAATAAACATATTTCTGCACGTATTGCATGTAGACTGTATCAATATACCAAAACATTGGTCAAAATGGTCAAAGATACCCTGCACTGAGCTTTAGTTGGCTAAAATACTAATTTTTTTTTGGATTTTTACCTTTACAACATTTGATCTGTGGGACATTCTCTACAAAATGCAGGCATTCAAAGTTACTGGCATGCTTACAACCAGGTTTCCTAGACTAAAGTATACAGCAACTGCTTCATCATTGAAAACAACATGCCCTAACATAACTGCACCCTACAGTAGCAATTAGAGTGCATTAAAGGTCATGATTTTTTATTTTTAGGAAACTTATATATTATGGATCACATTTGTGCAAAAATAAGTTACCTATATGAAACCAATTTGGAATCAGAATCAACAAAAGCCCTTTTTTCATAGACAGCCATAGTTACCCCGGGCGGCCAAAGAAGCGCCGGTTGACGGAACTTCAGTTAAAACATGGCAATCGACACTGAAATTACCTTTGGAATGATAATATCAAATCTGATGGCACCATCTTTAACTAAGTTACTTCAATTATGTTAGAATTCGTCTCAACATCTGCAAGACGTCCGAACAATTTTAGTCTGACGGCGGAAACTGTAGGTTGGACTTATATATGTGCTTGTCTTACATAAACCAGACACAGTGCCCAAGATCTTAATACCTCCATACATCTGTGAGGTCATGGCATATCTGGTTTTACTATCACACAATATCCTGGGCTTTGCAATATTGTGAGTACACCAAATCTTTTATTATTTTCTTTGTTGAGCAATGTAACACTGCAGCAATAACACAGACACTGCCTTCGTCTTAAATGTAGTTGCTCTGTGACGCAGCTGTGACTTTGTAGTTTAATGGAAAGAGAGAGATTCCAGACCCTGTGTTTCAAGGAATACCATTGAAGACAGACAGAAAGTGTCAATAGGGATATCGCAAGTATCTGATGTCAAAGGAAATGAGTTGTTGTTTATCTATTTATCTATCTATCTGTCTATCTGCATATCTATCTATATATCTATATATCTATATATCTGTCTATCTATCTATCTATCCATCCATCTATCCATCTATCCATCTATCTATGTGAAGTGCAGACCTCTAAGGCATCTATCTATCTATCTCTATCTATCTATCTATCTCTATCTCTCTATCTCTCTATCCATCTCTCTATCTCTCTGTCTGTCTATCCATCTGTCTATCTATCTATCTATGTGAATTGCAGCCCTCTATGGCATCTATCTATCTATTTGTCTGTCTATCTGTCTATCTGTCTATCTATCTATCTGTCTATCTATCTATCTATGTGAAGTGCAGCCCTCTAAGGCAAATTCTTGCGAGGGTTGATTGATGAGGTGAAAGAGAGGAGGAGTCCACCCATGTTACACATTTACGCCAAGGGTGGGATCGTTTACTTGCCTCAGCTTAGACACAGAGTACAAGGGACCGCCAATTTAACGTCTCATTTGAACGCCATCCAGCTGGGATAATGCTCATGAAAGGTTGCTGGCCTGGGATTGAACCCGGGTCCTTCAGAGGAGCAGGCGAGCGCCTTAGCACTAGACCACCCAGCTGCAATATCTATCTCTAGCTAGCTATCTTATCAATCTTATCTATCTAGCTATCTATCTGTGCAAAATATTGTTACTCTAGGGGTACGCCCACCAGTGTATTATGCAAATCAATAGTTCATTGTGTTTGCCTAGGAAAAGCAGCACTAAATGTTGTTTACTCTTTGCATTTGCATATCTGGTCATTCAACTACTGAGGGCGTCTGTTTTCATGATATTGCCTTTATTACACCCACATTTGCAGAAGTTCTGAATCAAATTTAGTCTAAGAGTAAAGTGTAAGTGCTGTTTAGGAAGACTTCATAAGTATTATTTTTCCTTTTTTTTTCAATGTTTTGCATACTTTTTCTCAACTCAAAAAATTGCTAACAAGTGCAAATGTAATGATGTTGCAATAATACTGACAAGAAAGAGTCACATATCACATCATTCCTACTACAGAAACACCATAATTACAATGACACAGTGCTATCCAAAAGTATTGGGAAATCTCGATCAAAATAATGCAGTTGATGATCTTGTTATCTGGAAAATACCACCTCATGTTATTGTCTGAAGCGGAAAAGTGAACCAATGCAATGTTGTTTGTACATCAAGCAAATGATGTTTCAGACAAGGTAATTTCTGAAGATTGCATAAATTAATCATATAGAGCAGGAAATTAGTAGCTCTTCAAAAAAGAGTTGTGCGTGTCATGTCAAAGAGCCAAAGCAGAGCTCTTTACATTGACATTTTTCCAAAATTAAATGTGTTAATTTCATCAAGCAATTATCTGCTACAGTGTCAGTGACCTCTTGTTGTACTTTTTCTCCCCATTGAAATATATAGGAACCCATTCTTCACATTGAGAAGGATGTATTGTCTATAAAGCTGGGAACTGTTCTAGTGTTGTCCAATAGTATTAGCTCAGTGCATCTGCGACGTCACTAATTGTCAGACTCTGTTACTTACAGGTGGCATAAATTTGTAGAAAACTGAACTCAGACTTGTTTTCATGTCTGTCGTCTAGACCTAACACGATACAACTATGACTGATATGAACATTAACACATTAACACATTAACAATGCCAGATATAACAGGATTCAGTTCTGTGACAAAAATCTGGTCAATGACTGAATGGAGATTGGGATCTGTAATGTACAGAAATGCTATAACAGTTTGCTTCGTGAACTTAAAAAAATAAAATAAAAATGTTTTTGAAAGATATGAAACAATCTTATCTTAAAGACTGTATATATTATGGGTTTTATTTTGTAAATAATGTCAGATGTCCAAATTTCTACTATCCGGCCTACGATAATTTACACAAGTGAGCTCCACAGTTATCATAGTTTTAGCAAATTTTGGATAAAGTCCTTGGTTACCACTTCCAAAGTTCATAAATTAAAATTTTAGTCCACCTCTTACGCAGACACTCTCCTTTCTTTGCAATGATACGCCACTAGGGGGCACTTAGGGAAGGGCGATAGCACTGATGGTCTGCCAGATTTTGTACGGAGCAACAATCCTGGTGGGGGAGCAAGGCGTCCAAAACAAGTTTTAGTCTGATGGTACAAACTGTAGAATACTTTGTCTTACATAAACCAGACACATTGCCTAAGACACCATACATCTGTGAGGTCATGACATATCTGGTTTTACTATCACACAATATCCTGGGCTTTGCAATATTGTGAGTACACCAAATCTTTTATTATTTCTTTGTTGAGCAATGTAACACTGCAGCAATAACACAGACACTGCCTTCGTCTTAAATCTAGTTGCTCTGTGACGCAGCTGTGACTTTGTAGTGTAATGGAAAGAGAGAGATTCCAGACCCTGTGTTTCAAGGAATACCATTGAAGACAAACAGAAAGTGTCAATAGGGATATCACAAATATCTGATATCACAAATATCTGATATCACAAATATCTGATATTACAAATATCTGATATCACAAATATCTGATATTACAAATATCTGATATTACAAATATCTGATATTACAAATATCTGATATTACAAATATCTGATATTACAAATATCTGATATTACAAATATCTGATATTACAAATATCTGATATTACAAATATCTGATATTACAAATATCCGATGTCAAAGGAAATGAGTTTGTGCATCAAGCAAATGGTGTTTCAGACAAGTAAACTGCCAGGCTTGAAAGACCAGGCAGTCAACCTTCCCTAGCAGCCACCCAGGAAATGTACCCCAGGCAAATCCAAGAAGGTGGGGTATTATCATAATTTATTAATGTGGCCCACGTGGTCAGAGCTGTCAAACTAACAGAAACAATTACATGGGCTTGCCCCCGGTTCAAAGTGTATGATATCCATTCATATGGAGTGTGAAAACGGTTTACCTTGTTCATAGCTTTAATTCATGTGTACAGACCATTTCAAACAAACCCTCATGGTTGACGGTGGTTGTATCCATTATAACGTCATTTTACCCTTTTTGAGTTGAAGGCCTGACCCCATTGGCCAGGGATAGTGGTCAGATCATGTCATGGCGGGGTCAACTCATTTACATATAACGTTTGGGTCTCTGCTGATTGGCTAGTTTGGAGCCCAGTCTCGACTTATTTACTGGAGCCTTTGCTGGAGTGCTAGTAGCCAGTAATCTACACTAATTAACAAGAAAATTATTTTATGAAAAAAGAATACATGTGTGGCAATGTGTGAACAGCAGAGATATGGGAGTGTTTCATTGTCCAGTGTGAAATGGAACGAATGCAAATAGATGATAATTTATAAGAAAGCTTTAATATAGAGAAATTAATAACAAGTAAAGCTCTCTCCATAAAAAGAGACCTGTACCAGACTTGTGTGATAATAGTCGATAGTAGATATTAATGACAAGTAACATATTATTAATAAAAAAAAAAGTGATTCTGGATTGCACTCCCAGCCCTTTTCAAGCAGAAGAATGCCTTAGACAATTCAGCCACTACTGCTAGCTGCAAGAAGCTTAACTTATCTGGTAGGAATGCCCATGTTGTCAATTGCCTAAAATAATGATGTTGTTTAGCTTGTTTTTCTGCAGTAAAATTCCATGGTTACCAGTTCAATTATAACTAAAACTTAGACTACATATGCGATTTCGCAGCATTGCTCCAACGGCACCAAATCTAGGTCAATTACTGCGCCTGTTGATTCCAATGAAGTGGCGAACAAAATAGTGCTGAAAATATCGCCAGACCTGAAGCCGCGTTGTGTTATTAAGTAGTGTTAGGTGTGGTTTTGAATTCTTACTGTTGGAATAACCTGATAAACACTGTCAATTCTTGTTCCCCCACCAGGATTGTTGCTCTATCCGAAATCCGGAAGACCCTCAGGGCAATCGCCCTTCTCGAAGCGCGCCCTAGTGGTATATCATTGCAAAAAAAGGAGAGGATCTGCGCAGGAGACAGACTAAAACTTTAATTTATGAGGTTTGGATGTGGTAACCAAGGACAGTATGATTTTGTAACTGTCGGGATAGTAGAAATTTGGACATCTGATATTATTTACAAATTAATTATATAATATATGCAGTCTTAGGATTTGTGTTTCATATCTTTCAAAGACATTTTTATTTTATTTTTTCAATGTTTACGAAGCAAACTGTTATAACATTTCTGTACATTACAGATCCCAATCTCCATTCAGTCATTGACCGAATTTTTGTCACAGGACTGAGTTATATATATCTGGCATTGTTAAAGTTATATCAATCATAGTTGTATCGTGTTAGGTCTAGACGCCAGATAAAAACAAGTCTGAGTTCAGTTTTCTATAGATTTAGATTTATGCCACTTTTGTAAAGTATCCAGTGTCCTGTTAGACATATATCCAAGAAGTTGAAGTGCTGTAGCTCAGCAGCATAAGTCCAATTGTATCAAAGTTAATACAGAAATAACAGAGTCATGGATTCCAAGTCAGACTGGTTAGATCAGCAAAATCAAAGATGCCTCTCTCTCCAAATGTTTTATTATTTATAGCCTGAGGGCCAACATGGTCCCTCCCTAGAATCCATCCAATCTGGGATTGGTCAATGGCTTATAGCCAATCAGGTCACACACATTTATATACATTTTACACTTTCCAAACCCCCCCCCCCCCCCCAGTTGCTTTTAGTCAGGATTTTTTCTACCCTTCCCCAGTGGCTTTTGCCCCCATATTTTAAAAATCACCCCCATTAATATTTGCCAAGTACTGGTCAAATACTGGTCAACCAAGAGTACCACAATACACTGGACCAAAACAAAGGATAGGTGCACAACTCCCCCACAATCACAAATTCCAGCAAGTTGCCAATGAATGACCTTTGTACTTGCTCCCCTGGGAGTGTTAAACCACATTCCTGTGCGACCTACCCAACACCTAGGACCAATTGACCATTGTCCAGTGCAGAGAAGACCTCTGGTTGACCCCCATAGTCTAACCCCCTCCTAAGACTATGCCCATTAAGACCCCTTGACTTCCAGCCTCCTTTGTGCCTCATAAGAGTCACAATGGGTTTCAACCCCACCCCCAAGCTGACTTTTACCCCCTTTGTCCCAGCTATATTCAAACATACCCACATACCATATTCAAGCAACATATAAGCAAACTACTAACATTGAACATGGGCAACATGAACATTACATGGACACATATATCCATACATACATAATTATTATCTAACTCATATCAATCATTTCCTACTGGGATAAAAGGCTATGCTTTTTACAAGCTGTAAGCAGCAGAGACTGGCAATTAGTAATGTCCTAGATGCACTGAGCTAATACTATTGGACAACATTAGAACAGTTCCCAGCTTTATAGAAAATAAGTCCTTCTCAATGTGAAGATTGGGTTCCTATACATTTCAATGGGGAGAACAGGCAGATAAGTATTGCTTGATGAAATTATCACAGTTGATTTTGGAAAAATGTCACTGTTTAGAGCTCTGCTTTGGCTCTTTGACATGACACAACTCTTTTTTGAAGAGCTAATGATTTCCAGCTCCATATGATTAATTTGTGCAATCCCAGAAATTTACAAAACGTACACTGAAGTTGGATTTTTTTTATGCGGCTGTACGATTTCACAAAGAAAATACCAAGAAGCGCCGCTCCCTACTCCCCCCAGAGTTCCCAGCAGGCCAGGAATTCTGGGAGTAGTAGGCTGAAACTTCAACGCCCCTAGTGGATAATAAAATTCATTCTAGAAATGCAATGTCCAGTATGTAGTTTTGTCAATTTGACATTTATAATACACAATAAACTGTCATTGCCATGCGATTTCAGTGTTCTAATAAGCAAACAGAGCAATATGTTTCCCAATCTACAATGTCAACAAGCGCTGAAGATATGAGTGTCTTGTGTCCTATGACGTCATAATCCGCCAGTATGATGTCATTCACTGATGGCACTTATTCTCTGTTTATGACGTCATTAGTGTGTGTGATCTAGATTATCTGTGGGGAGACCCTGCTCTATTTTTGCGCACCATACAGATCTGCTGATAGTGAGGAGATCATGGTGATCTGTTAATCACGAAATAATGATGACACACCCTAAGACTGTGTGCAAAGAATTCTGGGATATTCTGGGTTAGTACTCGCTAGTGATGTCACTATGATCACACAATAAGTCTGGGATTAACAAATAATTACCAACAATCCATTTCCGCCAGCCGCCATGTTGGAGTTTCCACTCATAATATTCCTCTTCTTTGATTTCATGACGCAACAAATAGAAACCATTAGAATTGCATGCGTCATGACTTCAGGTTGTGTATGGTTATGACGTCACATATGTAACCACATGACAGATACTGTAGGGCTTAGTCTCGGGTGCCAGTGTCTTTGATACTTTAGTCACAGAGAAGATATACCCAGAGGCGCCAGTGCCATTGATACAATGTAAACCTGTTCAGAGTTGGTGCATGACAAGCCCGTAGTGATAGTGGTAGGTGCTGGGCTTCCAACCACTGGGTACCGGGTTCAATTCCTGGTCGAGCCTATATTGGATGGCTGTTTCATCCTTCGTCTCTTTGCCACGGTCCCTACCTGTCCACCACCACCAAACACCAACCATAACCATGTAAAACTGGGCATGGTGCCAAAAGAGGATTTTTAGCTAATGTTGCCTGTTTTTGAAAGTATATGCTGGTCAGACCCGCTAAATGAGGGTCACTTGGAAGCTATGAGACCATACAAAAGACAAGACTAATCCATTCTAATTGTTTCTTGGCAGACTTTTTCGTCTCCCCTGAAACTCTTTTTTTTCTTTGCTGCCGGAAGTAAATCTTCCTCAGCTGCTGAAGCCAGACACAGGTCATGTGACCCAAGTCTGTCATGTGACCCAAGTCTGTCATGTGACCCAAGTCAATCTTGTGACCTGGGGTTAAGGCATCTGGCATGCTGGTCAGCATAAAGTAGCTATTTGAGATCACAGGCAGGAAAAGCAAGGGCAAAAATATGAAAAACGATCTAGCGGAGATAGTCACAATAGTGCAATTGAGTCTTTTCACCGAGCAGCCCTCAATTCAACAAGACATAAGTCCTTCCTCTCCTCATTTTGCTTTTCAGACATAGAAAACCATAACCCACAGATTCAATTTATATAACATTCTCAGGCAAATAACAAAAAATCAATTGAATGATAGGATGACATATATACATTAAAATGCATTAAAAATACTACAGCTTGGATGCACTTTGCTTCTGCCAATCACAGTCAAGGACGGGAACATTTTCAGCTAATAGAATTGCAGTATTTTGTCATAGCCACCTGGTGGAAATACAGAGAACCTTCCGTGAAAATCCACTATTGCAACAGCAACATGTAAAAATATCAGATGAGAAAAATGCAAAAAATATGTTTACCTTTTGGTCCTCGTGATGCCAAACAAACAGAAGGGAAAAGGGCCCTTAAAAGTCCTGGACCTTCTGATGGCAAAGCGGTAACACTTGGGGTGAAACCTCGAACCTTGATGGCCAACAGATAAGCCGATCTAGATGTAACACTGTTACACACCAAAGTACAGAAATGAGTTATTTCACTTAGTCATTAAGTAATAGTTAACTCCTGACTATGAGAGATATAACTTTATATATATAAAAATTGGATATTAATTCATATTCATTCTGTGGACGCCAGCTATGGTCATACATTTGGGTCCGCTATACTGCACTAAAGCCAAAATGTTAAGTAACTCCCTCCTATTCGGGATATATCTAATACTTATCACTCACCAGTGGAGGAATATTTGTGCAATAAACACAACTGACCGTTAGACATCAACATATCGTTCATCCCAACCTCCTGCTACTTTGTTGTACATATAATACATTTCTAAGAAATAAAATTGTCTCTTAAAGCCACATTCTACCTTTACATGTCTTTATGCATACACACAATCCTAGGCTAGCACATAAAAGTAGTGATTATGCTCATGGCATATAACAATTACGTTATGCAAATACCTTTTCCCCAATGGGATTAAACTCATCATTCAACACATGACAAGAAATATATTCCAAGTTATTAGCCTGATTTCTGAGTCACTGAATAGAAGAAAGGGATTCTCACTATGTCTAGGAGTGGTGAGCGAGTATTTAATCTATAATAGAAGGACATTCGATGATGGAAGATTTGTGAATTGGCATTATACAGTCCCAGTCAAATTTAACAAGTTATTTACAAGTTATGGAAGGTTATACATTTCTGATAATTCAAAAGTTTGTTAATAATCTTATACAAGAGAAATTGAGAAGGATAGCATAGGCTCCAATGCCACTTCTAATGTAATCACTTCAACTGCAGTTCGAATTTGCATGAAAGTGACTGAATAACTTTAGGTCTGACTATATGCTCCCATGGATAGCCACATTGATTGTCCTTAAAAGAACTTGGATGGGCACTGATATCAATAGGAAGAAACTGGAGTAACACAAGGTAATACTTCGTAAAAAAAAAATCCTTGTTCTGATCTCTGAATTCATCCTTATCTATCCACTAATCAGAATTGCTATCTGTCTATCTGTCTGTATGTCTATCTGTCTGTCTGTCTGTCTGTCTGTCTACCTTTCTCTCTATCTGTTGCATGTCTGCCTGTCTTCTCATTAGTTTCCCTGCATGTAGCATGTCAACGTTGGACAATCCCAGGTTATAACCTGTTCAGTTTGGACGAAAAAGGTCATCAAGGTTAAACTTAAGACGATAGGGTCATTTGATCTTGGCTTCGGTGCACCAACTTGCATCGTAACAACCCCTTAAGTTGACAGAATCATCCAATTAGCTTTGAGTACTTGCAATTAGTGTGTGCCCGGACCAAAAAGGGCATGTTCTGCTAGCTGGGTTTGGCTAAATTTATTGCTCCCTCGTTGCAATCAGAACCATGTAAATATATGCTCTGAGGTTTTGAAGTTTGTACTGCAATTGATGTATATTAGTCGAAACAAGCATCAGATTCTCTGGTATTATTCAAAAAGAAACTGATACAGATCATTCTGACTTCATAGATTCAGATGTTATTGTCTACGTTGACTATTTTTGGTGAATATTAATTTGTTTGTTACTTTTCAGTTCATACATTTTCTGAGGTTAGAGTGTTGGGCACTCATTTTAAACTTTTTAGGTAGGTCTATATTTGTTTAACAACGCCATCTTAATTTACCACCTAAACATAACTATAGCATCCATTATGCATTGCCCTGTGTTGGCCAATGGGGTTTGAGTGCTTCACCCACAATGTTACCACCCTTGCCACGAGGAGACTTTCAAGGGTATTATTGTTATCTTATATTCTTATAGCATGATACCATTTACAGTTTAGTGATTTATACTTACTTTAAATACATATAAATTTGTCCCAATATCGCTTCCCTTTCATTTTTCACCAAAATTAAGTGATTTGTGATAAATTTGTTATTGTTGTTTTTGTAATTGAGGGGGTGTGACTCTCGAGAAGCGATGGCTTTTCTGTCTAAGAGAGTCTCTCCTCACTTGTAACACATTTTTTACGAGTGAAATAACCATCTGAATTTGAATCTGAATCAATTGCTTGCATGCAATAGTGTAGCCCTGTTGTGAGACCATCATTACCACATATTTTGGTTAAACTATGCTCTGGGGTAGAACACCCGGCTTCCAACCACTGGGTTCCGGGTTCAATCCCTGGTCAAGCCTTAAGTTGGATCTCATTGCCGTGGTTCCTGCCTGTCCTAATTAGCCCATCATCAAAACCGTTTCGCACCACATTGGTCGTTGATCTACAATAAAATTTAAGGGAACCAATGGCTTTTATTATAGTTGCAATGCGCTTTGCTCGAAATAAATCTTGTTGAGACATTGGTAGTCTCTTGTACCTGGAATTTATGCTGAGGCAAGTAAAAAACCCCACCCATGGGGTAAGTTTGTAACATGGGTGGACTCTTTCTCTCTCTCTGTCACCTCATCAATCGCTAGTGGCAAGAACTGACATTGGAGGGTTGCACTTTCCATATGTATTATGTTACTCATATTTGAAATGATTTATTATGATTCCAGAAAAATAAATTTTTCATTCATGCATTCATTCATTTATTCATGCACTCGATGATCCATATTGCTTCATCGATCCGCTATATGTCCGAAAGCAATTTCTCCATTCAGCAGATTTTCTGTCATCTTGTCAAATATTTCAGGGTAAATATGACAGCCGACATGAAGATTACACTCAATTTGTCCTCGAGAAGTACTTTCATTAAGTCGGGTACTTTAGGAGGAAACGATTGACTATCCCGGTCATGTTGTACTGGAAGGATGGATTAATATGTAGGCAGGGATATATTTCTCATCAAATATATGCATATCTATTTCTCGTAATACACATCTCTTGGAAGTCCTGGGCCTCCACGTGGCAAAGGGGGTAACACTTAGATGGAGTATCTATCCTCTGTAGAGGATGGGGTGGGGGCCTAGCTCAGTGGTAGAGCTCTGGGCTTCCAACCACTGGGTCCAGGATTCAATTCCCGGTCGTGCCTATGTTGGATGGCTGTTTCATCCTTTGTCTCATTATCATAGTCCCTACCTGTCCTAATTAGCCCATCAGGTGCAGAAATACAGGACGTAAAGCCCTAATCCACCACATCTTCTGTAGAGGATGGACCGATTGCCCACTAAAAACTTTTGCAGTCAGACTATAATAATGACATCACAATGCAACTCTACACTGACCTTCCCTCTCAACTTTTAAGCACTTCATATCCTTATTTTTGAAGAGAAATGAAGGCAGTGATCTGACAAATGTTAATTGGAGTGACATAGTTGGTTGATGACGTCATTGCCAGCTACTCGTTTTCATTTTTTAATCCTCCCAGAATGCGTCATCAACAAAAATGGCACCGTCAACGAGTTTTATTTAAGATCAAAACTGCCTCAGGTTCGTTATTATGACTGTTGACAACAATTTCTCTTCAAAAAACTTATAAATAATTGTGTACACTTTCATTAGAAAACTTAATTTCAACGTCCTTCAGTTGCACTTTGGAAATAGAACTACTGCGAAGGTTTTTGAAGACAAATTGGCTCATCTGGGTTACACTGTAGGTGAAGACCTCGAACCCCAGTGGCCAACACAGGGCTCTGCGCACTGCACTCTCTTACGTTAGTTATAAATGGCTGTACAGCTCTCCTCACCTATAAGTTATCAATAAACATTTTGTTCAAAATATAATATAAATGTATGAACTAATTATATCTCTTCCCTTGAGACCATCTCACTCACAAAAAAGTGTTTTAAGTTCCATTGTCACAAACAGGGTATAGAGGGTATTGGGTTTTTTTAAGTTAATGAAGTTTTACACATTTGGTTATTATTGTCTGACTATGTTATGGATATATAAGTATGGCTAGCTTGCAGGGTTGGTTACAAGCACATTTAAATGCAAATGCAAATGTTTTGTATTCTATCAAATGCAAATGCAAATTTAAGTGTCTCATTTTAGAAGCACATTTAAAAGCAAATGAAAATTCATTTGCAAATGCATATGATGGTTTTTAAATGTCTGACCAAAACAATACAATATACATGTATTATATGCGGACTTGGGTTAAAATACACCAGAAAAAAAGTATTCATATATACAACTATAAAATTAAAGATATGTATTGTACAGGAGAATACTAGGTAGAAAAAGAACACCACAAGTCCATACACATGAATGGGGGGAGTTTTTGCCATAGTTTGACAATGTACTATTGTGCCAAAAGAAATTGATTGCGTTTTGGAAACTTTTACCATTATACTAATCTTGATTGTATCCGCATCGGTATTACAAATACTATGCCTCATAAACAAATTTAATAAAATTAGGAGGATACTTATCTGCAATGCGCAAATGTATTTCCACAACTGTATTTGGTTGAATTTTATAGAAGATATCTGCAATGTGCAAATGTATTTTCAATACTTGTTTTTAACTTTATGGAAAATATCTGCAATGTGCAATGTATTTTCACTGTATTTGATTTTAACTTTATGGAAGATAGCTGCAATGTGCAAATGTATTTCACCATTGTATTTGGTTTGGATTTTATAGATGATATCTGCAATGTGCAATTGTATTTTCACTACTGTACTTCTTTTTAATTTCATGGAAGATACCTGCAATGTGCAACTTTATTTCCACCCTGTATTTGTCTTGAATTTAATGGAAGATATCTGCAGTGTGCGAATGTATTTCCACCCTGTATTTGTTTTTTAATCTTATTCTATAGTTGATATTAAAGTTAGATGGAAGACATCTGACATGCGCAAAATGCATTTCCACCACTGTATTTGTTTTGTATATAATTTTATAGCCATTACTTAATTGAGATGGAAGACATCTGGCATGCCCAAAATGTATTTCCAACACTGTTTTGGTTTTTCATTCTATTTCATAGCTAATATTGAAGGCAATAGTGTGAAGTAATTTGCACACAGCTGTTGACGCCCACACACGGTGCTTCAACCGGAGTATTTTCCTAATTGGATATAGTGGGCCTGTAAGTGGCGGTGACACTTGAAACAATATACTCCTCAGTTCTTTTTTTCTGTCAAAACTACCAAATTTACCATATGCTATAGAAAACATGCTTAAAATAAAACAAATTGCTCAGTTGGATATAGCATGCAAACTATATTTTACTCTGCTTCAGACATCAAAATAATCATCTGTCAAATTGTAGTGTTGAATTGCACATCGAAATTGCCGCAAGCTAGGTTGAATTCATTTCGCGTGAATGAGTCCATATTACCTGGGTTTAGATGAGCTTGCTGCTAACACTGGTTAGTCCCTTTCAGTTCCAGATGAGATTTTGGACACCCACAATACACTGTAATTTTGAATTAATTCTATGGTATACGCTGCCCTTACCCTTGTAATGGTGGGTAAGTTTATCTTATAAATACGCGCAATAAATGTTGAACCAAAGGTGGGCTTAACTATCAATGTTACCAGGGTGGGGGCACTGCTCAGTGGTAGCACGCTGGGCTTCCAACTACTGGGTCCTGGGTTCAATTCCTGGTCGAGCCTAAGGTGAATGGATGTTTCATCCATCATCTTATTGCCATGGTCCCTACCTGTCCTAATTAGACCAACAGGTGCAGAAACACGGGACATAAAGCCCTAATCCACCCACCCACCCACCAACTCTCAATGTAGACGTAGTATGATGAACCCCAATCGAACATTTGGAGAACCAGATGGGTCAACATCGTTTCAAGCTGACCAACATAAGTCCACACAGGGACAATTAAAAAACTAGAATTCAAACCAATAAAACTGGAATGTGATGTCACACTGAGTCCTTTTTATACCAACAATTGTGCCGAACTATTTGTTGCAAACTGTATTTGGCCAAACATGTTGTTTTTGCTACCTGTATCAAGCCTTACATGTGTCAGACCAACTTTTGCGGCATTAAATTATTTGGCTGAAGCCTTGTTGACATTCTGTGGGAAATTGGTAAGTGGCTGTATTGTGTTTAGTTACATTAATAATAAGGTCATTAAGATCTGTACTTTGGTCCAGGAATACTTCACAGGCGTATACACTGTGTGCTGTCACCTAACAGCCCAGCGACCTAATTATGGACATTTTTTGCTAGTTTACCTAGTTAAACAAAATGATTGGTTAAACTATGTAGCCGATAGGCTGTGTATATACTTAAGAAATATTCTCTTAAAAATACAAGAGAAATGGATTCTTATTTTTTTAGTTTAGGCAATTTTTTTTAATTGCCTACTTGTCAGAACAAAAACTGTGAAAACTCAGCACATGAACATATTATTATTCTGTAATTTCATTGTTAGACCTTTAATACCAAAGGCCAGCCTATAGACTATAAGAGAAATTGATTAATTAAGCTGGATGAGTAAACAAGCAATACATGTACATAAGTAGGTCACTGGGCTGTGAGGTGACGACCCACAGTGTATAACAAGGAGTGCAATGGCCAGTGTTATCTTCGAGGTCTTCGAAGTAACATGAGTGTGCATGGTGCAATATATAGCCGGAGAAAAACAATAAGGTTTCAAAGCTTGCAGTCTACCATGTTATACTATATATATTTTGTGTGGTATTTTACTTGCCCCAGTATAGATACTTTGTACTAGGCACTTTCAATTCAATGTCTCCTGTAAACAAATTCCAACTGAGATGTAGCATACAAAAAAGACATTTTGAACCTATGTTAATACCAATCTATGGGGAATTGTCAATGGACTGTTTGTACTTCCCACAGACTGCATTCCAGAGCCATTCAATATGTTCCAGACAGCGCCAGTTCAACCGTGCTGTAACTCTGACAGGTGGACACATCCTTATTGTAAATAAGTGTCGAGGATTGGGTGTCCATATGGTTACCAATGCCGGCTAGATAACAGACCATATTGACTTGACATTGACCCAAGTCGGCAGTCAGTTAAATGCAGCTGGGTGGCCTAATGGTTAATCCGTCAATTCCATAATGGCCAGCTCTGTTGAAGGCCCTGGTCCATCTCGGGCAATCTTCATGAGCTACATCCAAGCTGGATGGCGTTTGCATAAGATGTTTAATCAGAGGTGCTCTCTACTCAGTATGTAACATGGTTTGGTCTCTCGAACTCCAAGCCTCTGGCACTGCAGCTGGTCAAATAAGCTACTAAGCTTCAAGACAAATTTATTTGCCTTCATACAATAATATAATAATAAGTTGAAACAATCAATATTCTCTTTTTACAGTGTATGAGAAGCCAGGAGAAACACTCTAAGACACATTAATAGCATCGCTATCGAGTGCCCTCCTGGTTTTCCGAGAGATCCAAGCAAATCATTATTAGTGAATGACAATAGTATATATTTTTACATTACATAAATTAATTTATTTGGAAGGATGTCCCTTGTTTATAGAAATCAAGCATGGTTGTAAGAAGGACATCACTGAGCCCATGTTATCTTTTTGATGACATTCACATGCTATATCCAACTGAGCATTTTAATGTGGCCATATGGGAGACATGTTGGCCCATGCAGCGTATGACTGGATGGCTTCTACGGAAATGACTCTGAGTGCATAAATTCAAGCTCGATTCTTTTGGCAATGCGAGTTTGCGAACCATATCTCAGTCTCTGTGAAACACCATGCATCCCAGATGACATGCTACATCGGCTGAACATTCGCAAAATGTCAGCCAGTGATGGCCAGCATTGAAATCTTGTTATATATTACTTAGCCACGATTAAAGGACCAAACTTTAACACCAAGTGCCTTGGGATTACCTTAATACGTTGACCTAGTTTGAGTGACCTTGACCTATTTTGCAAGGTCACTTTTGTGCAAAATGTTAAGATGTATTGAAAGTTTGATTAGTATGTTTCTGTATAAGAGACACAATAAAAATGTTTTTCGCCGCATTACATATTTTTCATTTGAATACACAAGATATTTTCCCAGACATAGGGCTTTGTGTCTTGTATTTCTGCACCTCATGGGCTAATTAGGACCGGCAGGGACAATGGCAATGAGACGAAGAATGAAACAGCCATCCAACATAGGCTCCACCGGGAATTGAACCCGGGACCCAGTGGTTGGAAGCCCAGTGCGCTACCTTTGAGCTAGGCCCCCACCTACGCTGATGTGTGTAGGTAACAGCCTGTCAATGTTAGTAATAATGTAATTTAGTGTGTGCACTCATTATTTGTCAGTATAGAAGACACTCAGTTAGGTAGGAAGGCTGTAAACCGTGTGCACATATAATCCATCCCACGAAAATTACAAGCTCATCTGCATGGCCCTACTCTGGCGCATATGAAGGACTTGCCTGCTTGGTTAGTAGTATATTATGTAAGATCAGATAAAATTGTTTTAAAAGTTGGTGGTGAAATAACAATACAACACAAGCTACAAGATAACGAAAAAGATGAATTATTTACAAATTAATATATATTATTTCACAGAACGCAACTGCCACATTGTCAAGTTCTTAATGAGTTCTGAAATCAAAATAAATCTTCTATGATATTTAAGCTATTGGGTAACATGTTCCATACCTTGAAAAGCAATTGAATTCCTGCCATACCGTTTCAAGTTAACTCTTATATCATACGGTGTTAGTAAAGGACTTCGCAACTGGAGGTGACAAATTATGAAGTACTTTATAAACAAAATTTAATTCTGTAAGGTTAATCTTTCAAGTGTTAGGTATATGATTCCTTTTCTCATCTTTTTTAGTAGATTATCATTTGGGTTTACATAGTCATTGCAGACTAGCCATTTTGCTCTTTCGTTAAATTTTTTTTAGTTTTTATGTACGCGCTTAAGCCAGTTATAGATCCTTAACTTTGAAAGAATCAAGGCTGTTCAGCAAACATATTAGCGGAGGGTTACAGGAAGTCGGGATAATTAGGCCATGAGCCAGGGGGGTCAGTTGGTACCATCTGGGGGGGGGGGAATTTCAGTGTTAATTATTAAAAGACCAATGTCCCAGGTCTCCAAAAATGTATGATAGCATTGTCTAGCTCTTTGCCTTCTCTATGATATCAAGGTTTGAATATTACTAGTTGTGACGAACAGTTGAAAAAGAGATAAAAACTGATGCGGTTTTTCTTTCCTAACATGACAAATATTATATCAAACTAGGTTTATAATACACCAAATGAAAGCTACGAATGTGTGCTTTGCCATGATATTACGATATTGCCATGGGTGTACTATGAAACATACAATAATGACAAACAAAACTGCTTATTTAAGTTCATGTAGATAGAGCATGAGTTTTGGAAATTTATTTTGACCAATACAAGCACAGGAGAATGGGATAATATATATGTGATCCTTTTTAATACTGATGTTGGTAATTTAAAAGAATTTATAGTGTACAGTATTATGTCAAATATGACATATTAGTCTCAAACATTGAATACATTAAAGTTCTCATTAAAATAAAAAAATAATAAAATAAATAATAAAAGATTAGCAATGATCCCATCTACCAAGTGAAAGTTGTTTACATAGATGATTATATTTAACATCATATCAGCAATTCTATGTACTATGTCATATTGTTTTACACATAAATAACATATCCTATAATTAGCAGAACTCATAGAGATATAGATACTCACTAAGATTGGTTTTACAAATAATCTTCTGAGGTTTGTGTAAATTAGCCATGACATCACTGATGTTTGTGTACTTTTAGGCTGTGGCCTGATCACTCTTCACATCCTTGAAAATGGCTTAAAGAACCTAACTATGGCCCATTTGCCTTCCTTGAATAAAATGAAGCAACTTTGAATTGAGGACCATATGTCAAAAGCGCCTGGTTTTATTGAACCAAGGAATTTATTATAACAGTCCCCCCCTTCTCCAACATCAATGGACTCATCTGTTAGTCTGATTTCCTGGAAATTGGCATGGTTCATTTTGGTCTTAGGGATGAAAGCTTAATATGGAGGTTTTCCACAAATATCTGTTGGCATTCTGAAAACTAACGTGATTTGAATTGGTGACCATGGTGTTTTGGCTGTTAACCTCACTCTTTCTCAAGTGAAACAGTGTAATTACACAAATTGGATCTGTCAATGTTTCTGATAGCTGATTGCATTTAAAGCTGTACACTGTATTTAATTACAAATAGGCCAATGTCAAAATTAAATTATTTCTCAAACTGTTTTAAACAGCAGATATGCAGTTTAAAATGCTACTCTCACTGAACCTATCAATTATGTATGTTTATGTTGTGAAAATGAAACATGATTATATTTTTAAAATGTGGGTCTGAATTATACCAATAAAACATTTCAAATTTTTCTGAATAGTTTTTTAGGCTGCAAATTACAGAATACTAAAAGTATTTAGGTACTTATAATATATATTTAAAAAAAATGAACTAGACAAAATTCTATGCAACTTAATAATTGCAGGAAGTTTGATATATAGATATAAATATTTTTTTTTCATAGTTAGACCAACAAGCAAAGGTCTCTTTTTATAATTACTAATACTATAGATGGCGCAAGTGGTCAATTTGCAGACAGTTGTGGGTAGCTAGGCAAGAGTAGCGAGGATCTACGGAAAATTACATTTTCTAGCAAGTTAGGCAATAAATACTAAGACATAAATTTATATAAACTATTCTCATTGATTGTAATATTTTGACACGATACCTTGTCAGTATCCGTTACCCGCAACTAATACCCTTTAGTCTGTAAAACATATATCATTTCTTTCTTTCTTTTTGCATGTCGAGACTACATTAACCAATTCAGATACAGGTCTCTTTTTGTAGATCTAAGTAGATATATCACAGGCTCTTCAAGAAACATCAAGTCACATGCAGTAGTCACATAGGTATATACATTATACAATAAAGATTTATGTACTACGCTAGGAGAGGGATGATTGCAAACTTAGACATCAGCATTTAAAAGAAATCTACCTGGGACTTTCAGCAGCTCAGGCTCCTTAGAAGTCATTATCCCTGAAAATTTTTCTATGTTATGTGATATGTCGAAGTTATAAATTTCCTGGCTATTTCATTTCCTACGTTGCAAACTTCAGCTTACTAGAAGAGCCTGTTGATCTGACACATGTAAAGAACTGCTGCCAAACTAATCTCATCAATTCACTCTTACAGCCTTGTACATTGTCCTTCAGCAATGACTTTCAACTACATGCATAATCATTAAGTCCAGCAATCTTAATCTACATGTCCTTAACAGGGCTTTGAGGTCAGCATACAGTGCTCTCTACATGCTGGCATCAAGGACCTGTTTTTTAATGACAAGTAAACAGTCTTTTGTGCAACATTTTAGCCAACCCTGATATTGTCACAATGCAATCAATTTGTGCCTAAATTCATAAGGTTATGCATATAAGATACAGTGAAAAAAAATCATTCCCGGGTTATGCCCCCCCCCCCCCCCCCCAGATGGTACCTACCTCAAAAGTTGAGGTCCTGGCTCATAGCCTAATTGGTCTGTCTGCGTTGACTAAATCGGTGGGGTGTGCATTGCAGTGCCACCAGTGTCAAGAACAGGAACTATTTGTATCTGTTTAAAAAACTAATGTAATAGAATAAATTCTGTTTTTGTGATTATTTACTACTTACATAATGAGAGCATTGATCTTTAATTTTATTTAATGCCTGGTTGGCTTTGATTATGTAATAATCAAAGGAAATGCGATAATTAACTGAAGAAAACACTGATCGAGAATTACAGACAAAGTATTACAATTGTTCTGAAATATTCCATATAATCCTAATCTGGTTAATTGTACGTGATTAAGAAAAAAGTAAATTTTATACAGTAAAAAAAGTAAATTTAATGTAACAGTGATCTTGATACATGACAAACTATATGCAAACAATAAAAAATAATATTCAATATTATATTATCATTTGTGCATGAATTGATGTATCCAAGTATTGTATTCACAAAACATTCAATACCAGTTTGATGACAACATAATGAAGTATTCCGGTGTAGGTAGTAATTTGGAATAATTATTTTGCAGCAGTTGATGACATAGCTCATTGCAATTAATGCAGAGTGAGAGGCAAAGCTCATATTGAGACTTCCTAATAATATCTACTTAAGGCAAACAAACAACCTCTTTTTCCAAAAAGACAGTTATCTTGTTTATCTTGCCAACTATAAATGTGTTATAGAGAGTGTTATATAGTGAGTGGTTGTTTCTGGCTAATTCATCAAAATGTCATGGTAATCAGCTGTATGTCAAATTACAGTCAGAAATGACATGAAACGGGTCAAATAAAGTTGACTGGTTGACTTGATTTGATATCCCTGATCTCATGATGTTGGCTTGATGTTGGAAATGTTGATACGCTGTTGTCCCAACAGATGCCAGGGTGGGTGTCTAGCTCAGTGATAGCGCGCTGGCCTCCAACCACTGGGTCCCAGGTTCGATTCCCACTTGAGCCTAAGTTGGATGGCTGTTTCATCCATCATCTCATTGCCAGAGCTAAGAAACAAGTAAAAAAACAGGTGTCCTACTGACGTCTAGAGCGTCAGAAGTGGACAAGAAACCTGTCACTACAGACGTCAGCAGTTTACAAAAATGGAGCATTTGCCGACCGTCTGTTGGCTTTAAATATTATCTTGCTACTGACGTCGGTAAACTGCTAAAGTCTCAGTAGTCATTCATGTACCTTCCCACTGCCGATGTCTGCAAGTGTAACATATACTGATCTTTAATATTTGAATACTACCAATGTCAGTAGTAGGCAGAATTCTAACCCATTGCTGACAGTAAGCTGTTATGTGCCTGAACTTATCCTATGTCTTGCCGGCATCAGTTGTTGGCCAACTAATGTCTTATCCCGAAGTCAGTAAGTGTAGCTCAGTGTTGCTTACAAAATCATATCCAGAGATGGTTGGTAGTTCTACTGTACTGTACTGAATATGGCTGATAACCCCTGTCATTAAAAACCTTCTAGCTAGAAATGTAGCTGTGGCAGTCATTAGGTTGCACAAATACAGCATATACTGACAGTCAGCAGTTCAGACAGAGCAGAGCCTTCCCGACGTCTGGCACCTGGGGTATTACGTGAGCTACTGACTACTGACGTCAGTAGTAGGCCTGAAACGGACCCATTTTTTATACATTGCCATGGTCCCTGTAAACCATTGTTTGTTGGGTTCAAGTTGAGGCACATGTAATTCAATAATTTAAATCAAGTGAAAAAGGAAATACATGCATGTCTCCGACTGTGACAGCATTCCTAATCAGGCTAATGTCGTTCAAATGTTGGCTGCCGTCAGAAGACATCATATTAACATGGATGATGTTGCACCGATGTTGATATGATAGATCTGGCATGTCGAGGTGTCAGACTCATCTAACTGCCAAGTCTCCTACCACAGGTATTAGAAGTGAATTTTCTAACACTGCCTTATTATTTTTACTTTTTTCCTTTTTAATCCTTATTTGTGGCTTTATGTTAATTATTGACTAATCTTTTTGCAGGAATTTCCACAAAACACCTGGGTGGCTCCTCTTTAGCGGCAAAACCCTCTTGCCTTTGAGGAGTCTCCTTTAATCCATGACCTTTCATTCATCTTTCTTTTTTTTTCTTTTTTATTATTATCATTACTTCTTTTTTTGAATTATAATTATTATTATTTTTATTTCTATTTAAAGTTAGATTTACCTATGTGTGTGTATGTTAATGTTATATGTGTGGTATGTATGGTGTATGCGATGAAAAATAAATAATTCTGTCTGTCTGTCTGACTAGGGCGATCTTTGCTCACTTTTTCAATGTAATATTATCCTAGATTTGCATTGGAAATACTTTCTAGAGTCTGTTTGTCGCTGTGGCTTTTTGCGACAATGTTTTTTCTCAAAGAGTATCATTCATGAAGTTATTCTTTAGCTCTGGTGCCTCAGAACTGACCTAGGTGCAGCAGCCCGTAAGAGCACATATATCCTGGGAATGGTCCTAAGTTATCCTATGCATAAATGTATAAGAAGTACCCCAGAGCACATTCATCAATTCCCAGCTTTTCAGACTTGTTTACCGACTGTGTGACATCACATATGAAAGACCAAAAATTGATCGTGCAAATAAACATTGCGATGTCATGCATCATCCTAGGTGACCTATATGTACAATAACTATAAATACTAGTCCATTCTTCTGGTTAGTTTTGTATCATTGACTCTTCATTTATTTGCTCAGCGACGATTTTTGTATAATAGGAACTGTTTAGTATGAAGATATTTTTCATGGAATGATGTATAAATTCCTTTTCATTTTGTCCTTTCTATAATCATTTCTTTTAATCTTTCTTTTTTTCTGTTTGGCTTTTTTCTCTGACAATGTTATGCATGTGTAAATGCAGTGTAAAATGTAAGTGGTTTGTAAAACCTTTGGAAGGCCTCCAAACTGCTGTGCAAATAAATGAAGTCTAAGTCTGATCGAGGTGAACATTTCAACTAGCCATACTGCAGCAGTGAGTGGCGTATTATTGACTTATTAGGAGAAGAATCATCCTGCCTGACAGGCTGTGCACCCAACCATCCCAATTAGGCAATAGAAAACACTAGGTGAACAATAATATACAGTCACACCAAAATTATTCAGACACTTTTGACTAATAAATAACCTTCCATAACTTGTAAACTATTTTGGCAAATGCATTGCAATCACAGCCAGTGACAACTGTTGACATATACATGAGAATGATACCATAGAATCCAAAGCCACCTTAAGCTAAATCGTCAAAAAATCTTTATTCAGCACAATCTACAATAATCTCAAACAAGTCTAATACATGTGTCTTTTTTTAAAGACAGATTTTCTTGTTACATTATGAATTAGCGATAAACTGTTAAGACTATTGGGCTTGGTTATTTAATATGTCCGGGTATCACCACTGATAAAATTATTATAATAATTATAATGTCACCACTGACCAAAAAAATTACAAAAGAACAACAGCAAAAAACACATCCATTCTTTAGGAATTTTAGAATGAATTGGAATAAGCCTTTATGAATTACAGTAGCTTGGTTAGGAACAGGATCGGACTCGCACTTTCATGTTCTGTTATATATCCTGATGTATGCCTGTAAGGATAATTACCTGCCTACCATACAACATACATTGCTTTCCTGACCATCCTAGCCTCTTATTTTTCCTGACATGAATGACCCTTTGATGGTTATTGTCTGATGAGACGAAGTGTTCCAGTGCTGCCCAACTAGTATTAGATCAATGTATCTGGCATGTCACTGATTGTAACACTCTGTTGCTTACAGGAGACCAAGTTCAGGAGGAAACTGACCTCAGACACACGTTCAGTGGCAGCAAAATATTATCAGATACTTCCAAAATATCATGCACATTTAGAAGTGATTTAGCCAAAGGTGGCATTGGAGTCTATGGTATCATTATCATGTATACGTCAACAGCTGTCGGTGGCTGTGATTGCAATGCATTTGCCAATGTAGTTTACAAGTTATGGAAGGTTACTGTAGTAGAAGTGATTTAGCTTAAGGTGACATTGGATTCTATGGTATCATTATCATGTATACATCAACAGCTGTCGGTGGCTGTGATTGCAATGCATTTGCCAATGTAGTTTACAAGTTATGCAAGGTTACTCTATGAGAAGTGATTTAGTTGAAGGTGACATTGGAGTCTATGGTATCATTCACATGTATACGTCAACAGCTGTCGGTGGCTGTGATTGCAATGCATTTGCCAATGTAGTTTACAAGTTATGGAAGGTTACTGTAGTAGAGGTTGCTTTTTTTTTGTGAATGGGGAAAAAATTGACTTTAAATTAATGACATGTAAACATATTTATTCAGAAAAAAAAAAGCCTTTTCCTAGGTTGGATTCATACCCAGTTCCTTCAGCCCCCCTTTTCAATCATACCCACGCCTCTGACAATTTGGTCACTGCTGCAGGCTATTTATAGTACAAGTTCCTTGGAGTAAATCAGTCAAATGTAGGCCATGGTCAATCCCTTGTAAGACCATGGTTATCGATTCAATTAATTCTAAAATGTTAATGTATGCATTTTGCAAACATGTGGTAACCAATATTTGGCTAAAGTCGGCTGAAACTGGTCATAGAGCTACACAGCTACACTACTAAGAGGGGTAGGTCTGATCCCGGTATCTTTTTCCATGCTAATTTTCATCCTCGATGTCCTCTAGCTGACCCCCCCCAAAATCACCAAAAATTTGACCTCACTTGACCTTTCTCTTTGCACCCAGGCACTTCCCATGCTAACTTTCATCGACCCCCCCCCGCCGACCCCCCCAAAATCACCAAAAATTTGACCCCACTTGACCCCCCACTTGACCCTAATTGACCCTCTTTGATCCCCTGTCCCCATGCTAACTTTCATCGATCCCCATATCTAATTAGCACACGGGCACTTCCCATGCTAACTTTCATCGACCCCCCCCCTTGATCCCACTTGACCCCCCTTTGATCCCCTGTCCCCATGCTAACTTTCATTGACCCCCCCCCCTTGATCCCAATATTTAATTAGCACACGGGCACTTCCCATGCTAACTTTCGTCAACCCCCCACCCCCCCCCCCTGGATCCCACTTGACCCTACTTGACCCCTCTTCCCATGCTAACTTTCATCGACCCCCCCTTGATCCCACTTGACCCCCCTTTGATCCCCTGTCCCCATGCTAACTTTCATTGACCCCCCCCTCCTTGATCCCAATATTTAATTAGCACAGGGGCACTTCCCATACTAACTTTCATTCTCTATGTCCTCTAGCCCCACCCCCCCCCCCATTTGCATCCCCCCTGTCTAATAACCCACTCCCTCTCTAATAAGTCACTCTAATCTACTCAGATATATAAACAGATAGTCTAGAACAAATATAGATAGGCTAGACAATTCTAGACAGATATTCTAGGCTAGACAACTAAACACTACAGTCCTCTGACCTAAAAAGCATACCCCCCCCCCCCCCAACCAGAGGGCTGCTGCCATTTTCCCCTTGTTACTCACCAGGGGGGAGATCTGCTATTTTTACCCTTGTGACTCACCAGAGGGGAGACCAGTGTTATTTACCCTAGTCAAAGGTCATGACCTCACCAGGTGAGAGCTGTCACCTCGATCCTCTCCTTTGAAGGATGATAGTTTAGCCTAATGCTTACAATTCTACCCCTTTGATCATTGTTGACAGTGAAAATTGACATTATTTCACATGAGTCAGTTTCTAAAAATAAATTACCTATATGCATTACTATTATATACTAGGCTCATTATACTTAAGTATGGATACATCCTACCCCCTGTCTATCCTTTGATGTTATTTGATGGTAACTGATCAATGTCTCACTACTTCATCTTATGACTCATCTGTTTGGATCTAAAAATTGAAATTACAAGAGTAAAAAAAATTAATGACTAATGATATGCATCAATTTACATACTCAGACCTCATAATTTCACAACAACTTACATACCTCGTTAATGGTCGTAGGTTAAAATTACATAACCTGTACATAGCTCATTAATGATCATTATATTTTTCTTTTGTGTCAAGGTGTTCATAATTAACACGTTTACATAACTCATAGGTCATCAAGTATGCTGCATGTCCAGACTTGTTTGGCCCTCCCATGCACATAGACCAATCAAATTACACACTAATCTCATTCATACAGCACAATGATCTCAGACAGGATATTGTTATTCATATGAGACCTGAATCCCTCCTCACTAGAAAGACCATTATGGACCACATGGAAAAATGTATGACCACCGGTCAGGGCCCAAGGGCATGTACAATTTTACTTCTTGTCATAAAAATAACAAAAATAAAACATCAACTAAAAAAAAAGGCAAACAACAAAAACATAAATCTATCTTAATTATAAAACACAAGCTTAATTGTGAAATTTTAAAATGAAATTACAAGAGTAAAAAAAATTAATGACTAACGATATGCATCAATTTACATACTCAGACCTCATAATTTCACAACAACTTAACATACCTCGTTAATGGTCGTAAGTTAAAATTACATAACCTGTACATAGCTCATTAATGATCATTATATTTTTCTTTTGTGTCAAGGTGTTCATAATTAACACGTTTACATAACTCATTAATGTTGTATAATGTCACATGTCCACATTGGTACACAGATAACTCATCATAATTTCACAATCGCAATCGGTATTCACCAATACATAGACATAACTAGGCCACCATTGACTCATCACAATTTCACAATGACTATTGATATGCATCAATGCACAGACAATTTCACAAGAGGTTAGTCTCACATCAGTGCACAACAGTGTAGAGAACATGTCAAGACATGTATGACCACCTGTCTGGGGCCCAGGAGCATGGACACTTCTACCTATTGTCATAAAAAGAATAAAAATAAAACATAACTAGAAAAAAATTAATATATGAAATAAAAAGGCAAACAATAAAAACACAAACCTATCTTAATTATAAAACACTAACTTATTACTGAAATGTTAAAATGAAATTACAAGAGTAAAAAAAATTAATGACTAATGATATGTATCAATGCACAGACATATTCAGACCCTCTATGACACTCAGATGACTCATCATAATTTCACAATATTTTTACAAAGCTAAAGTAAAACAGAAAAACAGCTGTGTACTGTTAGGCAGTGTTAGCCACTTAAAAGACTCATCATAATTTCACAAAGGGTTGGTTCCACATCAGTGCACACAGCATGTCCACAATGGCTGACTATATGCATCAACGCACAGATATGGCCAGACATCTATGACCACCTGGTCAGTGTCTTAGCTATATTCAAGATCCTATATGTTGTTGAGATATGGTTCAATGATTCATTTTCAAGAGATCATGTCTTCTATCCTATATGGAGAAGGTATGTTTCACATCAGTGCAAAGAAAGTTCATTGTCATAAAAAGAACAAACAAGAAATACATATAACTAACAAAACAAACTGCAAAACATGCACCTATAATAAAAATTTAATTTTGAAATTTAAAAAGTTGCATCTTATCACTATATTAAAAATTAAAACTTAAATATTAAATTACAAAATAACCATTGTCTAAGTTAAAGTAACTGTTTAAACTGACCATAGAGAAACATATTTTGACTTACTTTTTTCTCCCATCTGCAATTAAATCACTTCAGTATACACTATCCGTGCAGCCACTTTAATTGTATTATTTGTAAAAAATGTTACCAAAAATTAATATGACATAAAGTTACCAAAAACCAACACTACATACTTATTTCTCTAATTTAAAATCAAATACAAACGATGCAAACCTTTTATCCAAAACTAAACAAAAGTCAATAAAATGGAAAATTTCAGAAAAACTGTGCACTTAGTAGATTGCACAGTGGGAGTTAGGCAGTGGTTTCATATCAATGCACATGAATGCAGTGAGTATGTGAGGAAAATAAAACTTAGAACTTAAATATATAAACTACATGCTCAACAACAAGATATAATCATAACTGAAAAAAAAAACATATGCAAAAACATATATCTAATTTTGAAACTATTTCAGATTTACTTGTGAAATACAATAAAAATTAATACGACATAAAGTTACCAAAAATAAACACAACATACTTATTTATCTAATTTAAAATTAAATACAAAAGATGCAAACCTTTTATCCAAAATTAAACAAAAGTCAATAAAACAGAAAATTTAAGAAAATCTGTGCACTGTTAACCACTTAGTAGACTGCACAATGGGAGTTAGGCAGTGGTTTCATATCAATGCACGTGAATGCAGTGAGTAAGTGAGGAAATTAAAACTTAGAACTAAAATATATATATAAAACTACATTCTCAAAAACAAGAAATAATCATAAATGGGAAAAACACATATGCAAAAACATGTATCTAATTTTGAATCTATTTCAGATATGTAAAATCAAAATTAGAAAAATTAAAAAATTAAATATTAAAATATGCAGAATGTCAAACTTCCCCAAATTTCATAACCATAATGACTCTTAAGATAGTTTTCCCCTTAAATATATGTTGAGGAAAGCATCCCCTATTTGTCCCAATTGCTGCCAGTTTCTCCATACCTGCATGATCAGAGGGCCAGCAATGGGGGCTATAATTCAATACCAACATAATCAAAGTAGTATATGCCAGTATACTATCCCAATATTTACACAACATGCATCCACAAATTGCTATAAGCATTTTCTAAGATGCAATGCAATTGTGAAAATATATTATAAGATAGTTTAGTTTCTTGTATGGAAGGTAGTCACAAAGCAAGCCTGCTCAGGTAGTTCAACCAACTTGAAAGGTGAGAGGTTCATATATTACTCACTAATAATACAAATAATCAGAAATATATTGTTCACATTTTACTGAAAATGTATGAAGTAAAGATAGCATAACTGAAATATACATAGAATAATTTATCCTACTCAAGAACAATAATACAATATAGTGTTAAGTTTGAAAAAAAAACAAGATCTGCATAACTTCTAAATTATCATTTGGCAGTTAAAGAGTAACTCAGTGACTCTGGGTGGAAAAGGTTACACAAATTGTATTTTCTTCATTATATTGCAACTAACATTAATATCTCCAAGCTATTGTTTCGATCAAACAATGCAACAATGCTTTCCTCTTTGATGCAAGTAGAGACTTCAAATGTGGTATATGCAAGCAAGGCAATCATCACATGACATTTTATTCTGATCTATAATCCTCAGTTGAGACATAGGCACAGAGATAAAGTCAAATATGTTATTTAATAGTCATGTTCTAGCAGTTGTATGATCACCCAAAGAGATTATGTTTAATGATAGGAATAACCCATATTTCTTGCCTAAACCTTTGCTTAACTAGACTTGGTGGAAGTGATTGTACAGAGTAGCTTGTGTATAACCTGTGCTAATGATATACAATATAAAACATTGCAGCTGGTGATGTATTATTTCTGAGAAATGAATGCATCAACTACTAACCACTAGCAATATTGTTTATAAAAAGTTTCTATTACCCTGAGTTTGTTGTACTTCATTTAGATGGCAAATTTATTTGGCATTTTGCTGTGATTGACCGACTCTCTAAGCAACTGATATTAATTCAAATGAACAGGTCAAGTCTTGTTTATGACAGATTTAAATTTCATAGAATAACATGCATTATATTCTAAGCATTAAACCTTAATAGTGTGCATAATTGTTTTACAATTGTCTACTGGCATTGTCCAAGAAGCAGAGGGTTAAACACTGATGTCCAGAAAGTGAGACATGTTTCCTTAACTTTATTATTGTATAGACACTGTCAATTGCTTAGTAGACTCAATAAGTATCTTATTTCTCAAATTAAAAAATTGCATAATAAAGGTAAAAAAAATATGCCTGCAAAATACACCAAACTTATTTATTACCGTATCAAAATTCTAAGATGTACATATATTACTCAAATGTAACACAAAACAAAAGCCCATTATCAAAGCTAAATAATTACAAAATTTATAAAACCAAATTACTATGACCCCTCTTTAAGCTGAGCAAGACTAGACCATCTTTATTATTTCTCACTTCCCCTAATTTATTACTCCCCTTAATCTGCACTGGCTACTTTAGCCATCTTGTTCATAAATAATCTCTCTTAGGCAGTTTCTCCATTCTGACAAAAATATATCACAGTGTATGGTGGCATGCATCCCATATTATGTAGATCACACAGAATTCATCACCACCTCCATGATCAAAGGGTCACCTACCTGCATACTGTCCATTATATTTTTTCAGTAGGCATTCAGTAATTAGCAATTGGATGCAATGAAATTGTGCCAATATATAAGTCAGTTACAAATTTAGTTTCACCCAGTCAACCTTAGTTCACCAGTTCTAACTTAAAAGGTGAGAGAATTGACAAATTATCAATATATCAGGTAACATATTTTACCACAACATTTATTGTATAATTTGTAAAATATTGATACATGACTGTAATATTTGTTACAAAAAATGTGCATGGCTTCATGATAAAATGTAAACTTATGTCTCAAATTTAATATAGAAATACAAAGCTAAAAACCTTAATATTACAAACTACGTGGTTGGCCTTCTGGGTTCCTATAGGTGATGACAAATGTCTCTTAAATAGTTTTTCATTATAATCTAACTTAAACCTTTAGCAATATTTAGTGGAATGCTCTAAATTCTAGCAGCAATCAAACATTTGTCCCATGGACATGGTCTCTGTTATCATAAGATACACTTACATATTTTGAAATTTAAAGAGTAAACTTACAAAAAAGCATAATTATTTCCATCAATTAGATTCCAATCAAATGTGATAAGAAAATATTCTCTAAATCTAAAAAAGCTTAAGACTTTTAAAGCTTAAATTTTTCTCTCTCCCTAGTTCATTACACCAGTCTGCACCATCAATCACATGTTTTGTGAGCATACATGCCCCAGGGTATTTCACTTTTGTTGTTATGAAGAAAACTACAAAAATGTCTTAAACAAAAAATTATATATAATAAATATTGCAAGATATGTCTTTGCACACCTCCTATGCACCTGCTGGCAGCAGTGAAGGCAGAATTCACTGCTATGATATCAAGGGGTCATAATATTATATCGACATAATTTCCACAATGTATTTATAAAACAGGTACTTAATGCCAAGCATTTGTGAGATGCAATGACATTTTTCGGTGTGTAAAAATAGAAGACTTCAGTTTCATAAAAGTCAATCACAAATTAAATCTGCTAGCTCGAAATAACTACAGTTTATCAGTACTTTTTGTCAGAGGGGAGAGATAAATATAAATATTATTCCTTAACTGTCAACCTTACAATGGTTTAAAGACAGACATTTATGCCAGGAACAAATCAGAAACTAATTATAGTTTTCACTTTAAACTGAAACTTCACACAAGTTAATACATTTTGTTAAGACATGAACTAACTTTCAAGTAAATTAATCTGCCAAAAAAATGTTATACAAATATTTATATATATATAGAATAAAATAAGAATTTTAGGAATGAAAATTACAAGTTGGTACTATTGTAAACACATTTATTACATAACTGGTTTTCCTTACTGTAAAACATTGGCAAGTACTACAAATTATTCACTACATGGATCATTACTAGAATTGTGGATTGTCATCAATATAAATCAGTCTGTTTCCACTAGAAAATTCAATATCATGAGGTATGGACAATAACTTTGAACTTCTTTTTATAAGCCCAGCAAAGCGTCTGCTGGATGATTTCCATTAAATCATTATAATGTAATTAGAGTGTGTATCAGTGACTTTGGGTAAACATTTTACATTTAAAAATCATGAGAGCCAAATGTAGAGCACCTTCTTCATTTTCTTCCAGGTATATGAAAAGGACCACATCCAAGTTCCTGATAATAATTCTGCATTAATTTGTTTCATCTTTTATTACAAAAGATACAAAATAGCCAGTTATCTGATAATTTAAAAAAGACATGACTTATGGAACACAGTGCTCCTGAACAAAAATAAATCTGATGGAATTCTAAATATTTCATGTGCTCAGTTAAAAATGTATATGCATGTGCTTGTGAAAAGGGTGGGGGGCACCCGCGCCGCAATCTATGAGACCGCCCGGGCGCAAGCACGGGCGCGAGCGCGTGTCAGAGGGCGGATTCCTCTGTCACGCTAAATAGAATCCGCCCTCTGACACGCGCTCGCGCCCGTGCTTGCGCCGGGCGGTCTCATAGATTGCGGCGCGGGTGCCCCCACCCTTTTCACAAGCACATGCATATACATTTTTAACTGAGCACATGAAATATTTAGAATTCCAACGGATTTATTTTTGTTCAGGAGCACTGTGTTCCATAAGTCATGTCTTTTTTAAATTATCAGATAACTGGCTATTTTGTATCTTTTGTAATAAAAGATGAAACAAATTAATGCAGAATTATTATCAGGAACTTGGATGTGGTCCTTTTCATATACCTGGAAGAAAATGAAGAAGGTGCTCTACATTTGGCTCTCATGATTTTTAAATGTAAAATGTTTACCCAAAGTCACTGATACACACTCTAATTACATTATAATGATTTAATGGAAATCATCCAGCAGACGCTTTGCTGGGCTTATAAAAAGAAGTTCAAAGTTATTGTCCATACCTCATGATATTGAATTTTCTAGTGGAAACAGACTGATTTATATTGATGACAATCCACAATTCTAGTAATGATCCATGTAGTGAATAATTTGTAGTACTTGCCAATGTTTTACAGTAAGGAAAACCAGTTATGTAATAAATGTGTTTACAATAGTACCAACTTGTAATTTTCATTCCTAAAATTCTTATTTTATTCTATATATATATAAATATTTGTATAACATTTTTTTGGCAGATTAATTTACTTGAAAGTTAGTTCATGTCTTAACAAAATGTATTAACTTGTGTGAAGTTTCAGTTTAAAGTGAAAACTATAATTAGTTTCTGATTTGTTCCTGGCATAAATGTCTGTCTTTAAACCATTGTAAGGTTGACAGTTAAGGAATAATATTTATATTTATCTCTCCCCTCTGACAAAAAGTACTGATAAACTGTAGTTATTTCGAGCTAGCAGATTTAATTTGTGATTGACTTTTATGAAACTGAAGTCTTCTATTTTTACACACCGAAAAATGTCATTGCATCTCACAAATGCTTGGCATTAAGTACCTGTTTTATAAATACATTGTGGAAATTATGTCGATATAATATTATGACCCCTTGATATCATAGCAGTGAATTCTGCCTTCACTGCTGCCAGCAGGTGCATAGGAGGTGTGCAAAGACATATCTTGCAATATTTATTATATATAATTTTTTGTTTAAGACATTTTTGTAGTTTTCTTCATAACAACAAAAGTGAAATACCCTGGGGCATGTATGCTCACAAAACATGTGATTGATGGTGCAGACTGGTGTAATGAACTAGGGAGAGAGAAAAATTTAAGCTTTAAAAGTCTTAAGCTTTTTTAGATTTAGAGAATATTTTCTTATCACATTTGATTGGAATCTAATTGATGGAAATAATTATGCTTTTTTGTAAGTTTACTCTTTAAATTTCAAAATATGTAAGTGTATCTTATGATAACAGAGACCATGTCCATGGGACAAATGTTTGATTGCTGCTAGAATTTAGTGCATTCCACTAAATATTGCTAAAGGTTTAAGTTAGATTATAATGAAAAACTATTTAAGAGACATTTGTCATCACCTATAGGAACCCAGAAGGCCAACCACGTAGTTTGTAATATTAAGGTTTTTAGCTTTGTATTTCTATATTAAATTTGAGACATAAGTTTACATTTTATCATGAAGCCATGCACATTTTTTGTAACAAATATTACAGTCATGTATCAATATTTTACAAATTATACAATAAATGTTGTGGTAAAATATGTTACCTGATATATTGATAATTTGTCAATTCTCTCACCTTTTAAGTTAGAACTGGTGAACTAAGGTTGACTGGGTGAAACTAAATTTGTAACTGACTTATATATTGGCACAATTTCATTGCATCCAATTGCTAATTACTGAATGCCTACTGAAAAAATATAATGGACAGTATGCAGGTAGGTGACCCTTTGATCATGGAGGTGGTGATGAATTCTGTGTGATCTACATAATATGGGATGCATGCCACCATACACTGTGATATATTTTTGTCAGAATGGAGAAACTGCCTAAGAGAGATTATTTATGAACAAGATGGCTAAAGTAGCCAGTGCAGATTAAGGGGAGTAATAAATTAGGGGAAGTGAGAAATAATAAAGATGGTCTAGTCTTGCTCAGCTTAAAGAGGGGTCATAGTAATTTGGTTTTATAAATTTTGTAATTATTTAGCTTTGATAATGGGCTTTTGTTTTGTGTTACATTTGAGTAATATATGTACATCTTAGAATTTTGATACGGTAATAAATAAGTTTGGTGTATTTTGCAGGCATATTTTTTTTACCTTTATTATGCAATTTTTTAATTTGAGAAATAAGATACTTATTGAGTCTACTAAGCAATTGACAGTGTCTATACAATAATAAAGTTAAGGAAACATGTCTCACTTTCTGGACATCAGTGTTTAACCCTCTGCTTCTTGGACAATGCCAGTAGACAATTGTAAAACAATTATGCACACTATTAAGGTTTAATGCTTAGAATATAATGCATGTTATTCTATGAAATTTAAATCTGTCATAAACAAGACTTGACCTGTTCATTTGAATTAATATCAGTTGCTTAGAGAGTCGGTCAATCACAGCAAAATGCCAAATAAATTTGCCATCTAAATGAAGTACAACAAACTCAGGGTAATAGAAACTTTTTATAAACAATATTGCTAGTGGTTAGTAGTTGATGCATTCATTTCTCAGAAATAATACATCACCAGCTGCAATGTTTTATATTGTATATCATTAGCACAGGTTATACACAAGCTACTCTGTACAATCACTTCCACCAAGTCTAGTTAAGCAAAGGTTTAGGCAAGAAATATGGGTTATTCCTATCATTAAACATAATCTCTTTGGGTGATCATACAACTGCTAGAACATGACTATTAAATAACATATTTGACTTTATCTCTGTGCCTATGTCTCAACTGAGGATTATAGATCAGAATAAAATGTCATGTGATGATTGCCTTGCTTGCATATACCACATTTGAAGTCTCTACTTGCATCAAAGAGGAAAGCATTGTTGCATTGTTTGATCGAAACAATAGCTTGGAGATATTAATGTTAGTTGCAATATAATGAAGAAAATACAATTTGTGTAACCTTTTCCACCCAGAGTCACTGAGTTACTCTTTAACTGCCAAATGATAATTTAGAAGTTATGCAGATCTTGTTTTTTTTTTCAAACTTAACACTATATTGTATTATTGTTCTTGAGTAGGATAAATTATTCTATGTATATTTCAGTTATGCTATCTTTACTTCATACATTTTCAGTAAAATGTGAACAATATATTTCTGATTATTTGTATTATTAGTGAGTAATATATGAACCTCTCACCTTTCAAGTTGGTTGAACTACCTGAGCAGGCTTGCTTTGTGACTACCTTCCATACAAGAAACTAAACTATCTTATAATATATTTTCACAATTGCATTGCATCTTAGAAAATGCTTATAGCAATTTGTGGATGCATGTTGTGTAAATATTGGGATAGTATACTGGCATATACTACTTTGATTATGTTGGTATTGAATTATAGCCCCCATTGCTGGCCCTCTGATCATGCAGGTATGGAGAAACTGGCAGCAATTGGGACAAATAGGGGATGCTTTCCTCAACATATATTTAAGGGGAAAACTATCTTAAGAGTCATTATGGTTATGAAATTTGGGGAAGTTTGACATTCTGCATATTTTAATATTTAATTTTTTAATTTTTCTAATTTTGATTTTACATATCTGAAATAGATTCAAAATTAGATACATGTTTTTGCATATGTGTTTTTCCCATTTATGATTATTTCTTGTTTTTGAGAATGTAGTTTTATATATATATTTTAGTTCTAAGTTTTAATTTCCTCACTTACTCACTGCATTCACGTGCATTGATATGAAACCACTGCCTAACTCCCATTGTGCAGTCTACTAAGTGGTTAACAGTGCACAGATTTTCTTAAATTTTCTGTTTTATTGACTTTTGTTTAATTTTGGATAAAAGGTTTGCATCTTTTGTATTTAATTTTAAATTAGATAAATAAGTATGTTGTGTTTATTTTTGGTAACTTTATGTCGTATTAATTTTTATTGTATTTCACAAGTAAATCTGAAATAGTTTCAAAATTAGATATATGTTTTTGCATATGTTTTTTTTTTCAGTTATGATTATATCTTGTTGTTGAGCATGTAGTTTATATATTTAAGTTCTAAGTTTTATTTTCCTCACATACTCACTGCATTCATGTGCATTGATATGAAACCACTGCCTAACTCCCACTGTGCAATCTACTAAGTGCACAGTTTTTCTGAAATTTTCCATTTTATTGACTTTTGTTTAGTTTTGGATAAAAGGTTTGCATCGTTTGTATTTGATTTTAAATTAGAGAAATAAGTATGTAGTGTTGGTTTTTGGTAACTTTATGTCATATTAATTTTTGGTAACATTTTTTACAAATAATACAATTAAAGTGGCTGCAAGGATAGTGTATACTGAAGTGATTTAATTGCAGATGGGAGAAAAAAGTAAGTCAAAATATGTTTCTCTATGGTCAGTTTAAACAGTTACTTTAACTTAGACAATGGTTATTTTGTAATTTAATATTTAAGTTTTAATTTTTAATATAGTGATAAGATGCAACTTTTTAAATTTCAAAATTAAATTTTTATTATAGGTGCATGTTTTGCAGTTTGTTTTGTTAGTTATATGTATTTCTTGTTTGTTCTTTTTATGACAATGAACTTTCTTTGCACTGATGTGAAACATACCTTCTCCATATAGGATAGAAGACATGATCTCTTGAAAATGAATCATTGAACCATATCTCAACAACATATAGGATCTTGAATATAGCTAAGACACTGACCAGGTGGTCATAGATGTCTGGCCATATCTGTGCGTTGATGCATATAGTCAGCCATTGTGGACATGCTGTGTGCACTGATGTGGAACCAACCCTTTGTGAAATTATGATGAGTCTTTTAAGTGGCTAACACTGCCTAACAGTACACAGCTGTTTTTCTGTTTTACTTTAGCTTTGTAAAAATATTGTGAAATTATGATGAGTCATCTGAGTGTCATAGAGGGTCTGAATATGTCTGTGCATTGATACATATCATTAGTCATTAATTTTTTTTACTCTTGTAATTTCATTTTAACATTTCAGTAATAAGTTAGTGTTTTATAATTAAGATAGGTTTGTGTTTTTATTGTTTGCCTTTTTATTTCATATATTAATTTTTTTCTAGTTATGTTTTATTTTTATTCTTTTTATGACAATAGGTAGAAGTGTCCATGCTCCTGGGCCCCAGACAGGTGGTCATACATGTCTTGACATGTTCTCTACACTGTTGTGCACTGATGTGAGACTAACCTCTTGTTAAATTGTCTGTGCATTGATGCATATCAATAGTCATTGTGAAATTGTGATGAGTCAATGGTGGCCTAGTTATGTCTATGTATTGGTGAATACCGATTGCGATTGTGAAATTATGATGAGTTATCTGTGTACCAATGTGGACATGTGACATTATACAACATTAATGAGTTATGTAAACGTGTTAATTATGAACACCTTGACACAAAAGAAAAATATAATGATCATTAATGAGCTATGTACAGGTTATGTAATTTTAACTTACGACCATTAACGAGGTATGTTAAGTTGTTGTGAAATTATGAGGTCTGAGTATGTAAATTGATGCATATCGTTAGTCATTAATTTTTTTTACTCTTGTAATTTCATTTTAAAATTTCACAATTAAGCTTGTGTTTTATAATTAAGATAGATTTATGTTTTTGTTGTTTGCCTTTTTTTTTAGTTGATGTTTTATTTTTGTTATTTTTATGACAAGAAGTAAAATTGTACATGCCCTTGGGCCCTGACCGGTGGTCATACATTTTTCCATGTGGTCCATAATGGTCTTTCTAGTGAGGAGGGATTCAGGTCTCATATGAATAACAATATCCTGTCTGAGATCATTGTGCTGTATGAATGAGATTAGTGTGTAATTTGATTGGTCTATGTGCATGGGAGGGCCAAACAAGTCTGGACATGCAGCATACTTGATGACCTATGAGTTATGTAAACGTGTTAATTATGAACACCTTGACACAAAAGAAAAATATAATGATCATTAATGAGCTATGTACAGGTTATGTAATTTTAACTTACGACCATTAACGAGGTATGTAAGTTGTTGTGAAATTATGAGGTCTGAGTATGTAAATTGATGCATATCATTAGTCATTAATTTTTTTTACTCTTGTAATTTCAATTTAAAATTTCACAATTAAGCTTGTGTTTTATAATTAAGATAGATTTATGTTTTTGTTGTTTGCCTTTTTTTTTAGTTGATGTTTTATTTTTGTTATTTTTATGACAAGAAGTAAAATTGTACATGCCCTTGGGCCCTGACCGGTGGTCATACATTTTTCCATGTGGTCCATAATGGTCTTTCTAGTGAGGAGGGATTCAGGTCTCATATGAATAACAATATCCTGTCTGAGATCATTGTGCTGTATGAATGAGATTAGTGTGTAATTTGATTGGTCTATGTGCATGGGAGGGCCAAACAAGTCTGGACATGCAGCATACTTGATGACCTATGAGTTATGTAAACGTGTTAATTATGAACACCTTGACACAAAAGAAAAATATAATGATCATTAATGAACTATGTACAGGTTATGTAATTTTAACTTACAACCATTAACGAGGTATGTTAAGTTGTTGTGAAATTATGAGGTCTGAGTATGTAAATTGATGCATATCGTTAGTCATTAATTTTTTTTACTCTTGTAATTTCATTTTAAAATTTCACAATTAAGCTTGTGTTTTATAATTAAGATAGATTTATGTTTTTGTTGTTTGCCTTTTTTTTTAGTTGATGTTTTATTTTTGTTATTTTTATGACAAGAAGTAAAATTGTCCATGCCCTTGGGCCCTGACCGGTGGTCATACATTTTTCCATGTGGTCCATAATGGTCTTTCTAGTGAGGAGGGATTCAGGTCTCATATGAATAACAATATCCTGTCTGAGATCATTGTGCTGTATGAATGAGATTAGTGTGTAATTTGATTGGTCTATATGCATGGGAGGGCCAAACAAGTCTGGACATGCAGCATACTTGATGACCTTAGATGACCTACAGTTGATGACCTTAGATGACCTGCAGTGAATGACTCATACCAGTCTCTTCATTGGGGTCATGATCCTTTGTACCTTCTTCATTCAATCTCCTCATAGCTTCAAGTTGCCAAATTATGCCATTTCTACTTTCATCATCAGGAATTATTGGGTGAATTATGTTTTTCTCAGTATTGAAAGTAACAGTAAGCTGTTTAAGACTGATTTTATCTGTGTGACTTTCCATTTCTGAATGATAAAATGTTTCTCGCTCTTTATTTATAGAGACCAGAGTTATTTTTTGTTCAGCATGTATGATCATGTTGCTGTTATAGAGTATTTTTAGATCCAAACAGATGAGTCATAAGATGAAGTAGTGAGACATTGATCAGTTACCATCAAATAACATCAAAGGATAGACAGGGGGTAGGATGTATCCATACTTAAGTATAATGAGCCTAGTATATAATAGTAATGCATATAGGTAATTTATTTTTAGAAACTGACTCATGTGAAATAATGTCAATTTTCACTGTCAACAATGATCAAAGGGGTAGAATTGTAAGCATTAGGCTAAACTATCATCCTTCAAAGGAGAGGATCGAGGTGACAGCTCTCACCTGGTGAGGTCATGACCTTTGACTAGGGTAAATAACACTGGTCTCCCCTCTGGTGAGTCACAAGGGTAAAAATAGCAGATCTCCCCCCTGGTGAGTAACAAGGGGAAAATGGCAGCAGCCCTCTGGTTGGGGGGGGGGGGGGTATGCTTTTTAGGTCAGAGGACTGTAGTGTTTAGTTGTCTAGCCTAGAATATCTGTCTAGAATTGTCTAGCCTATCTATATTTGTTCTAGACTATCTGTTTATATATCTGAGTAGATTAGAGTGACTTATTAGAGAGGGAGTGGGTTATTAGACAGGGGGGATGCAAATGGGGGGGGGGGTGGGGCTAGAGGACATAGAGAATGAAAGTTAGTATGGGAAGTGCCCCTGTGCTAATTAAATATTGGGATCAAGGAGGGGGGGTCAATGAAAGTTAGCATGGGGACAGGGGATCAAAGGGGGGTCAAGTGGGATCAAGGGGGGGTCGATGAAAGTTAGCATGGGAAGAGGGGTCAAGTAGGGTCAAGTGGGATCCAGGGGGGGGGGGGGTGGGGGGTTGACGAAAGTTAGCATGGGAAGTGCCCGTGTGCTAATTAAATATTGGGATCAAGGGGGGGGGTCAATGAAAGTTAGCATGGGGACAGGGGATCAAAGGGGGGTCAAGTGGGATCAAGGGGGGGGGGGGGTCGATGAAAGTTAGCATGGGAAGTGCCCGTGTGCTAATTAGATATGGGGATCGATGAAAGTTAGCATGGGGACAGGGGATCAAAGAGGGTCAATTAGGGTCAAGTGGGGGGTCAAGTGGGGTCAAATTTTTGGTGATTTTGGGGGGGTCGGCGGGGGGGGGGGGTCGATGAAAGTTAGCATGGGAAGTGCCTGGGTGCAAAGAGAAAGGTCAAGTGAGGTCAAATTTTTGGTGATTTTGGGGGGGGTCAGCTAGAGGACATCGAGGATGAAAATTAGCATGAAAAAAGATACCGGGATCAGACCTACCCCTCTTAGTAGTAGCTACAGATCTACCTTATATGGGCATGCACAGAAAGTGATGATGAAACTTTACCAATCTTCCAATATATTTGTAAACCTGATCACCTCTTAGGCAGTAAGATATCTTAGTTACAGGTGTTCTATAGATTTAGATCTGGTACAAGAACGATCGCTCATTTTGACAGACATCTTTGCTTGCACTTGATAAACTTTAGATAATAAAAGGAGTTATTAGTTTTAATTAATAATATACAAAGACATGGCTGAGAGACACTCACCGGAAGTGACAGCAAATAACATGCACTTAAAGTTGGTTCATGAGTGACAGTGAAGAACGCGAACAAAACAAGTATGTATAGAACTGAGGATTCCAAGTAATTTCATCTGCGGCAAGCACGTAATACCAGATATGTTATTTGGTAAGCTATTGGTGAAATTATTACTCGGTTTAGCAAACGGATAGATAGATCATGTGCGATCAACTGCGCAGTTTCATTTCCACTTCTCTATCCACAGATCTGTCAGCTTACAGCAAATCCTATAGTTGCAGTAATGTC